>HG995342.1:7212191-8412191 GCA_905333045.1 Lysandra bellargus
TATGTATGTATGTATGTATGTATGTATGTATGTATGTATGTATGTATGTATGTATGTATGTATGTATGTATGTATGTATGTATGTATGTATGTATGTATGTATGTATGTATGTATGTATGTATGTATGTATGTATGTATGTATGTATGTATGTATGTATGTATGTATGTATGTATGTATGTATGTATGTATGTATGTATGTATGTATGTATGTATGTATGTATGTTGTATGTATGTATGTATGTATGTAGTATGTATGTATGTATGTATGTATGTATGTATGTATGTATGTATGTATGTATGTATGTATGTATGTATGTATGTATGTATGTATGTATGTATGTATGTATGTATGTATGTATGTATGTATGTAGTATGTATGTATGTATGTATGTATGTATGTATGTATGTATGTATGTATGTATGTATGTATGTATGTATGTATGTATGTATGTATGTATGTATGTATGTATGTATGTATGTATGTATGTATGTATGTATGTATGTATGTATGTATGTGTGTATGTATGTATGTATGTATGTATGTATGTATGTATGTATGTATGTATGTATGTATGTATGTATGTATGTATGTATGTATGTATGTATGTATGTATGTATGTATGTATGTATGTATGTATGTATGTATGTATGTATGTATGTATGTATGTATGTATGTATGTATGTATGTATGTATGTATGTATGTATGTATGTATGTATGTATGTATGTATGTATGTATGTAGTATGTATGTATGTATGTATGTATGTATGTATGTATGTATGTATGTATGTATGTATGTATGTATGTATGTATGTATGTATGTATGTATGTAGTATGTATGTATGTATGTATGTATGTATGTATGTATGTATGTATGTATGTATGTATGTATGTATGTATGTATGTATGTATGTATGTATGTATGTATGTATGTATGTATGTATGTATGTATGTATGTATGTATGTATGTATGTATGTATGTATGTATGTATGTATGTATGTATGTATGTATGTATGTATGTATGTATGTATGTATGTATGTATGTATGTATGTATGTATGTATGTATGTATGTATGTATGTATGTATGTATGTATGTATGTATGTATGTATGTATGTATGTATGTATGTATGTATGTATGTATGTATGTATGTATGTATGTATGTATGTATGTATGTATGTATGTATGTATGTATGTATGTATGTATGTATGTATGTATGTATGTATGTATGTATGTATGTATGTATGTATGTATGTATGTATGTATGTATGTATGTATGTATGTATGTATGTATGTATGTATGTATGTATGTATGTATGTATGTATGTATGTATGTATGTATGTATGTATGTATGTATGTATGTATGTATGTATGTATGTATGTATGTATGTATGTATGTATGTATGTATGTATGTATGTATGTATGTATGTATGTATGTATGTATGTATGTATGTATGTATGTATGTATGTATGTATGTATGTATGTATGTATGTATGTATGTATGTATGTATGTATGTATGTATGTATGTATGTATGTATGTATGTATGTATGTATGTATGTATGTATGTATGTATGTATGTATGTATGTATGTATGTATGTATGTATGTATGTATGTATGTATGTATGTATGTATGTATGTATGTATGTATGTATGTATGTATGTATGTATGTATGTATGTAGTATGTATGTATGTATGTATGTATGTATGTATGTATGTATGTATGTATGTATGTATGTATGTATGTATGTATGTATGTATGTATGTATGTATGTATGTATGTATGTATGTATGTATGTATGTATGTATGTATGTATGTATGTGTGTATGTATGTATGTATGTATGTATGTATGTATGTATGTATGTATGTATGTATGTATGTATGTATGTATGTATGTATGTATGTATGTATGTATGTATGTATGTATGTATGTATGTATGTATGTATGTATGTATGTATGTATGTATGTATGTATGTATGTATGTATGTATGTATGTATGTATGTATGTATGTATGTATGTATGTATGTATGTATGTATGTATGTATGTATGTATGTATGTATGTATGTATGTATGTATGTATGTATGTATGTATGTATGTATGTATGTATGTATGTATGTATGTATGTATGTATGTATGTATGTATGTATGTATGTATGTATGTATGTATGTATGTATGTATGTATGTATGTATGTATGTATGTATGTATGTATGTATGTATGTATGTATGTATGTATGTATGTATGTATGTATGTATGTATGTATGTATGTATGTATGTATGTATGTATGTATGTATGTATGTATGTATGTATGTATGTATGTATGTATGTATGTATGTATGTATGTATGTATGTATGTATGTATGTATGTATGTATGTATGTATGTATGTATGTATGTATGTATGTATGTATGTATGTATGTATGTATGTATGTATGTATGTATGTATGTATGTATGTATGTATGTATGTATGTATGTATGTATGTATGTATGTATGTATGTATGTATGTATGTATGTATGTATGTATGTATGTATGTATGTATGTATGTATGTATGTATGTATGTATGTATGTATGTATGTATGTATGTATGTATGTATGTATGTATGTATGTATGTATGTATGTATGTATGTATGTATGTATGTATGTATGTATGTATGTATGTATGTATGTATGTATGTATGTATGTATGTATGTATGTATGTATGTATGTATGTATGTATGTATGTATGTATGTATGTATGTATGTATGTATGTATGTATGTATGTATGTATGTATGTATGTATGTATGTATGTATGTATGTATGTATGTATGTATGTATGTATGTATGTATGTATGTATGTATGTATGTATGTATGTATGTATGTATGTATGTATGTATGTATGTATGTATGTATGTATGTATGTATGTATGTATGTATGTATGTATGTATGTATGTATGTATGTATGTATGTATGTATGTATGTATGTATGTATGTATGTATGTATGTATGTATGTATGTATGTATGTATGTATGTATGTATGTATGTATGTATGTATGTATGTATGTATGTATGTATGTATGTATGTATGTATGTATGTATGTATGTATGTATGTATGTATGTATGTATGTATGTATGTATGTATGTATGTATGTATGTATGTATGTATGTATGTATGTATGTATGTATGTATGTATGTATGTATGTATGTATGTATGTATGTATGTATGTATGTATGTATGTATGTATGTATGTATGTATGTATGTATGTATGTATGTATGTATGTATGTATGTATGTATGTATGTATGTATGTATGTATGTATGTATGTATGTATGTATGTATGTATGTATGTATGTATGTATGTATGTATGTATGTATGTATGTATGTATGTATGTATGTATGTATGTATGTATGTATGTATGTATGTATGTATGTATGTATGTATGTATGTATGTATGTATGTATGTATGTATGTATGTATGTATGTATGTATGTATGTATGTATGTATGTATGTATGTATGTATGTATGTATGTATGTATGTATGTATGTATGTATGTATGTATGTATGTATGTATGTATGTATGTATGTATGTATGTATGTATGTATGTATGTATGTATGTATGTATGTATGTATGTATGTATGTATGTATGTATGTATGTATGTATGTATGTATGTATGTATGTATGTATGTATGTATGTATGTATGTATGTATGTATGTATGTATGTATGTATGTATGTATGTATGTATGTATGTATGTATGTATGTATGTATGTATGTATGTATGTATGTATGTATGTATGTATGTATGTATGTATGTATGTATGTATGTATGTATGTATGTATGTATGTATGTATGTATGTATGTATGTATGTATGTATGTATGTATGTATGTATGTATGTATGTATGTATGTATGTATGTATGTATGTATGTATGTATGTATGTATGTATGTATGTATGTATGTATGTATGTATGTATGTATGTATGTATGTATGTATGTATGTATGTATGTATGTATGTATGTATGTATGTATGTATGTATGTATGTATGTATGTATGTATGTATGTATGTATGTATGTATGTATGTATGTATGTATGTATGTATGTATGTATGTATGTATGTATGTATGTATGTATGTATGTATGTATGTATGTATGTATGTATGTATGTATGTATGTATGTATGTATGTATGTATGTATGTATGTATGTATGTATGTATGTATGTATGTATGTATGTATGTATGTATGTATGTATGTATGTATGTATGTATGTATGTATGTATGTATGTATGTATGTATGTATGTATGTATGTATGTATGTATGTATGTATGTATGTATGTATGTATGTATGTATGTATGTATGTATGTATGTATGTATGTATGTATGTATGTATGTATGTATGTATGTATGTATGTATGTATGTATGTATGTATGTATGTATGTATGTATGTATGTATGTATGTATGTATGTATGTATGTATGTATGTATGTATGTATGTATGTATGTATGTATGTATGTATGTATGTATGTATGTATGTATGTATGTATGTATGTATGTATGTATGTATGTATGTATGTATGTATGTATGTATGTATGTATGTATGTATGTATGTATGTATGTATGTATGTATGTATGTATGTATGTATGTATGTATGTATGTATGTATGTATGTATGTATGTATGTATGTATGTATGTATGTATGTATGTATGTATGTATGTATGTATGTATGTATGTATGTATGTATGTATGTATGTATGTATGTATGTATGTATGTATGTATGTATGTATGTATGTATGTATGTATGTATGTATGTATGTATGTATGTATGTATGTATGTATGTATGTATGTATGTATGTATGTATGTATGTATGTATGTATGTATGTATGTATGTATGTATGTATGTATGTATGTATGTATGTATGTATGTATGTATGTATGTATGTATGTATGTATGTATGTATGTATGTATGTATGTATGTATGTATGTATGTATGTATGTATGTATGTATGTATGTATGTATGTATGTATGTATGTATGTATGTATGTATGTATGTATGTATGTATGTATGTATGTATGTATGTATGTATGTATGTATGTATGTATGTATGTATGTATGTATGTATGTATGTATGTATGTATGTATGTATGTATGTATGTATGTATGTATGTATGTATGTATGTATGTATGTATGTATGTATGTATGTATGTATGTATGTATGTATGTATGTATGTATGTATGTATGTATGTATGTATGTATGTATGTATGTATGTATGTATGTATGTATGTATGTATGTATGTATGTATGTATGTATGTATGTATGTATGTATGTATGTATGTATGTATGTATGTATGTATGTATGTATGTATGTATGTATGTATGTATGTATGTATGTATGTATGTATGTATGTATGTATGTATGTATGTATGTATGTATGTATGTATGTATGTATGTATGTATGTATGTATGTATGTATGTATGTATGTATGTATGTATGTATGTATGTATGTATGTATGTATGTATGTATGTATGTATGTATGTATGTATGTATGTATGTATGTATGTATGTATGTATGTATGTATGTATGTATGTATGTATGTATGTATGTATGTATGTATGTATGTATGTATGTATGTATGTATGTATGTATGTATGTATGTATGTATGTATGTATGTATGTATGTATGTATGTATGTATGTATGTATGTATGTATGTATGTATGTATGTATGTATGTATGTATGTATGTATGTATGTATGTATGTATGTATGTATGTATGTATGTATGTATGTATGTATGTATGTATGTATGTATGTATGTATGTATGTATGTATGTATGTATGTATGTATGTATGTATGTATGTATGTATGTATGTATGTATGTATGTATGTATGTATGTATGTATGTATGTATGTATGTATGTATGTATGTATGTATGTATGTATGTATGTATGTATGTATGTATGTATGTATGTATGTATGTATGTATGTATGTATGTATGTATGTATGTATGTATGTATGTATGTATGTATGTATGTATGTATGTATGTATGTATGTATGTATGTATGTATGTATGTATGTATGTATGTATGTATGTATGTATGTATGTATGTATGTATGTATGTATGTATGTATGTATGTATGTATGTATGTATGTATGTATGTATGTATGTATGTATGTATGTATGTATGTATGTATGTATGTATGTATGTATGTATGTATGTATGTATGTATGTATGTATGTATGTATGTATGTATGTATGTATGTATGTATGTATGTATGTATGTATGTATGTATGTATGTATGTATGTATGTATGTATGTATGTATGTATGTATGTATGTATGTATGTATGTATGTATGTATGTATGTATGTATGTATGTATGTATGTATGTATGTATGTATGTATGTATGTATGTATGTATGTATGTATGTATGTATGTATGTATGTATGTATGTATGTATGTATGTATGTATGTATGTATGTATGTATGTATGTATGTATGTATGTATGTATGTATGTATGTATGTATGTATGTATGTATGTATGTATGTATGTATGTATGTATGTATGTATGTATGTATGTATGTATGTATGTATGTATGTATGTATGTATGTATGTATGTATGTATGTATGTATGTATGTATGTATGTATGTATGTATGTATGTATGTATGTATGTATGTATGTATGTATGTATGTATGTATGTATGTATGTATGTATGTATGTATGTATGTATGTATGTATGTATGTATGTATGTATGTATGTATGTATGTATGTATGTATGTATGTATGTATGTATGTATGTATGTATGTATGTATGTATGTATGTATGTATGTATGTATGTATGTATGTATGTATGTATGTATGTATGTATGTATGTATGTATGTATGTATGTATGTATGTATGTATGTATGTATGTATGTATGTATGTATGTATGTATGTATGTATGTATGTATGTATGTATGTATGTATGTATGTATGTATGTATGTATGTATGTATGTATGTATGTATGTATGTATGTATGTATGTATGTATGTATGTATGTATGTATGTATGTATGTATGTATGTATGTATGTATGTATGTATGTATGTATGTATGTATGTATGTATGTATGTATGTATGTATGTATGTATGTATGTATGTATGTATGTATGTATGTATGTATGTATGTATGTATGTATGTATGTATGTATGTATGTATGTATGTATGTATGTATGTATGTAGTATGTATGTATGTATGTATGTATGTATGTATGTATGTATGTATGTATGTATGTATGTATGTATGTATGTATGTATGTATGTATGTATGTATGTATGTATGTATGTATGTATGTATGTATGTATGTATGTATGTATGTATGTATGTATGTATGTATGTATGTATGTATGTATGTATGTATGTATGTATGTATGTATGTATGTATGTATGTATGTATGTATGTATGTATGTATGTATGTATGTATGTATGTATGTATGTATGTATGTATGTATGTATGTATGTATGTATGTATGTATGTATGTATGTATGTATGTATGTATGTATGTATGTATGTATGTATGTATGTATGTATGTATGTATGTATGTATGTATGTATGTATGTATGTATGTATGTATGTATGTATGTATGTATGTATGTATGTATGTATGTATGTATGTATGTATGTATGTATGTATGTATGTATGTATGTATGTATGTATGTATGTATGTATGTATGTATGTATGTATGTATGTATGTATGTATGTATGTATGTATGTATGTATGTATGTATGTATGTATGTATGTATGTATGTATGTATGTATGTATGTATGTATGTATGTATGTATGTATGTATGTATGTATGTATGTATGTATGTATGTATGTATGTATGTATGTATGTATGTATGTATGTATGTATGTATGTATGTATGTATGTATGTATGTATGTATGTATGTATGTATGTATGTATGTATGTATGTATGTATGTATGTATGTATGTATGTATGTATGTATGTATGTATGTATGTATGTATGTATGTATGTATGTATGTATGTATGTATGTATGTATGTATGTATGTATGTATGTATGTATGTATGTATGTATGTATGTATGTATGTATGTATGTATGTATGTATGTATGTATGTATGTATGTATGTATGTATGTATGTATGTATGTATGTATGTATGTATGTATGTATGTATGTATGTATGTATGTATGTATGTATGTATGTATGTATGTATGTATGTATGTATGTATGTATGTATGTATGTATGTATGTATGTATGTATGTATGTATGTATGTATGTATGTATGTATGTATGTATGTATGTATGTATGTATGTATGTATGTATGTATGTATGTATGTATGTATGTATGTATGTATGTATGTATGTATGTATGTATGTATGTATGTATGTATGTATGTATGTATGTATGTATGTATGTATGTATGTATGTATGTATGTATGTATGTATGTATGTATGTATGTATGTATGTATGTATGTATGTATGTATGTATGTATGTATGTATGTATGTATGTATGTATGTATGTATGTATGTATGTATGTATGTATGTATGTATGTATGTATGTATGTATGTATGTATGTATGTATGTATGTATGTATGTATGTATGTATGTATGTATGTATGTATGTATGTATGTATGTATGTATGTATGTATGTATGTATGTATGTATGTATGTATGTATGTATGTATGTATGTATGTATGTATGTATGTATGTATGTATGTATGTATGTATGTATGTATGTATGTATGTATGTATGTATGTATGTATGTATGTATGTATGTATGTATGTATGTATGTATGTATGTATGTATGTATGTATGTATGTATGTATGTATGTATGTATGTATGTATGTATGTATGTATGTATGTATGTATGTATGTATGTATGTATGTATGTATGTATGTATGTATGTATGTATGTATGTATGTATGTATGTATGTATGTATGTATGTATGTATGTATGTATGTATGTATGTATGTATGTATGTATGTATGTATGTATGTATGTATGTATGTATGTATGTATGTATGTATGTATGTATGTATGTATGTATGTATGTATGTATGTATGTATGTATGTATGTATGTATGTATGTATGTATGTATGTATGTTGTATGTATGTATGTATGTATGTATGTATGTATGTATGTATGTATGTATGTATGTATGTATGTATGTATGTATGTATGTATGTATGTATGTATGTATGTATGTATGTATGTATGTATGTATGTATGTATGTATGATCTTAGGGAGTACTGCAAGTTTCATCAATTTTTTTTATTAACTTTGAAAAAAATACCTTGGACTAACCTTGTAGATGATATTTTGAGAAAAAGATCCCCCGGTCCCATGAAATTAATTTTCTGCAGAAACAAAAGAAACTGTGGAACCATGTGTGGCTGCAGAACCACATCTTAGCTACACTTGTGCAAGATAACGGGACCGAGTACTTCATTGCTAATATTTTACCAATAGTGAACATCAAATACCTTATAACACAATTTGGGAAAAAATAATAAAAACCACACCAACAATAAAAAGTAGAAGAAGTTTGCAAGTAACATGGCCGCCAAAACTGTTGTCACTTATCAGTTTTCAGTTTGACAAGCTTTTCATTACCATTACCAGTATACTGCCGCTTAGGCCTTATCGCTTAGGCCAATGATCGCTTAGACTTAAGATATTTTGATTTATACCACACTTGACAGTACACTGATATTTTTTAGAAACACTACCAATATGTATCCGTGATGCCAATCTGCAGATAATTTCAGATCGGTGGGGAACCTAGAAGATCTAGAAGTGTCTATCGTCGCGCCGTCTGGTGGAGATAAAAAGTAAGAAAACCTCTCATTAAAATTTTGGTTGCGTTAGAGCTGGGTCGAAAATATTAATTAACTATTCAAGAAGAATAATCAAAAGCACAGCTTATACTAATAACTAAAAACAAATTTCGAGAAATGTCCAAGTAAAAAATCACAAATTCGTATGTGGAGACAAAGAGCGCATGCATTAGAGAGCAAAAAATTATGTAAAAAAAAAAAACAATTTAGCGGTAAGACCGCCTATATTTTGAACGGATTCTTTTAGCGTGTTTCTTCTGTAGTTTAGTTTTTGTACAAATAAAAAAAATCTATTCTATTCTAAAACCCCAATTATTTTAAAAGTAAAGACTGGAGCCGTAAGAGTTAAGTTTTGCGTTAAATTTAATACAATAAATATTTTTCCTTATATTATAATTTATAAGGCAAAATGGCAGATATTTGTTAAATTGGCAGCACTAAGCCCACGTGTCAAATTTGACGGTTTGCTGCGAACCGTCAAAACTGTCAAATTCACACGAAGTGAAGTAGCTGCATACGAGTTTGACAGCTGTCAAACTCGCCTACGCGGCAGGGCTTCAAATAACGTTATTTTTTCATAATGTTACTGCTTCAAGGGCATAGATAACGTTATGAAAATTTAACCGATATTAAAAATAACGTTAAAAATTGATATTAATAGCGGTTAATGTTATAACGTTATATAGGATTTATAACGGTAAATATATGTTCTTTGATAACGTTATAGTCCGTCAAGAAAGTCATGACAAGCGGGAAAATTTTCTAAACGTAATCACGCTTATAAGGTGTATTTTTTCTTTGTATTTTCACACAAATCTCGCAAAAAAAGTGGGCTGCGAGTGAGATTTAGTGTACCGTGCACGATCGCATACCTGATACCAGAAAATAACGTTATATTTACCGTTATTATCATAACGATATTTTTTCGTTTATACTTATCGAAAAAATATCGTTATAATAATAACGGTAAATATAACGTTATTTTACTAAATATCGTTAAAAAAATAACGTTTTCTGGCTACCATTATGAAAATAACGGTACGTAACGATATTTTTTCTGTTATTCGATAACGTTATGAAGCCCTGAAACAAACATTTGATTCGGGCTTCGGCGGATTAATTTCACGAAAAACAGATTTTTTTTATAACAAAAACCAATGACAAAAGAAACAAGACACAAACCACCACAGATTACGGCTCCTGGAAGATAGCCCCCCAACAATTATTTTTTTCTAATTTGTTGATTTTTATGCTCGTTTATCGTTTGTTCGTGATTGTTCGTTCTAAATAATCGTTTGTTCGTCATTTGTATAATAAATATAAAATTATTAAAATATGATGTCAATATTGAATTATAAATAGTCAATAATGTTTGTTCGTGCATAAATGACGTTTGTTCTTCCTTCTAAATGTCTGATTTTTGTTTAATTAAACTATTTTATTTAGTATAATCGTGATCGTGTTCAAGAGGTTATTTTTTTTTATGCAATAAGGGGGCAAACGAGCAAACGGGTCACCTGATGGAAAGCAACTTCCGTCGCCCATGGACACTCGCAGCATCAGAAGAGCTGCAGGTGCGTTGCCGGCCTTTTAAGGGGTAAAAGGGGAGGGTAGGGAAGGAAATAGGGAAGGGTAGGGAAGGGAAAAGGGTAGGGGATTGGGTAAACTCACTCACTCGATCAAACACAGCGCAAGCGCTGTTTCACGCCGGTTTTCTGTGAGGACGTGGTATTTCTCCGGTCGAGCAGGCCCATTCGTGCCGAAGCATGGCTCTCCCACGTCAAAGACACAGGTAGACAAATGTTCCGCTAGATGGCTCTTTATTAAATAACACGCCTTTTGTTGGTAAAACAGTACGTCGGACGCGTGTTCGGGCGAGAGCATTTATTCTGTCAAGAAAGTCATGACAGGCGGGAAATTTTTTAAATGAAATAAAAAATATGAGAACTTTAATAATTCGAGATAAAAATTTGCAAGATAACAATATTTAAAATATATATTAAGAGCCCGGGTTACCCTCAAAATTCTCATACATACGTAATACCAAAATCATTTTGTCATACGAAAATATTTAACATGTTTGAATTATTTTTCAGCTTAAAATAGTAATTACCTAGGTTCCTAAACAAAAATTGACTTCAAAATATTTAAACACTAAAAAATAGAGTAAAACACTAAAAACATATAAATGAATAGTAAATTTACTACAAAATATTTAAATACTAAAAAATATTTTTTACAGTTGAAATATTTCGTAGTAAAATTTCATAACGTTATCTATGCCCTTGAAGCAGTAACGTTATGAAAAAATAACGTTATTTGTAGCCACGGGGGTGAATCTTCGAAGAAAAAAATAAACCCAATTTTTAACCATAAACTTTTTTTTTTTTTTTTTAATTCGTCCCGGTTGGGACAGGCAAAGGGAGCGTTGCCCATACAGCCATTTCTATGTTTTCTCTATTTACTGAATAATAGTGAAGGCCGAAGCCAATTCTTTTAAATTAACCATCTGAAATAGAGTAGGGGCATTTTAGAATTTTTTTTTTCTTGACGTGAAAATTGTCTATACTAGAGTATACCATAGATACCAAAAACAAAACAAAGCTTGTCAAAATGTCTTGAATGATGAATCATTGATACGTAGTATCCCCTTAGTAGTCTGAGTTTGTAGCCCTGGGTTATTATAGGAAAAAGACGTCTAATGAGAATGACATGGTCAGTAGTTCAGTATTCAGTATATTTGTTTAAATATTATTAATGGTTTGTATAGTAAATTATTGTATTGCATCAAATAGCGGTATTTGAAGCCCTGTATGTAACTAGATATCGTTAAAAAATACCGTTATCTGGCTAACATTATGAAAATAGCGGTACGTAACGATATTTTTCTGATATTCGATAACGTTATGAAGCCCTGCATGCAGGATAGTGAATGGACCCTTTCAGAGCTACTTTTTTTTTCACATCCCTAGTCCAAATTCTTGAGTTGTAAACCACTCTTTGTTGTAAACGTCATTATCCAATTTTCAGCAAGCATAAATTTTTATACATGGATTAGAAAATTGTGAATTGTGGAATTATTTTATGTGCTCGTTAGGAGAAATAAGCTGAGGAAAAATCGCTCCTGCTCCATATCCAGGTAAGTAATGTTCTTTTTAGGTTATGGCAAATCTGACTACAGTCCAATAATATCTTGCTATCACTGAATTTTTATGCCGGCACCTGCCACTGATTATGATTATCTGATTATCAATTATCGTTTTATCGCAGTCATCAGTTATCTGTATAAATGTTAAACAAAATGTAATTATTGTGGTATTATACTTCATAAAGTCATGTACCTCCAGCAAGCAATGTTTTGAGCACCCAATTCCATAACGGTATATTTTTAGTTTTTTCCTTAAATCTATGTTAAAAGTGATAACTTCATTGAAATATTTGTAAAGTACAAAAATTTTTTCATTAGAATTTACTATTGTGCATAAATAATATTATTTTTATATATTAGGTCATTGCAATACTTTTATATAAGCTCTTAAGAATCCTAATTTACTATATTTATTATAATAATTATGCTGCTGCTGAAAAGTGAAACTATTGGCAGCTATATTATGTTATATTATCAAGAGGATAATCTGCATGTAAGGTGCCTATTCAAATGTTGTTTGAGCATTATAAATATTATGTAGCTGTCTATAATCGCTCCTGCCAAGTTGCAGGAGTATTGTTAAGTTTGTTAACCCATCAATCCCCAAGTGGCAGCGGGCTGACGCATAACAATTGAAAATCTATTGTGTCTGCTATGCCCACGATGGTGGTGCTACTGCTGTAATTTTACAGTTTATTATTTTGAATGTCCATGTGTATTTTTCCGTAATAAAAGTTTGTAATAACATACTGACTTCTAAAGCTTTAAGCTGTACATATTTTAGTGTGCTGTACTCAAAGCAATGCCTATTATTAGGACTTTATTTACCACAGATAACGTCCTGAAAGTAGTTTATGCCCGCTCGGGACAGGCTCAGTCCCACTTTTTGGGGAAAGCCCGAACGCACATGCAGCATACTGAGAACGAAAGGTGCGTAATGAAGATAAGAGTGAGGGAGGTAGACGGGTGGATTTTCTTTGGCTACTTTTGCTATCGATTGTCACGTAAACGTTATTTTAACGCAAATAAAAAGATAAAAATTCAAAAACTTTTGATTTTATACCTTTTTTTTACTCTGTCCCGCTTTTGACAGAAGAATCCCACTTTTTCACTCTAAAAGTTCCAAAGTCCGTCGTGGCACAAAAAAATCTGGCAACGCTGCTATCAACTTTCAATCGGTAGAATTCGACCGCGATAACATTATATTTCTAAGAATCTGCGATCGAGGGATTTGTGTATCAACCCACAAAAAAACGATTTATGAATTGATTTATGAATGCAGTCTTCCTCTAAAGTCCAAATTATCTAAAGAAAAATTGCTTCATAAATTAGCCATTATTTGTTGTAAAAATTTAATGACAAAAAAATGTTATTGTGGAATATCTATAAGAGAATAGACATAATTATACTAAAGTGGAGTTTTCTGTAGACCTTTTCAATACTTAGTACATTATTTTGATAAATCTCATAGGGTTCAGCCTTCTTTTGGAATGTAAGAGGAAAAAATGTATTTATTTGCGACATCGCATTAGAAACCTCAAAAATAACACTATTTCTCCACTATTTAATGAATTTTAATCCGTCGATGACCAATTCCTGGAAATCTTTTGTTATCGTGGCCCATATGGGCCTTACGGGGCTTGATGGGTTAATAATTAATATACATATAAACCTTCCTCTTTAATCACACTCTCTATAGTGGAGGCAGTGAAGGTTTCCACCTCCGATTTCGTTGAACCTCCATCGATTTTCATGAAAATTGGTGAGCAGGTGGAGGATACCCTAAGAAACAAAAGTGACATAGTGCCAACTTGCGCTTTTGCCCTGGGGGTGGATGCCAACCCTTCTCGGGGGGTGAATTTTTTTAAATAAAAATAACCCCAGGAATCAATAAACTCACAAATTCTTAGCAAAATTTGTAATATAAAGTTTTTTGAATAAACCAATACTTTCGGAGTTATTAAAGATCAAAGATCATGTTTTTGCATGAGAAAAATACTTGTCTTAAAGCGGTTTTTCTAACTAAGAATAATCTAACTAAGAAACTATAGATTTTTACGAAAAATGTGTAATAACCAAAATTAAAGCCAATAAAAAAACAAATCAATGTCTACTCTAAAATGCCTTCCTATATTTATTCAAAGTGAGCTATAGGTGATTGTATATATATTTTCTTTCAGCGAGTACCTAAGTAAGTCTAAGCATTCAAACTTAAATAACGGTAAACCAATGCATTTTACAACATGTACTTTTTAAAGTGCTTAAAAATACCTTTCTAATAAGCACCATACAAAGTTAAAAGAATCAAAATTGAACAAGTTATGATAAAAATAAGATGACACTTTCAAATTTTTTTGGAAAAATCGAAAAATAAAACGTTGACCATTTCTACAATAATTCAAATTTATGGTTATCCCCAAAAGCTTTTCTTTATTTTAGCATAAGTAATGACCTCAAAAATTTTTCTTGGTTTAGAATGCTTAGTTTTGAAAAACAGAATGATTTAGTAGAATCGAAATTATTCAAATTTTCGTAAATATAATTTTGTTTTAAACATAACTTCAAAAATATTGAACCTTCGTAAAAATTATAAAAAACGAAATTGGTGTCCACTTTTTAAGAAATCTTTTAATTTTCTTTTGATTTTAATAGGATGAAAAATAACGAAGATAGAGACGTTTAAAGCCTAACTTTTACTGCAAGAACCATGAAATCGGGACCTTTTAACCCTAATTTTTTTTAAACCAAAGGCTTTCAAAAGTATTGTTCAAGTTGATCTTAAAGCTCTTTAAATTACCTTTAAAATGGTCCATAAATGAACCCGATAACTTAAAAATTAACAGAGCTATTGTGATAAAACAAAAATATTTTTTTTTAAAACAATTTTGATGCAGATATTTGGGATGCAAATATTGTAGGAAAACCTGTCAATAGGTACATCTATACTAATATTATAAATGCTAAAGTATTTTTGTCTATCTGTTAGCTCTTGACACCCAAACGGTTCAACCGATTTTTCTGAAATTTAGTATGAAAATACTTTAAGTCTTGGGAATGGATATGGACATAGGATACTTTTTATACCGAAAAAATGTACGGTTCCAGCGCGATTACCGGCATCATATAGTCCTTACTCAATATACGTTAATCTTTTCAAGTCTTTCAATATTCAGAAAGTAAACAAAACGGTAAATGTCGACTCGATAAGAGAGCGGCTTTTTATAATGATGTGCGTCTATTAAATATTTCAATGTAGCAGATTCAGCTTTTGCCTCAATTTTTTGCACAGAGGGAAGTTTCAAATCGTCGTTGTGACTAAATAATATAAATGTTTGAAATATATCAATAAAATTTATATTAACTATAAAAAAATATTCGAACTCATTAAAGCTGATAAAAAACTTAACATAAAAACTTAAACCTTATTTTTCAGACATTGGTTTACAGGGGTGATAAAATTTCGCAAAAAAAAAAACTAAATAAGAAATTAATACTAAGTAAATAAACTGAAAAAATTGGGTTAAAAAACAAAAACCTATTAAGTTTTTGAACCCAATTTTTACCGTGATTCCGAAATAAAGGGGTACTTTTAGGGGTTTATATTTCGGTCTTATCCAAAAATTATATCATAAATATTAAACAAACTGTTTATACAATCTAATGCGATTTTAATGTCCAGAAATACAAAAAGTGTTTTTTCACGATTAAAGAGATGGTTGCCATAAAGGTTGAAAAATGAAATAAATAATCATAAAATATAAAGAAAACAATATCAACATTTTATTGAATTAAACCCAATTAGTTAAGCAAGAATGGTTGGTTAAATCTGCATTTTTTTCTATTTTCAACAAAAGGGGTGGATTTCACCCCTAAAATAAAAAAGCGCAATACGAGCGTATGTCACTTTTAAATTAGAGGGTTTAAAGTACTTAATCCCAAATTTTCATCCAAATCGATGGAGGTTCGAAGGTTGTACCTGATTTTTGCCTTCAATGACTGTACTACTATAGTTGCGTGTGTACGGTAAATTCAACGGCTATTGCTGAACCAAAGATTTCCTTTGGTAGGATTGGTCCTTATGACCCAAGGATGGATTTAAGATGTGGAGCCACCGTGATTTTTGATGTAATTTTTTTTTAATTTTAGCAGCTTCTGCTCTGGAGGAAAATAGAGTCTCAATCTGTATAGAGGCATTATTTATAGTAATATTCCAAGTTCGGTACCATATTCGGATGACTTAAGAATGCTTAATACATTTTAGGACTCATATTTGCACGATAAAGATGTTAAACAACGTAAAAAGAAGAAGAAGAAGCATTATTTAAACGCGCTAATCTTAGTATGAGTTAGTAATTACTGGTCCGATTTGAAAAATTCTTTCAGTGTTATATAGCCCATTTATCAAGGAAGGCTATAGGCTATATTTTATTACGCTAAGACTAATATAAGCGAAGAAATAGAGGAAAATGTGGAAAAAATGGGGGAAATTATTTGAAAGGGCTTATTTCACGAACTACTGGAGTAATTTTTCTGTTATTTGGCACTGATAAAAAGTAGAAACCTGAATGATCATAGGCTATTTGTTGTAAACTAATTTGTCTGTAAAATATCTAATTTACGCGGGCGAAGTAGCGCGGAACGTCTAGTAATATCATAAAGCTGAAGAGTTTGTTTGTTTGAACGCGCTAATCTCAGGAGCTACTCATCCGATTTGAAAGAATCTTTCAGTGTTTGATAGCCTATTTATCGAGGAAGGCTATAGCCTATATTTTATCACGCTAAAACCAATAGGAGCAAGGATAAGGATACAGAAAAAAATGTGAAAATAAAGCTGAAGAGTTTGTCGGTTACTTTGTTTAAACGCACTAATCTCAAGAACTACTGGCCCGATTTGAAAAAATCTTTCAGTGTTTGATAGCCTATTTATCGAGGAAGGCTATAAGCTATATTTTATCACGTTAAGACCAATAAGAGCAAATATACAGGTGAAAATGTAAAAAAACGGGGAAAATTATTTGAAAGGGCTAATATCTCACAGACTACTGGAGCAATTTTTATGTTATTTGACACGAATATATAATAGACTACGTGAGATATGGGTTATAAATTTGTGAAAAATATACGGTTTCCGTGAAATTTCATATTTACGCGGACGAAGCCGCGCGGAACGTCTAGTATTATTAATATGTTTATTGCTCCATTCATCACCATGTCTTTGGCATGCAGAATAATGCGGCTATCAGCCTCCTTATATTAATTAAGCCCTGTCAACAGCGTTTTCGTTGGTTGAAAATCATATACTCAAAATTTTTAATTTTATTTTATTTTTAGTTTTTACTATCTTTTATCTAAATATTATTTCAAAATTGGCATTTAAACATTCGATTCAATCGAAAATGATACCAAACTCGACTGTATACCTAAATCTCACGCAGTTATTGACCTCATACCTTGTTAAAGCTAAAAAATCCCCCACCTGCATGAAATATTCAGGTGGCTCCACATCGTAAACCCATCTTAAGGGATATAAAGATCAATCCTACCAAAGGAAATCTTTGGTTCAGCAAAAGCCGTATTCCTCGTTTTTAGGGTTCGGTAGCCAAAATGGCAAAAAACGGAACCCTTATAGATTCGTCATGTCTGTCTGTCTGTCTGTCTGTCTGTCTGTCTGTCCGTCCGTATGTCACAGCCACTTTTCTCCGAAACTATTAGAGCTATACTATTGAAACTTAGTAAATAGATGTAGTCTATGAACCGCATTAATATTTTAAAACAAAAATGGAAAAAATATTAAAAACTTTAGGGGTCCCCATTGGTACAACTGAAAAAAAAAATATTTTTTTCGTCTAACCTATGCGTATAGGGTATTTATGGATAGGTCTTCAAAAATCATATTGAAGTTTCTAATATAATTTTTTTTTTCTAATCTGAATAGTTTGCGAGAGAGACTCTTCCAAAGTGATAAAATGTGTGTCCCTCTAACTTCTAAAGTATTGGGGCATAAGTAAGGGCATGATAATTCTAAAAAAAATATATGATGTATATTATTATAAAAACTACCAACGAAAATTGGTTTGAACGAGATCTAATAAGTAGTTTTTTTATACGTCATGAATGGTAAACCTTAATTTAACTTTCATTAAATCAACTAAAATATAAAAATAAATCAAAAACCTTTTAATTTTATAGAAATAAACGTGACGGATCTATAAGGGTTCCGTTTTTTGCCATTTGGCTGCGGAACCCTAAAAAGGGACATCATACTACATAGGGACAGAGAAAGCGACTTTGTTTTATGCTAAGTGCTCACATGCGGTTTTGCTCGATAGTTTTACTCCAAATCGAGTAGGTAATAATAATTACTGTGTGGGCCGCAAAACTCACAGCTCGAATGCTCGCATCGAGCCGACTCGGTGGAATCTATATCTATACTAATATTATAAATGCGAAAGTATCTGTCTGTCTGTCTGTCTGTCTGACTGTCTGTCTGTCTCGCTTTCACGCCAAAACTACTGAACCGATTGTAATGAAATTTTGTACACAGATAGTCTAAAGCCTGAGAAAGGACATAGGCTACTTTTTAACTGGAAAAAGGGGTTGTAAGGGGGTGAAAATGCGTAAATTTGTTCAAATTAAGTTAGTTCCAAAAATTCATAATAGATGGCGCCGTGCGTCTCCTACATCGCGCTATCGCTTGATCATAAGTCTTTCTATAAGACGTGGTACCATTTTAAATTGCGTTTTTCGATACTTTCGACTGTTATACACGCTGATAGTGTATAACTCACTACTCAGTACTTCATCTATGTAGTGATGAGTGACGTAACCTTAAACCTACCAATCTATGATAAATAGTTTATGGGTAAAGCTAAAGTTATTAAACGCACAGTGCACACTGCACAGCTGTTTTTGGCTATTTTGATTTAAGGGGTACCAGGGTTTTAAAAACCTTTAAAATTTGACACCAATTTTGTTGACACCGCGCGCTGTAAGTACACTGAAGTCGCGGGCAACAGCTAGTTAAATATGTCTATTTAGAATACAACTATCGAGCAATGCTGAATCATGTGTGGACGAAATCCCGAGCCGCGGGTTTTGCTCAACGCTATTGCTCGATCCAGCAAATCCGTATGTGAGTACTTAGTATTACACATACTATGTAGTGATTTAGGTACAATATACTAATTTATACGCGCAATTCCGGCGGGCGCAATCTGTTATCTGCGCAGAAATCGAACGAAAATTCCTGGTTAAAAACTATCCTATGTCCATAACCGGTATCTTCATACTAGCTGTCCCGGCAAACGTTGTTTTGCCATTTGAAGTATTTCTACTTCATCAAGTGATACAAAATCTTACCCCCTCTTTTGTCCCCTAAGAGGGGTGGGGGGGGGGGGAATTTTATACACCACATGTTAAGTTGGAAGAAGACAAATATATCTGCGAAAACCGCATTCAAATCGGATCAGTAGTTTTCGTGTTAAAGCAAAAGTCTTATACAAAATCTGACCCCCTCTTTCGTCCCTTTAGAGGGGTGGGGGGACATTTTTTTATACACCATATGTTAAGTTGAAAGAAGACAAATATATCTGCGAAAACCGCATTCAAATCGGATCAGTAGTTTTCGTTTTAAAGCAAAAGTCATATACAAAATCTGACCCCCTCTTTCGTCCCTTTACAGGGGTGGAGGGAATTTTTTTTATACACCAGCCGGGCTAGCACGGCCACCAGTAGAAATGCGAAAGTATAGACAAACTGTGGAAATAAACTTAAGGTGAAGTTCCGATCTTTTTAGTTCCGAAAAATTCAATTAAAATGCCACTTTGTGACAGACTATAGTCCTAAAAATTCAAATAATATCCTACTTTATGACATATATTATAGTCTGTCATAAAGTGGCATTTTAATTGAATTTTTGTCGGTCGCGATTAGCCGCGGTAAAGATCGGAACGGCACCTTAAGTTTATGTCTACAGTTTGTCCATACTTTCGCATTTCTACTGGTGGCCGTGCTAGCCCGGCAGATGTTAAGTTGGAAGAAGACAAATATATCTGCGAAAACCGCATTCAAATCGGATCAGTAGTTTTCGTGTCATAGTGGAACAAACATACAGACAGACTCACACACAATTAGTCCACAAAAAATAGCCTATGATCCTTCACGTGGTTTACTTCTTATCTGAATAAAATCTGAAATCTGAAATAAGCCCTTTCAAATAATTATTTCCCCCGTTTTTTCCACATTTTCCTCTATTTCCTTGCTCCTATTAGTCTTAGCGTGATAAAATATAGCCTATAGCCTTTCTCAATAAATGAGCTATTTAACACTGAAAGAATTTTTCAAATCGGACCAGTAGTTCCTGAGATTAGCGCGATCAAATAAGCCGTTTCAAATAATTTCCCCCGTTTTTTCCACATTTTCCTCTATTTCTTTGCTCCTATTAGACAAAAAATTGTGTGTATTGTATGGGAGCCCCCTTAAATATTTACTTTATTTTAATTATTAATGAAAATTTATATATAAATTAAAATAATAAATTTAATTTAATTAATACAAAATATATACTTAACTAGCGACCCGCCCCGGCGTCGCACGGGTATAAAATATATAGCCACTGAAAAAATGATTAAAATGGATAGTCTATGATCCTTCACGTGGTCCACTTCTTATCTGTGTCAAATAACATAAAAATTGCTCCAGTAGTTCGCGAGATAAGCCCTTTCAAATAATTTCCCCCGTTTTTTTTTCACATTCTCCTATTAGTATAAGCGTGAATAAAATATTGCCTATAAGCCTTCCTCAATAAATGGTCTATCTAACACTGTAAGAATTTTTCAAATCGGACCAGTAGTTCCTAAGATTAGCGCGTTCAAGTTGGCCCTTTCAAATAAATTTCCCCGTTTTTTCCCCATTTTCCTCTATTTCTTCGCTCCTATTAGTCTTAGCGTGATAAAATATAGCCTATAACCTTCCTCGATAAATGGGCTATCTAACACTGAAAGAATCATCAAAATCCGTTGCGTAGTTTTAAATATTAAAGGGAACAAAGGGACATGAGGGAAAAAAAGCGACTTTGTTTTATAATAAGTATAGATTAAGGGCTCGGGTTACGCGCTCAATCAAATGAAATTCGATACCGCGCCAGTACAAGTTTTATATGTTGCTGTCTCGCTATTGCGAGGTACCCCGTGCGCCCCGCGCCTGAGACGCCCTCCACGGCAGCGTATTATATGTGTGCGTGCGTCGTCATTCATTATTTTACTCTGATCAAGTTATTCAAGCCGTGCGTTTGTTGCGATTTGCGAAGTATTATATTTTACTGTTTCATGAATCATTAACAATATTGTTTTTGTGGTTGTTTTATATATTGGAATAGTAGGAATACGGGCGCGGGCGTAGTGTCGTCGATCTTGTCACTGAACTGAACAGAATACAGATTCTACATAATATATTAAAATAATATACTTACTATAATATCTACATTGGACTCTTCACAAATCACACCACGTCAGCCTGGCCCCGTGCTAAGTACACTAAGGACTTGTGTTACAACTTACAAGTACCAGACATATAATAACGAATATATTATAATTTATACTAGCGACCCGCCCCGGCGTCGCACGGGTATAAAATATATAGCCACTGAAAAAATGATTAAAATCAATGATCTATCCTATGATCTACTTCTTAGCCTATGATCTACTTCTTATCTGTGCCAAATAACATAAAAATTGCTCAGTAATTCGGGAGATAATTTTCCCCCGTTTCCAATAATTTCCAACGTTTTATCCACATACTCCTATTAGTCTTAGCGTGATAAAATATAGCCTATACTCTATAGCCTTCCTCAATAAATAGGCTATCTAACACTGAAATAATTTTTCAAATCAGACCAGTGTTCCTGAGATTAGCGCGTTCAAGTTAGCCCTTTCAAATAATTTCCCCCGTTTTTTTCCACATTTTCCTCTATTTCTTCGCTCCTATTAGTCTTAGCGTGATAAAATATAGCCTATAGCCTTCCTCGATAAATGGGCTATCTAACACTGAAAGAATCATCAAAATCCGTTGCGTAGTTTTAAAGATTAAAGGGAACAAAGGGACATGAGGGAAAAAAGGGACTTTGTTTTATAATAAGTACCTATATTATTTAGATATAGATTTCCTTTTTATTATACTCAACTTATTTAAGATCCATACTTCCATACTAATTGTAAAAAATTAATAAAAAAGTGTGTCTGTTTGTCTGTCTGTTATTAGCTTATTACCTCTTCACGCCCAAACCGCTGAACCGATTTTGCTGAAATTTGGCATGGAGATACTTTGAGGCGGTCCCGAGTCTTTGTCCTTTGACATATAATACTTTTTATCCCGAAAAAATGCACGGTTTCCGCGCGATAAACTAGTTTTGGCGCAACAGAGTTGCGGGTGTCATCTAGTTTTTACAATATTATTATACACATATTTAATACACATCCATGAGTCATGACTCATGAGTCATGAGTCATGACCCAGGAAAACGTTTTGTTCCGTCGGTGGGATTCGAATTTCGAACCAGCGACCCCCGGCTTGAGCTACCATGCGCTCAACCACTGCGCCACAGAGGTCGACGCTTTTATTTAAAAATTATTAAAAGACAGTACGTAACAATAAAGTTTCAAAAACAGAAAAAAGGCTACTCCAAATATTCCTCACATTGTTATCATTCAAAATAATAGAATCGGACAAGTGCGAGTTGGACTCGCCCATAAATGGTTCCGCAATCCGCAGCAACAATAAGGTTTATTTTTATGAAATTATAAGGTTTTTTTTTATAGTTTCGGAGAAAAGTGGCTGTGACATACGGACAGACAGACACACAGACATGACGAATCTATTAGGGTTCTGTTTTTTGCCATTTGGCTACGGAAGCCTAAAAATCAAAAGAGTATTATTAATTACTAGCTGTTGCTGTTCAGTGTTAGATAGCCCATTTATCGAGGAAGGCTATAGGCTATATTTTATAACGCTAAAATTAATTGGAGTGAAGAAATAGAGAAAAATGTGGAAAAACGGGGGAAGTTATATGAAATTGCTTATTATCTTAAGATCTACTGGAGCAATTTTTATGTTATTTGGCAAACATAAAGAATAGACCACTTGAAGGGACATAGGCTATTTTTTGCGGAAAAATGTACGGTTGCGTGAAATTCCTAAATTACGCAAGCGAAGCCGAATAATAAAATCGTAGGAAAGTCAATTCTGTACATTGAATATTTTTGTACAAAAAATAATACTTGGGATGTGATCTACTATGATAATGCGAACGAAGTCGCGGGCAACAGCTATATTATAATAAAGTCATAGGAAAGTCAATTCTGTACATTGAATATTTTTGTACAATAAATATTAATACCTACTTGGGATGTGAACTACTATGCTAACGCGGACGAAGTCGCGGGCAACAGCTAGTATGGAATATCTATTTCTTCGCTTCTATTAATCGTAGCGTGATAAAATATAGCCTGTAGCCTTTCTCGATAAATGGACTAACACTGAAATAATTTTTCAAATCGGACCAGTAGTTCCTGAGATTAGCGCGTTCAAACAAACAAACAAACTCTTCCGCTTTATAATAATATTATTTAATTATTAAAGTATTTATATTATTTAATTGAATAAAACTGACATCAGGAAATAATTACTAAAAATACAAACTAAAATAAAATATACAAACATAGGTATACAAACTTAGAATACAAGTTCACTTTTATATTTTATTTTATTTCAAGACAGAAATTAGCAAGTCTGTTCAGAAGTTCTCGAGTTATAGCGAGACTAACGAAATTAATTATACATAATATCAATGTATATTGTATAATCATATTATAATATTATGACTATCGCTAATATTCCTAAACGTTATTTACAAAATACAGTATATAAGAAAATAATAATATTATGATTTATGATATTCATAATTATTATTTATTTTAAACTACTGTGTGATACATCATACATCCCACCTTTCGGTATCCATTATTAATTATTATCAAAAGTTTAAGCAATAAAAGCAAGTTGTTCAAGCAATTGTCTTCAAGTATCACATAAAAATTTTCAAAATCAACATTCAACAACAATAACATTCTCTCGATCGCGGATTCTTGGAAATCTACTGTTATCGCGCGCGCGGTCGCATGCGACCGCTTGGAGCTTGAGATATTGTACTTGAATAATGAATGCCTTGAATGAATTATTGTCACGTGCACCGGTTACAACACTCCGCCACCCGGAACGCGCCTCCCGCCCGTTGCCGCGCTCTGTCGTGTGAGCGGATCGGCACGATACCATGTTGGAAATTATAGAGAAATTTCGTTGCGTTTACGAATACCAAAAATGATGAATGAAAATTTATTATATTGCCATTCTTTTGAAGACATTCTGTAACTACACAATATAAGCTGTGTTCCCAGGAAAAATACATTACGATTCGATGAGTTTTTAATATAAAACAAGTGTGCGAAAAGTATGTCGACAATGGCGTAAAAATTTATGAAATGTAATCGCTTATATTTTTTAGTGTGTAAATATTTTGAAGTTAATTTTTGTTCAGGAACCTAGGTAATTACTATTTTAAGCTGAAAAATAACTCAAACATGTTAAATATTTTCGTATGACAAAATGATTTTGGTATTACGTTTGTATGAGAATTTCGAGGGTAACCCGGCCCCTTAAGGATTTTGTGAAAATTTCAAGTGCCTAACTGTTACCATTATTGGTTACGAGCAAAAAAGGCCAAAAAATCACGTTTCTTGTATGGGAGCCCCCCTTAAATATTTACTTTATTTTATTTTAGTACTAGTGAACGCCCCGGCGTCGCACGGGTATAAAATATATAGCCACTGAAAAAATGATTAAAATGCCAATGATCCTTTACGTGGTCTACTTCTTATCTGTGCCAAATAACATAAAAATCGTTCCAGTAGTTCGCGAGAATTATACCTTTCAAATAATTTCCCCCGTTTTTTTTCCACATTCTCCTATTAGTCTTAGCGTGATAAAATATAGCCTATAGCCTTTCTCAATAAATGGGCTATCTAATACTGAAATAATTTTTCAAATCGGACCAGTAGTTCCTGACATTAGCGCGTTCAAGTTAGCCCTTTCAAATAATTTTCCCCGGTTTTTTTTTTACATTTTCCTCTATTTCTTCGCTCCTATTAGTCTTAGCGTGATAAAATATAGCCTATAGCCTTCCTCGATAAATGGGCTTTCTAACACTGAAAGAATCATCAAAATCCATTGCGTAGTTTTAAAGGTTAAAGGGAACAAAGGGACATGAGGAAAAAAAAAGCGACTTTGTTTTATAATAAGTATAGATTTGTTGTTATAGCGGCAACAGTTAAACACAATCTGTGAAAATTTTAGAAGTCTAGCTGTAGCGGTTCTTGAGATACAGCCTGATGACATACAGACATCGAAGTTTTAGTAATAGGGTCCCGTTTTTACACACATAGGCAGTTAGACACGTCAAACTTTTAACGTCAAACTTCTTTTTGTTCGGGGGTTAAATTAGGTGATCAGGATATTCGGTGATGGAAAGCCTATCATGAGGAACCGCGCACTCGCTTGACCTCCAACCGAAAGGTAAAGAGATATTTGCGTGCTTGCCTCATGCCGCCAGGTCTTGACCCGAGATAGCTGAATGTCGGATGAAAGACGTGGCGTCCTATCGGCCAGGCGACCTTCAAACAACCTCCGACTTAAGGCTTACGTAGGGATCTAAGTACATAATATAATTGCGTAAACATCCATTCATAATATTACAATTATTTACCTTGTTTGTCTGTGCCCAGGATTTCTTGTCCATTCCATACTAATTTATAAAGCTGAAGATTTTGTTTATAACGTAATCTTTAACTACTGAACCTATTTTTATGAAATATGGCACAGGGGTAGACCACGGGTAGGGCTAACTTTTTGCGGGAAAATCTACGATCCACGGCGGAAATGTTCAACCGGGCAAATCCGCGCAGAATGTTATTTTTTTCTAAATTTAATAAGCTTTTTTTTGCTTCTCTTCTAATGTTGAGTGTAGATTGAAGTATCTATATATATAAAAATGGATTTTCAAATGTGTTAGTCGCGCTAAAACTGAAAACGGCTGAACGGATTGGGCTGATTTTAGTCTTAAAATATTCGCAGAAGTCCAGGGAAGGTTTTAAAGTGACCTGTGACACGAAGTTCACCGGGACAGCTAGTATATAATAGAAACTTTTTAATAGCTCTCGTTGTAACGCGGGTGTTAAAGATTATCGGTCTTACTACAAAAGATTTAAACACCTGTTGAACAGTTGATTAGAGAAAAAATCAGTACTTACAAAATGGTCTCAAAACAACTGTTCAACAGATGTTTAATATTTTGTGGTAAGATGACTATCTATAATAATTTTATCTGCGCTGGTTAATTTACTATCTCAATCTCATCACTCCTCAGCCGACATTCAGACTTCTATCTTCCCTTCCCTAAAATGTAATTATGAAGATGAAACGGGCGTACCACCATGTAGCACGTAGGGATCGAGAGTTTGAACGGTTTGAAATGGGCTTGTACGAAGTATTCGCTCATGGAATTTAGCTATTTAAGGGCATACCCATTAGACATTCTACAAAATCCAGATCATACAACAATTGACCCTAATATCTTATCAGAGTTAGAAAGTATCTTGCTGACATTGTCCGACTTCCTAGTAGCTTTAATTCCCACTGTGATAACCTCGATCATGAGCTGGACAGTCGTTATGCAACGATAATGGACATTGACCGAACTGTTGTTTTGGTCGTTCGCGTAAAAACATCGCTGATCATACTGAAAAGTCGTGCACTTCATTGTATGAGACAGCACAGTAACCCATCAGCTGATTGTATTGGCCGCGGCTGCTGGCGCTAACTTAAAAGAGTTTTATTTCTGAACTTGAAACCCATATTTACGCAAAGGAGCAAAAGGAGCTACTGGCACCTACAGTAAATAATCCGACTAAAATCCGACAAGTTGCACATCAACTCAGAAAACGTCGTCAAACATCGAATAAAACTTTTTGTTTACCGTCTATGCTGGTGTTGCACTCTTGCGTGAAAACGCCGCAGTAATATATTATGATTTATGATACTAAATGATGCCCGCAACTCCGTTGCGCCAAAACTCGTTAATCGCGCGGGAACCGTACATTTTTCCGGGATAAAAAGTATCTCCATGCTAAATTTCAGCTAAATCGGTCTAGCGGTTTGGGTGTGAAGATGTAACAGACAGACAGACACATCGCATTTATAATATTAACTATGGATATCGTACTTTATATTGTCCTACTTGTTCACCCATCCCCGGCTTAGGAACTTACCCAGGAAGAAAACTGAACAAGCGTACTTACGCTTGTTCAGTTTTTTTTTACTAACTGCCGTAACACCTTTAACAATAACGTCAGAGTTACTTTTTGAAGCTGAATAAGCCATAGTAGAACTCATTGTATTGGGTGACAGTGCCCCACTGTCATCCAATATATTGAGTACTTACTACGCCTCTAGTATAATTTCATGCTATGGCTCCAGCAGTGATTAGCAGGCTATACAGTATACACGCAAGGTTTACCGGACATGTTTGCCTGAACAAGTCAACTGTTCAGGTAAACCTGTATGTTACCTAACTGTGCAGGCTTAAATTCAATTTTGCCTGACAGGCGTGACGTAACTGCACAGGCAAACCTGTCAGGTACACTTGCGTTTATGGTCTGCTAATACTACTTTGGCATGACGAAACATCAATGATGCAATAATAATGAAATATTTTATAGCTATATGACTATGAGGCCCGACAACGATTTTCAGTATTATCTCATCGCTGATAGTTGACTGCTGACACAGTGCACTACCTGAGGTCTGTGAGTTAGTTGTGACGCTACTATTGCACAGCTTCGTGGTAAATTGTCCCTGTGCAAAATGTATCTATTCCTTTGACTAAGTAAGTCACACACAGTATTCATCCTAGAAAGAGACGCAGACCATCTTTTGGGGCCAACTGGCAAATGACGGTGGAGAACAGCAACCAGCCAACAACACCGGGCTTTCCCCCGGACCTTTCTGAAAAATGGCGCTAAATGTTTCGAAATTCTTTTTTAAGCTCTACATAATTAATTGGCGCAATTACAATCCTGCAAGCTTCTATAATAATTTTAAGAGATATTTGTTCTCTGCTCAACAAATTATTGTTTTTTTATGACCATACTTCAGTATATTTCATGCAATGGATGGATGGAATCAATGTTTGATTGATTTGCCAGCTCAGATTTGAGTATGCACACATTCCCACAATTTAAATAGTCTGATAACGGCAATATAAACATTCTGATAACGAGATAACGCGAATATTATTTGATGATGATTGATGATATTGATGATAATCAATACGTAATAATAATATAACATTCTAAAAGTTTTTTAAAGGTTTTTCACCAGAACTCAAAATGATGTTCTCTATTTGTCATAATATGGTACCTATGGACTATCCTTATTAATATTATAAATGCCAAAGTGTGACTCTGTCTGTTAGGGCCTCGTTACACATACCGAGTAGAGTAGTGAGACAGTGCTTTCGGCCAATCAAATTGTCTGTTTGTCTCGCCACTGTCTCGACTCTCGCTTCGCCTCTTCACGCTTGAATGGACGAACCAATTTAGATGAAATTTGGTATAGAGATACTTTGAGACACGGGAAAGGACAAAGGATAGTTTTTGTTTGCGGAAAATATATGGTTTCCATGAGATGAACGAATTTCGGCCCAACGGAGTTGCTGGAGACTTATCGTAAAGGCTGATTTACACTGATACAGTAGCTGGCGCCAGTATCACTGGATTCCGTCGCTGCACTGGCACTGGCACTTGATCGCATCGTTTACACGCGTCCAGTGGTCAATTCTACTTTTTTGTGGTGACTACACGTTTGCATTCTCAAAAAAATAGTATTTCACAAAAATGAAGGAAATTGAAAACATTGTCTAAAAATCTTTGTGCGTAATTACTAGACGAGCTAACAAATATGATCAGAATATAACTACTTTTTAGATAACGTTTTTGATATGTTGAACGTTGAATAAACAAAACGCGTGGTAACTGTATGATTAAGCGCCAGCGACTGGCGTTCACTGGCACGTAGTGTTTATACAGATCCAGTGCCACTGGCACGGGATGCGCGGCGTGCGGGGGGCGTTCACTGGATCGAAAAATAGGCAGCCGGTCTATTTCGATCCAGTGCTGGATACTGGATGCTGGACTGGATTGAAACATGTTTACAGTGCTGATCCAGCGACGGAATCCAGTGATACTGGCGCCAGCTACTGTATCAGTGTAAATCAGCCTTAAAGCCAAACGAGCGTAATTTGTGAGTCGCAGAATTTCGGCTGGCAGATTCAGATCACAAATTACGCTCGTTTGGCTTCACCCTTAGGGCAATGAAAGAGAATCCAAAGTCAGGTGACGCCTGAGACAAAAGCTAGTCCTAATATATTAAGAATTGCACACAAGCAGACAAAAATAAATGAATGTTGTTTTGTAGGTGGTATCTTTTTTTATTGCCCATTCCGGGGTCATAGGTCTACGTTTTCAATGTTTGTTACGGGACTCACCATCCTGTTCTGTAGAGAAATCCTATAGGTAAAGGCGCTGCTTCAGTTATGTTTTGGCTGTGAACTAATAATTTGAGTAGAGTAATAGTCATAGGATGCCATCCGTATTCAGCAACATACCTACCGAATACCGATACTAAAACTTATCGATACTAAACCTATTGAATTGTTGCTGAATAATAAAAATGGTACTTTATTTACAAAAGAAAGAAACATTTTCTGTATTGATTGGCACACGACTTTTAATCATGATAAAAAATTACACGCAAATGATATTATACTAGCTACTCTTCAATTTCTAATTTTGGCGAACGTTGTTCGACTTTCTGCTGTCGCAGAAATGTGCCGAGCCGTACTCTCTTCGTTTGTGGTTTAGCCGAACGATGTCGACTAGGGGTTTCGGTCTCGGAAGCTTTTTCAGCCCCGGGACCAGTCTCGGACCTCTGCAGCTAGTCCCAGGACTCCCGGGAAATTCGAGACCCACGTGTTTTTTATATTTGAATAGCTTTTTACGTTACAGATGGAGGTGCGCAATAAGTTGGTGATTTTAATCCTTTCTTGGAAGGTGAACTAGACTTATTTTGGTGAAAATAAAAGAAATGGAAGTACGAATTATTGAAAAATAAAAGAAATAGTAGTATGAAATGAATGACTTAGTTAAGTATGATAAGCTATGAGATAAATTAGGTAAGGGTAGTTGTGAAACTGAAGTGGGCGGTAGTGAAGTGAGCTGTGAAGTAAATGATAATTACGATTGTAACTGTTTATAAATCACATTTATTCCAAATCAATTCTTTAATCGATCTGAATCCAACCAACCAAACCAAACATTACAATAGAATATATCAAATAGAACAAAAAAACAAGAAAGCAATATTTCAAGTAATTCAGACTTTCTTGTTATTAATTCTAATGTTTAGTCCTCTTTAATTAGGAACTTTGGTAAAAAGCTTATATCTAGTAGGTATAGGTAGTCGTTTTATCTAGGTAAAATAATAAAAATATACCCTTTCCTTTAGTTTGGGTGATTAAGTTATGCATAAATTTATAAATGTCGTTTGACCTGACCAAACATTTAAACAAAACAAAACGAGAATTATTTAATTATTGCACTAGAATCTCACGACTTATTCATTAATATAATAAGTTTGTTTAAACAAATCAAAATTCAAATTAAAACAAATCTTCTCATAAAAATCAACCGATTGAAAAGTGTTAAATATCTTTTTTTACAATACCGAGCGACATAATCACTCAGTTAAGTCGCTTTCCAGATAGATAGTATGTTCGTAAAACACTTAGAGCAGATATCATATCATCTGACTAGCGGGATCTCAGACGGTTACAAAAGTATTCTGCTATCGAAAAAGGACGTTCTGCTTCTACACTAGTAGGATGTATAGTAAGAAGATACTTGTAACAAAGAGAAAGATATTTTCCCTTCTCACCACCATTTTCGTGTAACACCTTTTCAACATTTATCATCATCTGAAATTCATCTCTGCAGAGGTTTCGAGTTGCAGAAACAAGATTTTGTGTGTTAGTTTTAACCATTTCTATTTCTCTATTTAACTCTACTTCCGGAAATATAATCGGTGTTTCCAAACTTGTCATTTGTACGTCTTCAGTTTCTTCCGTAGTTTCAGGTGCAGGTCCCGTAGTTGATGTAGAAGAAGGTGTCAGTGACAGTCTTTCACAAAGTTCGATGATGGATGCATTTATGTCTTCGTTAGATAAAGTTGAGAACAAATCCGTGTTGTTTATGGAGTACTGAAAATAAGTAGTCAGATTATGAAGATACTGAAGGAGACTGCATTCTCTTAGACGGAACTAACTAATTTCCTTTTTGTTAAGGCTTCAATCAATTGCGTGCTGTAACTATTATTATTATCTGATTGAGTTTCCAGTTTTCTCAAGTAGAACTTGAGGGCTGTGTCAGTAGTCAGTAAAGTTGCCCTGCGTCTACAGATGGCTCCAACTGCAATTTTCATTATTTGAAGACTTTCACAAATGTGTTCTAGTATGTCAATTTCTGCATCGGAGAATTTGAAGTCTGCAGATTCTTCAGACAGCGGGTTGTAGTACCTAGTTGCGTGTGTGAGTGTCGGTCACGTGTACAATAAAAGAAATTGTGACGAAATTGTCGTACTTTGCATGCTTCACCTCTTTATAGTGTAATGCTCCATCCGTATTTTTTACATCCGTGGTTTGATGCATAAAATTCTATTGAAAAAATTCTTGAATATGAATGTTAATCTTATAATAGTTATAATATTTATTACTTTTTTTTCGTAATTTATTCAAATATTATGATTATTTGCAAAAAAACCCACCAAACAGCTAATCTCGCGAGATCTCGAAATTGGCGAGATCTCGCGGTATTGTATTCATAAACTCGCGGGATCTCGCTTGAGCCCCAATCTCGCGAGATTTGCATTCCCTACTCACGAACTACTGGAGCATTTTTGATATTATTTTCCACAGATATAGAGTATAGACCACGTAAAGGGTCATAAGCTTTTTTTTTGCGGGAAAATGTACGGTTTTCGTAAAATTCCTAATTTACGCGGGCGAAGCCGCGCGGGACATCTAGTAGTATATAATATAGTAGTAAATAATAAAATTGAGAAAATTATGTTGTGTGAATAATACATAATATTATACTTAATGTTTGTTCCTTCATTCAGTTCAGTAACTAGCAATGTACGTTCAGTAACTAAAGATATACGTTCACTAACCATTGTTCAGGAAAAATGTCGACATGTTTTTGAAATCTCGTGGTCTAGATTCTTTCAAAACAGAAATTTTTAACTGACAGGCTATCATTAAGAATGATAAAGGCTCAGCTGTTTCCGTAATCGTTCGATTTATGAATTAAATAATGGCGCGCTAGAATTCGAGTTAGTCGTTCGTTGGCCGCCGAAGGGAGCGGAGCGGTAGTGCCTGTGATTGTGGATTTGAGGCCGTCTCTACAGTGAGTGTCATTTTAATATTCATGTGAACGAACGCGTACAACGGGCGAAAGTTGTTTTTTTACGGACACCCCAGCCGTGACTTTGGAATGTCATTATAGTCCATACGTTAAGAATACATTTGCTATTTCATTACATTTGAACAACGTTAGGTACATAAAATTTGTTAAAGGTAAATCGTAATAATAATATATTCTATGTATTTGCGTACGCGCTACGTAACCTTCCGTTTGGAAAGGTTTTTAAAAGTAGGTAATGTAATAATTTGGCTTAGTTTTAAAAACTGCTCCAAAGTTAAATGGTGAAAGACGAGTTTTTTTTTTTCTTAACATTGAGAGAAAATATGTGAATTTCTGTCAAAATGAATTCAGCTTTTACCGTTCATTGAACTCGTTACAATGATCGGTATATATTTTATACTGTCGCGTTTAGCTAAATTGTGTTGATAGTTTTTGATTGTAAAAACAACTACAAATGTAGTTAGAATAAGGTTCAATATAAGGTACACTTCTAATACGAACAAAAACAGTTTCTATTTTACAATTTTAACCGAAATCTATTTTTGGTTCAAGTGAAGTTGTATAAATTTATAAATATCGTTATGCAAATTTTTGTCGTTTTTCATTGTCATTATATTCATTAGTATCTATTTTCTGGAGAGTAACATACGTTATAATACTATTTTCTCTAAAATTATGTTAAGAAATAGAGTTTTTAGCAGGGTTACTTGAGATGTTCTTTAAAAAATTTAACATAAGTATAGGGTTGTATGGCTGTAGCATAATATGAATTAAGTCATTACTCATTATCATTGTTCATACTTCATACGTATAATATCTTGGACATACTTTCATTGTTGATAGAAAATAATCATGCGAATTTTAAGGGTTGACCTACAGCGATTCTAAGATGTATAATAAATAATAATGATGGTGATGATAAAACAATAGTTGTAATAAAACAGAATAGTCAAAATTATCTTTATCTCTTGTAGTTATGCTAATCAGTCATGAAACTACTAACTTAAGTTGAAAACGGGAAATTTTTCTTTGAAAATGTATCTCTATAATTAAGGAATGAAGAAAATACGGTTTTAAAAGTATTTTTGTTAGAAACTGTGGCTAAATCTAAAAGTATGGAACAGGTACAGGTATTTGACAGAAAAATTCTTAGCTAAAAAAATGTTTTGTACTTAGGTATACCACCAAAAACATTTCATGAAAATGTTACCTCGACGACCACAAAAGGTTTGCCCTGTGAAAAAGACATCTATGTAGAGCCAAACTTCTGAATCGAACCAAATCCAACACTTTCTACATATCAGTATGTATGGCTTCGCTGTTTCGAATATTTAGTTTCTGATCTGAAGTAAGTAACGAAACAGCCCAGCCATACTTACATACATACTTACTAATATTATGTAGAATTTGTTGGAGTTATGGGTCGATAGTGTTAGGCCGCGTCGATTCAGAAGCTTGGCTCTAGATTATATTATGATGTCTTTTTCACAGGGCAAATCTTTTGTGGTCGTCGAGGTAACATTTTCATGAAATGTTTTTGGTGGTATTTCAGTCATTTTTGTAAGTTGCTACTTGCTAGGCAGTCTTTTTAGTCTTTTTAGTGTTTTTATTTTTTATTACGACGTTTTTAGTTAATGTCCATCCCGTGTGAACTTTCTTGTCATTATTCATAAAATTGGTGAAAGTCTCATTTAAACTTTCATTATACCCCCCTACTAAACTTATTTTACGGCGTATAACCAAATTTCGGCGTATTTTAGATATCAATAAAATATAAAGTATTAGACCTATTTAATTGAGATTTTGTATGTTTAATAAGTCTATTATTAACATTATATCCTGAGAATATAAACTATCTGGCACATCGGAATCCAACTCTATAAGGGTCAACTTCCACCCCTCCATTTTAGGGGATGGGGAACGAAAATTACAAGTTTATGAATTTTGTTGTCGGTTGTATACTAAACGTAGATTACATACCAAATTTCAGCTTTAGCTAGCATTTCAGGAAGTAGCCAAACATTTTGATGATTATCAGTGTGTCAGTGACGAAATCGGTGTATTTTAGATATCAATAAAATCTAAAGTATAAGAGCTATGCAATTGAGACTTTGTATGCTTAATAAGTCTATCGATGACATCATATTCTGAAAATATGAACTATCTGCTAATCTGCTACAACGGAAACCAATTCTATGAAAGTTCAAAAAAACGGCGAAACACTTCGAGAAAAGGTAGGTTTTGCACTTCCGGGCACCCAGATGTACTATTGCAAAACAAGGAAAATAGTGTGAGGATAAACTTATCCAACATGAACCTGGCATTTCCAGGTTGGTCTCATAAACATAATAATATTATAATAATATATTATTATGATTTATGTATGATATGAAAAGAATTTCACCACCTGTTGAATAATTATCAACACCAGAAATGGAGACGAAAAATATATTTTTCTTCTCATTTTTAAAATGTTTATTTATTATTAAGTTTTAAATTAAATTGAAATAAATTGTATCTTATATCTTTAAACGAGCAATTCTCGTATAATATACTTATATATACTTGGAATCTCGTGAATCAGCTCCAACGATTTTCATGAAATTTACTATATAGGTGGTTTCGGAGGCGATAAATCGATCTAGCTAGGAATTATTTTAAGAAAATGTCATTTTATTCGTGTTTTATCGAATACCGAGCAAATCTCGGTCAAAATATAGCTAGTAATACTGATTATACGCTACGGCAATTGCATAAGCAATAATTGGGTAAAGAGTAAAAACCCAATTATTGCTAAATATAAACAAAGAATTGAAACATTAAATTGAATTTTACAGCTGCATCTGCTTTTTGAAACCGTTTTATGTTTCTCAAGTTTTTTGGTAGGGATTTGTCTATTTACCAACACCCAACTCCTGTCAAAAAACTCAGTAACTTAGCATTGAGGTATTAGTCCATTGAAATATTACAATTTTAGGACCGAATATTGCATTTATTAGAGGACGCAATTTTATTTTTGGGATATATTGCCCCCCCAATAGAAGCTTAACCTCAAGTTTGTGGGGTCGCCGCTCTTGTCCCCCGGCCGCAATCTTGAAAAAAGGGGTGACAACAGTATTTTCGTGATATCTCGGAAACTATAAGTCTTACAAAAAATTTGTAAGAACATAATTTGTTGCAAATCATTTTGCCTACAAATATGTTTCTATAATTTTTTACCCTAAATTAAAAAAATAAAAAGTTATAAGCAATAATAGAGCAAAACCAAGAAGAGCCCCAGGCCCAGATGAAATCAGTGTGGATATCCTTAAACTTCTCGAACCTGACAATGTTGATGCCCTTACTTACTTACTTGTTCAACTCCATTAACGACTCTGGTGTTATAATTTCGGATCGGCTCGTGTCTACCTTCATTACTCTGCCCAAAAAACCAAACGCCAGGCACTGTAAAGACTATCGCACTATAAGTCTTATGAGTCACGTTTTAAAAGTATTTCTATCGATAATACATCTTCGTATTAAAAACAAATGCGATGATTATCTCACTGAGAGCCAGTTTGATTTTCGCTCTGGTACGGGTACGAGAGAAGCTCAGTTTGCTCTTAATGTATTGGTCCAAAAGTGTAGAGACATGCAACAAGATATGATAAGATATGTCTACTATTCTGTAAAGCATTTCAGGCCTGCTTTTCTGCAGCCACAGTCTACAGTAATGTCTATTATACTACAAATATATATGCATACTATATTATAGTATGCCTACTATACTAGTCTGCACATCTGCATATGCCCACTATACTGTAAAGCATTTCAGGTCTGCTTTTCTGCAGCCACACATGGTTCCTTTCTTTGTATCTGCAGAAAATTAATTTCATGAGATGAGGTGAGATCGAGGGATCTTTTTCTCAAAAGATCATCTACAAGGTTGGTCGAAGGTATTATTTTTGTAAAATGTATGAAACAAAGTAATAGAGCGTTAATAAAGCTTTTAAATTTTTTATCACTTTTTGCTTATAACTTTTTAAATGTTTAATTTAGGGTAAAAAATTATAGAAACATATTTGTAGGCAAAATAATTTGCAACAAATTTTGTTCTTACAAATTTTTTGTAAGACTTAAAGTTTCCGAGATATCATGAAAATAATGTTGTCACCCCTTTTTTCAAGATGGCGGCCGGGGGACAAGAGCGGCGACCCCACAAACTTGAGGTTAAGCTTCTATTGACCCCTCCAACATATTCCAAAAATAAAATTGCGTCATCTAATAAATGCAAAGCAAATGTAACATTTCAATGGACTATATGTATGCTTATTGTGTACTTTGTAGCGCTCTGTGCTATTTTCTTTTAAAATTAAATTAATACCAATAGAATATTCATTTGATATCGTCGAGTACAGTGTTAGACTCTTCGGCTCTATAAACATTGTCTAATACTATCTTTGTAAGCGCTTATTTCATTATTTTAGTTTTTTTTTTTATGTTGCTTAAATTACTGTAAATATGGTTGAAAGGAAGCTTAAAAATCTATACAATCAGTAATCACTAATCACACGAAAAAGTGTAAGTGCTTAATTATTTTTCAGAAACAAATTCTGAAACTTAGCTGTCAGTTGTTACCTGTTACGTGTCCATAATATTATGTGCTAATGTTATTATATTTTATAGTCCCGAAACCTAATTTTGGTCAAGTATTGTTTTGAAATTTAAGTATTTAGTACTTACCTTAAGAGCCCGGGTTACCCTCGAAATTCTCATACATACGTAATACCAAAATCATTTTCTCATACGAAAATATTTAACATGTTTGAGTTATTTTTCAGCTTAAAATAGTAATTACCTAGGTTCCTGTACAAAAATTAATTTCAAAATATTTAAACACTAAAAAAAAATTCTGTGTATAATTTTTTTTTACTAAATTTACTACTAAATATTTAAACAAAATATTTCAACTCTAAAAAATATTTTTTAGTATTGTATGTATTGTATATATTATGTATTGTATTTAGTATGAGAATTTCGAGGGTAACCCGGGCTCTTAATGTTAAATATTGCTAATAAACTTCCATATTATTTCATGAATTCTATAATATATGTTATCGACATACATAATTTCTATTTCCGACCGTCACGTGCTGAAGACCGTATTTTAATCGATCTATATTACTTTACATATTTTTCAAATTTAAAATAAAGCAAAAATGGATCGGTTTCATAGAAAATCCGTTAAATCACATTTGTTTTTACATTTACGAGGCAATTAAGACGTAAAATCTCTATATATGAAACTTAAACCAGCGAGACTTATAAATCTACTTTAATATGTCACAGACATCCTTTTTGTTGCCATAGAGAGAAATTTCAATTAAGTATTGTAAGATTTCTTTTCGATAAGTCATTAACACCAATTACTTATGTAATCAGTGCGGAGATTTATTTTAAATAATAATTAATTAATCATCATTATCACCATCATTCATTACCAATAATTTTGCCACCGCCACATTACTGGAGGTAGGCTGATTTCATAAATATTCATGATCGTGAATATATTATGATTTATATAATAAGGTCAAAATATTTATGTCAAATTCTATGTAATGTTTTATGTTACTGAAACAAGGCTATTTTCTTCTCCCTCTAATCTATCAGATTGCTCTTTCGCGTCAATACATTTTCTCGGCGCGTTATATGACGCAAAAATGGACTTGAAACTCAAGCTGCACGTCACAGAATTCATAATGAGTGTTTCTCATTACGCCTATGTCACTGACGTAAAAGTTGCGACTATCGGTATATCGGCCAAATACTTGTCTGAATATAACCAGTCACCAGATATAGAGGGCCCGATCTAAGAGGGGCGAGCTGGGCATTTGCCCAGAGCGGCAAAAATCACTTAATTTCCAAATTAAGGGCCTTCCCTACGGAGAATCCGTAATTTACCGCATTTAGAGCCTTATAAACTCATAATTTGAAAGCTACAGAGTTATAATAAAAATACAGAAATAATCTTCAGTATCTCAACATTCCTTTCCACGTTTTAAATTTTCTATTTTTTTAGTGTCCGACCGAAACTGATTTTTCAGCCGAAACTGAAACCGAAACCGAACTTTCGGCCTTACTCACAGTTTCGGCCGAAACCGAAACCGAAACCAAAACTTGGTAAAACATTCAAAATTAGGATTATTTACTAAAATTTATTGACTTTTTAACATAAATTACACCTTTTTAAGCTAAAGAAAAAGTTCCACATTGAATTTTTTACTTTTTGCGTTATTTGCTTTATCTTGAAATAAATAATAATAATAATTTCCTAGAAACTTTTTTGTATTCCGTTTTTTTATACGATTCCAAGTAGGTGCGATTTCACCAAAGAAATTGAACGCGCTTAGCGCACACTAAACCTGTTCTAAACATATAAACACGTTTTTAACACTCAATTGCATTTCACCAACATAAACTAAACTCATTCACAGCAAATCCGATTTTTATCTTATGAACGCCTATAATATTCGAGTTTTAACTTCATAAAACACATTTATTTAAGTCCTGTAGTGTAGTGTCATGGCAGATCGAAAGACAGACGAAAAAATTGTTAAGATGACAGTTTTTACAGATGCGTTTGATTAGCTTATTTAAAGTTTCTTGCTATTTTGTTACTAAAACAACTTGATAAGGCTCCAAGATGATAAAAACGTATAAATATCATCGCGTGATGTAACATAAACTTAATAGATTCATTAACCGCGATTAAAAGAATGTAAAATAAATTTGAAACAAAACGAGATTTACGTCGCCGTATAAACGCGTTCATTGTTAGTTTAATAAAACGAAATTTAAGTGTGATTGTAGAAATTCCCTTTAATGTATTATAACGAAGGATACCATAAGAAACAAGAGCAGAAGTTTCGCATGGTTTCTGAGCGAGCCGATAGCTTCTGCCCGCAGCGTATTCACGACTTTATAGTCATACAAATTAAGTATAAAATTGCCCTTGCGGTAAAATTACTTTCGATATAGCGCCTTAAAATAGCACGTAATTTGCCAAAAGCATATATAATAAGCCTGCGTTTGTCGTAGAAATAAAATTTAATAATATAATTTCGATAAAAAAAAGATTTGACATTTTAATGAAAATAAAACGAAGTGCTAATTTTTGATTTGGACTAATCTGGAACACATAATCTCAAAATACGATTAAATAGATGGTGGCTAACTGAGCCGGGGCCTCGCTGGCAAGCAAGCACGAGTTAACTGTGAAGTTTACCGAACGAAACTAGATTTTTTGGCCGAAACTGGCCGAAACCGAAACCGAAAGTTCGGTCGGTCACTAATTTTTTTTATTAAACTCATGATATTATCAGCTTCCAAACTAAAGCCAATTTAATAAAATTCAAGCATACATTCAGCACCTCCTTAGTATTCACAAATTACTTTTATTTGAAACACACGCCAATAGATCGACAATATCATAAACTACATATTCCCCGTTTTAAATTTTCTTTAGATCAATTTTGAACTAAGATAAGTAAACAAAAAATAGAGTTTTGGTGCGATCTCGGCAACGCGGCAAATGTATGGTCAAGGTCGTTTGCTCGGGGGACGGCCTTAACCATAAATCATTAGCCATCCACCCCCCAAATTTGAGAATTTTATGCGCCACCTTAGTGGCCACCTTCCAACTTACTTCAGGTTGGATAGTGGAATTATTTTAATATTTTACTTGAATATTCCCAAATCAAAAACAAAACTAGCTCATGACTTGTATAATAGTTTTCTGTATGTAAAGGGTATGTATGATTTTGAAAAAATTATACTCACATAATATTCTATATAATATTTGCCCGAAACGGGTAAATTGTTAGATCGGGTCCTGACCACATACGGATGTAAGAATGACCCGCAAAAAATTAGTTATGCGCTAACGTCAATACGGTTGTGGCAAATTACAAAATAAAGAATAAACTAACGATTTAAATACAATTATTGAACACGTTGCAATGTGAACGTACCCAGTGTTTTATATTCTATCGCAAAATACATATTATAAAAATCACGCGTCGGGTATGTGTACACTGTACAGTGTACAACCATGTGATAACGAGTGAAGAAGAATCATTAAAACTGAAGATTTTATGAGAGCGCGATTCAGATATTTAAGTTATACTGTAAAGCAGATGACCTAAAGTTCAGAAACTTCTATTTTTGTTAGTACTTACATGTAAAATATCTTAATAAATAATATAATGACACTTGGGTACTACCTACCGTATTACGTCAAAGCATAATTTTAATAAGAAGGTACTTATAATATTCTAATTTCTAATATTCAACGTAATTAATTTAATTGCGCAAATGCCGATCGCGATAGTATGGAAAATTTCAATATTATGTAAATCCTATACGTCTTCCACTTTTGCTATAATTATAAATGCAATTATATTATAAGTAAGGAAAATGTAAAATAAGTGCATATTATATTATAAATTATAAACTAAAGAATCTCAAGAATTTATTAAGTATAATAATTGTAATGCCCATGTTAGTTCAATTCTTATTTTTATTGTAAATACCTTTGGACTTTAAGAAAATCAAGGATCAAGGAAATGAGTATTAATATTCAATGGGCTGAAAGGATTTTACGTAAAGCCTTAGGTCACAACTCACAACTAAACTCAATCACTATCACTAGGCTTTCATTTCGCCTCTTACTATGCCTTGACTGTCGCAATTTAGACAATATTTTATTTAAGAAGATGTGAGTGGAAGAATCATAGAATCAACAAGTAACATTTCGTAACATACGGACACTAACTCATTTTTTCCCTGATTATTTTAATAAAACTTGTAACTTATCTACTTCATAACCTAGCTAATATATCTGGCTACACATATTATAACCCATAGTTTTTCTGTTTAAAATAATTTTTCCGGCCCTAAAGCCTCCATTTAAGCAAAAAAAAACGGGAAGTTTTTTCATGTTACTTGCCTTATTCTTCCACTCACGTCTTGTAATATTTCAATCGAAATAAATAATCATTTATCAGTAATCAATAGTGGTCGTTAAGAATTGCAATGACCAGCTCCGTATTTCAGTTGCGTGTCTAAACTACTCCACGAAAGACTAGCCAGTAGCCGTGACATATTTCCATCCAAATAACAGCAGAAAACTGTATTTTAAATGCTTCATTCATAATATTATAAGCAAGCGTTCAGAAACAACGTAAACGGAAATTTCTGAAAAAAGTTCATCGTTTCAGAAACTACATATAATTTACGTTCAAAACAGTTTCTGAACATTTAAATGTTACGAAAAATTGTTGTCAACGTAACAATTTTTGTAGTATTTTAGTATTTTTGATTGATAATTTAGTGTTGCCTAACATCTGTAGTACAGTACAGTACAGTACAGATTCTGTACTTGGATGAGTTGCGCAAATTACATAATATTATTATAACGCGAGAAGTGGTGAAGTGGAGACAACAAAATATGATTATTCAATGTTTACTGTTCGATGATTTTACGTGCGAAGACCCGGAACCAGTCATCATCATCAGCTGTTCTGTCACTAAGCTGCGACTTTATACTATGGTCTATGTCAGGGATGGGGAAACTTTTTCCTTCACGTGCCAATATAGTCCTAACAAAATATATGGCGGGCCAAGTAGTTGCATTTTTGACTATGTTAATTACTGAAATAAAAATATTGATGTGTATTTTCTGAAACACTAATTTATTGTGCAAATCGTGCAAACATTACAAAAAAACTGTTAGAATAAAAAACAAATTAGAAATTTTAAGAGCGGGCTGCCTAATTTTGCTGTGTTTTCTAACAAGTATTACGATCCCGGAAGACGATTGACTCAAATGAAATTGGGATTTATTTAATCATTGTATATTTATCTGATATTTGGCTAACGGAAAGCACGATTCACTTATTTTGACTCGATAGTTATATTTTTGGAAATTATCTTTCTGGGCTTTTCAACAAATATCTGTTACACTAATATTGAGTTACTATCATTGAATAATTTGTACTACTACAATCACACACTTTATAAAATAATAGCTAAAGAAAATATTAGTATTGTATTTAATTTTTAAGTAATCATCAAAAACATTTTTGGGACTTACGACCTTTACTTTCGTGCTATAATGCGAGAACGATTGTTACGCGATATTGTTCACTATTAGCTGCAGCGTAGAGCACATTGCCCGGGAGCACGATTTATGGAATCATTGTATCACGACTGGAGGATAGCGGTGTGTGTAGGCGGGGCTAGCGTTTTGACAGTAGGCTCTTAAATTAAACTTTTATTTACTAACAACTAAAAATACGAAATATTCTCTTGATTTTTGTTTGATGATCGCGGGCCGGATTTCAAGCCTTCGCGGGCCGGAGATGGCCCGCGGGCCGTAGTTTCCCCATCCCTGGTCTATGTGATATGCCTCTCTCTTTTTTGTTTAATAAACAGAAAGAGAGAGACGTATTATATTCGTATTTAAGACTTGATTAGCCCGCCATCCAAAAAGATTCGAGGGACAATATATTTTGCATTACCTATTCGCTCTTAAGGCGCTATATTGAAAGTAATTTTACCGCAAGGGCAATTTTATACTTAATTTGTATGACCATAAAGTCGTGAATACGCTGCAGCCAGAAGCTATCGGCTCGCTGCAAAAACATGCGAAAAACGTAATTTTAATTATTTAAAAAATCACTAGGAGCATTTAAGCAAAATGCTTCTATACGATTTTGAGTTGCAAAGGCGTCTATCAATTAGACTAATTTCCTACAATACATCTATTTTCGTTTAAAAATAATCTTCAAATTTCGTATTTTTAAGAGGTCATTTCGATCGAGACATGTATCGAGGCAAAATACATTAATCGTGTTTCTGGTTCTTTTCAAACCTAGATAAAGCTATGAAGATATGTATATCTCATTACCAGATTTGTAACATTTCTGAGGGTCCTATAGTATTACGTCAAAAAGAACAGTTTTTTCAATATAGCGCCTTAAATCAAATCTCTCTTATGCCCGGGACACACGAGGCTAGTTTTTCAAACTAGGATAGCAAGCTAGTGTTTGTAAGCTAGCAAGCTAGTACTTCTGGCTTCGTGTAGACAAAACTATCTTCATTTGTAAAACAGAACTAGCATGCTCCAAGCTAGGTCAGCAAGCCAGGACAGTTTGGAAAAAAACTAGCTTGCTATCCTAGCTTGAAAAGCTAGCCTCGTGTGTCCCGGGCATATGGCCCGTATAAATGGTCAGTCAGTAGGTACTCAAGATGCATCTCGGTCTCAAGACACGGATCAGGCTCTGTGACTGGTTGGCTGTCAAAATTTAGACCGATCACAGAGCCGAACCGCGTCTTGAGACCGGGATTATACGGGCCTTACTGCTGCACTCAGAGTGGAGCATTATTTAGGTAAATGTAATTACTGTCGGGCCACGCGCAATATAGGGTTCCGTAATACCGCTAGTTTTATGTTTATTTTTGTATGGTCAATAAATGTACATTTATAACGTGTTCTACACTACTAACAACATCATCTCAGTTATTGTCAAAGGAATTTGAACGAAAAGTTCCTTTATACTTCGCCGAATACATTTTTTTAGTTTATCGGCTATTACTCAATAATTTATGAAGTCTTCTTAGCGGTGATAGTTTTCCTTTTTAATTCAGCATATTTCCTACTCCCGTGAATTGCCGCTGACTGACATTTTGGTTCAGTAGAAATACTTCAGAGGTTTCAGCTCAAACCAAAGCAAACTATCGAGTATCATTGGCTAAAGATAAACCTTTTGTGTCTGAAAATGGAAAGGTCGCAGCGGCGAAGGCCGCCCCCCTCCTATCTCCCTTCCCACCTCTTGACACAGCCCTTCGGATATACAGGTGTAACAAAACTAATTTTATGGATCTGAGTTATAATCTGAATTGTTGAATTGAACATATTTTTAAGTGATAATACTTTAGAGTTTAGGGTGTGTATGGGTTCCCTATGTAGAGTTCACTGTGAAAGTAGCAGCATTGAAAGAGTAACTTTTTTTCAATTTTTATGGAAAAATTAATGACGCTCGGGCGCTTTCCCGTGCAAATCACAAAAAATCAGCTCTTTCAGCGCTGCCACTTTCACGGTGAACTCTATAATAGAGGGACACAATATACAAACCCTAAAGTATTCTATCACTTCTGATTTAAATCCCTCAAAAGGTATTATTTATCGCGCGGGAACCGTACAATTTTCCGGGATAAAAACTATCCTATGTCCTTTCTCGGGACTCTAAAGTATCTCCATGCCAAATTTCAGCAAAATCGGTTCAGCGGTTCGAGCGTGAAGAGGTAACAGACAGACAGACACACTTTCGCATTTATAATAATAGTACATTGAAAGTTTGGATCTCCTATCCTATTTGATCAAAGGTTTAATTTGATCAATTTGTGTCTGAGTTTCCGACTGGTTCATCCGCACTCGGCACTACGCAGTACGCTGCGAGAATTTAGTACAAAATTTAAAATTCCATTGCATTGTTTGGAATTGTTACAAAAATTATGTTTCATTCGTTACGTCAAAAGTAAAATAATAACACGCTTAGCCTTAACCCCCAGATGACGTGTAGCAAATAGTTATTATAGGGGAAGTTTAGTCTGCAGCCCGACCTGCCCGACTGTTAACGAACTTTCATGAACATGAACTTTCACGGTCACGGTCATTACTTTTACCTACGTCCTTCAGCAAAATACATTTTAATATTCGGCCAAGTGCGAGTCGGACTCGCGCATGAAGGGTTCCGTACTGTTATAGAGCAAACATAATGTTAGAGCAAACGTTATGTCAAAGTTTTTTCCCGCATAAATAAAAATCCCGCAAAAAAATTTATTGCTACTGGAATAATGTAAACGGTCACTGGAATGCAATTCAGTGCATTTCAATTATGAGGCCAGTACCCGTTTACATTATTCCAGTAGCAATCCAGAGCTGGATTGGAATAATGAAAACCCGCTATAAAGCATGCTAGTAGTTGGCGAAGTCACGACGTCCGCGAGGGATACAAATAAACCGAACTTGTCAATCACGTGTCACATAATTAACACGTAATACGCCAGCATAATCTCCAATAGTGACGTATCTGCAGTATCGATAAGATGAAAGAGTATTTACTATTAATTATATGAATGCCAGTTGCATCGATATTCGATACCGAAAATGGCCTATTGATAGAATATCTCCGAGTTCACTCACGAGGTTGCTGGTTTGATTCTGGAATCTAGATGTCGACGTCTGTAAGATTTTTGAAATAAGTTCCTCTGCACTCTACAGTAACTTCTATAAGTAACTTCTATAAGTAACTTCTATAATAACTATCCTAAAATATGTCTGGAATGGTCGTAGACAACTGATAAAAATGTTTTTGCATGTTTCATCTATCATGTTGCCGGTTTATGGCATCCGAATGAAAAAATATATTATATCTTGTATGTTATATCATAGCAAAGGCAGAAAAAAAATGTAGTAAAAAATTATCAGTTAACCTACCCGCTAGACTAAAAGAGAAATATAATTGACGAAAACAATGGACTATTAGGTCGTTCTAACGAAGAATTATTATTCAAAATTAAAAAAAATGGTTATAAAACGATTACAAGTTAACAGCTAATTGCTGAGTACTGAGTTCTGATGGATGCTAATTATACATATTATAAATATTAAGTACCGTTATAATAATTATTGTATTATAAATTATAATTTAAGGCCTCTATATCCGCCAATGACCTTGATCATTGTCTGTCAGTGCGAATATCGACGTAAATGACATTAAAATAACATTCATAACAGCGTGCCTTGTACGGTGGCGGTTACGACGCTCGACGCGTCCATGATAGGGCGAAATAGGAGAAAAAACCTTTTTAAGGCTTAATATAATACATATTTCAAAAAAGTAAAAAAACCAAATTATCAACTTATGTATTGCAAAGCAGTAGATATTTTTTATATATTCTTTTGATAAATAATGAAGGAGTAAAGTGGTTTCATTCAACGATTTGGAGGTGATTAGGTTTTTTATTTCTTTATTATGTGATACCGATAGAAAAAATATGGCAAAACCACGTTACGTATCATATCATTACGTATCATATCGTTACGTATATTTGCATGCTATTCCATAATATAGCTAAAAGTGTTAGACTATAAGAACCACATTACCACCTACTGTATTACACTTTTAGAGCAAATAAATAAATGAATGAATGAATCATGTAGATTACTAATTATTTTTTTCAGATATAATTTCTCTGTTAATGCCTATGAAAAGTGGTTTCATCTGCACGCTTTTTTCGCGAGAGGAGCCTTAAGCACAAACGCATTATTATGCTGATAAATACCACTGTTCGTTGTTACGTTTTGCTTCCTCAAGAAAAAAACATTTTATTTACTTACATATGCAGTGATTTAAATAATAACAATAACACTATAACGTTATTAATAAATGATATATATAATATAATTATGGCAAGGCTGATGGCTGCTATTTTTAACCGACTTCCAAAAAACGAGGAGGTTATATTATGTTCGGCTGTGGATTTTTTTTTTGTATGTTCAACGATTACTCCGCCGTTTGTGAACCGATTTTCGAAATTTTTATTTTGTTGTATTAGGTTTCACTCCAATTTAGTACCATGTTCACAAAAGTGGTGACCTGATGATGGGATCCAGGAGTAATCGAAGGGACTCCTCGACATTTATATGGAAACATATGGTGATTTTGGTTTTATGTGAAATGTACTAAGAATATGCTACCAAAAAGTCAAATATTGGGTCAAGGTATACCATGGTTTCGAAGATGCTGAGAGAACTCCTGACTCTTTATAGATACACATTTGGGAGTTTCGGCATTGTTTTAAGAACAGAAAGCATATGCTACCATGCAATTCAAATTCATCATCATCATCATCGTCATCATCATCATTACCACGTCATGTTAAGGTCACCAATATCTCATGGCACAAAATAGATAATAGTACAAGGCATAGGTATGGATACAATAATAATAATTATATACATAACAACACCAATTATAGGCTGTTTAATATACACGGCGGTCGGCGCCGCAGAGGCATCGTATTCAAGTTCTAACCGGAATGTCAGGGCGTGCGGCATGCCGCGCTGCGAGCATTTTTCAGCACGTGTTCACTTAGATTTTTTAAAATGTATTGTTTAAATGTATCTACCTAATATTTGGACCTTGGGGTATGCCGTATGACTCTTAACAGTCTTAACAAATTGTAATAAGATACGTAGAATATACGCAGTAAGTACCACCGACTACCACTTATAAATTCGCAGACTATGACGGAGGTCAACTTAATAACAATTATACGAGATCAATTACCACTCAATATTATGATTTATGTTGTCAATTCAATGCTCACTGCTCACACCAAGCGGCAAGCTCACTGTTGAGTTGTCAGTTGCTTACAAACTTTCAACAACACGACAGAAATCTGTTACAAGTTACAACTACCTGTATAAAACTTTTACGTACAAGCGATAGCGCGACACAGGAGCGCCTCAGTGACATCTAGTGAAGACAATATGAAACTTTTTTTATACAATTTGAATTGGCACTAACAGTTTACCTACTAGGTAACTAAAAAGAGTGAAATTTTTATTTTTAACAAAAAATTAAAACCGACTTCCAATGTAAAAACAATATTAATAGCATCCTTATAATATGAACTAAAAAGTATTAAATAATTTTTCCTATCTAATATGTAGTGCCTTTTCCCGAATTCGGCTAAACCTCAACTATTTCTGTACTCAATCTTCATAATTTTGAAGTCGGTGCCAGAAACCCGTCAAAGAAATAAAGATTCAGCTATATCTGGTAATTCTTGGTTACTTCGACTTTAGTTGACAAGTTTTTTGTTTAAAAAGAAGAACTTCTGTTAACATAAAAGTTTTTTGTTTAATTAAAATATTGTATCACACATATGCACAAACACTTTCATCGAAATTCTGAATTGCTATACAAAGTTCGCTGACTGAATATTATTTTTTTTGGTTACGTGTAATTTGTTTCGAAGTATTATACTAATATATCTACACTTTAATATCAGCTGCCTCCAGCTTGAGTTACCGACTGATTTTAACGGTATCTATGAATACGAAACGTATAACATACGAAAAGTACGGACGAAACAATCCATTGATCCTGCTAAAATGTATTCAGTACTAGAAAAAACTGTAATATTGATCTCTTTCCATTGCCAACTGAATCTAAAAGCAGTTTTTGATCGATCTTTGCATTTGCCAAGGATAAGATTTTAATCTTATCCTTGGCAAAAGATCTGGCTTTCGTGTTTACTAATGACCTGGTAGTACAGACTACAGATAATGCTGACAAATGGGCCAGTTGGAAGTCATTGGCAAGATCAGGGTCACTCGAATTCATGGTGCGTTGACATAGGTACAGAGTATTGACGTGCGACCTACTATCTTAGTATGACGTGTCATTATCGCAATTTGGTGCACGTTATGCGTACTCGCTTACTTTAAGGTGCCATTTGGTTTAAACTTTAAACCGGATGGTTTAAAATTCAAACCAGATGGCACCAGAACGAAGATTTTCGGATTTCAGAATATCTGCGGCTTTCGAATTTCGGAATGCGTTTGTGTCCTAAATACTCAAAGATTAAAATGTGTGCCGTTTATAATAATAATACAATGTTTAAGTTCTTATCCAAGTTAAAGTTAAAAAATACAATAATTATTAGGGCCTGTTTCACCACTTTTTGATAAAGTGCCGGATAGGCTATCGACAACTTTTTTGACAGATTATCCATACTCTATCTGTCAAATTAAGTGGTGGATAGCTAGATATCAGGAAGTGGTAAAACAGGCCTTTAACATCAAACATATTATTACCGCTTATTATTTATTATTTTGTATCCCGTAAAAAATAATATCAGTGTTGACGAATGAGCCATAAAAACTAACAAGCAACGAGATAAGTTATACAAGACAGGCGAATATAATGCAAAACAAAACTCGCACATTAAATGTTAGGTAAGTTAATATTTAATGTTATTTTATTGCATAATATCTACTTAATTATCTAATTAAAAGTAATTTGTAAGAAGAGAATGAAGCAAAGAATGGAATCCCACCTCATCACGTAATTAAAACTATTAAGAGTAAAATAATAGAGTGGTATTTTAAAGAAAATGGTAATTAAAATATAATAATAAATATATTATGTATATGTAAATATCAACTTTTATAGAAGGTTTCTACTTTCTAAATAAAATAAGTATGTTTTTATTATCAGGTAATTCCAGACAAATTGAAAAAAAAACTCAAATGTTACTTTGGTCATATTTCACGTTGTTTCATTATACTACTAATTGGTTATTGCCAAATATGTATTAACTAGGTACTCGACGAAGTTTCTCTTCAGTTATGTGGAAGGCGTTATGTTTGTTCACTAACTTTTCCTACTTGTCCTGAGGAAAAACGCAGAAACTAAATACAACATACTTACTTAATAATTAATACTTATTGAAAAAAAAACTTATTGATCTAACTATTAATTATTTTTTTTATCTTGGCAAATATTTCTCATACTTACGTGATACTTACGTCATACGCATTTTTTATAAGTAACACAAGTGTGTTGTGTCTTTGTGGTATTTAAGTGCGAAGTACTTATATTTTTTTACATAGCTAAATGCCGAATAATTATTATTATTTATTATTAATTATTATACCTTAACATCATAAACATGTAAAAACTCAGGCTACTCAAAAACTCAGCTCCGTAGCTGTACGGCATACGCGCGGTCCGAGTATCACGCCACGCCGAACCATCGTTGTCGACCAATCAGAGGACAGCGTCACATCGTCGCTCGACTTCCATTTTCAAATAATTGTTTTTTTTTTCGAGGCGCGACTCGCGATAATCTTAGCGAGATATTTTGAAGGTTTTTTTGATTTTATAATTTGTATACCTACATATTATTCTTATATTTATAATAATTAAAAGTAAGTCATCTTCTTAAATCTTACTAATTTATAAACGGACAAAATATTTTTTTGCATTTTTTTCACCCATCTATTTATTTTTTTATCATAATAAATAAAAAATTATGTTGCAGTTATGAGATAATAAAAATACAATTACATATTCAACGAGCTCTTAATAACAGTACTTATGCCAGCTTACAGCACAGTAAAATACTTAATCCACATGATCATAAAATATTTTATTTGTAATGTTACAAACATAGTACATACTTAGACATAAAACTGACGCATTTAGTTATACTTATGTATAATACCAAACTAACGTTTGTTACAATGACAACTTTATCTAAAAAAACTATCCGTTTAATGAGTTATAAATTACAACACTTATAACAATCTCTAGGCCGCACATAAGTAATATTTTCAAACCAAATTAAAATACAATCCTAATTCCCACTTATGTTAATCCTAATTTATGTCGAGAATCTTTATAGCAGCTGATAAATGATAATAAAAATTATTGCTGCTATTTTTATACTCTACCGAAAGCTTTCTCTGCCTTGGGCAGATAATATATGTTTATTGGGCTGGATATCCTCAATCCGTACTTATATTAATAATAATATACTTAAGTTATATCATATAGGCTATGGAAAGGATTTTTAGAGCTATATCTATGGACGCTTCACACCACGTCAGTCTGGCCCCGTGCTAAGTACCCGAAGGACTTGTGTTACGGGTACCAGACAACGGAAATATATTTAATACTTTTATACTATACATATATTTAAGATTTTTATTATATGATACACATATTTAATATACATCCATGACCCAGGAACTTTATAAACTTTTTGTTCCGTCGGCGGGACTCGAACCCGCGACCTCCGGCTTGAGCTCAACGCGCTCACCACTGCGCCACGGAGGTCGTCATGTCAAGCTATGGAAACCAATTTTACGAAACGTTCTGAAATGTCCCAAAATGTTGGATCTCATGGTAACCCTACTTTCACCTAAATAGCGCTGGATTGCTACTGGAATAATGTAAACGAGCACTGGAATGTAATTTAAAAAACCGGCATTATATTAGATGATGCCTGCAACTCCGTTGCGCCACAGAATATATATTAGTAGTACCAAGTTGCGCCTAAATGCATCGCGCGGGAAAGGTACATTTTTGCGGGATCAAAAGTATCCTACGTTCTTTTTCCGGATTTAAAGTATCTCCATACCAAATTTCAGCAAACTCGGTCCAGCAGTTTGAGCGTGAAGAACTAACAGACAGACACACTTTCGCATTTATAATATTAGTATAGAAGTATGGAATGAGCGTTCTGAGCCTGTTCACCGTTGTTTCATAAGGGTTTTCTTCATTGAGTCCCGGGTAGGGCACGATGCGCAAAGTGTTCCAGCGCATCGTCGCGGCGTGGTGTGGAATGTGGTGTTTCCACGAGTGGAGCCCAAAGAGGCAGAGGTGGTGGGGCTGCGGTCGTGTATCACGCGTTTCCCGTAGTCCCACCTTCAGGAGCAGGAACACGGATACTACGTCCGCCCCGGGGAGTCCCACATACCTCGGTGGTCCTCCCCAGGCCCCGGGGATGCGTAAATGCATTCCTCCAACGATAAAAGAACCGGCTAAGTGCGTGTCGGGTCACGCGCAATATAGGGTTCCGTAATACCGCTAGGTTTTATTTTATTTTTGGGTGGTCAATGAATATACATGTTTTATAACGTGTTTTACACTACTAACATCATCATCTTAGTTACTTTCAAAGGGATTTGAACGAAAAGTTCCTTTATACTTCGCCGAAAACATTTTTTTTAGTTGATCGACTATTACTCAATAACTTATGAAGTCTTCTTAGCCGTGATAGTTTTCCTTTTAAATTCAGCATATTTCCTACTCCCGTGAATTTTTTCACATTCCAGAAGCAACCGTTTAGCTGGTAGAAGGGGGGGGGGGGACACTGGACTCTAACGATTTTTTCCACTTTAAAACTTAATATTTCACAAACGGATCCCTAAATCGGAAAATGATCTATGAATACTCATAATAGTTTTAGAAAACCTATCCAACGACACCCCACACGATGGGGTGGACGCGAAAAAAAATTTTCATTCCCGCTTGATGTGTATGGAAGGCACCATAAAAAAATATTTTTTTAAGATTCCATGTACCATTTTGTTGCCATCATTAATATGTGCATTCATGCCAAATTACAGCTTTGTAGGTCCTATAGTCTCTGAGCAAAACCGCGGACAAACAGACAGACGGACAGACAGACGGACGGACAGACCGAAACTATAAGGGTTCCTTGTTGACTACGGAACCCTAAAAAAGGGTTTTCTTCGTTTTGTTATTAATGAGCATTAAGCAATATTTTCTATTGATTGTCCTCCTGGCGTGTTCCACATAATATTTGTGTTGATAAAAACTTGTATTGTTTGTTTCAGAAGTGTTCATATGACCCCAGGTCGGCGCTGAACAAAAACCAACACAATGTCTTCGAAAGCCATACACGAGGCCACAGGCAAGGATCTAATTAACAGGTAAACGGGGAACCGTACATTTTTAACGATTAAAACTCCTCCTTACGGACTTGAAGTATCACCATACCAAATTTTATGGAAATCAGTTCAGCGGCTTAGAGCTCCCGCACACGGGCCACCGACCAAAACCACAAATCGCCGCTACGCTATTTCCTGTAGTTTTCATAAATTTTTTGACGCCGGTGGCCGCCACACGCTACAACGATTCACTTTACGACCAAAAGACTGGTTTAAAACGGCGTTTGTGCCTGTCGCGTGTGGCCCGTGTGCGGCGACACTTAATCGCGAAGAAGTTATACTCGTACTTACGTCTGTCAGTGTAGACAAACTGACAGACGTAGTACAGTATTTGCATTTATAATATTATTGGTATCACGTATTTTCTTGATTAAATTAAAGTTGAGTAGTCATTAAATTAATCTTAGAATGGCCATAGACGGACCGCAAGTTGCAGTCGGGACCGACTGCTCTAGAGCGGTCGCGTTGGTACCGACGGCTCAAGAACTGCTGGAGCGGTGCGTGTATTGCGGATGTGATTATAGTATGGAAACTGCAAATCGCCGTGCGTCCGTCCATGGCCGGTCTTAGTGCATCCTAATATTTTTTTATTGATGTTTGTCCCGTGTTCGCTATTATTACCAACTAGGTACATGACGCCCGCAACTCCGTTGCGCCAAAATTCGTTTATCGTGCGGGAACCGTACATTTTTCCGGGATAAAAACTATTCTATGTCCTTCGGGACTCAGAGTGTCTCCATGCCAAATTTCAGCAAAATCGGTTCAGCGGTTTGAGCGTAAAGAGGTAACAAACAGACAGACAGTCAGACAGACAGACAGACAGACGGACAGACAGACAGACACACTTTCGCATTTATAATATTAGTATGGAAGTATGGATATTTACTTAGCACCTAGTACATGTATAGTAAAGCTGTACCTAACATCTATTGTTAATGTTTCCAGGCACATAGCCCCCGGCACGGCGCTCGTGCCATGCCGGTTCGCCGTGTTCGAGCAGGGCACGGTGTGGGAGGACGAGCTCGGCAAAAACCCATGGCTCACTAAAGAGGTAACATCAACACCTGCCCCTTTAGCATGGCCACGCCGCGTCCTGCTCTAACAAACGAGAAATGACGTTGCTAGAGCAGGACGCGGCGTTCTCGTACGATTATTAGAGAGTAGAGTCTCAAAACGGTTTGTTGGTACGGCCCCCTAGGCTGCGTTACCACCAGAGATGTGTAACGAGGAACGTGTTTTTGAGAACCAATAGAATCGCTTCATTGACGTGACCTCGCTCAGCGCAGCGATTCTATTGGATTTTAAAACACATTCCTCGCAACACATCTCTGGTGGTAACGCAGCCTTATTCGGAAACTTTACCGTGCGCGGTGCGATAATTACATTGACAGCCTAGGTCATACAGTGGCATTTTATTAGAATTTTTGTCGTGAAAGTCACGTTGACGGCGGCGATGGACAAACGGCCTAAAGCTACAAATCAGCTGTTACTTACTTTTAATTTTTTTATTGTCAAACAATAAGGTTGAAAATTGGTAGTGTAACATAAAACAAACATAGATATTTTTTTTATAAAGTGATACATTACCACGTCGATATTACGTAGTACAATTTCGTCATTGTTGTGTCCGTTTGTTATCTGCAAACTACCTACAACTCATTGATAACGTAATATTTTAATTATACATACAAAAAAACAGCTTTATTTTGATTTGTGATAACTGTTTTGAGTAAAAGTGACGCTGTATTTTTCCACCTTACTAGCTTGAGATTGAGATAAACTTTAATCCTTCAGGCCCCGCGCGAGCACCGGTAATCGCGACAACAATAGAATACAATAGCAATTCCTGGAAATTCCGACTGAAGTATTAAAGCTCATTTTAGGCTCTCTATAAAATTTTATTTCATGAAAATGCTAAAAGAGGCCATTACACCTGGGCATTTTAGTTGAGCACACTTCTTGCCTTGCCATGCCATGTCTATTTGTATACGTCTGAGGCCTTAGACCAATAATCATATTTGGTGATGCCTGTTTTCACGCGAAAAGACCGTCGTTTTGACATTAGTATATTTTAGTATCTATCACGATGTAATGCTAACAATTTTTTTATATTCATTTATTTATTGACGTAAGCCACCCATAATGCTAAACTTCAGTCAAAAACCTTACAAACCGATCTCTAATATACATTATAACAACCCTTACTTCCAGCAACTGGTGGTAAAACCGGATCAGCTGATCAAGCGGCGCGGCAAGCTCGGTCTGGTGGGCGTGAACAAGAGCGCCGCCGACGTCCGCCGCTGGCTGAGCGAGCACAGCGGCAAGCAGCAGCAGATCGGCGCCGCCACCGGCACGCTGCGGAGGTTCATAGTGGAGCCCTTCGTCAGACATGACGGGGTGAGTAGGTGGAGATAGGAAGCTGGAAATATTGGGCTGAATAGGAGATAGGAGGTCAGAAATAATGGGTTAGACCACAGACATAGATCAAGATAGATACCGCATGTGTATGTACTTCGCGTGCCATATCGCGTTCCCAAACGACGAGCAATGCTCGTCTCGCGAAAGTCTGTTCTTTAGTCTGCTATCGGAGTCGGACGTCAATCGGAATTTTAAAAATGCCTAAAAGTACCGTATTGAGCTGTAGAAATTCAAATAGAAACGTGGCCTTAATAATGGACACGTTTCTTATCATCGGTACGTCACAGTGGTAGGAAAAAAGTAACACACTCGTTTTCATACAAATGGAGCGACATGCGGTACCTATCTTGATCTATATCTGTGGGTTAGACACCACCAGCCAGACCTCTAACGCACCTTGAAGCGTACGCTCTATTGGGAACTAATTCGATCTCGATGGCTTTCCTACTCTTGACAGCTACGCGCACGATTGTACTGCGGCTGAATTTGGAACTCGTAAATCAAAAACGTATCAGTTTCGGAGGTAAGACTGCTGTTTATTTATTATACCTTAAAAGTATTATAATAAAGTGTGTTATACGTTGTTACAGAACGAGGAGATGTACCTGTGCCTGATGTCGGGCCGGCGGTCGGACACCATCATGTTCCACCACCAGGGCGGCGTCGACGTCGGCGATGTCGACGCGCTCGCCGTCAGACTGGAGGTAGGTAAAAAAACTGTGACTAAAACCATAGAGAAATTTTCCTTAGTCTATGCTAAAACCTGTTTTTAATATTTACCTGTGGTCGCCCTGTGCATTGTTCGAGTTCGACCATATATAATTTAAATTATAAGTTTAAACAGGTTATGGATTGTATGAACTATGAATAAAATAAACAAATCTTTATTTCCCTCAAGTAGTACACGTTATCTTAATCCTTCAGGCCCCGCGCGAGCACCGGTGATCGCGACAACAATAGAATACAATAGCAATTCCTGGAAATTCCGACTGAAGTATTAAATAAAACAAAACACTGCTTCCCACAAGTAGGTGACTAAAAATTGTACCTATGCAATATACACATTATAAATAGCATTACAAGATCATTAACAGAGCCACCGAGGCCAGCTACAGAACATGTAAGTTATTGATGAGGTGAGTTACTTCCACAGAGACCTGGCCTTTATTGCAATAATAATAATATGTACGAACATGGGCGTAACCAGCCTTAGGCTCAGGGTGGGGCAGCAGTTAACCAACCCACCCCCCCCCCCCCCCCCCCCTATTCCGGCCATTTTTTTTGTAACTTGAGCCGTTTGAGCTCTGCGCCTATGCCAATACTTTGTGAATCTGTTTCAGATACAGAAAATAAACAATTACACACAAGATAGATAATATAGTATAATAATATGGATTTTGTCGGTGTTATGAATTACGCGTTTTAATAAAATGTAATACTTAATTTAGTTACTCTACGGTAATACGGCTCGCTTCCAAAAGACCGCCGCGCTGCGATGCGCGCGTTTTGTTCTGTGGTAAACCGTGCGCGCTTTTTGTTTTGATGCTAATTTTTTTGTGTAACTTTCTTACGGATTATGATTGTTGTTAGTTGAAAAAAAATTTTTTGTTTAGTTAGGCCTTAGAAGTTAGACCTTATAAGTTATAGGTCAGAGCCAGGGTTGGGGCAAGCGCCCCAGCTTGCCCCAGTGTGGCTACGCCTATGTGTACGAATATCATGTTATGTCAAAAATTTGATGTGCGTAATGTTTTCATCGTAGTTCTAGCGCTGGAACTACGATCATGCTCAAGTCGTCATGCTAAGATTTAACTTAAACCTCAGTTTTATTGTTGTCCAGGTGCCAGTAGACACATTCCCCACAGGCGAGGAGGTGGACAGGGTTCTACTGAAGAACATTAAATCCGCTACCACCAGGCGGTGAGATATATTATTTTTATATCATTCGTTTTCATTTGGTTACAAAAGGAATATGTTTTTATGAGGCTAGAAACATAATGCAGATCATTACTAAACGTTTTATAAATGTAAAATCTACGAATAATAAAACCTATGTAAAATATACTATGATTGGCTCCATAACAAAGACATGTTACACACATACAAAACTCCATAATCTCTACCCCAATCGTACTATTTACATGCATGTTGAATGTTCGAACTCCTATTCCTTTATTAATTTTGTATTAAAATTGTGACATCAAGTTACTGAATTATATTTTCATATCATATTAACCCATCAAGCAAGACAACAATAGAATAATAACAGATTTCCAAGAATCCGCGATCGAAGGATTAAAACGTGTACAACAACAAATTTCCATCTCCAGGATAATGTCGACCTTCATCCTCTCCCTCTACCGAGTCTACGTGGACCTCCACTTCACGTACATGGAGATCAACCCTGTCGTTGTCACCGGGGAGCGGGTATACCTCCTGGACTTGGCCGCCAAACTCGACCAGACGGCTGACTTCATCTGTGCCAAGGCCTGGGGCGAGGTGACTTTCCCCCCGCCGTTTGGACGAGACGCGTACCCTGAGGAGGCGCATATCGCGGATTTGGACGCGAAAAGTGGAGCTAGTTTGAAGGTTAGTGATATTTCAGTATATATAAATGGTTCCCAACCTATGGTCCGCAAACCCCTGGGGGTCCGCGAGTATGTGTTGGCTGCAGTGTCATATCTGGACCAGACATAATATGCTATTGCCTTGAATGCCTTGTAATCGCTAACTTACAAATTGCGCTTTTAAATTAATTACAATTTTTATTAAAAGGATCCGTAAAAGCTGTGCTTGATTGGGGTCCGTGGCTCAAATAGGTTGGGAAACACGCCGCAGATTTAAACGACGCGATGTTATAATGAGAATTTTGTTACGCGACACGTTGGAGCCGGATTCTCAAGCCTTGAATGTCGTTTCGATCGCAGCGCATACGAAGTAAGGCATGCGATAAAAATATAAGATTCGGCGCTTGAGAATCAGGCCCAGACCGCGAATAGAGGCAAAAACATTAAATGTAAAAATTTGAGTATCGAATTTCATATTAATACAGTTATTAAAGTATTGACGTGTTTTTACTGTTCTAAAAAGTTAACAAAAACTTATTGATAAAACTTATGCCTAGAGCTAGAGTAAGAAGGCGACAATATGTGTGCTTTTTACTAGAGAGTGCAGAAAATCCAAATTTCATCATTTTGTTTATAATGTATGTTGTTAAATTTTTATCTTTTTCCTAGAAACTCAAATGTTATATTATGTTCATGTAATTGACAATGTTCAGATAACGGAAAAGTGCAACAATCTGCCGCTCAGATAAGGAGATAATCTTTAACTTGGAACTGATTTTATTGATTGACAGAGTTAAATAATGTCAAATTAATATATAAAAAATCGGCCAAGTGCGAGTTGGACTCGCGCACGAAGGGTTCCTCACCATTATAGAGCAAAAATAGTAAAAAAATGAGAATTTTGTATGGGAACCCTCCTTAATTCTTGAGTTACAGCCTGGAGACATACAGACAGACAGACGGACAGACATCGAAGTACTAAGACTTCAATGTTTGTCCGTCTGTCCGTTTAGGACCGACGGAGAGACATCGAAGGTCCCATTCCCGTTTTTACCCTTTACGGAACCCTTAATCTGTATTGACCCACCTGATTTTATAATATCGTCAATGACATTTTATAACTTCCGAGTCTACAGATATTCGTGTATTAAAAATTTTACGCATTGCATAAAATATATCATATAAATTAAACAATTATTTATAACATTTATTTATCATTTAAAGTTTGAACAATTTATTACAATCTGATTAAATAACATAGCTTTTAAAAAGTTATGCAAATATATACTAGCGGACCCGATAAACGTTGTCCTGCCTGATCTTTCAGAATTTGGCTCACTTGTGAATCTAAACCTGGGGCGCCACCCAAATGCATAAAAATTAAAAATGCATTTATTTATGCACGTTTATGCTCGATTTACACGGGTGACTAACGGGTCGATTTTAGCCGCGCGGCAAGTCACCAGTCGAATCGCCTGTCTAAGGGCCGGTTGTTTGATCACTAGTCAAAAATGACAAATAGTCTCCGTAACCATTAGTTAGTTGACTGTAGTTAAGCCTTGACCAGTTGTTAAAATAGAAATACGTTGTTTCAACTGATTTTTGACTATAGTTAAAAGTAACAATTGTCAATTGTGTTGCTATTTGAAGGAACATGGGGAACCCAAAATTATGCCGGGAGAATTTTTTTACTACTGGTAATATTGTTTATGAAACGTCGGCTGTACAGAACCTTTGCCGCTCACGCACAACATTGTTCAAAGAACAATAGCTCTTAAAATATTTGACATATGGACGTAATTGAAACTTAACTCAAATTCTTTGGATATAATTATCAATAAAGATGGGTCATGGGGGCTCTTTCTGTAAAAAAGTACAATTGTTTTTAATTTTTGCACGTGTTTTCTCTATTTATTAGAAACTTTATGACTTATTGAAACTTGTTGCATAAAAAAAACCCTTTTTTTGTCTTGTTTATGGTAGGCAGCTTTTTGATAATATGATGAATATAGGTTTCAATAGTTATGTAAAACAGCACTGTTATTGTTGATACCTACTTACCTATTTAGTAAATAGTACACATTGTAGACTTAATCACTTCAGCAACTATCCAAAGTACTGTTTCTTTGGACATTCTAAACCTTTCGAAAAATTCGACTTCATCCCAATAGTCTAGCAGCTAGCTGCACAATAATTATTTTACAGTACATAGTACATACTATGTCAGTGTTCTAGAGCGAAATATTTTCGGGCGGCGTGTTAAAACGCATTCTAGAATAATTTCTTCATCAGAAGAACTTTCCGAGTCATCGAAATGTTTAAGTACATTTAAATCCATATTTTTTTTATAAAAACACTCTTTTTAGGCAGTAAAATATCTCAACTCGAATATATATTATCCGCAACAACCACAGGCAACAACAAACGAATCAAACTAATGGTCAATGTTAACTACGCAGTCCGAGCGTAGTCATTTTATTTAACAATTTGTCAAAAAAATTTACTACAGTTAGCTTAACTATTGATTGAAAAACAACATTTTGTAATTTTTAACCAATAGTTAGTTTAGCTAACAATTTTTAACGATTAGTAACCTTAACTAGCGATCAAACAACAGGCCCTAAGTCGAATCGCCACCCCATTTACACATTCTACAAAAATCGCCTGTGACAAGTGCCGACAAACTATGTATTTGCAACAAGCGATCGCTTGCGACTGAGCGTTTACACTTTACACGGTCGATTTTAGTAACCAACCGCATGCGGCCTTTGGCCGCACGACTTTGGGGCATGCGGCGTAGTCGAACTGCCATTTAGACGGTCGATTTTCGCCGTGCGGCGTAAATGGTGCGGCTTTAGTCACCCGTGTAAATCCAGCATTAGGAGTTCAGTGACATACACACGTACAGTAGAGCTATATAATGTATTAAGATAATACTATCGTGCTAGTAGTATAAGTATTGACTATTGACTAACATACTCTCCGTATTTCAGCTCACGGTGCTCAACAAGGCGGGCCGCATCTGGACGATGGTGGCGGGCGGCGGCGCGTCCGTCGTCTACACCGACACAGTCTGTGCGCTAGGTTTGTACCTCCTTTCATGGTTCCATCGTGTTACTACTATAGTAACTGGCCGACAACGCACCTGCAGCTCTTCTAATGTTGCTAGTGTCCATGACCCGTTTACACATTTGTCCCCTAATTTAATAAAGAAAAAAAAACATTAATATCATACAGTAGAGCTCAGCAAAGCTTTAAATGATCGCAGTCCTTTACCAGCAGCGCCCCCGCCCACGTTCATTTGAAGCCTTGTCACACTTTAAACCATCTTCTTATTAGACCTAAATCCGACGCTTTACATACTAGCGTGAGTTCAGTTAGGTATGTGCGTGTTTACTGTGATGACTGATGTGTATACATAGTGAAGTGTGACCCCCTTAATAAAATATACCACACACACTGTATAGGCCATACAAAGCTTGGTCTTTGTGTGTGAAGTGACTATTTACTTGGTCTGTCAACTTATCTAGCAAGGACAAATGGTCGCTGTTAAGCATTTGTGTACTAACCCACTATTTTTGTTGGTTTTTTAATACAGTCTTATTTTAAATGATCTAAAGAACATAACTGCATTGATAACTTTTAATTTTTACTTAAAATTTTAGTGGATTAGTACGCAATTGCTTAACAGCGTCAAAACTGTTTAATAGTGGTTTTTTTTTTAATTGTTAATCTGTGTTTGTGACTAATAAATATCACTAAACGTAGGTGGCGCTGCGGAGCTGGCGAACTACGGTGAATACAGTGGCGCACCCACCGAGAGCCAAACGGCCGACTACGCCAAGACCATCTTCAGCCTCATGTGCCGCGACAAACATCCTAACGGCAAGGTGAGCTTCTTAAATATGCAGATAATCATGTATTCAAGGACCGCTGTTTTTGACTGCCAAGTTAGCAAACAGGTAGACAAGCAGAGCGTCCGTGGCCTAAAGAGTAGACCTTTGGTTCGCACTCGTAGAGAGTGCAGGTTCGACCCCGGGTGGAGTCGTGTACCAATGAGACATTTACTGATCTCAAGTAAATAATACGGTCGCTCGTACGGTGAAGGAAAACATCGTGAGGAAACCCGCACATAGTTGGTCTCAGACGTATTGACTAGTTCTTCTAGGCCGACTATGTTGCGAGAATCGTAATATATATATATCGGGTTTCCTCATATATATATATATATGTGTGTGTGTGTGTGTTGAGCAACAATACGGACATTTAAATCATTCTCCAGGCACAGTAGTGCCTCCTCAAATACTGTAGTATTTGAGGAGTGATTACTTCGCTCAGAAAATACTGTATTAATCATCCACAACGGATGCAAAGGGCAGAAGCCTAGTATTTTTTAGACAAGCTGGTGATCTGCAGTTTTCATACTAAATACACGGACCGCCCGAGCAGTTCTTGAGCGGACAGTGCAAATTTCAACGCGACCGCTCTAGAGCAGCCGATCCTGACTGGAACTTGCGGTCCGTCTATGGCCGAACACAATTTAAAATTCATTTTATATAGATAATACAATTTTAATCATAGGTGCTGATAATCGGCGGCGGTATAGCCAACTTCACGAACGTGGCGGACACGTTCCGCGGCATCATCACCGCCATAGAGACGTACCGCGACGCGCTGCTGCAGTACAACGTCACAATCTTCGTGCGCCGCGGCGGGCCCAACTACCAGGAGGGTCTCAGGTATAACTACTAGTTTTATCCACTACCTTTGAAGTTCAGACTGCACTAAGCGGCACTACGCTGCAGCGGAGCGACGTGACACTTCACAGCCAAAATGTATTTTTGTGTGGTAAATGTTATAACTTATAAGGTAGTGCACGCGCCAGTGCAACTACGTGTTAAATGTCAGTAATATTAATAACGTGAAATATCGCGTCACTCTGTTGCAGCGTTAACACTAAATCCTTAAATAAATAAGGGTGGGTTGCACCAGAGGCGTGGTTAAAGTTAAGGCTAAAGTTATGGTTATAGTTGAGGCTAACGTAGCTTGTTGCGTTTATTTTTAAAGCTACATATAATGGGATTGAGAGTATAAAAAATTGAATTATCCGTAAAAATCGACAGGAAAAATATAACACTGTGAAACATAGTTAAAGTTACAGTTATAGTTAAAGTAAGTTGGTGCAACCCACCCTAAACCTTTTTACAAAAGCTACGTTTGCCTAAAAGTGATTGAATGTTTTAGCAGTTTAAAGATTACAATGTATAATATTTTGACAGACAAATGCGTGAAGTCGGCCAGCGGCTGCGCATCCCGATGTACGTGTTCGGTCCGGAGGCGAACATGACGGCGATCGTGGGGCTCGCGCTCGGCGCCGCCCCCATCCCGCCCGAACACCAGCTCGACTACGCCCCCAAACAGCTGCCCCGCCCACAGCAATCTGTGAGTATTGTACACATGTACGCACGCAAGTACGTACACAGACATCGCTACGGGTCACCACAGATATACGGTCTAGTTTCGTATAGCATTTATCCGCGAGCTTTTTGCACAACATTTATTGCAGCAATAAATTGCAGGAATTAGTATGAAATGTAAACAATATTGCAAAAAACCAAAAAACTCACGCAAGACTTCCGCAAGTTTGCTTGCAGGTGGAAACACGGCCTAACACCTATCGTATCGCTCGGCTATTAAATCATTAAAAAAAACTGTTGGCAAAGTTACATAATACATATTATACAAATTACAAATTGTTATAAATTAAATAATACTTTGATTCATTATTATTTTCGTAACAAACTACATTACATCGTACATACACTTGTTTCACATCAAAAATATTAATCTTCCAGACGCCGCCAAAAGTGGAAATAGCCGATCTGCCGCCGACGCTCCTGGACCTCATCTGCTCGCAGGCGCCCACGCGCATGGACCTCGGCCAGCAGCTGTCCACCGCCAGGCCGCTGTTCACTGACCGGACTAAGGCCATCGTGTGGGGCATGCAGAATAGGGCTATACAGGTATAATAGGTTTATAATGTTTGGTGAAATCGAGTATAGACTATTTGAGAGTATTTATTGCTTATACGTAAAAAAGTCGTGTAAAAATTCTTATCCATATCAGTACATTAATTCTCGTCTAAAAATTATTGGATCATAAATTAATTATAAATAAATATAAATAATAAAAATATAAATAAATCGTCTTGATGTGGTCGTCATGTCATGAATTGGTTTTTGGCCAGAAATGCGTTTGACTCTTTATAAGAATATCCATGGGCGTACGCCCCCCCCCCCCGCGCTGAAGTATAGATATCCAGATATATGAGCCATGATATGCGGTCTGCCGACTTAAGGCGAGGAGCAAGCCCATTTTGTTATTTCGTGACTCTCGGTTTACCTACTTTCAATATAATAAGGCATGTAGAAAAAAATTAGATATAAAGCACAATATTTAAGAGGTTTTAAACAAAAAACATTTTAATAAAACATAATAATTTCGCTGTAATTAATTTACAAACTCACCTCCGACAAATATCTTTGTCATCGAAATATAAGTATTAACTACGATAATATACATTTTATTTAAATAAATGGTTAGTAAATGTATATTAAAAAATGCTGAACCGAACAAATTTGTTTAATTATTATAATTTTACAATACATCGAAACCATAATATCAAAACTTTATTACTGTTAAATCAATTGACAGAATCGATCTACAGGTCTATGATCACCACTGCAGTCAGCAACACACCCAGTAAAAAAATCTTTACAAAAGTTTTTTTTCTCAGGGCATGTTGGACTTCGACTACATCTGCCGTCGCGCGGAGCCGTCGGTCGTGGCCATCGTGTACCCCTTCACCGCCGACCACAAACAGAAGTACTACTTCGGCAACAAGGAGGTTTTCATACCGGGTGAGAGAGTTTTTCTATTATTTGTAGAAGTAAGAATAATAGTTATTTGGAAGATCTTATATATAAAATTCTCGTGTCACAATATCACATATTCAGTAGGTCTGAGAATCGGCTACTGGGTACTTTATATATTGATAGGTGCATTTGTTGAATAAATAATAGTAAATTATTACAACCTGAGACTGAAGGCGACCATTGTTTGTGCGATCGGATAGCGATCGACGTTGCCATGGCGACATACTTATTTTGTCATTTCAATAAAATGATATGGACGAAATACTTTATGGCAAACACGGATTTAAAAAAATATGGATGGAGCATTACACTATAAAGAGGTGAAGCATGCAAGGTACGACAATTTCGTCACAATTTCGTTTATTGTACACGTGACCGACACTCACACACGCAACTAGGTACTACAACCCGCTGTCATTGTACATAGAGTGACGGCGCCAACGCACACATCCTACATGGGCGGCCATTACTATGCTTCATTCGGGATTAGACAAGGTTACATCCGTATTTTTTTTTTAATCCGTGATGGCAAAGCCTGCAACGTTTGCCGGGACAGCTAGTATTTATGTAACATTCTTCTCTACCTACATTTTTGCGACGAAGTTATAAAGTAATAGTGAGTTAAAAGCTCAAATTGCACAAAAAGCGCTTGCTGCGCTAAGTTACCATAATATTATTGTAAGTTTCCGATTCGGAAAGAAAGTGGGAATGAGTTTTAGAATAAACTTTAGAAATACACTTTCCTTTATATTATTCCTCAGAATTTATATTTATATTGCAAGTTTTAATTAAATAATAATAATTTTTTTTATGTAGTGTTCAGTGACATGGACGTGGCGATGCGAAAGCACCAGGAGGCGACAGTGCTCGTCAACTTCGCCTCGCTGCGGTCCGCATACGACAGCACCATCCAGGTATGTTTACATTTATTGTTGACGGACAGTATTAACAATGTGTGAAACAGCTACACAATACAAGACTGTGACAGCGCAGCGAGGTATCCAGACCGCTGGCCTCCATTATACAAGTACGCTGGAACGATGATACTCTTTGAAATGACAGCCATTTACTTGTGCTATTTGAAGCGGAATCAGCGCCCCCATTATAGGGGCTGAGAACTAAATCTGACGTAAAAATCACGTTTGAAAGCGCCATATTGGCGCTGATAGCAGTAGTGAGAGTACTTGGAACTAATACTAGTGATGGCAACTGTTGTTATTGGTTGTGGTTACGTCAAATTTAGTTCTCAGCCCCCATAATGGGGGCGCTGATTCCGCTTCAAATAGGCAGAAAAAGCAGGTCGGTATCATCGATCCAGCGTACTTGTGTAATAGAAATCAGTGATTCAGACAGATATTAGATCAAATGGGAAGGCTATTTCATCTCATTCCCGTTGTTTCGTCAAAATACTGATTTCGTATGCCGTGGCTTACGTACGTCGCATATAATATCTATAATGAAATCGACGGTCCCTACGTATAAAAGGTCATGTCGAAAATAGCAAAAAAATTGTATTGCATCATGGATTTCCGTATAATGAGACGCATATTCCTACATTTTTTTTTCTATCACAAGTAATTCCAAAGATAAAAAGACGTAAATGACGACAAGTTGGTAGTTTTATTAGATTTTATTGTGGTAGATGCGGACATCTATACTTACCGTCTTGTATCGCGTTGGAAATTACCGGCTGTTCCGCGTCATGTCGTACATGTCCGTTTCTACCTCTAAGGTAGCGAATTATTTATATACTTGTTACCATTTACGTTCACTTATTATGAGACTTTATATCTTTTTCAGTGGGACTCGTGGCACAAATTCAATTAATTGCAAACCGATATGAGCATCTGAGTGTTATAAATAATCAGCAACGTGAAATAATAGTTGCAACGGAGGCTGAGGCTTCTTTTCATGATGAACAACCATCTGGACCTTACTGTTATCAATATAGAGCAAAAAAATCGCGTTTGTTGTACGAGGCCCCACAATAATCATTTATTTTATTTTAATTTTACTATATTTCTTTAAATGTCGCCAACAAAAAAACGTAATTTGTGAAAATTTCTACTATTGCGGATCTTGAGATAAACCTTGGTGATAGAAGAACGGACGATAGATAGAAAGCGAAGTTTGGTATGTATTTATTTAATTATGAATATGAATGTTATTTATTTTATATAAAACAGTATTAAAAACGCTAATAAATTATATAAAATTAATTAAAAACTATTAAGAACACTCCTTGTTCACTTGATAGATGGACTCGCCCTCTACAACGCGGTATTGCTTGGTTGTAGGGTTGAGAAGGGCTTGAAAAAATTCCGGAAAAGCTCATATTAAAAATCTAAAGTGACATCGGTGCGTGATTAACCTAGAAATTAAGAAGTTTATGGGCTATTTTTTTTGCTCCAATAGAGTTTGTAAGATAAGCCTTTTCAAATTATTTCCCCCGTTATTTTCACATTTACCCCTGTTTCTTTGCTCCTATTAATCATAGCGCTATAATTTATAACGTATAGTCTTCCTCTATAAATGAGCTATCTAACACTGAAAGAATTTCCAAATCGAATAAGTAGTTCCTGAGATTAGGGCGTTCAAATAAACAAATCTCAGCTGTATAATATTAGTATAGAATTGATAAGGTACTACAGAACATGTAGTCAATTTGGTTTGTCGCAAATTGGGATGAAATACTATTTTCTTCCTGCGAGGAACGTGTTAGACGATTACATCAATGCAGCTCTGTATTCAACGGTAATACTAAAAATTACGACCTTCAGAAAAGCTCAAGAGTCAGTTAAAGCTGAATATAATAATCGACTCAGAAATATATTTACTGTCCAGACTTGTCCACCGTAGAAGTTATAACGAAGCCTCAAAGAATTTACTCATGTAAGATGCAATAAAAGTCTAAGGTCGTGAATGGTCACCTAGGTCTCAAAATTGGAAAAGGAATTGACCTTGCTCAAGTATTTGAAATGACCAAGAAGAAGAAAAAGGCAACGTATCTGGGCATTCGTTATCTTCAACAACATGTAAAATATGCTAAAAGTTTTTTTTCTACATTATATCCATATACAAGTATCATTGACAAATTTTCAAAAATATTATATAAAAAATCTAAATCATAATAGAGTTTTACCTACCAATAAAACTCTTGTTATGTCCGGAACCTTATTCAAGGCCTTTAAACAAAATTGAGATGGTAGTCTTCCGTTTCCTGCCGTAATATTGATCGTTGTAGTTCCTTTCCGGTCTTTTTGGCGGCAAGATGGTGCTACGATGGCGGTAAGATGGCGGTTTCCGGTGTTCACCAGGTGAGGCGCGCGCGCGTGTTCTCCCTCATTGCAGTCTCAATTTTATAGCACCAGGCAGACCTTACTGTAAGGCCTTGAATAAGGTTCCGGATATAACAAGAGTTTTATTGGTAGATAAAATGAAGAATTGTAGTACAAAGATTTCTTAATTTTCTTATTTCTATTCCTAGGAAATCAGTCGTTATTATTGTTAATTAGTAATTACAATTACAATTTGTTCAAAACAAATATACAACTAAGGTTCGATAACTAATAATTAAACTTATTAGTAGGTACTTTAAACTACAATATATTATTATTATTATTATTATTTTTTAACTAAGTAACAGGTTCAAAAAGACCAACTAAAGAATTATTAATAGAAGAAATCGGGTTAGAAGCTACCTCCTTTCTATAGAATTTTTTAAAAGTATTCACTGACTTCCAATTTGCTCTAAAATTGTATCTAATGGCTCTTTATCAAGCCAACTTCTAGAAGCAACGGCAGACCGTACGCTTCCCGGAGTTGCCTCGACACCGGCTTCTTTTAAAACCGACTTTACCCATCCGGAAATTACTGTTCTAGAGGCAGCTTTTGCTACCCCTCGAGCAGATACAAATAGACTTTCGACGCCGGCTTCTTTCCGCCTATTACTCCCTAGAATTACTAATTTTCGCACCCACTGAACGGGGTCGAGATTTGGATTTTCACTGTTTGAAAAGAGTTTCCAACCTGATTGAATGTGGGATTCTGAATCAGTTTTAGAACCGTACAATGGCCAGAAAGTAACAGTATCACTTTCGCTATCATCTATAAGGGAGCCGTGTGACACGCTTAATAACGTCAAGTCGTGCACTCTACGACCCGAGCATAATAGTAAAATGGCGCATCGCCTGGAGACTTCGAATAAATTTTCACAATTTACACTACTTATAGATAGAAAAGATATTAAAACACTAGTGTCCCAAACGGTATTCGGCTTACTTCATTTTTGAACATTGCTCGTTAAAATGGATTTCAATTTTTTCTTAACCAAAACATGAGAGGCAAGATTAGAACTATTATTTGTATTGCAAAGTGTAGAAACAACTGACTTATGAACTAGAATTGTTTTGTAAGATAGATTATGTTTTAAATGTAAATCAGCTAAAAACTGAGCTAACTGGGACCCAGAAGGATTAGTAGGCTGGACTCCCGAAATTTTGCACCAATTCAACCATCTGATCCAAGCCGGCTTATACGTATTTATAGTGGACTTACGCCAGCTGCCTTTTAGTAAAGATTTTTGTTGCTCGGACCAGGATCCGAGTTCCTTAGATCACCCCCACATTTCCAAATCTCCATCGTCAGGTCTTGTACTCGTGGAGGGGGAAAGCCCGTCGATAGATCCAGTAGGTATGACTCCAAGTCTTGAACCGTGAACGGTGGTGCTAATGCTCGAGACTTTAGATCCGCTCTCCAGAAAGCCTGGGGCCACTTCGGGGCTACAATCAGATACACACCTTTCACACGATTGAGATGCATTAATACCCTGGGCATCAGATTCGGAGGTGGGAATACCCAAGCCAGACTGAAGTTCCATTCCCACGAGAAGGCGTTGTGTCTCCACGCCCTTTGATCCCTCTGGTCTAAGCTTACGTATTTTGGCACCACGTGAGCTCGGGCTGATGCAAATAAGTCGATCCCGGGTATGCCCCATTTCCGAAAGATGATGTCGGTCACCGCAGGGGCTAGATGCCATTCGGGGAGAAACGATTTTCTCGACAGTCGATCTGCTGTATTGTTGTACCGACCTGGAAGGTGGTGCGGTATAATATGAATATCGAATAGATCTAAAATTTTAAAAATTTTATAAGTTAGATTCATTAGAGAATTTGATTTGTTCCCCCCCTTCATTTCTTAAATATGCCACTACAGATTTGTTATCGCACTGCAGAAGCAGAGACGATTTGCTTAGTGTTGGACCGTATTCGCGTAAACATTTTAAAATTGTTAACATTTCTTTCTGGTTTGAATGAAGATTTTCTTCATCATTGAGCCAATCTCCCGTTAAAAATACACCATTTAAATCAGCCCCCCAAGCAAAATCGGAAGCGTCCGTAGTAAGAAAATTAACTAATTTAGGGGGGTGAATTCGAGAAGACTTTTTGCAATTTGCTAACCACCATTCTAACTCCTTAATAGCGTGAAAAGGTACAGACCGCCTTTCATGGGGGCTACATCGAAGTAAACTATTGCAATGGGCCAAAAGATATCGGTAATTTAAACGACCATGGGGAACTGCTAGTGCTGCTGCTCTGCATTTCTCTAAGAGTTGCTTTTCTAGATTTTAACAATTTTTGAATTATAATTTGAAGAGTCTGAGCTTTTGAATCTGGAATGGACTTTTGATTGCTCCATGTGTCCCAAAAATACCTAAATATTCTAAAGCCTTTTGTGGCTGAAGTATAGATTTATTTTTGTTAACAACCCAACCTAGCTCGTGCATCGTATCTAATGTGATACGAGTCTGTTCTAATATTTTAGATTTATCTTGGCATGCAATTAAAAAATCGTCTAAGAAAACAACTATACGTATACCTTGTTCTCGTAGTAATTCTGCTGTCCAATTTGTCAGGGACGCGAAAACTTTGGGGGCAGTGGCCAGCCCAAATGGCAAACAGGTCATTTGTAAAAGTTGACCCCTGTACATCAGCCTTAGAAAGCAACGATGGTGTATAGACACCGGTGTGTGGTAATAAGCCTGTGTTAGATCTATCTTTACTAGCAAATCGTTGGGCTGCAGGAATTCTGGTATTCGATGAGTTGCTATCAGTCGAAATTTGCTGAGTTTCAGAAACTCGTTCAATCTTTTTAAATTGAAAATAGGGCGCATAGTTCCATCGCTTTTTGGGGTTAAAAACATTGTTGATAAAATCTCGGAGTTTCGGGGGCATATTCTAAAATACTGTCCTCTAGCAACGTTTGAATAATCTGATCCATTTCTGGGGATGAAGCTGTCTGATAACGTGATTCTATGAGTCGATGTAAAATCAGTGGCGGTTTTCGTAAAAATGGCATTTTGTAACCGGATATTATTTTAAAGACGGGAAAAGGGGCACCCACATTTTCCAAACATCTGTAAACATAGCTAGCCTCCCCCCTCGAAACTCCTGTTGAGAGTCAAAATTTTCTATCGCCTTTTCCTCTGCCTCTCGAGGCATTGGATTGGTTAAAAGGCTTTTTAGCCGTACCCGGGGCCTGTTGTCTTGGAGGAAATGACTGTGGTTTATATGAGGGCCGAAAAAACCGCTCGTTATTAGCATAGGAGCCAAAATTATAGTTAAAAGCATAGGGGTGGAAGGGTCGCACAGCCTGCGCTCGAGAATATGTATAGCCTTGATTGCTATTTAAGCCAAACGGTGCTTGGAAGCGACCGGTTTGTTTGTAATTACTGGGGCCTGGTTGAGCAGCCAGAGCATCCGAAGTAGGCCGCCTCTCTTGCGCAGAGAAGGTTGGCTTTTGATAGGTAAAAATTTTATTTATACCTCCATTATTTTTAATAAAATCAGATAACTGTTCTTTATTAAATAAATATTCACAAGACGGAGGAATCTTTTTCAAAGAAGATTTTAAGAATTTTTCTTTTACTAAATTTAGAAAATATTCCCGACGTTGTTCGATAATATCAGCACGCCTACCGCAAACTAATTGTAAACAGTCTAATGAAATTTTTTGAAAATCACCGGAAAAACAATCTTTAATTTTGGATAACAACGATTCTTTACTAATATTATCACTATCTTGAGTCCATTGTAATAAATCAGAAACGCCCTTTTTTAACGCATCATTTTGCATTATTACTGCACGCGTAATAGCACCCAAAGACTTATCATTCGCATTCAAATTAAAATTATTTGCTTTTTCAAATTGTTTCAACTCGTCGTTAACTTCCAACTCAATAAAACCAGGTCGGGCATTATAAGTTTTTTGAATATCGGAATAACGGACATTTGACCAATTCTCAGAGTTGAAGTGTTGTAAAGAACTGAGTGTCTGTAAATGCTCCGCGGAGGCACTCTGAACAGCCGGTTCTTTAAGATTGGTCGTTAAATCGAAATTAATATCGTTTGACGTATTGGGAATAGCGTCATGTTCAACATTTTCACAGGTGTTATCTAAGACGTTACTAGCACAATTTTAATCCTGCACACACGTATCCGAAGGTGGATAGACACAAGCTAAGAAATTTTGTATCTGACTGACCTGCTCGACAAGGTTTTGCAATACCTCGTCATCCCGGCATAACCTTTTTGGATTGTTGTTTTTGGAACGTCGTGACGAAGATTTCCGCTTTCGTTGCGTGGCTGGTTCCTCATCTGACGATGATGATGTAGAGGAAAGACACTCGCGAGCACTTTTATCACCATTATAGTCCGACATGATGATAAAACTTATTTAAAAATAAGTTTTCGAAACCACAAACGATCTATAATAATTATTTCACTATTTAAGAATAATTATAGTTATTTGCAAAGAAAATAAAATTGTTATAACTTTTTAATAACTTTAACGAACGCTAACAGCGTTACACGTCTTTACGGCACAAAACTTTAGACGCCAATGAGGGAGAACGCGCGCGCGCCTCACCTGGTGAACACCGGAAACCGCCATCTTACCGCCATCGTAGCACCATCTTGCCGCCAAAAAGACCGGAAAGGAACTACAACGATCAATATTACGGCAGGAAACGGAAGACTACCATCTCAATTTTGTTTAAAGGCCTTGAATTACGGTGAAAGGACATAACAACGATGCATTTTGTTAATAATAAAGTCAGTCTTCTTCATCTTCAACATTATTATGTTTACGCTTTACCCTTTAGTAAAACAGAATTAATTAATACATATATACTAAACTTACTACACCTTTTAAAACCAAACAGTTAAATTTATCAAATAATCACATTTTATTACAATTTTTCACTATGGACCTAAAGTAATTGATGACAAGTCCTTTTATTTGTTCATTATAACATAGAAAAAACTACTTAAATTAGAAGCGTATAAAAAGATATGTCTGTGTTTTTTAGTTTTTCTCACTGAAGAGGCAGAATTTGTATTACTTATATGTTATAAACTTATAAATTATGACAATACGAATCATTTTATAAAGTGCTGGATGAATTTAGGACCTAATATAATATTTTAATTCTTCCAAAGTAAAAACGGACATGTACGACTTAACCGTTATGGGCAGTCTTGAATTGTCACCGTAAAAACGGTCATCTAGCAATTTTGGCGAAAATACAGTAAATATTTGAAATTGTGTAAATATCATGACAAACGGCCTACATTAAGCTTTACAGATCATCAAAAATCATTGTGTTTATGTTTTATGGTAGTCTACAGTAACAGTTTGAATCTTAAAAACGCTCTCCTGAAAACCACTACTTTTGACATGTCGCTTTATACGTAGGGACCGTCGAAATACGTGTACATGCACTTCAATGCAATAAGTGGCTTCCCTCAATAGGGCCTGTCGAAGCCCAGTCCAAACCACCGAAAGCCACGAATGTTCACGTTATGTATTCATATTATTAGAAGTTAGAATTTATTGAGTAACGTCACAACCAATTATATGGAACTGTAATATATTGTAATGTGGTATCGCAGGCGATGCAGCACCCGCAGATCAACACGGTGGTGATCATCGCCGAGGGAATCCCCGAGAACATGACCAGGAAGATCATCAAGCTGGCCGACTCGCGCGGGGTTAGTATTACTATGACATGACATTGACATGAGAAGACAGTGAAAAAAATACGAGTGGCACTCGGGGACTGCCGCGGTAATGTGCATAGAATTTTTTATCAACCTATGCAATTATAATTCCCATACGTCTAGTCGTATGCACACAAACACCGTGCTGAAGTGTGCCGAATTGAAACGAGTTTACGATGCACGGCTTTCAACGCCGCATCGCTGTGCCAGTCGGAGTGGGGGGTGTTATTTTAGGTTATTCGCCCCCGCCCCCCGCGTTCAAAGCCCGCGATAAAAGCTATGGAATATAGCTATCCTATGAAGATGTACCATCGAGGAAATCGATTCCTAGGCAGTTGACGGACCTACGTTTCATTCGTTATTTGGTCGACTTATGTCAATTCAATGTTAGCTGTGATCGGTCGGATGGGTTTGACTTAAGAGGGCGACTAACCCAAAAAATCAGACATCGTCCTTCTCTCTTCACACTCACGCCCGTCTTTCATATGCCAGGTGAAAAAGACGCGGATTCATCGCCAAATTAGTTTTTTCTCAATAACTCGTTAAATATACAACATTTTAAAAATCCGCTAGATCGGTTTCTCAATGATAGAATTTTTTACAATGTGTTAAAATATTAATTTAGTTCAATGCACGGTTAAGGCAATAAATGAAAAATTCGTGAAAATTAGATGCATCTTTGTGATATTTTTCTTTCGAGAAAATCTTTAAGATATCGTGTTTTTGGTCCGATCGAATTATATGGAAATATAATGTAGTATCTAATTTTAGAAAATGAAACAATTCGAGGTTTATTTTCAAGTATTTTGCGTTAGTCGCCCACATCACGCGACCAAATTACTTAAGTCCGCCATCTGCCTAGGAATCAACTTCTCTAATAGTACAAACATTAACACCAGCATTTTCTCATGTTAATTATTCAGTGGAATACTTCTCATACTTTTGTAAACGTTTTAATTCATTAGGTGAACATAATCGGTCCGGCGACGGTGGGCGGCATCAAGCCGGGCTGCTTCAAGATCGGCAACACCGCCGGCATGATCGACAACATCATAGAGAGCAAGCTCTACCGACCCGGCAGGTACGTTGTTTGAATACTGACTTTAGCACTCGGCGACACTGAGATCATATCAAAGTAGTGGCCTTATACCTATTAGAAAGCCATAAAGATGTTTAAGGCTGGTATAAATAGTCATTATTACTCTCGAGACGCGGTTCGGCTCTGTGATTGGTCCAAATTTTGACAGCCAACCAATAACAGAGCCTGAACCGTGTCTTGAGGCCGAGATGCATCTTAAGTACTGACTATTTATACCAGCATACACTATCATCAAATACTTGCTTGATATTGTAATGGTAACTTAAGTACGAGTTTATGTCGACGATTAACAATAATATTGTATTGTGCAATATCATTGAACAATATGATTGAATAGTTTATTTGACAAGAAGATTGAAAGGCGGGGGCGTTAATATCAAACCTAGACGGTCAATAATATTACACAATACGTGATATTGCGCAATAAAATTGATTTTCTAGGGGCCCGCTTAGTTCTGTGCCATTCGCTAATAAAGGCGCTGTTTCTATGGTATACTAATTATAAGATTGTCCACGTATTGTCAAAAAGTATTACCCGGTAAAACATGCCATAACTATTGCGTTAGTATCCATTACCGGTGGTAGGTACCATAATTTCGACGTTCAGAAAAAAATATTGAAAAAATTTGACTGTGAATAAAAAATATTTGATTTGATTGCATGCAATTTTACGCTTCATCTCTTATTACAATCGTTTGTTGTAGCGTGGCGTACGTGTCCCGTTCTGGCGGTATGAGTAACGAGCTGAACAACATCCTCGCGAAGCACGCGGACGGTGTTGTAGAGGGCGTCGCCATCGGCGGTGACCGATACCCCGGGACCACATTCATCGACCATCTGCTCAGGTAACACACCCTATTATTTAACCGTTCATTGCAGGCATCTTGGCCCATGTTATAAATACCTTACGCACATTACTTAATAATAAAACTAGAACGGATACGCTGTAATGTCTTGTCTTCCTCTGATATTTTAGTGAAGACAAAACATTGTAAAGGATATAAATTATTCATTCATAATTCAACGTTTTTAACGCGCGCGCGAGTTCACAAAGCACAGAATGCTGATCAGCCGCTGCCCGCTACCACAGAACACATATTAGTTTAACAACAGAAATCTCACTCCCGAAACCCGTTCAAAGAAATAACGACGCAAGCTACGATACTATAAAATTGAAATTCCGACGCGCAATGCTAAATTGCCTACGGATAAAATTACCTACAAGTGCGCTCTCTTTCTATCGCATAACGTGTACCTTTTCTTACGAAATCAAGGTTTTCACCTTTTAGAAAACAAAATATTTTTTTAAAATTGCTATTCATATGAATAGCAAACCTTTTTATAGTAATATAAAATTTCAGTAACCCAACCTATATTTTATAGTAGTTTTATATTCCATTATAAATTTTATAATAGTGCAGGAAGCTTTTACAATTTAAAAATAGTAACTTATGTTTATTTCCGTGTAGTTTGTGTGTTTCTTTGTATGAAATTAGTATATTTGCTATGTTTGCTTAGTTTTTATCTACTTTTTGTATTTAAATACCTTATTCAAATACATATAATAGGTACATATTTCATTGGCCTTTTTAATTGTTCATTTTTATAAGATTTATAACGATTTTGTCACAGCGGTTAAATCAGTATCATATTGTATTTAATAATCAGTATACAGGCGCTGTAGATACGCGACGAAAAATCTTGCGCGTGCGTCACCGCTCGCTTGTGAGTCCCTTATGATTTGCCACCCGCGGGTGGTACTTACACTTCGATGAATATAAAGTTACTACGAATAACAAAATTAAAGTTCACTGTAAAGTTATAATATGTTGCAGGTTCGAGGCGGACCCCAACGTGAAGATGCTGGTGCTGCTGGGCGAGGTGGGCGGCGTGGAGGAGTACCACGTGTGCCGCGCCATCCGTGACCGCCTCATCACCAAGCCCATAGTCGCCTGGTGCATCGGGACCTGCTCAGGTGAGAGAGAGATAGAGGGTGAAGAGGAGTAGCTCATGTTAGATAGGGCTCTCAGGGAACATAGACAAGAAAATACTAAAAAGCAACAAAATCTGTTTATCTTACAAGTATTAGATACTTGTAAGATAAACAGATTTTGTCATGATACAGTAAAACAGAAAGTGTGAAACTTTGTGACTCGACTGGATCCCTAAACAAAATATTCATAAGCTAATTGACACGCTAATTGCGTTTCACACGGTTAAGCTTACAAGTTGGAAGAAGGGCGAAGGCTACATGAAGTTGTAGCAGACAACGTGTCGTCGTGACATTACTGGTTTCTATGTATTTCTATGAATAAGTGTCGCTAGCTTCCATGGGCGTGCACAGCATGAAGGCAGAAATGCAGTGCTTACCTAATGCATGACTTGCCATACACATATATTTTAATTTAACTTTCGTACGTTTTAGATGACTCATGACGTTAATTATTAAATATTAATAGTAAAAAATATAATAGAAAAAATGAACGCATTTAAAACGCCTACATTTATAAAATAGCAACAAACAATTTGCGAAAAATTAAACATTAGGTAAGGTACACGCGCGAACGGCATGGCTCAACTTCTCAAGGTAAGCAGATCTTTTGCGGCAGGCTCTGGGGTCATGTGTGCATAAAGATTTTTGTATCCGTGAACAGTTCGCACACGCACACAGACATGCTATATTATAGGCGAAGTACTGCCGCAGTAGCTGAGGCGTCAGGCGAGCACCGGCGCGGCGCGACGTTCGGGAATAATCGGATATTATGTTCGTTTCCTATAATCCGAGTAAAAATAATAGACGGAAATGTAATTATTCACGTATGCATATTATGCATTTTTGTTTTGTAAGGTTTATAAATTATAATTGTTTACATAGCAGAAATGTTTTGTTTTGGGAGGCCATTGGGCATTGCTTTTTCGTGTGATGAGAATATTTTTTTTGTTTGCGCCAATAGGTATATTAGTGGTTTTCTAAAATTTTTCATTTCAACATAATATTTTGAAGTTTGTACATTAACAGTTTATTACTGATTTTCTATAATAAATGCGTTTTTGATTTCTTAAAAATGTTATTTGACTGAGGTTTGTGTTAAAAAGGTGTGTATATTAAAAATTAAAAATAACAACTTTTCACTATTATCATTCAGTGAAAAGATTGTAATTGTGATTTGTGTCTAAAGGTTGGTGTGTAACTGAGTTACAACGGTTAAACCAGCAACAAAACAATAAGGAAATATAAGTAACCCCACCCGAAAGTGTCATGTTAAAAGTTATCCATATTCATACAAATTAATTATTTTATTAAGTATTTTATAACATATACTTAATATTAAATGCGAAAGTATCTCTGTCTGTCTGTCTCGCTTTCACGCCAAAACTAATGAACCGATTGTAATAAAATTTTGTACACAGTTAGTCTAGAGCCTGAGAGAGCCATGGGCTACATTTTGATGAGGCAAAAATATATTATCTAATTTCCATGGAAATATCTATGAAAATGAATTCGCATTATATTTCTAATACGTAACAATAGATGGCGTTTTTATTTATTTTAGCTTAGCGCACAATATTATGTTGTATGGTGATTGGTATATTTCCATGGAAACATCGATGAAATAAACATTATAGTTCCAACGTGTGACAACAGATGGCGTTTTTTTATTTCTTCATAACAGAACGTAATTATACCAATAGTTTAGAAAACATAGTTTTTAATTTATATCCACACTATTATTATAATTTATGCGAAAATATCTCTTTTTGTCCGTTTGTCTGTCTGTTTTGCTTTCACACTAAAACTACTGAACCGATATCGCTGCATTACCAGTGTCAAAATCTTGTGCACGCCACTGCTAGCTTCGTGTCGGTAGCTGCGCGTCGCTAGCTGCGCAGGGTATTTCATAAAAATACATAGAAACTGGTAGTGTCGCGACGACACGTTGTCTGCGGTTGCTTCATGTCGTCCGCTGCCAACCGGCACCTTTCAGTTTTTCTGCATTACTTCCAGCTTTTTACTAATTATCCATGCTCTAAACTCAACTTTACTCCGACAGACATGTTCACATCGGAGGTGCAGTTCGGTCACGCGGGCTCGCTAGCGGGGTCAGCGCGCGAGGCCGCTGCCGCCAAGAACAAGGCGCTGGCCGACTACGGCGCCGTTGTGCCGGAGAGTTTCGACACCTTGGGCGCTGCTGTTAACAAGGTCTGTATAGTAAATCAGTTTATTTATATTCATAACAAGCTGACCCGGCAACGTTGTTTTTCATCCGTCCATCGCTATCGCACAAACAATGGTCGCCGTCAGTCTCGATTTGTAATAATTTACTATTATTTATTCAACAAATGCACTTATCAATATATAAAGTAGCCAGTAGCCGTTACATTGTGCACTAACATTGTGACACTAACATTTTTATCCATACTTATATAATATCCATACTTCCATACTAATATTATAAATGCGAAAGTGTGTCTGTCCGTTTTTGCTGAAATTTGGCATGGAGATACCTTTAGCCCCGGGAAAGGACATAGGATACTTTTCATCCTGGAAAAATGTACGGTTCCTTCGCGATAAACTAATTTTGGCGCAACGGAGTTGCGGGCATCATCTAGTAAAATATAATATCCTAATTTATCCTTTTTGGGAACAAAGGCACGTATAAATGCAAAGTTCATCAACGCCTAAAATATATGATCGCACATTCATCAGTACGTACGCGTCATACGCCCCGCATTTTAGAATTCGTTGTATGAAATGATGTGAAACCTCGAACATTCGTCCGCACCGTACGCGCTGCAGTTCGTGTATTATGCGGTGCGTTCGACACGTAAAGCGTGTTGAATAGTTCGTAGTTTTGAAACTGCTCCAATGTGTCCGGAGGAATCCAATTAAAGATGTTGTACTCGCGAATAACGTTTGTAGGGAAGTGAGGCAGACACTACCACTGCTCATTGAAAAATGTTTAGAAAGTGTTTCTTTGAACTCGGCGAAATTTAATATAAAGTATAGTAAGACGCATTTTCAGAATAGTTGATTAATAATGTTATTGTCTTCAGGTGTACAAGAAGCTGGTGGCGGAGGGTAAGATCATCGTGAAGGAGGAGGTGGAACCGCCCAAGGTGCCCATGGACTACGACTGGGCGAGGGTAAGTTATCGATCTTATGCAAATCGCGTCAAACTTGTCGTCACAACAATTCGTCACTTTTTAATGTTGATTAATCTTCTAATTGGCTGTACTTTTTAGGGCCACTTTCACTCCATTCACTGGTAAGCGGCAACTTATCAGTGGAGCTACAGAACATTGTTCACTTACAACCAAGCGCGTAAACAAAAATGTTTAAATAAATGATCAATCTGTCCAGAAACTGGGCATGATCCGCAAGCCGGCGGCGTTCATCAGCACGATCTGCGACGAGCGCGGGCAGGAGCTGAGCTACTGCGGCGTGCCCATCAGCAAGGTGCTGGAGCGGCAGATGGGCATCGGCGGCACCATCAGCCTGCTGTGGTCAGTACCGTCCACAACCATGGTGGTAGAGTGGCAGCACCGAGAGTGTATGCATAGGGAGTTTGGTGCGTCCAGATGAGCTTAACGCGAGTGTAAGGCCGGACATAGACGGACTGGATCTTGCTGTCGAGACCGACTGTAAGATGCGGTCGCCGCACAGCGACCTGCAGTTTCCATACTAAATTCATATCTGCAATACATAGACCTCTCGAGCAGTTCTTGAGTAGTCGCGGTACTTTCAACGCGACCGCTCTAGAGCAGTCGGTCTCGACTATAGATCAGTTAACTAAAGCTGGCACGTTCACAGTGTTCACACTTATGCAATTTTATTATACAGTATGTTTAAAAATATAATATGTTTGCATTATGATAAAAAATATCGTATAATCTGCGTACGATAATAATATGCTATCGTACATCGTACGTACGCACAAAATTATCTTATGTGTACGATAATTATCGTACGGTTCCGAACGCTGGCCGCCCGCCGATCACACGTTACCGACTTATAACATCACGCTGTATTTTTATAAACAGTAGCTTAAGAAAAACAATAACTGTCCCCTTCACGCTCATAAGATAGACCGCGCGCGAGAGAGACGGGCAGACTTTTTATGATGCGTATGCAGTACGAAGTCACGCCACGCGCTTATTCACAGATACTACACAAGCGCAATGTTTAAATGTGTTGATCGTGCCAGCTCTTGTTAACTGACCTGTATAACTTGCGGTCCGTCTATTACCAGTCTAAATGAGACACGGCCTCGGGCTCAGAAATTGTGCGAAGTCGTACTTATTTTAATGGATCACAGATTAAGCGACGCACGACAACAACGGTACAGGTCAGTTAACAAGAGCTGGCACGATGTTGACATTTAAACATTGCGCTTGTGTAGTGTCTGTGAATAAGCGCGTGGCGTGACGTCGTACTGCATACGCATCATAAAAAGTCTGCCCGTCTCTCTCGCGCGCGGTCTATCTTATGAGCGTGAAGGGGACAGTTATTGGTTTTTATATGCTAATGTTTATAAATACAGCGTGATGTTACAAATCGGTAACGTGTGATCGGCGCGCGGCCAGCGTTTGGAACCGTACGATAATTATCGTACACATACGATAATTTTGTGCGTACGTACCGATGTACGATAGCATATTATTATCGTACGCAGATTATACCATAATTTTTATCATGATGCAAACATATTATATTTTTAAACATACTGTATAGTGAAATTGCATAAGTGTGAGCACTGTGAACCTGCCAGCTTTAGTTAACTGAGCTATACAAGACGATGACAGCGCAACGCGTCAATGACTTTCTGATATCTTCACTCATCTATTGACTATTACTAGGGAATGCAATCCCGCAAGAGAAATTCAATCCCGGTATTTGCGGGATTGAACCATCACAATCCCGCTGGATCCCGGTATTTGAGGGATCCCGCTGGGTGGATTTAAACTTTTAAAATAAATCGTTATAATGACTTTACTAGATAGACCCCGTTTTATTCTTAGAATCTCAAATAAAACAAACTTTGTCGGACACTTTTTTCAAGGATTTAATTATTAACACCTCCATACTTCAGACTTTATAAAAAAAAAATGAAAGAAAAACTAATCCTTTTTTTGGAAATGGCTTCGAAATAATAATAATATGTAGTTAAAAAAACTAAAAAAAATCGCTTATTTTATGTCCATCTTTTATGGAATTTTTTTGAAATATAAGTAAAAATCGTGCCCAAAGATTCCGAAACGGTTCCTGATATTCGACACAAGGTAGCTAGCAGCTGGAAATGCTCGCTCAGCATCCACGCTGGTTAGTTCAATTGTCATTTAAAGTGTGAATTGAAGCTAAATTGTTTAGCGGGCTGCCTGTAGCCAGTTCACGCACCCCGCGCGCAAAGTTACGCATATGAATCACATTTCTTTGTAATCCCGCCAGTCCCGCGGGATCCCGCAAAATTTTCGACCAGGATTAGTCCCGCATAATGCATGCGGGATCCCGGTATCCGGTATTGCATTCCCTAACTATTACCTATTTTTTTGAAATGTTTGAGGCTATTACAATATTGTTTTCTTTCGATAACTTGTTGAACTTATCTAATACGACGAATCGAGGCACAAACTTCAAATGCCAATTTTTGCCTCGTCTTTTTTATCTTAGCTGTCTTTTTTTAACGTGCTATAGCCCACGCGTTGCCATCATTGTATCTCCTGCATACCTTAGTAGTCTGTAGTTTGTGCTTACTGTTCTCGCCAATGTAAAGTACAAAGTTTTAATGCCTTTCACAGGTTCCAACGTGAGCTCCCCGAATGGGCGGCCAAGTTCCTGGAGCTGGTGATCGTGGTGACGGCGGACCACGGGCCGGCGGTGTCCGGCGCACACAACACGATGGTCGCCGCGCGCGCCGGCAAAGACCTCATATCGTCGGTCGTCAGCGGCATGTTGACTATCGTGAGTATAGTTTTTGGCACTTTCGTTGACTCCGAAATGTTCCAAAGACTGAAAGACCGAAAAGTTCCAAAGATTGGACACTATTATGGGCCCATGTTAAAACTATGTCGGTATTCCAAGATTTTTAAGAGAATAAAATAAATCCCTGATCTGTACCATTGCATCGTAACTTAAAGGGATTTAATGATTACCTAATTCTAGTGAAATAAAGGTTGTGATTGCATTTTGTCAAACTGTTAAATAAACTAGAAACTGCGCTATATAGAAAGTAATCATGAAATGTCTCCGCTTACGACAGTACTTTTGGTATTAATCCTTCAGGCCCCGCGCGAGCACCGGTGATCGCGACAACAATAGAATACAATAGCAATTCCTGGAAATTCCGACTGAAGTATTAAGATATGAAAACAAATAGAAAAGTATATTATTATCCTTACCCATACTTTGACCCGTTACTGATAAAAATATTTACACAATAAACACACAATGTTTTGTTCTTGTCGGATATGATCGAAATACCTCGGACAATGATAAGATCCTGTGTAATGTATTGTCTAACTTTTTGTATACATTTTTGCTGCTCTTTAATTACAGCACCATAGATACCATTTTAGTGTTTTTGTAGTCTGTCTTTTTCTTTTCCTTTTCTCCTTTTATTTTTTCAATAGTAAGAGGGGTTAATATAATTATTACTTCTTGGGTAGTATTTTCCCAGTGGTTTCTAATTAATAATTAATATTTTTAACCGACTTCCAAAAAGGAGGAGGTTATGTGTGCGGCTGTGCATTTTTTTTAAATATGTTCAACGATTACTCCGCCGTTTGTGAACCGATTTTCAAAATTTTGGTTTCTTTGTGTTAGGGTGACCGTTTCGGCGGCGCGCTGGACCGCGCGGCGCAGGACTTCTGCGCGGCGTACGACCGCGGCCAGCACCCGCAGGAGTTCGTCAACGAGAAACGGGCCAAGGGAGAACTCATCATGGGCATCGGACACAGGTATATTGGAGTCCAAAATTAAATATAAACAATGATCACAATGTAAATGATACCGTACAATTAAACGAATAGATGTGTAAGTGTCGATAGAGAACGCAACGCGACGCGTATATGCATTTCTAAAGTATGAATTTCACAGACTTCAACTGCAACTGAGGAGACGTCATTGAAGAATTCAGTACAAAAGAAATGCATTTTTGCGTCGCGGTCTGAATTAGACCTGAAGTGGACTTTGACGTAACGAAAGAGATGGCAAATGCCAATACTTAATCGCATAATAAGTATCTTTAAAATCATCGAAAAATACTTCAACTGTGGAAGAGAGTTAATAATTTTCTCAAATAGAGATAAACTACGATAACATGGCGCGCCCCTCCAAATTACTATTTCAATGTGTGTAGTCACATCCTTATAAAGAGTTTGTATGTAGTAAGTATTCAATGTAACTTATTACCAAAATTTGTTGGTCAACTAATCATAACTAGCCTACCGCGCAAGACAACGCACTTCAAACGTTTTGAATTTTGGAGGGGCGCGCCATGTTATTGTAGTTTATCTCTACAGGACTAACGCTTTTGTGTCCCAGGGTCACGTCCATACAGCTAATCCTCCTCATTTTCCAGGGTAAAATCTGTGAACAACCCGGACTCGCGCGTGCGTGAGCTAAAGGCGTACGTGACGGCGCGGTGGCCGGCGTGGCCGGTGACACGGTACGCGCTCGACGTGGAGGCGATCACCACGCGCAAGAAGCCCAACCTCATCCTCAACGTCGACGGCATCGTCGCCGCCGCCATGGTCGACATGTTCCGACATTGCCAGCTGTTCACGCAGTCAGTATTGCTATAAACTTTTTTATCCATGTACTAATATTATAAATGCGAAAGTGTGTCTGTCTGCCTGTTACCCCTTCACGCCCTAACCGCTGAACCGATTTTGCTGAAATTTGGCATGGAGATACTTTGAGTCCCGGGAAAGGACATTGGATACTTATTGTCCTGGAAAAATGTACGGTTCCCGTGCGATAATCGAGTTTTGGCGCAACGGAGTTGCGGGCGTCATCTAGTATAAAATAAGGGGGCAAACGAGCAAACGGGTCACGTGATGGAAAGCAAGCAACCGTCGCCCATGGACACTCGCAACATCAAAAGAGCTGCAGGTGCGTTGCCGGCTTTTTGAGAGGGAATACGCTCTCTTCTTGAAGGTTTGCAGGTCGTATAGGTCCGGAAATATTATTTATATATACTATTTAAGTTAAAGGATTGTCACATACAGAATGTCCCAACTGTTAAACTATATTGGCTTATATAATATGCTGATATAATATGCCAATGTAACTTAACATTTCACGATGACAATAAATAGACTTAACATTATTATTGAAGTGAAAACTTCTTTAGCGGCGTTGAGCACTTTTGTGGGATGGGTAAAAACTGTGAAACTCGCGTCAGATTCTCGCGAGAGTAGTGTTGTAACATCGAAATCGATTGTTCGAACAATCGACTTTTTTTTTTCGATGTCTGTCTGTCTGTCTGTCTGTCTGTCTGTCTGTCTGTCTGTCTGTCTGTCTGTCTGTCTGTCTGTCTGTCTGTCTGTCTGTCTGTCTGTCTGTCTGTCTGTCTGTCTGTCTGTCTGTCTGTCTGTCTGTCTGTCTGTCTGTCTGTCTGTCTGTCTGTCTGTCTGTCTGTCTGTCTGTCTGTCTGTCTGTCTGTCTGTCTGTCTGTCTGTCCGTCCGTCCGTCCGTCCGTCCGTCCGTCCGTCCGTCCGTCCGTCCGTCCGTCCGTCCGTCCGTCCGTCCGTCCGTCCGTCCGTCCGTCCGTCCGTCCGTCCGTCCGTCCGTCCGTCCGTCCGTCCGTCCGTCCGTCCGTCCGTCCGTCCGTCCGTCCGTCCGTCCGTCCGTCCGTCCGTCCGTCCGTCCGTCCGTCCGTCCAATTAAAGTATCCAAGTAAATCCAGTAATCTTTAACACCGAAAGAGAAGGACAACATTATCGATTTGCTTCTAATTTTAGATATAGTTACTATATCTTTTATGTTTGTCCAACATTTTATAATGTATTCTGAAAAAGAAGTGTTTGATGTTAGACAATACTTGGTGGCAGCGGTGGGATTATTAACAATAAAATATAAACAGACGAACATAAAAATATGTTTAAAGTTAATAAATAATTCTTAAATCAAACACTGTCTCTGTCGCAGGGAGGAGGGCAACAACTACATCAACATGGGGTCCATCAACGCGCTGTTCGTGCTTGGCCGCACGATCGGCCTGGTGGGACACTTCCTCGACCAGAAGCGACTCAAGCAGCCCCTCTACCGACACCCCTGGGACGACATCACCTACATGTCGCCACTCAACTAAATCTGCACCAGCCGGATAAAACGTTCCCGAATACTCTAAATATGTGTAATAACGTCCAATGTTTGTTTAAAGCGTTTTTGTCTTCTTAATGCGACATATTCTATATTCTATGTAAGATCGATGTTTATAAAGCGAGGATTCGCGAAAGATATGAGTAATTAGTCAAATTGTATTCGATAGTTGGAACAGTGAATTTATGTATCAAAAATGTGTGGGATTTGACGTAGTGTATTGCTTATGATAATATGCATTATGTCGAATCCCATGCATTATTTCTGTTATGCTGTGGGAACTATGTTAAGCAAGTTACCTAAGTATCCTGTTAAAATGCATCACAGAGTTGACGCATGTGCGTTGCTGTTATAAAAAGATATCAGTTTACTCGTTTTCGGAAGCGTTCTATCCCTGCCCGGTATGTTATCAAAATGCAGACTAGAAATTATCAGGCTTTTTCGTTTAAGAGCTTATCGTAGGAAATACCGAGGTCATCGACACGAACTATTTGATTCTACCCTCAAGGGGGGTGACAGACACGCGAGTAAGTACACGGACTTATGGCTCGACGATCTTAATCGCCTGTGTGTCAGCAAAGAGCCGCGAGCCGCGAGCCTGGGGGTTACCACGCCCTCAGGCTCGCGGCTAGCGGCGCGTGTGAGCGATTCTCGTGTGTCACCGACGCGAGCCGTGTAAGTTCGCGAACTTAAAACCCGCGTGCTTTAAGTTCGTACGTGTGTCACCCCTTTCACACGAGTTCGCGTACGTCGCCTGAGTGTTATTGTATCTTCTAGTTGTAATTATTTGTTAGCTTTGGGAGTTCCAAGTATGTGTCTCAAATCTACCAAATCTAAAATAGAGGTTGTAGCCTATTTGAATGTCTGTCCGTCTTTAGTGCATTTCTTGCGACTTATCGGATCCGATATCGGTTCCGTGTTCATATTCGACGACCACATTCCACGAATGTACAGCACAGTATGCGACTTATTTGTATTTGTAAATGACAATTTATTATTTTGTTATTTTTGAATGCGTGTATTTTGAATGGATATCGCCGACGGTACTCCGTACGTATAGTTATAATTGTAATTCTCTGTTGACCGTACTTTATATAATTAATGTTAAATGTTAGGGATATTTATTTTTATAAAAAAATAAAATTATAAAAATAAACGACGTTTCAATGTTGCGGGCCTATCGCGTAGGGATTGCACCGAGCCTTAGGCTATATTTTTGTAGAAAAATATTCTGAATTTTAAATGTATACGTGCACCACTAGTGAAAAAATTACTACTTATTTACAAAAATTAATGTCTGTACATGTTAAGAATACTGTTGTATTTTTGCACAAATATTTAAATATTGTACACCTAGATAATTAGAGAAAGGCTAAATATCTCGGCTTTGTGTCTTAGAAAAATTTATGATAGATATTAAATACTCAACAAAGTATTTCTTATTATGTGTATTTATAGCATGTATATGTCGCAGGGAAAAGAGGATATCAGGGATTTCACGATATCCCTAGGGATATCACGAACTCCCGGTAGATGCCGAATATTCTTGTTTGTTACATCTTCTTACTATAAATATCTAGTGATATGTCATTTCACTAAACTAAATCTAGTGAAACGTCAGAAAAGCGGACACCGCCGAATAAAAATCAAGCCACGCATTTCTCTCGCTTGCTCTAGTATACACATTACACACGGGTACTTTGATAGGATCATCTAACATCTGAATCTGACAAGTAAGATGTTAGATGATCCATGCGTCGGATGGGCATGTAAAAAGTCGGTCCTGCGCCTGATCTCTCGCCGGTCGTGTCAGTCTTCCGTCCCACCGGGTTATGCGAGTAAAGGAATATAGAGATTGCTCTTGTGTACTGCGCACACACTTGGGCACTATAAAATTACTCTTGGCCTGGTTTCAATGAAACCGGCCACCGTCACCAAAACCAGAGTGGGAGTTATTATTATTGATATTATCACACGTGTAATGCAACTATAGCAGATCTAAGGGGGCATCACCATATCTCTGAATCATACAGTTGAAACCAACTGAGGGTTCTTCATCAGATACTTCAGACCTTTGATTTTTGACGTCAAATGAAGCGGCTGACCAAGTTGAATATTTTTTGTAAAGGTGGCATGTCGATCTCTAGTTTGGTTAGGCTCTTGTACAGGCACAGGTACTCCAGCTCTTCGATTATCCTAGTTTTTACGGTTCCGTACCCAAAGGGTTAGTCTGTCTGTCTGTCTCCAGGCTAGAGGAGCCGCGCCAGCTCGAGCGACGCATTTGTTTCACTCCCACTAGTGCCCGTGTCACGTGTGGGAACTAGAGCGAGCGAGAGAAATGAGTGGCTCGATCGGCGGTATCCGCGTTTCTGACATTTCACTAGACTTAGTTTAGTGAAATGACGTATCACTAGATATTTTTAGTAAGAAGACGTAACAAACAATAATTTTCGGCATCTACCGGGAGTTCGTGATATCCCTAGGGATATCGTGAAATCCCTGATATCCTCTTTTCCCTGCGACATATACAAAACAATGAAAATTTGTTTGAAATAACACTGTATTTGACGAAATCATTGAGATTTCTTGATCGAATTCACAAACGTTGTTACAGTGGCAAAATGTTTGGTACCATATCGACCATAATATCTTGACTTACTGAATAGTGAATTGGTCCAGCGCCTGCTAATCACATCTCAACATTTTAAATCATCTTATTACATGGACATTTCACAATAATTTTGGCACCGAAACACTGTCTTCTTACTTATATATCAACATACATACTAATATTATGTTCAAAACCAGGGTACTTGTAACGGTAGGCGTCTCCGTGTTAGTTTGAGTTGGCTTGGGCGGCACTAGAGTAAGCGGTATAATAATTTATTGGTATATTTGAAGATGGGTGAATATTTGTAAATATTGCAATTTATTTGAATATATTTTTTATTTACATAGTGTTGTTATTTGAATCACCATTTACAGTTCAGAGATCAACTCATACTGGGGCAAAGTCGAAGCGCGTCACGGTTTTCGCCAAAGCATATTCACCTCTATTGTTCTATTTTTTGAGTACACTTTACAACTGCTTTGAAAGTTTGGAAGCGTCGAAGAGGGAATGCTTCGACTCTGCCCTAGTGTGAGTGAGCCTAATGATATTATAGGCTACGAATAACAAAACTACTTAAAGTTCACTGGATATAGGCCTAAGCCCGGTAAACGACTGGCAAATGGTCGAATTTCTATGAGTTCGGTAACCATAGTATTTTATCAATGGACACTTTAGCATCTATACGCTATAACAAACGTACGTCTGTCCCCAAGCAGACGCAAGCAGTGAGTATCCGAAGAACTTGGCAAACTGGTTTTTAATTTTTATACGATACTACCTCTAATATAATCAAAAATAAATTATTATATAAGGTTTCGTTCCTAGCACGAAAACCAATAACTGAAAATTACTCGATTGAAAGTTAGATTCATTCATAAAATTGCTTATTAGTAAGTAATAAGTAATAAACGTCGCGCATCGCCCATGGAACTCAAAATCACAAACCCTTCTGTAGCTATTATCTCGCATCGCAGGGGAAGATCTTCCTAGTTCCAGGTAATGGCGACTGGGTGACTGCTGAGGGTACGCACTACGCTATGTAGGAGGATCTCTGATCTAACAAAAGATAGGAACAATCTGGCCTTTGGTAACATCACTCATTTGAAGAAACACAAAGAATGTGTTATTTTAAGCTAGTTTTCTGAGTTCTTACTTTATATACTACTAGATCAGCTATCCCCAACCCGCGGATGCGGCCCCCCGCGCCGGGGCTGTATCTGTGGCCCGCATTATGTAACCATTTTGAAATTCACGCCCACCGAGAAAATAATGTAAAGTCGTCCTGAAAGTCGTGAAATTTGTTCCACTATTAAATCATTCATTTTGAAGAACGTTATTTTTTAACCCTAAAAAATTTTTGTTGCGGCCCGCGACACCAAGACCAAAAGATGTTTGTGGCCCGTTTGAAAAAAAGGTTGGGGACCACTGTACTAGACTAGATGATGCCAAAACTCGATTATCGCGCGAGAAGAAAATGTACATTTTTCCGGGATAAAAAGTATCATACGTCCTTTCCCGGGATTCAAAAGTATCTTCGTAACTAAGTTTAGCAAAATCGGTTCAGCGGCTCGAGCGTGATGAGGTAACAAACAGACAGACAGACAGACACACTTTCGCATTTATAATATTAGTAAGTATGGAAGTATTGATATAAGAAAGTTTATAAGTGGCATAGCTACTGCCCTATCTGCCGTATAGACTACAGCGTGCTGTATAATAGCGATGGGGCCCGCCGCCCGAGGGCTCCCAACATGCGTAAGCAAAAATTAATCTAAGCCCTTTTTTTCACAAATAATAGTTAGATATCGTAATTTGCATTACATAATAACTATGCATTATGATTTATGGAATCATCAAAACTATATATTAGTCATTCAGAATCATATTAATCACTAAATTTTATTTTATTTATTTTTATTTAAACATTTATTGCACACAAGACACTGTTTACATAAAAATTGTCATAGAAAGACGACACAAAGGAACTGCTTATTTCTAAAGAAATTTCTTACAGCAGCCCTACGGAGAGAGATGTGATATAAGACATCAGGTAGAGCGTGCACAATTACAAAATTAAACTTTGAATCTATATTATACACGAAATTTAGTTTAAAAAAAATTGTTTTACGCAATACTTATCGGTAACACCGACAAAGTAAATTACAAAAGTGGTTTCAACAAATCATTATGTAAACAAAACTGGTGATCTTGAAAATTTTCCATTAAATTTGTTAAAACAATATATTAAGTATGTAACTACTTTATAATAAGAGCTTACTCAACATCTATTAAGTAGCACATAATAAAATTATACATTTACATCCAAGGAGTTATAATATTATTATTATCTTTAAACATTAAATGTAGTACTCTAGGCACATAATATAAGTATATTAGTTGTACCATTTCTATGGTATGGATTTGAACCTGTGACCCAGGACCCTATTAATGAGCATCGGATCAACAAAGAACGTCTGTCTAAACACACTATGGGCCTAAGAAACGCGGCCGAATATCAATTACCTACTGTCCAATGTAGGTATTGATTGCTGATCACACCATGCAGATATTATACGTCGCGTTATATTGTATGCGTAGCGCATTGCAAGCGTAATCATGCCGAACTTCGGCCCCGTATTTTCGGCCTAGTGGGTTTAGAGACTAACGGGAATATCTTAGCTAAAATAACATTAGAAATTAGAATACATCCCGAGTATAAAAGCGGCGCAAGTATTATTTTCTTATAAAGTGTCACCAGATGGCGTTAGCTGTGTCAAATATTTTTAGAAATATTTGATACCGCTAATTAATTAACTTCTGTCATAATATTTAATTGTGTTATTAATCTTGTTATTATACGTATTAATACTTAGGTACAACTAAATAAAATTAATATTCAAGGGGGCTCCCATACCTACAACAAACGCGTTTATTTGCTCGATATCCAATTTAAATGTTTAGAAAATACTCAACTGTATATTTAATAATATGATTATTTTAATAATTACTTAATTTTAAATTATTAATATCAATATTAAGTTTAAATAATAATAAATTAATAATCAAGCGACGTAGCGCTGGCGCCATTTCCGCCATGCTTCTTTGAACGACGTGATCCGCAGGGCCCTTGCCTCCGTCAACGTGCCGGCCACTCTCGAGCCGAACGGTAACGCACGTGACGACGGCAAAAGGCCTGACGTAATGACGCTCGTTCCGTGGAGCCGCGGGAGGCCTCTTGTTTGGGACGCCACCTGCGTGGACACGCTGGCGGCGTCGCATGTGACGGCCACAACAAAGGAAGCGGGAGCTGCGGCGGCACAAGCAAAGACAAAAGAAGAAAATATGAAGCAGTGGAGAGTGGGGAATGATTACATTTTTGTACCTCTCGGGGTTGAAACCCTGGGTCCGTGGGCCCTTGCCAAACGAATATTCAGAGAGTTGTCCCAAAAACTGGTTGAGAAAACAAACGATCCCAGAGCTGGCGCTTACCTCAGCCAACGTATCAGGCTTATCAGCACGTAAATCAGTCTTGCGATACAGCGAGGTACTCGTAGGTAATGCTGCCACTTGCCAGCCTCTTGGGTACATTGCCCGCAGCCTCTGACTTAGATTTAGTTTTTTAGCATATTTTAGCATTATAGTAATTATTACAATATCTTTATAATTTTGTATAATAATACCATGTACGATAAATAATTTATTTAGAATAATAATAATTACCTAATCCCATAAAAAATTCTTTTTTGTCTTTAATAAAATATAATGGTACCGAACCCTTCGTGAGCGAGTCCAGCTCGCACTTGGCCGATTTTTTAGCCTTTATTGCTCGATATCAATAGTGGCAACAGATAGGCACCTGAAATTTTTACAAAATCCTCAATTATTATAAGTATGTGCTATTAATAATAGATAATTAAATTAAAATAAAATAAACATTTAAGAGGTTCCTATAAAAAACCCTATTTTGGTTACGTGTACCTAACTATTTACAATTAATTATCAATCTGTGAACTTGGCCTATTTTTGCTCTATAGACACGGAACCCTTCGTGCGCGAGTCCGACTCGCACTCGCACTTGGCCGATTTTTATTTAGTTTGATTTGATAGGAAGCGTACAGTACTAGACTGGATCAAACTTCAAAGTATGAACGAAGCTGCAAGTGCGAGCGCCCAAAGCCCAACATTTACGGCCGCACCCAGAGACATATAAGTAATATATTATGTCTCTGGGTGCGGCCGTAAATATCATTATATATATTATATGATATTTTAATGATGGTTAAACTTTAATTTAATGGAGAGTTTGATAATGCAAAACCTTAATTTAATTACAGTGGAAATTAATAATCGTTTCCGAGTGCGGCTGTTAGACTTCAATAACATAATTTCGGTTCAAATTTTTGTAATTCAACAACGATATTTTCGGGCCAAAAACCGCTCCGGCTAGTTATATTTATTATTTACATTCGGAATTATTTTTAAAACGCGTTTTTACAAAATTAAACAACGTAACGTGGACCGGTTTCGAAGTTATTAAAATGTTTTTTTTCCATCTTTTTTACCGTTACCACACGAGAGAGTACATAATTATTCAAAACTTAATATTTTTAAATGGAATTAATAATCGTAGGTAGGGTAAATACTGTATTTACTGTGTAGTAGCCTCGTAGGTAAACAGTTTTCCTTCCGATCCCGTGAGAACGAAAGTAACCGACGCAGGCTATTGCTAGCCTGCATCTAAGATTACAGTAGGTAAGTACTATAAGTACTAACTATTGCACCAAAAGTCTAGACATATAGCCCGGTCTAATTAGTTATTAGACGCAAAAAAATCGTAACCTCGGAATAATTCGCATAGAGATGAAAATTGGTAGAGAAGTTAAATATACACCATTATAAATGAAACCTCAAAGTCCCCGGCGATCCTCCTTGTGCTAAAAAAAATATTCAAGGTCAAAGGTATGAAAATGAGGTTTTTTCCGTTTTTTATCCAAACTGTACATTTTATCACAAAAATAGGTAGGGCAAGAGTGTTCTACACTCTCTCAAGGAGGATCGCCGGGGACTTTTGAGGTTTTATTTATAATGGTGTATTTAACGTCTCTACCAATTTTCAGCTCTATGCGAATTATTCCGAGGTCGAATGTTTAATTTTCCTGGGGTAATACTTGATGCTCCTGCACGTTATTTTAATCCCGGGAAAAGTTTCAAAACTATAGGATAGGAAAATATTTTTCTAATCCGTAACAATGCAAATGGACAATGGTAAGATTAAAGATGATAATATTATACCTACCTACTTAAGGGAAAAAAAATGTTGCGAAGATTTGACTTTTGAGGGCACAACTTTTATTAAATCTATACCTAATATATATAGTATATACTTACCTACTTACTTTCGCGAGTTTAATTTATGTTAATGTATTTAATAAATGTACATACTTATTAGGTTCATTTACATAATATCTGTAATAAATATAAAATAACTATAAATTAAAAATAGCAACATTTATAATTTATATTTAAAGACAACTCCTAATTAGGTAACTTCGAATATTTTCGGATCATTATTTCTGTAACATTTAAGATTTGACTTAGGTGTAATAATTTTTAATTTGTAACCAAATATTTAATTATTTTAATTAAGTACTATACTGTACTCGGCGAAACACGGCTGATGGCGGTAGCGGTCATTGACTCCCCGTCAAAAATTTGTAATTTTCTATCCCACCAAAAACATACCTGTTATAATGGGGCCAAGTTCCTATCGGATAATTTTTGGCCTAAAAAAAGAGTTGAAATCCAATCCAATGCCAAGTTGAGATGTACTTCATCGATCGTATAATCATCTTCATCAACAGCCTTATATCCATAATACTTGTAAATTTGAACTTGGCAGGTTTTTGTGCTTTACGTAACACTTGATTAATAATTTATTCTATACTTATTATAAAACAAAGTCTAAAAATGGCCACAAAAAAATCATTTTTTACAACGTTATATTAAATATTAAGAAAAACATTTCTTACAAGAATAGACGCGAATTTTGAGAATTTTCCAGAGCGTTTTGGGGGTGGGACATACATCACCCGCCCGTATCGATTTGAAATTTTTTTTGCCTCCACGCAGACGCGGAGGTATAAAAATTTTTATAGCCTCACCCCAAAACCTACGTCTGCCAAGGAAATTACGGCACCATAAAGTTCTACATGAAATTGTACAAAATGTACCTGCTACATAGTACATACCTTTGCTTCGCAGACATGAGACAGCAGATTGACAAGACAATCAAACAGTTTTCAAAGTCCACGACAAAGATTTTAATAAGTACTCAGGATAGCTACTAACGCTACTGTACATATACAGTTAAGTATATTTTTTACAACGCTACAATGTATCTAGCAAAAAACTTTATTTAAGAAATAGGTTCAAGATTTACCTCAATTTCAAGCCTCAAAATATGTTTATCAAAATGAACAAATCCAGAACGGGCAGTAAGCCATAAGGCGAACACTATCCTGATTCCCATGCCATGTCTATTACACACGTCTATGGTCCACGGGGTTGGAACTTCTAAAAGCTTATAGCGCTGACGTTTTGACTGCGTTATTATCCGAGTACCCAACACTGGTTTCGGTGACCGTGCGTGGCCAGTTTCGTTGAAAAACTGGACAACGGATTATAACAAAATTCTAAGACATTATAAGTTATAACGTACTTAATTTTTCTATGAAAAAAAATATTATATCTACTTACTTAGTATTCTTAAATCTTTTTATAAGTAAATTACTTTATTGTATTTATATAAAATTAAAGATGTATCAATTTACATACTTAATTTTATTTTTACTCTTTTTAAATAAGCATTTAATTTTGGATTCAAATGTTTCTTGTTTAGACAAAAAGATAAATATATTTTCGACTAGACAATCGACATATTATTTAGAACGAATTATAAGTAGAAAAACATTCTAGCTCCAGGACTTTATAATAATTTATTTAAAAATTTATGGCGTAAACTGCAAAAAAGTTAGTACTTAATAATAAACTTAATTTATTTATTTATGGGAGAAGAGGGACACTTGGACCATACGAGATTTAGGACATCAATAATTTTCAGACTTAGTAATAACCACAGACTAAGAAGAGATACGATATATGGTAATAACTAATATAGATTTATTTTTTACTTTTTACGGTGGGTATAAGGGTACTTTCAAATGAATATAATCGGCAGCGATTTTTAAAATGATGAACGATTTTATTTAGGTAATAATTGTTATCTTTCTGTTAAAAAGATTTAAGAATATTATGTATTTTCACACGTTTTGTGATCTTGATAATGATGTTTGACGGACAGAGCCCGCATTCTGTTTCTATAAATAACTGTTCCTCTACATTCACATGATTTTTATGGACACAAAATTAACATAAAGTTAAATTTCTGGGCGATATAAAATATTATGCCTACACTGGCCTACAGCCTATCTGACATATTTGAACACACTTTTCCTCTTAAAAAATCATATATTGCTAATTACAGTATTTAATATTATAATATTGTACATTAGGTAGACCGTAGACATAATTAAGTACTTAGTACTTACCTAAGTATATTAAATCATGTAATAATTACCTACTTTAACATTCTGTTCAGTTTTCGTATAGGTACCCATATTATAATTGTTGTCAAATAAAAAACGAAGGTTCACGAAAATGTCTAACGCAGACATTGAAATCCAAAAATATCTTAGGTGCTTATAGCAGTTTGTAGAAAGCATACCTATAGATACCACTTTGTCAACGCAACTTAAACCTTAGATGCAAAAGATAAGGTTGAAATTTCTTTGATAATAATTTATTAGATACTTATAGTGTAGTTCGAAATTCAAAACGTTCCACACACGCGCCGCTTGATCGATTTTCGAAACGGCGTTGGGAGTTCCCCCTTCTCCCCTAAAATGCCTTAACATGGCCTTAACTTTTTGTATTTCTCTTTTCCGTCTTCAACCCAGACGTTAGGCGGGGCGATTTTTCTCATCGAGATTTAAAATTATATTTTGGTTTATCATTCAACAGTCGAACTTAAACAGATGTTGTTCCTGATTAAACTACGAATAATAAAAACTAAGGAAGAGTAGGTAACTGTGTCAAATGAAATTATAGAAGTGACACTAATTATTATTCTCAACAACTTTATTTTTCGCATATTCACGCCCAAACCGCAAAACCGATTTTGCTGAAATTTGGCATGGAAATATTTTGAGTCCTGGGAAAGGACATATGATACTTTTTGTCCCGAAAAATGTACGGTTCCCGCGCGATAAACGGATTTTGGTGCAACGGAGTTGCGGGCGTCATTCTAGTAAAGAATATGCAAGGAATATTATGTATTTACACTCGCGAAAACAATTAGGTAAACCAAGATAATATAATATATCTAATCCCTATTCCCTAAATTAGTACTAATGAGAAAGCTTAACAAGGTTCGGTACTTAATTTTTTTTTAACTATAATATATAGGTATTACTTATTTAAAATACTTAACGAAACATTTCGTTCACATTCGGGAAGGATCTGTAAAAGAGATAACTACAATACTTAATAATAATTGTAGAGACCTGTCTTGAATAGAACAAAATCCTTGATAACATTATACTCGTAGATCCCAATAAGGCAAGCTTACAGGAAAAGTCACGAAAAAAATGTGTAAATTTTATATAATTACTTATTGTAATTTATGCGCTCAAAATCGCAAGATTATTCATAGCTCAAAGTATATGAAGGTGAAATTTTAAAAAACCATTTTATCTGGGGGCACGGCAGTGCCCCAGCCAAGCTTTTTAGCGAAAGCACGGCCGTACCATAATTTTATCGAAGCGGTTCGCGGCTATTTCACACCCCATTTATCTTCGATGTTAACAAAGCTATGGATTTAGAATTTCGGTCACTAGGAGCAAGTATTAAAACTAGCTTAACCTCCAAACTTCATGTAATTTTGATAAATAGTTTATTAGTTACGGATGGCCAAAGTTACTACATTTTGTCATTGACCGACTGATCGTCAAAATTCTAAGGTACTTCTAGCAGACTTAGAGCCTTGAAATTTGGTACCCGGATAGGTCTTTATTCACAATGAAAGGAAAAATTATGAAACCGGCCAAGTGCGAGTCAGACTGGCCTACATAGAATTCCGTACCGTAAATTTGTATGGGAGCCCCCCTTAAATGATAAGTTTTATTTTTATTTTTATTACTAATTATTAAAGACCAAATATAATTGAGGATTTCCTGAAATTTTCAAAAACCTTACTGTTACTATTATGGATATAGAGAAAAAAGGGAATAAAAATCGTGATTGTTGTATGAGGTCCCCCATTAATAATTTATTTTATTTTAATTGGACTATTGGCTTTTATAACGACACCAAAAATACATAATTTGTGAAAATTGCAACTATCTAGCTATTGCGGTTCTCAAGGTCCAGCCTGGTGACATACGGATGGACGACGGACAGACAGCGAAGGCTTATTAAAATAATAGGGTCCCGTTTCCATCCTTTGGGCAGACAAACCTAAAAACTGAAAAATTATATTATAATAATAATACTTGCAATACTTTAATTACTAAAAGAAACGATTATATATTTGTAACTTTGCAAGAACAGTATGAGTTTCGACTGCATATTTTGTACAAAAGGCTGTAAGTTAGTTTAAATATAAGTAAGTACTTAATGAAATTATATAATTAACTAAAAAAAATAGTATTACCAACGTTAACAATGAAGCAATAATTAAAATCGATTAAAATATAAATGTAATCAGTACTGCGATATACACTCCTTAGTCCTCTCGCTCGATATATGGTAGATTTAAGTTATAAGTTATCACGTGAAATAAGGTGCATGCTCCTTTCCTGCGAGAAACGTCGAGAGTCGAGACGCTTACATCTGCATCAGTGCTGCTATGTATTCAATGGTAATGCTAAAAATTACAATCTTCAAGTATTAAAGCTTATGAATTAATTATATAATATTATGAATATAATGATCGACTCAGAACTCAGAAGTATTTACGTAATACGTTGTCCACCTATAGAACTAACGAAGCCTCAAAGAAAAATATAAATTAGATAGAGAATGGGTGCTAAGCTAAGTACAGAAAAGTTATAACGTGACCTGAAAAGAAAACGAGAGGACCCATTTCGATGAAATTTTATGTTTGTTTTGTAGTGGGAATATATTCCCACTACAAAACAAACATAATTGTATAATATATTATATTATAATATATTATACAAAAATATTCTAAATTTTGTAAATTCAATGTTGTCTTCTTAAAGAAATATAATTATGTCATTTTAAGACTAACTTAATACGATTATAGCAGTCAAATAACGAGTAATCGAAAAAAAATTAAGTTCATTTTATACGACTTGAGAACTAGACTTGTCTCACAGTCTAGATATTTTCCCACCTTTCTAGCACTAGACACGCCTCGCGACCTAGATTTCGTACGATTCCTATAGTACACACTAGTAACATTACTTTAATTAAGTAATTATTATTTTTAATAAGTAGTTGGCTAGAGAGTAAGCCGATAAATTGTTTACTTATTTTAAAAAAAAGGATAATTATAGGTACCTATGCAATGTGGTCCTTCATATTATGAAGGGTCCACTGCAATAATGATGAACGTCCAAAAAAATTAAAATCTTAACGAGTAATGCCATTCGGTCACATAATCTATTCACAAAATTAGCAATATCGCTTGTAGTTCCATGGTAAATAGTAAATACCTACCTATGTTTTGTTTTTTATATTTCGGCTACACGGCTAAAACGCTCAACGTCACAGGCGTTTACTTCAAAATTAAATCTTTAATTCCAAGTTTTGTTATACCGTTCTTTTAAAAACCCAAACCACTACGACATTCATCATTATTGCAGTGGAGGGTTCATAGTATTATGTATAGTACAGTACAGTGGCATTTCAAAGTTCGGAAAGATTGTTTAAGTCGCTACTCACTAGTCCTGACGACGAATTTTACCTAGTATTTGTATTTAATCCTTCGATCGCAGATTCTTGGAAATCTATTGTTATTCTATTTTTGTCCTTGTCGCGGTCGCCGGTGTCCTTAGGGGGGTTGATAGGATAATATTAGCCTAGCCACTTGGTTGGTCTTTAATATAAGCTTAACTTGGGGAAGTCCGTCTGGGGGATAACTGATAACTGATAAGTCCATCTAGTGACAATAACTTCCAATTTCCATATTTAAATGCCTAGTTTCATATGGAGCAGTGGGTAAAACAGTATTGTAGAGTTAGTTTGATCTAAAAAACAGACATGTCGCTACTAACTACCTGTTACAAAAAAAAACCATCGGCAAATGTTTTCCCGTTTTGTACTCGTATTCGGAGTGTAAGTCTCTGCCAAAAAATTTAAAAAAAGTGGCAATAGGAAGGATTTTTTGGAGTTTCTTTGATTACGTAAGTAATTTGGTGCTCCTTTTACTTATAACTGGTGTTCAATCTATACTAATATTATAAAGAAGTAAACTTCGTTTGTTTGTTTAATTGTAATCAATTATAGGCTCACAAACTACTAGACCGATTTTAAAAATTCTTTCACCATTCGAAAGCTACATTATTTACGAGTAACATAGGCTACTTTTTATTTTGAAAAATATAGGGTTCCGTAAGATATTTCAGTTTTTCGGAAACAACCAGAAATTTTACTTATTTTAAGTACGCTGCCTAAACTATAAAAGATAGAACCATACAATGTTCTGAGTAAATGTAGATCTTATAAATATCTATAAAGAAGTCCGCGACAGACTATACCTATCTATGTCAAGTGAGGCACAACAACTATTTTTTTATTTAAAAATCTTGATTTTTTTGGTCTACATTTGAACGCATTTATTTTACTCATGCTAAAAATTCTTATCAAAATAAATTATTGCATCACTAAGTACAGTTTATGTAGATAATATTTGGTCTTTGAATGATTAAAATTGGACGTTTGGTTTAGAAGTTATGGCGAAATTAAAATATTGCGAATTACGCCCGTTTCGAAGTGGGCGCTACCAAGGCGGGGCCGGGGTGCGCTGAGCGCTCGCGGGAGGGTAGTTTAGATCTATTAGTAGTAGTACCTAGATCTAGATGAGTAAACAAACAATCAAACAAACAAACAAATTTACCTCTTTGTAATTTTAGTATAGATTAAAAACTACTGAATCGATTAGCCTATGTCCATAGGCTAATCTACAAAAACATAATCCGTCTACAAAGAATCCGTCTACAAGATGTTTCTTTGCCGTCTACAAGATGTTTCTTTGAAATATCAACTATATAATATGTATTTGCCACACAATTAATATGTGGGGACATCTAACGTCTGTATTAGGTTTATAAAAGTCAAAAGATTACTTTGTCATCTACAGCTGTGAACACCGTCTTTCTAGAGTCATTACTCATTACAAAAGAAATAGGGGCAGGGCAGCTCAAACCAACTTGAAATAAAATAGGTCTTCCCAAAATTGACCATAATATATTAAACGTCGATATTACTTTAACGTCGATATTATGAACGAATAATGGCCATTCTCCCCTTTTTGACATTTGGAATGTAAACCCAAAATATTAAGGGCCTGTTTTACCACTTCCTAGTTCCTGATAAGGTGCCAGATTACGGATAGCCTATGCCCTATGGACCGGCACTTTATCTGGATTCTGGAAGTGTTGAAACAGGCCCTAGTATTGTTAATAATTATTATTGTTATGGTTATCATAACTTGCTTAGTGTAAGATAACAGCTGTGATGGGTAGTGTAAATTATAATATTATTAGGTATAGATGTGGTGGTACCTATAGAGAAGAAACTTAAAATTCAACTCGGTTATCGACTGTAAAATACAAAAATAAAAAATGTAATATGAAATATTCGATTTGACACAGATCGAGTTTAACAAGTATTAGTAATGGTATTGGTTAACAATTTTTGTAAGCGATTAGTTATACCGTATACTTATACGATAATGGAAACTATTTCGAAACTAGCATATTATGCGGACATGACTTGCTCAAAATATTATATCAAATTTTAGATTATTGATTGCTCGCTCAGTCGTTGACTATACGATTTTTATGTATTACTTGGTACAACTAATATATATTCTGTGGTATTACAGAAACTCATACAAGTATACTAGGTAGGTACCTACTTAAATAAACACGATAACTATAAACTATTAACTACACATACAGGAAACAACCCACACAAGCGAGAAATTACATGGAAAACAGCCGTTCTAGCATAGCATAGCTGAGCGTAGTATAGAAAAAACTTCAAAAAATAGTACGGCTTCTTCGCTCTTTTGTAAGTTATTGATGGGAAATTAATACCCCAAGATATGACGTCTCGAGGCGTATACAGTTCAATTTTCTTTGCCGCACGAGTAATTTTGTCTCTCTCGCACGTCCGAACGCTTTCGAGTTTTCCCGTTCATGATCCAACTCAAAATACGCCAAAAATGACGTCGTCGGGCCAAATGTTTCGAAAACAGTATCTCGCGCCTCGTCACGGATACCTCGTGTTCGTTCACCGTTTATCATTTGGAAATTTCTAATCCACTGATCGTACTCGCCGTAAGTTTTACAAACAAATTCGCATCCGTTTCGCATTTTTCGCAAGTAGCGCCAAATATGAAAGTCGAGGAAGTCGTTACGGTCGTTTTTCGCTCGGCGGTTCTTGCTAACCGACGGATTTAAAGAGTTCAATACAAAAGGCGACGTAATTGATGAAAGCGCATCGCTGAAATCCGCCGGTTAGCGAGTAGAAAATTCTGACAGCTCGAAACCGTCACAAGAAATAATGTCGTTTTTATTACATTTTTTGATAAATTATTATTCTAGTTTCGATCCGTCTACAATAGAACGGCCTTATCGATTTTCTTATTTAGCGCGCCACTATATTTTGTACTTTTTCGAAAGGTCCACGTCCGAGTATCTAAGCGCTTTCGAAAAACGTTTTACATTTATTTTCTCGCAGCGAACGGACGTCGAGCGCGCTATGGCAAATTGGTAATAATTCAGTTCATTACGGAGTAATTTCGAGCTGGAATATGGGTTAGCGCTAAGGGACGACGTGATAATGTATCGCCGCGCAGTGTAAGTTTCGAAGATGTTTGTTTCGTGACAACCGTGAGCCGAACTATTTGTTTGTCTATTATTTGTGTTCAGTGGATTAGGTTGTGAAAGTACGGCAGTTTTGTGTTTTTGTGATCTCGGATGCCGACAGGCCGTCAGACGTATGAGTCTGCGTGGGAAACCGATGACCCAGGACTCCGGAAACCTCCAGTAAGTAGCCGTGGAGTTCGAGCAGCTCTAGAACGCGGAGCCGCCGTCTGTTTGAACTAGGAATAGTTTCCCAGTACGCGCATACTCACACATACGTGCAATACTAGTTCCGTGCTGGTTATGTTAAATATTTCCCCTGCATTGAACATAAATTCACTGAACCGACTTCTGCACTGGAGCTCCAGATTCAATTTATCTATATATTCTCGATTTGACCGGCTATGAAGTGTTAAATGCCTCAAAGTTAATCAGCCTTTGATAACGATATTTAGGACCGTAGGAAATATGCATAATAAAACTCCCATTACACTTTAAATAGGTATTTTGTTTGCTGATAAGAACTCAAATATACTGTGCCTACTTATATTTTTGTCTTGATTTATCACAATCATTAGGGATGTAACTACAGAATAGAAGTGTGTGGCTTTTGGCTACCCCACTAGGTACCTACTTGGTTCACCCTGAATATTGAATGGGTCATCCCCGTCAACTATAATCCATTAAATCTAATAAGAGGAACATAATAGGTTGTCAGTAGGTATATTCAATTCACTTTTCATAAAGCTAAATAATATAATTGACATTCAAACATTTTAGTATCTTCTCTATAACTTTCAATAAACATTTAACAAAACGAAAAAATTATGTCCTTAAACAGGACCTTTAAAAACTTTCCCTTTTGTTGTCCCGTTTGTTGATGGGCTTATCAGATGTTTTGGTATAGGCCTCTTCTAAAAGATTCTTGCTATCAAGGATTTAATAGAACTTTCCATGCTCCATTTCTCAGGTAACATACTACAACCTTCTTCTGCCCTTTTAAGCTTAAATATAATATACTTTATTATGTCTTTCATATTTTGTAATTTGATCAGCTCATTACTCAATTTACACTTAGTAAAGTTTATGATGAATGCAAAGTATAGTAAATGATTTCTGATACATCTAATTTGTAATATAAATCTTCCAGTATTTCTTATGTCAGTACTTATAAGTTATAAGAATGTGAAACAATGTTTGTTGAAATAAAAAAATTGATATAACATTAAGCTTCGTTATGTGCTTACAGTGGAACTTAGGACGCCAATCCATTTTATCACAATATCTACCTATAATGTATGGATTGGTCGCAGATAACTACAGGGAAAAAACAGAACTTTCTACATGTACTTAAAAAATTGTCCTATTCAATCTTACTCCTCTCATCTTACTTCTTGGTAAGATTCCTCTTAGTCTCCCGCTGAGCACATTGCCAATAAATGAGGACTTTTATTGTGTTTTGCATGACAACAAATACTACCATTAATAAGCGGTGTTGTTAATTGGTGCTTTGTTTGCTACACAGCTACTGGTGCAGTGGTATTTCAGCACTAGCTATATTAGCTATATCTTGTATATTTTATCAGTGGTTAAACACTGACTGACTTTTAGACTTGCCAACAAGCTCACTATTGATTATACTTTGTTGCGGCTTAATTTAATAAAAAATAAAGTTTATAAACAATCTGTACAGTATTCATGTACAAAATATCATCAAATAATATAATAACATTCTTTTTATAATTTTATTAAATCGAAGCTGTCAATGAAGGACAGACAGACAGATGGCTAGGAATTATAAGGTTTCTTTACGGGCACTCCAAAATGCTGGAAGGGCTCTACAGATTTTACTCTGTTTAATGTTATGAAAAGGACAGTGTTTGTATTGGGAGTGTCTTAATTTAATAAGTACACAATCTACTTGTGATAATGAATAGTTTACATATTGGCCAATACTTGACCTAGTAGGAGGAAAATACTTAAAATAATTTATTGTCTGTTAGAACCAATTTGGACTTTTGTTGTTGACCTCTGACTCTGTACTTTTAAATATTTATTAAAAAACACTAGAACTTTTTTTGTTGCTTCGAACCAGGGCCCCCGTAAGGGCTACTGATGCCTGTGTGCAAAAAAAAAATTTTGGCGCCCCTTTAGGCAAATTTTTTGGGACCTTGGTTTTGGCGCCCCTAAAGATGGCATTTTGGCGCCCCTAGAGGATGGCGCCCATGTGCATTGCACACATTGCACATATGGTAGCCCTGCTTCGAACACTATCTGAGATGTATTATTACTTTAGATTATTTGTGGTTTTTGAACTTATAGGACAAAAAATATAAAAACCATAATATTTGTCTATATCCAACTATTTCAAGGTAAACGAGTACATTTATTTAAATTTCGATCTTCCAAAATTTTATCTTTTGAGGAAAACTCCACCAGAAATTACACACTCATCACACATTGCTGATGATTATGTAAAAATTGAAAATTAACAATTTGATCATTTCTCTTTAGATCTTTATTATTTTGGATATTATATACATATATTCTATTACGCTATTACGCTGGCAACCCGTTCCCACCACCCGACGATTTAATAAATTACAGAGCACAAATTAAAAAATTACACATTAAAAAATTATGAAAGTACAGAGCAGCTGTTTGGAAAAAAATTAAAGTCGCTGAGCCTAAAATTTTTTCCATTTTTTTCCCTACCCCACAACACCCACACCCACCGCCCACGGCCTGCCAGGACGCAGATTATCAGAAAAGGTTGTTCAGGGAAATAGCTAACGGAGTTTTAATACAGCTGAAGCCACATGTGACATGACAGATTTGGTCGTCAGCTCTTAGTCGATTAGCACGGATAACATGATGCCCTGCGCCCCCTAGTAGGGAACTCGGTCTAAACAATAATTGAGAGAACACTGTCTTGTCGTTTTCAAGTAAACATGTTTTGAATTATATTTGATTTAAAATGTTGACTAATGCTGATAAAGGCAGCACAACGTTATTTGGTGGAACAGTTATTTGTGTCATTTGAACTTTGAACTTTTTTATTTTAAAAACTTGTGACGATCCTATAATACTAGCTACTAATATTACAAATGCGTAAGTCCGTTTGTTTGTTATCTTTTCGCGCCCAAACCGCTGAACCTATTTTGCTGTAATTTGGTATGGCGATACATTGAGTCCCGGCAAAGGACATAGGATACTTTTTAGTCCGGAAAAATGTACGGTTCCCGCGCGATATACGAATTTTGGCGCAACCTACATTAGGGCTACATTTTAACTGTCAATTCGTAGTACCAACACCTAAATTGTATTAAAACCTTGATCGTAGGATTCTCAGGGATACCAACAAAAAATTAATAAAATTATGAATTCTTTCGCATTATCGTCTTTTTTTGACTTGACTTAGCTGGCCGGCGGAGGCCCTTGAACTCATGGAGCCCTGGGCTTAAGCCCAAATAGCCATTTAATATGGACTATGGTAGATCCGGCCCTGGGCGCAAGTCGCATCGGTGTTGCGGCCGTCATCTAGTAAAACATAAGATTCGATGGAAATTGGATTTCGACAGTTCAGCTTTAGGCTTAGCCTTTTTTGCTTGGATGTGGGCTGTACAATAATTTGATGTTACAGTATTTACCAGAGCCTTATTATACATTCTGCAAAAAAGGAAATTGTAGCCAAAAGCTAGTTACAATAATTATTATAATACATTTAATAATAGAAATAATTCACATCGCGAACCAAATACTGAATTAGTAAGATAGGTAAATTCGTCAAAAGTTTTACAATTCTGTCACATTTTGTTATTCAAATTGAGGCATCTTTGACCTTTTATCATAGAAATAGTTAAAATGTTGATAATACTCGCACACTAGGAAAACTAAAAAAATAACTTTATCAAAACACGTGCAACAAACAGAGAGAGGCATACTACAGAAGTTACAAAATTATTATACAGACTGATGAAATGTTATCCGAAATTTGTTATCGCGTACCGTACATTTTTAGACAGGATAAGAAATATGCATCTTCATAGCACATAGCACATGAAAACTGTGTTAGCGGCTCAAGAGTCAAGAGAAAACAGACAGACAGGTAAACTTTCGTATTTATAATATTTTATATTAGTGGATAACCTCTCACCAGTGGCGAAACCCAATATGGGCCGCATGTAAAAAGTCAACATATGTGGCGCAGCCCTTTTTGGGCCGCCGTGTACGCGCACATGTTTAATGTGCAAACACAGCGATAAAACTACTTTTGACTTTGTTTAACTTATTAAAACGCGTCTAAGTAGAACAAGACAGCTAGCAAGCGTCGTTGAGTTCTCGGTAGACAAGGAAGGACTGAGAAATCGCACTTCAAAAAACGGCCTCCATTTTTGTTCTGTACTTAAATCTTTGATTTTATAAAATATTTGTATGAGAGTCATGATTTGAGTGATATTATTTTGTAAATAGTACTATAAGGTTATAAATAAATATTCTTGGCTCGCTAAATAGTGGTTTATTATTAAAATATGACCCAAAATCCTGAACATTTTGGTACCCAGTAGGTAATTATACCAGCTGTATAACATTATTAACGACAAATATATTATAAAAGTACTATTTTCTAGGTAGAAAATTTAATTTAAAAATGATTTAAAACCTCTTATGGGCTCCTGCAAGACCAAGGAACAAGAAATTGCAGTTTTAGTGTATGCTGGTCGTGTAGAAACCTCGGTCTGTGGCGAAACCCACTATGGGCCCCACAGACATGACAAATCTGCCATTTTGCATGCCACAGGTGAGGGGATAATGGATATAGATTATAGAGGGATTGGTTTTTCCCGCAACTCCATACGGGCAAAATGCAATCTTATTAAATGTACAAGTACCTAGGTAATAATTAAAAATTCAAAAGTAAAAATCAACCTTTGACTTACTAAAATAAGATCACGGCCGCATACTTGTTTCCCGCGCGTGGAAAATTTGGCACAAATCCGCCATGTTTTTTTAATTCGGTTTTCGAAAATTCGGCGGCGGCCCGGACCCGCGAAGGCAAGGCCGCGTTGCATAATGTGCATAAAAAAATCCGGCCTCACCGGTTTTATTTTTAGCCTCTTAATTTTGCCCATTTCTAAAAAAAGATTGGAGAAAGGTCTTTTCGGTAATTGCTTTACGCCATATCTCGTAATGACACGTGATTCGATGAAAGTGGCAGATGATCGGCGCGAGCAGTCCCGATTCTGCTTGTGCCAATTGCCAATATTTCCAGCAGCTTCCTTACGGTTTGGATTTAGCCCCAATTTCACCAACGTCTGTTAGTGTTAACAACTTGTTAAAATGTCATGTCTTCTCTTTCTCTTTCATTCATATGAAAAACGAAATACTAATTCGAACGTTAACTTTAACAATTGTTGGTGAAATTGGGTTTGGGGCGTCTCGGTATACTTTGCTGTGCCATGTTATGATGAGAAGCCTTTACCACTCTACCAAATTAATTTTAATGGAAACGGTCCTTGCCACTGAAACCGGTGAGGGAGAGGAGTGCCACTCTACTCTCAATTGGCGAAACTAAACCTAAGGCTTTTTGCTACTGCTTAGTATTCAGAGAGACCTCCCGAGTATAACACCGGTCTCAGTGAGAGTAGCTGGTCCATTGAATCCTTTGCAGTTATGGTGCCCAACTAGAGCATTGTCTCTTCCTTTTACTCTTTGTTGAGGTGAATAAACAGTAGGGATGGGCCGAAATTCGTTTTACATTCGGTTTAACCGAACTTCGGCAGCTTGACGGTTTAACCGAACATTCTGCACTAAGTTCTTAGTTCGGCCGAACTTCTGCCGAATTTTTCATTTTTACCGAATGTTCGGCCGAAGTTCGTATTCGGTTCAAACCACATTCGGCCCATCACTAATAAACAGACGTGATCGGCAATAGATCATGTGCAGGACTATCCGACGCCTGGATCATCTTATCAAGTGAATAGTGATCAGCCTGCGTTGTCAACGTAGGTCTGCCATCTGCCTAGTCTCTGTGCCTAAGCGTTACAACTTTCCACTTTTAGGTAAAAAGTGGCCCCGTGCGAGTTTCTTACGCCAGTTCTTCTCGCTAGACAAGTTGTCGAAGACCGAAACAGTGGTACAGACTGTGGGCACAAAATACAGACATTTTGGAATTCAATATTAATAGCTAAAAATTAAAAAAAAACTTTTTTAAATGATCACATAGCGAATGGCTTTGCTCATTTGATGTTCTTGTTTAATATTTAAGTATATTACGTTTAGATGTTATTATAATTATGTTCTCATGTCTGAATTAACTGAATTATACAGTTTATCCACGATCCATTTTTTCCTTGTTACCTGAAATGCGCATGCACATTGCTCACTGCAGTGACGCTGTTTGTGCAATATGTCATAGACCAGCCATTTTCAAAATTTGCTTCGCAGAGGCTTGGGGTTCCGCAATGGCTCCGCGATACCTAAATTGTTTTTAGAAATGCCATCAGACATCATCAAGGAGGCAATACGTTTCATTTCAGGTTCGTCAAAAATGTCACTTCGTTAAAGGGTTTCGCCACCTAAATAGTTTGAGAACCGCTGGCATAGACATCCTGCTACGGCAGATAAGGTAGAATAGGAGAGACAAAGGAGGTCAGTTTTGTAAGGATTTGTCAGTTTTCTGTTCACTATCGTAGCTACAGGCTTAGCAAAGCCGTCAGCGAAAGGGTTTCTTTCTCTAGTAGAATAGGAGATAGCTAGAGTAGAGACGACGGTTGTCTGTGAGTTTGTCCCAGACCCAAACATCTGTTAGAATTTCTGTTACAGGCTTTAGGAATTTCTATACAGGCTTTAGGCTTAGCATGGCCCACTTTAAAGAGTTTCTTTCTACAGTAGAAGAGGCATATTGAGTTGACACAAATATCAGCTTGTCCCTAAGATCTATCAATATTTTCATTCCGTAACCGTAGTAGACATATCTACTACAGTTATGCTAAAGTCGTAACTCGTGTCATGTAAACTGGACTAGTATTGCCTGAATTTTGCAGTCGACAAGTATTTCGGAATCGCCAATTAACGTTTATCGAAATCGGATACATTTTTTACCGTTGGTTTTCAAAATGCATCAAGCGTGGCGGCTGTACAAAAAGTTTGAAATTGCAAAATGCATGCCGCAATAGAAATAGTTGATCGGTGAAGCAAGACAATGCGAAAAAATTGTTTGTTCAGAGCCACTTGGACACGGATAGCGTCATCATCGGCCCGCTGCTGTTGGAGGTTCCGTTGATTGATTGATTGATTATACCCTTTATAATGTCTCGTGCTCCTTCACCGGGAGCATTCGCTTGTAATGTAACGTTACAAAGTCGAGCATTATATGATATATTTAAAGTGAGGGAGGAGAGCCGAGCATTACAATGCGCACCTTGTAATTATACCGTACATGTGTAATAGTTATTATTATCTTGATACAACTTGTAACATCGACATCAACATAGTCTATGGAATGCTCAAAGTCGAATGTTACCTACTGATTACACGCGAATGCTCGCGGTGAGGTAGCACCTTTTGGTGACGGTGAAGGTTTCATGCTATACGTGTATAACTTGATGACGCCCGTAACTCTATTTCCATACCGCGTTTATCGCTCGGGAACCGTACATTTCACCGGAACAAAAAGTATCCTTTGTCCTTTCCCGGCATTCAAACTACATAGCAAATTTCATCAAAATCGGTTCAGCGGCTTAAGCGTAAAGAGATAACGGGCAGGCAGACATACTTTCGCTATTAAAATATAATATATGCGTGTGCGCAGCGTACGTATAAGCTCTGATATCTGTAACTCTCGTTAATCATTATCCAGTAGGACTGTTATTATAATACCTCCATTATACCATATCAGAATTCAGAAAAGAAATCTAAGACAAAAGACCGGACTTTTTACATGCCCATTAGCAGACAGACCGGTGATTAGCTTGCTTTGTCCAAAAAAAAAAAAAAACTAATCACAGCACCAAATAAAAAATAAATGTTTTATTTCTGAATAGATTTATTTCAGAACGTTGATATACTACTGGTGCCTACCACCGGTTCGCTAACTAACCCGGCGAGAAGAACCGGCGTAAGAATAAAGAAACTAAACTAAGAATCACTTCAAAATCAGCTTAGCTGTTTAAGCTCGAAGTGGTTTTTAATACAGATACATCATACACTACATATTTATTATATTAGTACCAGTATAAACTGTATTGATACTATAGTCGGGACATTTTAATAGGCCACATTTGACAGTTCATCAAAATTGTACCTGGTAACCTTATAGCGACGTATATAAAAAATAAATATTTTCGTTTTGTTATAACTGCACAATTGATTAACTTTTTTCAATCACGATTACCGATAAGAATTTTTTAACGATTTGCTTTTAATGATAAACAATTCTAAACGTAATAAATAAATTCTGATCTTAATAATTGCACGTCGTTACAATGTTACGTCAGCTGACCTTTTTTCTTTTTAAACTCTAGGGAAGTTACCCTAAAATCGAAAGCGAATAAATAGTATCGATGCATTGATTACCTGTAACGAAATATCCCCATAAATTAATAACCACGTTGTGAAAAGTAACACATATTTAACAGTTTTTATAATTCAAGCGAATATATGCATATTTTTTTTGTAAATAATTATGTACTTGTCTTATTTTGCTCCTTGAATTTGCAAAAGAAAAGTAATAATGGGACAGGAGTTTGTTTCAAACGTATAAAATTCAAATATTTTATTTCAAGTCCGTATCGATTTATTCGTTTTGATCGATGTTTTTACGCAGCTCACCTCACTATGGAGATTAATCTGACAGATGTCAAATGTGGCCTATTAAAATGCCCCGACTGTAGAGCTAGGTCATAAAGATAACGAGTCCAAAATCTTTCGCTCTTATCCTACGTAAATACAGAACTACTACTTTTACTCGCGACTCGCGAGAAACCGGTAAGTAGGTACTCAATAATTGACGCCACGTTTCTAGGCCACCTAGCCGCCATTTTCTATGTCTAGTTTTTTGACTTAGGTACTTAGGGCTTGTGGCGCGATTTACTCAAGGTGTAACCTTCGTAATTTATACTTTCACTATACTGTACTCGGCAAAATATAGCGCTAGCGGTCATTGACTCCTTGTCAAAAACTTGTCATTTTCTATATAAACCGCGATTGACAATAATAATAATATCTATGGACGCTTCACACCACGTCAATCTGGCCCCGTGCCAAGTACCTGAAGGACTTGTGTTACAGGTACCAGACAACGGAAATATATTTAATACTTTTATACTATACATAATATATATAAGATTTTTATTATATCATACACATTTAATACACACCCATGACCCAGGAACATTGAAAAACTTTTTTTGTTCCGTCGGCGGGATTCGAACCCGCGACCCCAGGCTTGAGCTGCCACACACTCTACCCATTGAGCCACAGAGGTCGTCAGAATGAAGTTTCAGATGTTGTCAATCGCGGCTTTGTATCGAAAATGACAAGTTTTTGACAGGGAGCCAATGACCGCTACCGCTATGTTACTTTCGCCGAGTACAGTATACTGTATACCTACATGACATCCGCAACTCTGTCGCGCCAAAATTCGTTTTTCGCGCGGAAACCATACATTTGTCCGGGATAAAAAGTATCCTATGTCCTTTCCCGTGACTCAAAGTATCTCCGTACCAAATTTCAGGAAAATCGATTCAGCGGTTTGGGTGTGAAGAGGTAACAGACATTTCGCATCTACAATATTAAGTACAGGATACTAAATATTTATAATATTAGTAGATGGTACTTAGTAAGGATACTAAATAGTAAATAATTAAAACCAGGAGGAACGTGTTTCCATTGAAGAAGTTTCAAAATTACCGGACCGATTTTGATGAAATTTGATACTGGCAGAGTGGACTACCTTTAGTCACAGAATATATAAAAGTACTCCTCATTAGTCAAGTCAATAAGGACATAAGCTATTTTTTCCACCCGGAATATGTACGGTTCCCGTGTGATTTTCCTTATGCGCACGCAGTCCCGAGAACCTCTTTCCCGCGGGACTTTTCTTCAAAAAATAAACCCTAAATTTGTATGGATTTGACAGACTTCAATTGCGTGAGACTTCATGCGAGTCTGTCAATTTTTAGGAATACGCGTCGCGTTGCCGTCTGAATTGACCCTAGAAACAATAAGAATATATTTTAACCTATATAATAATATAACTGTACCTAATAGTTACTATTACTACTAAGTAGTAAGTAGTATAAGAGCTAGGTGTTTCGTAAAGCACTAGAATCCCACGGAAGAGGGGTCGGGTCTCGGGTGTCTCCACTTACAACTTTCTAGCTGACCGCGCTTGTTATAGTACACCTAGATGGAACGGCTATTTGATATTACTGAATAATCATTTTACCACTGAGCATAATGGGCTTTATTTACTCATAAAAGTCGGTTCAGAGGTTTAGCGCAACGAGGTAACAGACAAACTCTTTTGCTTTTATAATTTTAGTATGGATAAGGGTGGGTTGCACTAGAGGCGTGGTTAAAGCTAATCTAGCTTTAACCTTAACTTTGACCACATAAATTGACAGATGTCTGTTGCGTTTATTTTAAAAGCTACAGGTAATGGGATTGAGAGTATAAAAAATTGAATTATCCGTAAAAATCGACAAACACTGTGAAACATAGTAAATATTCACGAAAAAAATTAGATATATTTTAAAGTATGAACGGTTATGGTTATAATATGGCGTCGGACGCCATATTATTTAACGGTAACCAAAGATTTGACATTTTGCACTGTAGTTATAGTTAAAGTTATAGTTAAAATAAGTTGGTGCAACCCACCCTAAGGATTCTTCTGATGCGATTATGAACCTAGAAAAAAAATCGGAGATAAATATTTTAGAAATTTTATTCTTTGTTCATAATTAAAATTAATTATATTGGTGATGAAACAGTGTTTAGCATCGTTTAATTAATATTAAATGAGCAATTAAAGAATGCGGGCTCATGAGGGGCATAATATTATTGTGCGATATAGAGCTAGTGTGGTGAAGCGCTTTTCTGTATATTAATTGCAATAGAGAACATCACGCAAAATCGGACTCGGAGCAGAATGCGCTACTAACGCTACTATACTGTACTCGGCGAAACATGGCGGTAGCGGTCATTGACTCCCTGTCAAAAACTTGTCATTTTCTATATAAACCGCGATTGACAGTGAAGTGTCAGATGTGGTCAATCGCAGTTTATAAAGAAAATGACAAGTTTTTGACAACTCGAGTCAATGACCGCTACCGCCATGTTTCGCCGAGCACAGTAGTGTGTTAAAGCGCTTTTGGGTCTAAACACACTAGGCTGAATTACGCCGGCGTAAATTCCGCCGCGTTTTTTTTTTAGAGAAGGCAGGTCGCTATAGCCCTGGCGCGGGCGTCACTGCGACCCATTAGGATCTATTGTGACTCCTTCGCACTAGAGAATCAGCCCCCGCGTTTACGCCGCGTTTAAATTGCATACAAAATACGGGCCGAATACTAGGGGTGACACACTATTACGTCGCGTTTTGTATGCGTTTGACATTTGCGGCGGAAATTACGCCGGCGTAATTCAGCCTAGTGTGTTTAGACACTTTCTGTGTATTAATTGCAATAGAGAACATCACGCAAAGGTCGGACTCGGAGCAGAGTACGCTACTAGCACATGTTACTGCATAAATAATACGACCAAACTCCGACATGTTGCACATGCCATATTGACAGAAACTTTATCAAACGTGTCAAACAAAAATTTTTTGTTTACTGTCTGTGCTGCATCTAGCGCAAAAATCTAGGTCCTAGAGTTAGTTTCGCTCGGGGTCCATTTTAAGAAATGAAATGACCTTCGCGGTCCACACATTTTGTAAAAAAATATATTAATTTACATATCAATGAGAATGGTGTCAATTATTGTTGCTTGTTTGAAATGAAATTATTGGTGCAAGCGATTGACATTAATATAAAATTAATATAATATTACTGGAGATGTTCATCAGTAAACCGAGACCGCTTTTTTAACGAAGTTCATCTATGAAAATGCTTGGTCCGCACACAATGGATCGGAGGTCCGGATGCGGACCGCGGTCCGCCATTTGGTGACCCCTGACCTAGAGTAATATTATGTCCTACTTTTTATAATATTTATTATTTTGTGATCGCAATTTTGCCACTTGAGTAATAATTCTAATGGAATTCTATTAGCAGCCTTCTGCACTTTCTACTCTACTGTTTATGACCCCACTAGGTGACTGAACTAGATGCAAAAATTCGTCTGAAGTGCGGGAACCGTAACTTTTTTCGGGATACAAGTACAAATCCTGTGTCCTTTCCCGGGACTTGTAGGCGCTATATTGAGAGTAATTTTACCGCAAGGGCAATTTTATACTCAATTTGTATGACTATAAAGTCGTGAATACGCTGCAGCCAGAAGCTATCGGCTCGCTCGGAAAACATGCGAAAAACGTAATTTTAATTATTTAAAAAATAACTAGGAGCATTTAAGCAAAATGTTTCTATACGATTTTGAGTTGCAAAGGTGTCTATCAATTAGACTAACTTCCTACAATACATCTATTTTCGTTTAAAAATAATCTTTAAATTTCGTATTTTTAAGAGGTCATTTCGATCGAGAAATGTATCGAGGCAAAATACATTAATCGTGTTTCTGGTTCTACTCAAACCTAGATAAGGCTATGAAGATATGTATATAGCTCATTACCAGATTTGTAACATTTCTGAGGGTTCTATAGTATTACGTCAAAAAGGACAGTTTTTTCAATATAGCGCCTTAAGTATCTCCAATCTCCATATCAAATATCAGCAAAATAGGTTCCGTGGTTTGGGCGTGAAGAGGTAACAAACTTTAATAATATTAGTATGGGCGTCAATTTGCCACTATAGGCTAGGTTTTGCCGGGCACAGCTCTCGCACAGTTTCACTTTGTTGTCTTCTGATTTTTATAATAATAACAAAAACAAAATAGAGTCATATAACATACTGAGTTGAAGGTATGGAGGTCGAGTTGCAGGTATAAGAGGGCTTTCTATACCTTTAACTCAGTAACTCACTGACTCTCAATGACTCTTTTATATTGTTTTTGTTATTATTATAAAGACCAGAAAACACATAACAAAGTGAAACTGTGCGAGAGCTGTGCCCGGCAAAACCTAGCCTAGTGATTGATCTGAATAATGGCTTTTTTGTCTGCAATTATGCATTGTAACTTGTTACGCGCGATCGGTTCACATTGTAACGTTGTATTCTAAGAACACACACTCAACATGCACACAAATGCACACACAAATGTGTGTGCTAAGTGAGGAACACACACATGCATGCACACACACTCGCAAACGCACACATGCGCGCTTGATGCGCAGGCGCATGGAATGGTCATGTTTTTGATACTTTTGTAAACATCCAAAAGTTATCAGTTTGTTTGAAAGTATTTGTTTGAAAACAACACGCCGTGCTGATAAAAATGTATTTTTGGAAGTAATTTTCATGATTTTGAGCTTGCTGTTACTATCCGTTTTTGTAAAATATACATAATGGCAGACCTATATTACGAATTTTATTATGCTCAGATTACACGAGACCAGGACAGTTTGGTAAAAAACTAGCTTGTTATCCTAGCTTGAAAAACTAGGCTCGTGTATCCCGGGCATTATGCCCGGGACACACGAGGCTAGTTTTTCAAGCTAGGATAGCAAGCTAGTTTTTTACCAAACTGTCCTGGCTTGCTGGCCTAGCTTGGAGCATGCTAGTTCTGTTTACACGAGGCTATATTATTTTAAGTTGATTTTAAGCTAGTATTATTGCTGTGACCGGGGTGACCACACGTCCAAAATGATCTTCACGCGAAAAAAAATACTAGTTGACTGAAAAACGGTTGAGTACTTAAAAAACTGTGCCAATTCGCACTAGACGAACTAGAAGATGAATTACAAGAACGGGTGTGGACACGACCGTGAATTTTAAGAAAAGATGAACGTGGACCATCTGCTTTACTTTGGAAGAATTTCGCTTTAATAGGGCTTATGCAAATATAAGAGTAATTTTGCGAATGACGCCTGATTTGTTTGATATTATGTTGAGTCTTGTGACGCCAAAACTCGTGGTTACTGCTTACGAATCAACTGAAAGCTAGCTTCCCCGGACACGTCATGAAGCTAGTACACAAGTCAGGATAGTAAAATCAGTGGTGGGGGGATGCTACTAGCCTGAAAATAGAACTCCATCCTATTAAAAACTGTCCTGGCTTGTAAACTAGCATACTAGCTTGCAAATGAAGATAGTTTTGTCTACACGAAGCCAGAAGTACTAGCTTGCTAGCTTTCTAACACTAGCATGCTATCCTAGCTTGAAAAACTGGCCTCGTGTAACCCGGGCATAAACGCATAGTGTTACATAGCAAGCTGGCGCTGTTATGTAATAACTAATAAGTGATAAAGATCTTTGTAAACGAAGCCTTTTACAAAAAAAAAAGAAAAAGAAAAACGAAGGTGTGCCCAGTGCCCAGAGTCCTAACTCCTAAGTAACTATTCTTTTGGCCACAACTTTTTTTTAAGTTGCTAATGTCAGTCACCTTTAGTGTTTAGGGTATCTTTAGGTACCCTGACTGAATTTGCGATGCGTATCGAAATCGAATGCTATGAAATGAAATGTTTTTTATTTCCAAATCGGTTTAAAATTAACACGTCTTTTAGAACGTCTAATTTTTGCTTTCTTATAATTATGCCCGGTACACACGAGACTAGTTTTTCAAGCTAGGATAGCGAGTTAGTTTTTTACCAAACTGTCCTGGCTTGCTGACCTAGCTTGGAGCATGCTAGTTCTGTTTTACAAATGAAGATAGTTTTGTCTACACGAAGCCAGAAGTACTAGCTTGCTAGCTTACAAACACTAGCTTGCTATCCTAGCTTGAAAAACTAGCCTCGTGTGTCCCGGGCAATAGGATAGGTGGTTTTCCGATCTTCGCCGCAAGCGACCGCGACCGACAAAAAATCAAATAAAAAGCCACTCTGTGACCTAGGATATAGGTTTCATTTTACCCTACGCCACTACAAAGCAGCGACATGGGTCGGTAGAAAATGTATCAGGATAGCCTGTCATAAACTGACATTTTATCGGCCCAATAAATATCTTTGGGCCCAATAATGTCGTTCTCGGTTCTCGGTGGACAAAGTACAAACGGCCTAAGAAACTGGGTATGAATTTTGGAAAATTTGTAGAAATATTCGATTTATTCGCAGTCAAAATTGATGAAAAGCAAAGTGATGAAATACTTACAATATTTCTACTACAGTTCACAACAAATACAGTTACATTTTTGAAATTCTCCCAAACGAGTATGACGCACGCGAGATAATTTAATCTAAATTAACATTAAAATTTGTTTTGGGCTTCGAAAATACGATAACGCGTTGGAGTTTTGGACGATAACGGAGCCCAGGGGTACTGACAAATTTTGGACTTAATCACAGAATAACTTAAGGTGACGCCTTGATAATTTGGCTGCAGCGATATCGATTTTTCTCATCAATGACTAAAGCTAAGAAATTAAAGTTCATTGTCAGTATTCATCATGTCTTTGCCTTTGAATTACCCATAGCATAACACGATTGGTCAACTTTTATAACACAGAATAGTTAATCAAAAAGACCTTATAAAAACAGGGATTCTAATTTTGCCAACAGAGGAGAGTGATTTAAGCTTCCAAAATTTGTACATAGATTACTTCAAGCATACACTATAATTTGCCCATAGCTTAATATGAAATATATTTATGGTTTTTAAATTACGCGACAAAAACCATTTTGTCGCTTACGCCCTTTTCATTTCTTGTTCTATCAAACAAACAATCTAAAACATATAATCCAAAACGATTTTTTACTTTAACGCGGCGTCACCTTAACTCCATAGATATTGGATGTAGAGGGCATACGTATAAACTAACTTTATACCATACCATAACAATCCTAACTGTATATTAATTAAGTGCAGTTTTCACGCTGGCGCTAGAGGCACCAGCAGAGAGCACCAGCATCGACAGTAGGTAAACAAAAAGTTTTGTCCGACGTTAATTTTGACAAAGTTCTGTCAATATTCTGTTGACGTACAGTGCAACATGGATTTTGTGGTTTAAGAGGGAACGCGGGTACAGTAGAATTTAAACGAAGAAACTATTGCCATCACGCTTCACCCTGCGCCAGCACGTGTATTGTGATAGAGACAGAATACAGTAATAGTGGAGTTCCCAGAGCGTAAAAATCGTGCAAACCTCCGATTTTTGCAATAGTGGATGAAAATTGAAAAGAAAAAAAGGAATGTGTAGCTGATAACATAAATAATAAAGTTTACCTATTGAAAAGTTGTGCTTTTGATTTTTAAATTATTCTCTTCCACTTCAAGTAAACTCATAAACTGTAAAATTTTGAAGAAAATTTGCATATTTCTTCCTTTTAAATATATAGCAAAATAATAAAATATATTGCTTATATTCCAAAGAAAGAAAATTAGTTTAAAAAATATATAATTTAGATTTCAAATTAATATTTTTGTATGTAGATGAGCATACCTCCAAATGTGCTTGTTGTGTGCCTCGCCAGGTAAATAGCGTTCCTATTTTTCTTTGGTTTTAAATAGGAAGTTTAAAATTATTTTTTAGGCTTAAAAAAGCCTTCTATTTCTTAATGTGTATAACTTTTTAGCTCTTACTTTATTACATTTTCTGAAAATGTAGCACAAACTTTTCACGGATATTTCGAAGAAAATCTGTATTTTATTTCTTTTGGTTAGCTTAGTTTTTACAGAATAAAATTGTATTTTTTTTCATTAATTATATTTACTAAAACATACTTAAAGGAAAAAAATACAAATTAGGTTAAGAACTGATATTTTTTGTATTCAGTTAAGCATTTTCCAAACATAGGTCGCAGCATGCGTCTTTAGTATGTACGTGAGATTTGTAGCACCCAATTTTTTTTTCTGGCTTATAAATATATTTCAAAGACTAGAAAAAGTCTTTCATTCGTCGATGCATTTAATGTTTTAGCTCTCACTTAAATAAATTCTCAACAAATATAGAAAAATGTTTTCGGTCTATTTTACACATTTTTGGAGATATTTAAACGTTTTTAAGTACTTAAAAGTTATCATTTCTCTAAAAATTAAATACGCACAACAAGTAAGTTTAACATACTTTTTGTTACAACCCTTGAATCCACCCAAACCCTTTTATCTTGGTTACGACGAGCGTTAATCTCTAAAATCTTTGCAAAAACCTTATAGCTGTATTTAGCTTAGCAAAGCAAACTTTCTTTTTAAATATTGTGTATTTAGTTAATTTTCAACGTAAACAATCGGGTAAGAGTCATTAAATAACAGGAATAAGAAAAAAATTCTTTTCCTAGACCGGTTTTATATGGTGAAATATTAATTTTTAATTAAGTAACTAAAAAATTAAAAGCACAAAAAATGTTTGGTAAACTTTGCAAGTTATAGTGTAAAAAAGAGAATGACATCTCAAAAACAAAAATCCATTCACTATTACAATTTTCGGAGGTTAAAACCTCTGGCGACTGCACTATAAATCGAGGTTACGGTTTCCTCTGATTACTCCTTCAAAATAGAGCCTATCTAATTATTTTTTTTTTAAATATCTTTAGGAAGAGTGAGTCTATGCCTCTACGTTTTAATTTTATCTTAAAAATCTTTCAAAATTGTTTTATGGTCGGTGGATTGGCGAGGTACGGGGCATTCATTTTTTGCGATTTTTTAAAGGGTCATATTTTTTATATATAGTAAATTTAGAAAAATCGAACGTAGAGGCATAGTTTTTACAGATCACAATATTGCATAAAAAATCATTTGTCTAGACGCATTGTCGTGGGAGTAAATTGAGGAATACGTTTGTATGGAAAAACAGTGTTAGCGTATGCTCTTAAGGGGCCGGGCTACCCTCGAAATTCTCATACATACGTAATACCAAAATCATTTTGTCATACGAAAGTATTTAACATGTTTGAGTTATTTTTCAGCTTAAAATAGTTTCCTGAACAAAAAATTACCTAGGTTCCTGAACAAAAATTAACTTCAAAATATTTAAACACTAAAAAAAAATTTTTTGTGTATAAATTTTTTTTACTAAATTTACTACTAAATATTTACACTTTAACTTTTAACACTAAAAAATAGAGTAAAACACTAAAAAATATATAAATAAATAGTAAATTTACTACAAAATATTTAAATAAGTACTAAAAAATATTTTTTAGAGTTGAAATATTTTGTAGTAAATTTTTAAACGTTCAGATATCAAAATGTACCATTCCCGCTGGATAAATAAGGATGTTTGAAATTCTATTTGCCCTAGCACGGCGACCAGTGGAAAAGCGAAAGTATAGACTATAGACAAACAGCTGTGGAGATAAACTTAAGGTGCCTTCCGATTTTTTTTCGTTCCGAAAAATTCAATTAAAATGCCACTTTATGACAGACTATAGTCACAAACTGTGGAGATAAACTTACTTGGTGCCGTTCCGATCATTTTTCGTTCCGAAAAACTCAAATAAAATGCCACTTTATGACATAGGTACATATACTATAGTCCAGGGGTCACCAATTAGTTTCGCTCGGGGTCCGTTTTAAGAAATAAAATCATCTTCGCGGTCCGCACAGAAAAAAATTCAACAAAAATGTAATTACGGAAATTACAAATAAAAGGTATTTGTATCAATGAGGAAAGTGACAGTTTTTGTTGACTACATGTTCAATGTTGATCAGTATGTCGGGACCGACGACATTTTTTCATTTTCGAACATGCTTGGTCCGCACACAATGGTTCGGCGGTCCGGATGCGGACCGCGGTCCGCCATTTGGTGACCCCAGCTATAGTCTGTCATAAAGTGGCATTTTAATTGAATTTTTGTTGGTCGCGATTAGCCGCGGTAAAGATAGGAACGCCACCTTAAGTTTATGTCCACAGTTTGTCTATACTTTCGCATTTCTGCTGGTCGCCCTGCTAGGGCTACTGGTGCTACTATGTAGCCTTATATAGGGTATATCGCCCTCTTAACAGTTCCTCCATCTTTTCAGGTAAGGGTACACTGTGTGCGGCGTCAGCGGCGTCAGCGGCATGAGCGTGTAGTGCTGCCACCATGGTGCCGCAGCAGTACTGCCTCCGGTGGAAGCACCACCACAGCAACGTGCAGAGCATGTTCGCACAGCTGCTCGAGAACGGTGAGTGTCACGGCCGAGTGGAAAACTTGCGACAGCAATGCAACAGATCGTATCCAACGAAGGGCCGCTTGAATTGTTGACTGCCATAGTGTTTCATAGAGGCTGGACCCCTTGGAATTACGCCGAGAAGTAGCTTCACTCTGCATTCTCTATAGTCTATCGGTTATCGGTTGTATGATGTATCACGGGGAGTGCTCTGAGGAATTGTTCGGAATCATACCTCCTGCAACTTTTCGTCATCGCCCCACCTGAAAAATATACCATCCTCATCACCTCGATGAGTGGCAGTCTTCTACAGTGCGTTTTTCGCGTAACTTTCTGCCGCGCACTGTAAAACTCTGAAACGAACTGTCACCAGCAGTATTTCCGGACCTATACGACCTGCAAACCTTCAAGAAGTGAGCGTATCTCCTCTTAAAAGGCCGGCAACGCACCTGCAACTCTTCTGATGTTGCGAGTGTCCATGGGCGACGGTAGTTGCTTTCCATTAGGTAACCGTTTGCTCGTTTGCCCCCTTATTTCATATAAAAAACAGGTTTTTGACAGCAATGCAACAGGCTTTCGACAGCAATACAACAGACTTTCGACAGCAGGTATTAATGTACTATCAGGGAAGTTGATTCCTATGCAGATGGCGGACCTAAGTCATGTGGTTGGCTTATGTCAATTCAATGTTAGCTGTGATCGGTCGGCTGGGTTTGACGTAACGCGACCAAATTACTTAGGTCCGCCATCTGCATAGGAATCAACTTCTCGGATAGTACATCTGGCACTGTCTGACAGAAGTTTTGTAAATAGGACATTTTTCAGATAATAGTGCTGCTAAACGTCTGTTGCATTGCTGTCGCAAGATACATAATCACCCACAGCAGCTTATTTTCTGTTACAAAGGTTGGTCGCTACTGCCAAAATCAAATACAAGGATAGGTATTGGATATGTAATAGCCAATAGGTATAATTATAATATAATTTTGGCACAAACGTTTCGTCTATCGATTGCGGCACTTTCCCATTCGTAATTAAAAATATTGGAATCTCGAAAAATTTTCCTCGTACAAGCAGCAAAGTAGCACGAACCGAATGCGTGAACAGTCATCATTAATAACGCGTCAAAAATGAAAATCGCTAACGAATTTTTTTTCGTCTCTTTCCTTAAAGGCAATTGAATTTGTAAATGGCCAGTTAGATAATATCAGTCATTAACTCATTAGGTAACGGCTTAAGTGTTCGATCGTTCTAAAAATATGCGATAATAGTTTTTCTAAACGTTACAAGTAGTTGAAAAAGTTAGAAGCGAACGCGCGCTCAAGGCAAAGGTAGCTACGACTTTCCAAAAAACTGTTCTAAATTTAAACCGAGCGTGGCCGTTTGACCACGAATCGATCATTGATAAATCCATTTTTAAACGCTGCTCGCGACGTTTTGTAACGCGCCAGTGCGATAATATTTTGAAAAAAGAAACCGGTACCGAACGTGAACGGGTTTTTTTTTAATCGATGCTTTTTTTAGTATCGACTATCGACGAAGGCATTATGAATATATTTTGAGGTTGAGGTTGTTTATTTATAAATGTCCAGTTCGAATATACATAAATGTATATATTATGTAAGTATGTATAGTCTGTCAAGAATGTGAAGAAATTAAAAAGTGGCAGCATCGTAGTGTCATCCCTTTCAAATCAATCTAAGAAAAACCGGCCAAGTGCGTGTCGGGCCACGCGCAATATAGGGTTCCGTTTGGATTCCGTAGTACCGCTAGTTTTTTAAATCTTTTGTATGGTTAATGAATGTACATTTATAACGTGTTTTACACTACTAACAACATCATCTCAGTTACTTTTAAAAGAATTTGAACGAAAACTTCCTTTATACTTCGCCGAATACATTTTTGAAGTGAAAACTTCTTTAGCGGCGTTGAGCACTTTTGTGGGATGGGTAAAAACTGTGAAACTTGCGTCAGATTCTCGTGTTGATCGAAAAACCTTGGAAAAACCGTAAGACGGTTGGAGAGTAGTGTTTTGTGTCGAACTCGAACTCGAACTCGAATTGATTGTAATTTGTAAGGGTCTCGAATAATTAAAAAAATCGATTTTTTTTATAATCGATTTTCATAAAAAATGGGTTAAAAATGCACAACGTTAATAATCAAGTTTTCACTTCTGCCGGCACTCCCGGAGTGCAACCTGTCTTTTTTTTTAGGTAGTTGATCGACTATTACTTAATAACTTATTAGCTCATCTGTCAAGCGCCCAAAATGGGCCAAAGCTCCAAAAATGAAAAAATCTTACCCTAAAACTATACAAAAGTTCTTCTTCTACTTTGCAGACCACCGATTTAGTATTGTGTTTCAAAATATGCTAAATTACAGCTTTGCAGGTTCTATAGTCTCTGAGAACTGCGGACAGACAGACAGACAGACAGACAGACGAACAGACGGACGGACAGACCGAAACTAAGGGTTCCTTGTTGGCTACGGAACCCTAAAAAGGGATGACACTACGATGTTGCCACTTTTTAATTTCTTCACTTTCTTGACGGACTATAAAAGAGAAATGCTTAAGTTTTTTTACAAAATGAATATGTATCAAATTTTAAAAGCTTGCAAGTTGTTTATATTATGAAATTCACTTTTACAAAATTAAAGAGGTCATTGGCGTTTTTCTCTTTCAAAACATAAAAATAATATCCATTTTAACTGCGTAAGGGTGTCTTGTTTCTATGTTATGTCTGTGAAATCGCTGTAGTTCAGCGATAGATGAAAAATTGGAAAACTTTGACTCCTGGAGAAAGGCAACGGATATAAATTCTTGCCAATTGACAGCAGCAAAAAAACTACATTTGTATACTCTAGTATTAATTCCAGTTCCAGAAATAACTTATCTGACGTTAAACATCTGCTAGACATCATTTTTGGATTGAAAAACTTATATCTTACCTACATCCTTTTTTAAAGCCGGTACGTAATTTATTAACAACAAAAAAGTATATTTTCTATTACATATTAATATTATCTATCTTTATCAACGGCGTTTTTTGTTTTTGATTATGTTTCGAAAATAATATTAAAGTTTTTCCTGTTATGATTGTGCTCATTTCTTAATTCGATTAAACTGATATTTTGAGGTCGCGCTAGGTCCTAGGACCACTTTACTAGATAGAGAGTGCGTAATCTGTGCTAGTACATTTGCTAAGTTATGCTAACTGCCGCACTCACTACTCAGAGACATTAATTGATTATGATTAAACTTTAATGGAGAGTTTGACAGATAACGTATAGGTCCATTGTCAAAATCTTCATTTAATTACTAATTGATATTCGTCTCTGAGTACTCTTTTTCGATTTACGGTTTACGAGATACAGCCTGATGAAGAATTATCAAAAGGATCCGTTTTTAACCTTTAGCCTTAGGTCCGGAATCAGTAGAGTGTAGACTCATCAACATTTATTTTGAAATATCTCTTAAGAATGCATCATTAGATAGTACTAGATGACGCCCGCAACTCTATTGCGTATCTCCATGCCAAATTTCAGCCAAATCGGTTCAGCGGTTTGGGCGTGAAGAGGTAACAGACAGACGAGACAGACAAACAGACAGACAGACAGACAGACACACTTTCGCATTTATAATATTAGTATGGAAGTATAGATTACCGTGTTATAGCAGACAGCTGATAACGACATGAACATAGGAGTGACTGAGTGAGGACTGAGGTAGTGAGTGAAGACGGAATGGTAAGTAGATTTTTGTTTTTTTCTCGCGCGCCGGAGACGTGACCGAGAGGTAGGCCGTTATATAAATATTCTTTATTCAAAAAATTCCAACCGCCATTTTGTCTAGCACTTTCGAATTTCGAATCAAAATCGACGCCATGTTGATTCGGGTCATTGACCCGCCGACCGTTAGTTGCGCGCTTTGTAATATAGTTAGATAACGCCAGGGTTGACACGTCTCGGAAAATCTGTGCTTTTGTTTTAATGTTTTTTTTTAAACGTAAAGGGAGACCAAATTTTTTCCTAAAAATACTTGTCGTGTTTCTTTTAATTGTAGCGTAATGGTACGACCTTAATGATGGCATTTTCAACCGCCAGAAAATAACTTGAACTTAGGGATTCTGACAGGTTTTGTAACAAATTATTAATAAAAAATCATGCAAGTACATAGTTAAAAGTTGTCTGAAACATTAATTTTGATTAACTTTTCCAGGACTCGATCTGTATGTGTTTATAGAATTTCACCAAGTTCAGCAGTTTAATCGGTTGCGGTCTGCGGACAAACAGACACACTTTCGCGTTACAATATTATTATGGATGTTATCTGGTCATGGTAGTCTCGTTTAAGAATTGGGTATAAAATATGAAACTACAGTTACATAAGTTTACGATCGAAAAAAGTCTTCGTATTTTCCTTATTTATGTTAATTAACATATCGCTTGTACCTACCTAGTAGTAGAACTAGTATATTACGTTTATTAACGTCAATTTTCAAATTGTTAGTTACCCACTTCATCTGGACGTCTTCAATTATTTAATTTTATGAAATTCGGAAAACGTACGGCTAAACGCAAGAACTATCTACAAAATATGACACAAACATGAAGGCCAATTACAAGTTTTCACATAATACTTAATACCTATACATCTATCTATACATACATATTATAAGACCAAGTCGCTTTTTTCCCTCATGTCCCTTTGTTCCCTTTAATCTTTAAATCTACACAACGGATTTTAATGATTCTTTCAGTGTTAGATAGCCCATTTATCGAGGAAGGTTATAGGCTATATTTTACCACGCTAAGACTAATAGGATGATGGAAAAAACGGGGGAAATTATTTGAATGGGCTTATCTCGCGAACTACTGGAGCAATTTTTATGTTATTTGGCACAGATAAGAAGTAGACCACGTGAAGGATCATAGGCTATCGATTTTAATCATTTTTTCAGTGGCTATATATTTTATACCCGTGCGACGCCGGGGATGCGAAAGAGTGTCGGTCTGACTGCCTTTTATTTCTCCACGATTAATCTGCTAAACCAAGAAAGGATAACGTTTATCCTTTAAAAATGTACGGTCACTGCGTTTGAGAAAAAGAGGAAGTTGTAACCTGGGCCCGTACCACGAAACGGTTTTGAGACTCAAACGATCGTACGAGAATGTTGCGTCCTACTCTAACAAACGTGAAATGATGTTGTTAGAGCAGGATTCTCGTCCGATTGTTTGAGTCTCAAAACGGTTTCGTAGTACCTACTGTACTACAGAATCAGTGTACCTAGTAAGAAAAAAGGCACTGCGCAAAACGTGTGTCTGTCAACTACTTCTTCATCCTTAAGCCGCTAAACCAGATTTAATTTTTATCCGGAAAAATGTACCGCTACCGCGCGACAAACGAATTTTCTCGCAACGAAAATTCTGGCAACATTCAGTACCAAAAAACTCAACTGAAAACTGCTCCATTTAAATTCTCGTCGTGGAGATCGGCTGGATAATATTTTAATGAATATAAATGACTAAATCGTAATAATATTTTAATGTGAAAGTATAAGTTTGTATGTATGTTTGTCACGCGATCGCGAAATGGATGAGCGGCTCCGAATGGCGTTTCGTAGAAGTTATTTTAATGCAGACGTGGATTTAATATCGCTGAAAGCAAATTACTTCATTTGCTGAGAATGTTTTTGAATGAATGAGATGAAATATTTTTCTTTTTAGGGTTCCGTACCCAAAGGGTACAAACGGGACCCTATAACTAAGACTGCGATGTCTGTCTCCAGGCTGAATGATGTATCTCAAAAACCGCTATAGCGAAAATTTCAGAAGTCTGGCTATAGCCAGACTTCTGAAATTTTCACAGATTGTGTATTTCTATTGCCGCTATAAAAAGAAATACTAAAAACAAAATAAAATTCATATTTAAGGGGGACTTCCCATACACAAATCGCCATTTACGGTACGGAACCGTAAGTGCACGAGTCCGACTCGCACTTTTTTAATGCATGGAATCGACATGTCGAAGTTTGAGGCTCACGTTTTTTTTTCTCAAGTTTATTTTATAGCTAATTAGCAACTAAGTATATTGTAATTGTTGTCTGTGCTAGCACTAGGTAAAGCGCAGTAAATTGAATAAAAACATTCGATGGAGGTACCTATCTCCATTCTCCATACTAAATTTTATCCAAATTGGTTCACCGGTTTATATGTAATTAGGTAACAAACAAACAGTCAGTCGCGCTTTCACATCCATACTTCCATACTAATATTATAAATGCGAAAGTGTGTCTGTCTGTCTGTCTGTCTGTCTGTCTGTTACCTCTTCACGCTCAAACCGCTGAACCGATTTCGCTAAAATTTGGCATGGAGATACTTTGAGTCCCGGGAAAGGACATAGGATACTTTTTATCCCGAAAATATGTACGGTTTTCGCGCGATAAACGAATTTTGGCGCAACGAAGTTGCGGGCGTCATCTAGTTTACAATATTGCTATGAATAATATTTTAAGTATTTAGTAGTGAAGTGCCAACCCTGCTGATAACCGAAAAATAGTTTTTGAGGTTCATTTTTAACGTAATGACAAAGTTGGAATGATAAAGGTTTAAAATAGTATTTTCTTATTATGGGGCCACGTTTGAAATGTCTTCCTTCCAACAAAAAAAAGGAGGGTTGCACTCCGGGAGTGCCGGCAGAAGTGACAACTTGATTATTAACGTTGTGCATTTTTTTACCCATTTTTTATGAAAATCAATTATTAAAAAAATCGATTTTTTTAATTAATCGAAACCCTTACAATCGATTGAATTTTTAACCCATTTTTCATGAAAATCGATTTTTAAAAAATCGTTTTTTTTTAATTAATCGAAACCCTTACAATCAATTCGAGTTCGAGTTCGACACAAAACACTACTCTCCAACCGTCTTACGGTTTTTCCAAGGTTTTTCGGTCAGCACGAGAATCTGACACGAGTTTCACAGTTTTTACCCATCCCACAAAAGTGCTCAACGCCGCTAAAGAAGTTTTCACTTCAAAAATAATAATCATAGTTGGTTTATAAACGATGAAGTCATTCGAGAACAAACATAAAAGCATACGGTCGAATTGAGAAACCCTTAAAAAGCATGATTTCGGAATTTCATCCTCCTTTTTTGAAGCCGGTTAAAAAAATTCCGGCTCGCCAACCTTAGATAAGACCATGGGAAGAGATCTCGGCGCGGGTCGCGGCATGGGAAATCGCTATAAAAAGATTTAACGGGCCCCCGAGTAATTAACATGCGCCGTTAAAGTTACTCGAGACACGAATTTTCGTTTTTATGTGGAAATTGGGAGTCTTTTTCATCTATAATATGAGGAAGATTATAGGATGTTTAGTTAATAGTGACAAGATTTGGGTTTGCTGAGTTTTTTGACTATGTAGAGTTTTCACAACTCAAGAATAAGGCTTATGAATTCGTTATTTTTTGAGCGCCGTATTGGCCGTAAAATATGTTGTAGCGGACCACAACTACACGCTATCGAAATTTTTAAGATGTGATTGAATGGTGTTGTTCAGTCAAAGGGCTAGTTTGATTGAATGGCTTTTTTAACCAGTCGACAGCGACACATATACAACGTCGGAAATCACGTTAATGGTCCTGGCCGGTCATTACAATCTTGGACTATCCGAAGATCTTCCTCTGCAACCGCCACTCACATCTCACAATGTTATTGATAAAAACACATAAATCAGCAAACCATGGGTAATCAATACCAATTACGACACTTTTCCTGTGAGATATTTAATGACGTTGTATTGTTCCAGAGCGGTTTTGCGATGTGACGCTGTACTGTTCGCCGAGCTTCGGCACGCAGGTGCCCAACAACGACACCGTTGACCCCCACCACATCCGCGGAGTGTCGCTGCGGGCGCACAGGTCAGCGCAGAACCCTACCTTTTGCCTGACTTTCAGACTGAGCCCGAGTTAATGTAGCCTGAGTTGTAGACTGTAGCCCTACAGGCTTAGTATAGCGTAAGGTACTAATTATGTATTCTGTGGTATAGCCACAGTATAAATGCGAATGAATAGAAACGCTGACAGTTTTTTTCGGAGAAACTTTGTTAATCCATCACTTTGTCCACTTTACCGTAAGAATAAACCTTTCTATTTATTTAAGAAACCACAAGCCATACCAAAAAGTAGCACCTTAGGACCTTATGATTGTACCTTTCATAGGGATTCCTTTAAAAGTTAGGTCATTACCGCTATACAAGGCATTGTTGACTTGACACATTCAATTACCATTACTGACCACTTAGTGCTGTCACATGAGCGGGATAGCGTTTATCTCTTGCATACTAATCCATCAACTCGTCAGCTATCGCCTCTCCAAAGTCATTGCCTATCTGAGTACCAATCGAGCAGGACAGCAGTGCCGGCTTTAGCACTACCGCGCCCTGGCCTCGGTGAGATTTCATCGGCGCCCCGGGTCCTGGTAGTGCTCTAGAAATTGGTGTTCCGTTTGTTTGCCTTCAGCGCTCCTTTTTCATTCGGCGCGTCGGTCGCCCAGCGTCTCCCCCCCTAACGCTGCGTTTCCACCGAAGATGAGCTAAGCTGCGTTGCGAGGAATGTCTTTTTATGAACCAATAGAGACGCTTCATTTGCCTGGCCACGTTCAGCGCAACGATTCTATTGCAAAACACATTCTTCGCAACGCAGCTTAGCTCATCTCCGGTGGAAATGCAGCCTAACGCCGCTACTGCAGGACAGCATGCTATATCTATCTCTGTCGGTATTTTCCATCAATTCCCCGCAGTCACCCAGCATCTCCCCCCCCCCGTAACGCTGCTACTGCAGGACAGCATGCTACATCTATCTCTGTCGGTATACTCATCCGTCAACTCCCCAGGGTGGTGTTGGCGGCGTGCTCGGAGCTGCTGGGCGCGCTACTCGGCGCGCACGAGGCGCAGGGCGAGCCCGTGCTGGTGCTGGACGGAGCCGAGCCGCGACACCTGCGGGCGCTCCTAGACTACATGTATACTGGAGAAATGAATGTGCACCATGTAAGTGTAGTGTAGTCTGTTGAGTACTGGGGTGTAGAGTGAGGTTTATGTGTAGAGTGAGAGAGTGAGACGGATTGAGCAGGGTTTGTGGGTGGAGTGAGTGAGGTTTATGTGAGGAGTTAGTGGGGTTTATGGGTATAATGAGAGGGACTTAAAGTTTTGAGTGAGAGGTCTTTATGTGTAGACTGAGCGCCATAGGACTGGTCACTGGAGTGACTGAGCTGGCAGCAGAAGCCCAGCAGATTTTTCAATTTGTTGATTTAACAAATAAAAAATTGTACCAACTTTCTGGTGTATACTGTAACGAAAACGCTATTAACCAACTCATCTGTTGTGTAATGTGTTACAGTCGCAGCTGGCAAGCCTGCTGAAGACGGCGGAGGAGCTGCGCATCAAGGGGCTGACCGACATACGGTGGAACAACAAGGACGAGCCGCCCGACTGCGCCAGCGGTAACATAATATTATGTTATATTATTGAACTGCCAAATTGCCCTGAAGGCTGAATGCCTACATACGGGTACTGCCTGCCATATCTTTGAGCTCCACTTGGTGGTGAGCCGAGCGGCTTAGAGGCTCTTGATTTGGAGAATTTTTGTTTGTGTCCCCCATTGGGTTAATGTTGTTTTTAAGTTTGGTAATGCAAATTGACAATGCAAGCTGACTACCTCATAGTTCGACAAGAAGATCCGGATGGACATGTAAAATGTCCATCCTGCACGTGATCGAGTATGCCATCTTAAAATTTTAAATTAGTAATTTAGCTTAATATTATAATTTTGATGAGTGGCAGATACATATTTATTTTATTTATTGCTCTTTACTCAATGGAAACATCAAAGAAGTAATTTAGATTTAAAAATTAATTGCTTAAATATGTGTTAATTGATGTTGTGATAGGTGCGGTGACGGCGACAACAAACGACAGAAAGCCGGAGCCGGCGCACCGGCCGGAGCGGACAGACCGGACGGACCGGACGTCGGAGACCCGCGACCGGCTCGCGCCGGACCGGACGGACACTGACACGAGGACTGAGGAGAGCGACGCTGAAGTTAAGGATAAAGTCAACGGTTAGTTTAATTTTGACTAAAGGCTCTGGAATGTGGACGTGCACGGATTTATTTCTTTCACTTGAGTCAATTCGTGCGTAGCGTGTCCGTGGGTTGCAGTGGACACAGTCACATAATTATATTTTCTTACAAAGCGAAGATTGACGCACGTGCGTAGTCTCCCCGTGCGCCGCGGTGGAATGGAGCCCTAACGTTCGAATCCTGCATCATCGCTATTGAAGTTTTCTGAGTGCGTCGGTTGACAGATAATATATGTCCAAAACCTTCAGTATGAAATTATTAAGTCATCACGTAATGGCTTAAAAAATGATAAAGAATTGCAAATGAATAAGCAATATTTAGTTGAGTTTCTGTCGCAAAAAAGTGTAACTAAAAAGTTTGAAGATCGTAGTAGCACTGTGACATAATAGATGTTATAGTATAAAAGTAACATACAGGGTGCAATTAAACCTTCCTGCCAAATTTTGATATATTGATCCTTGTTAAAAATAAAAATACACGTATTTTTGCTTTTATAGTCACTCAGTACTAAAATGTTGAGAAGTAACTTCCGAAAGTTATCTTAAAAAACAATACAATTAATGGACACGATGCGTCGGCCGCGCGTGACTTGCCCCCGCGCCCGCGCCTCATCCCGCGCACCCCCTCTCATTCCCCCGCGCCGCGAATGATCATTCTGCAACGATTTTATATGGGATAAAATATGTCATTGAAAAAAAAATAACACCCAATTTTTTTTTTTGTTAAATGGACTCTCCTAATGATACCTAAGCCCTGGAAAAAATTTGGCAGGAAGGTTTAATTGCACCCTGTATAAAATGTATATGTTAAACGAAGCAAATCTTATGAATAAGTATAATAATTATGTTAAAAGAATTGACATGTTAAATGTATACTTTCAGGAGGGCCACCGCCGCTGATCAAACTGCCGACTAAGGAGAAACTGAGTCCACTCAAAAGGGAAACTTCTGACACGTATGTTTTATGCTATAACTTAAGAAGACGATAAGTTCCAAAATATGATTAAGTCAAAAATTTAAAATAGTTAAAGGGACATCATTATCACCATATAATTAATAAAGACTGGTAGAGTTTCTCATATTATGTTCTCCTTGTCCTCAATGGCCAAACAGACAAAAGACAAGTTTCTCCGCGAATTAATACTGTATTGTTTTGCTACTTAACTGAAATACGCTTATGTGTGCGTGCACTCGATTCGGACGGGTAAATACTTTTGACCTAAAAGTCAGCGGTAGTCAGATTTTTATCATTTTTTAAAAGCTGAAAGCTTTTTTGTACCTCTATAGAGGTAAGAACGACCAGCAATGATAATATGAAGCTTGGGTCGCGCTTACTTCGAAAGGTATCCTGTGGTGAAGGTCTACCTAACAATTAGGCTGCCGCTGGCTTTTCCATTTGTCTGCTGTGTAAATATTTTTAACAGAAATGGTTAAAATAATATAATTATATTCCAGTGAAAGCCCGAGTCCGAAGCGACAGCGGCTGACCAGCGCGGTGGAACATTCCGAAGACGACTCGCATACCATGAAAACGTTAGTATTATCCCACTGTTGCTGTACATTATTTTGAAAACTAGATCTTCCTACACAAACAGAACCTAAACTGTACTCGGCGAAACATGGCAGTAGCGGTCATTGTCTTGCTGTCAAAAACTTGTCATTTTCTATATAAACCGCGATTGACAATGAAGTGTCAAATGTTGTCAATCGCGGCTTTGTATAGAAATGACAAGTATATAAAAATATTTCACGGGATTGCCGTGCTTTATGGGATAAATAAGTAGCCTACGTGTTATTTCAGAGTCTAAGTTAAATATAGTTAGTTATATACATGTCTCAGGGAAAAGAGGATATCAGGGATTTCACGATATCCCTAGGGATGTCACGAACTCCCGGTAGATGCCGAATATTCTTGTTTGTTACGTCTTCTTACTAAAAATATCTAGTGATATGTCATTTCTCTAAACTAAATCTAGTGAAACGTCAGAAAAGCGGACAGCGCCGAATAAAAATCAAGCCACGCATTTCTCTCGCTTGCCCTAGTATACACACGGGTACTTTCATAAGATCATCTAACATCTGAATCTGACAAGTAAGATGTTAGATGATCCATGCGTCGGATGGGCATGTAAAAAGTCGGTCCTGCGCCTGATCTCTCGCCGGTCGTGTCAGTCTTCCGTCCCACCGGGTTATGCGAGTAAAGGAATATAGAGATTGCTCTTGTGTACTGCGCACACACTTGGGCACTATAAAATTACTCTTGGCCTGGTTTCAATGAAACCGGCCACCGTCACCAAAACCAGAGTGGGAGTTATTATTATCACACGTGTAATGCAACTATAGCAGATCTGAGGGGGCATCACCATATCTCTGAATCATACAATTGAAACCAACTGAGGGTTCTTCATCAGATACTTCAGACCTTTGATTTTTGACGTCAAATGAAGCGGCCGACCAAGTTGAATATTTTTTGTAAAGGTGGCATGTCGTTCTCTAGTTTGGTTAGGCTCTTGTACAGGCACAGGTACTACAGGTACTCCAGCTCTTCGATTATCCTGGTTTTTATGGTTCCGTACCTAAAGAGTTAGTCTGTCTGTCTGTCTCCAGGCTAGACGAGCCGCGCTAGCTCGAGCGACGCATTTGTTTCACTCCCACTAGTGCCCGTGTCACGTGTGGAAACTAGAGCGAGCGAGAGCAATTAGTGGCTCGATTGTTATTCGCCGGTATCCGCGTTTCTGACATTTCACTAGATTTATTTTAGTGAAATGTCATATCACTAGATATTTTTAGTAAGAAGACGTAACAAACAAGAATATTCGGCATCTACCGGTAGTTCGTGATATCCCTAGGGATATCGTGAAATCCCTGATATCCTCTTTTCCCTGCGACATACATATAGTATAAGTCTATTAATGTTAGCATGTATAACATGTCATATTGTAAGCAAGGTGTATTCTTAAAATTGCATAAAGTATGTTTTTTTTTCAGGGAGAAGGAACACGAGTGGCGGCATGGGAATCTGGTAAGTTTAACTGTATGTCACCAGACTGTATCTTAATGTAATCTTTCATAGTTTAAAAATTATTTTATAAAAAATAGCAATATTTCTATTCGGATGTAATTTTGATTGCATTTTTATTACATCAAGCACGGACGTAAAAAAAAAACGGACGTAACCTTGTCTAATCACGAGTGAAGCATAGTTATGGCCGCCCGTGTAGGATGTGTGCGTGTCATTGGCGCCGTCACTCAATGCACAATGACAGCGGGTTGCAGTACCTAGTTGCGTGTGTGAATGTCGGTCACGTGTACAATAAACGAAATTGTCGTACCTTGCACGCTTTACTTCTTTATAGTGTAATGCTCCGCCCTTATTTTTTTTAAGTCCGTGACATCAAGTTGATATCATCAAACTTAATAAATATTTAACTTAAGAGCCCGTACTCTCTTTTCTACTGCTCTCTTCACACTCACGCCCGTCTTTCATATGCCAGGTAAAAAAGGACGATCGCCAAGTTAGCGGGCAGATAGAGGTTTTCTGTTTTTTAAAGGGTTTTTTTATATTAAAGTGGTAAAAAGTAATTCCAACATTGTATAGACGACTTTCTCAACAGTACATTGTATTTTTTTCATACCGTTAAGACTTCAATAAAATCCATAAAAAGGTGATATTCTAAACCTTTTACAGCAAAAATCACAAAACTGTCGCGGGTTTGAGTTGGATTATTTAAAGATACTTATAAAAAATAAAAAATCTAGCGTCAACATTAGATTATAATTGAAATGATCTTACATGTTGTGCATTAAAACTTATAGAAATACTGTATTTTAACTTTTAAATCACGTCTGTTAAATGAGCGAAATCGGCAAAATTTCGTATACGGACTCTTAAATTATGTATTTATTGTGAATGCTTTTTTATTTTAATCTGTGAAAAATTACGACATTTGAGTTTTGACTAGGCAACATCCCTATTAGAATATGAACAAGGAAAAAATGATCAAAAATAAAAATGTAAGTGTCAAGGAACTAGTTGGTACTGACCTTTTAGATATTTATGGAATATTCCCATTACTTTTTTTCGTATTTTTCCTGTTCCTAGATTCAAAATTTTTCCTCTATTAGAATTATGTACTAATGTTGAGAATGCCAAAAAGATTTTGCCAGTGTAGGTTTTGTAGCCATCGTGGCGTTTAAACTACGGAACAGATTTTAATGAATGAGGTGTATATAGGTTGATTACAAGGACCTTTGTTACGTAAGATAGAACTCCAGAACCTATACAACACATGTGACCTAATAAACAAAGACTAAGAAATGACTATTTTTTCATGTTGCTTCTTTGCTTTATACAGGGTGCAATTAAACCTTTCTGCCAAATTTTTTCCAGGGCTTAGGTATCATTAGGAGAGTCCATTTAACCAACAAAAATTGGGTGTTATTTTTTTTATGACAATATTTTATCCCATTTAAAATGGTTGCAGAGTGGTCACTAGCGGCGCGGGGGAATAAGTGGGGTGACGCGGGGGGAGGTGCGCGCGCGGGGGCACGTCACGCGCGACGTCATGTCCATTAATTGTAGTGTTTTAAGGATAACATTTGGAAGTTTTTCTCAACATTTTAGTACTCAGTGATTATAAAAGGAAAAATACGTGTGTTTTAATTTTTAATAAGGATCAATACATAAAATTTTGGCAGGAAGGTTTAATTGCACCCTTTATATTGGAAAAAAAACCATTTAACAGGCAATAAGAGTCAGTAGTCCTGTCTTAATCTGAAAAACACAATTTTGCCTTGTCTTTTAGGCGACTTTGCAAACGTATGGCATCCATTACGCGGTAGGTTTTGCTGTCAGTTTTGCCACAGTCATGGCTGTGACTGATGGATAACCTACCGTGTAAGAACGTGACAGGCGGTTGCATGAAGCTGATTGATGAAGATATGGATATTTAGGCATCCATTACACCGGCATCCAAGCGTCAGTCATGAATTTATGTTTGACTGATGGTGATTGATGGACTGACGAATGGTATTAGACGGTCATTCAATTCTCTTCAGTTTTATGTCAGTCAAAGCCAAAATTTTCAAAGGTATTCAGTGAATTTTCAAAAAAATTTGAAACGTATACATACGTTATTTATTTTTTTCCAATTTTGTCAGATGTGACAAAACTCACTCAAAATTCGTGATTGATGGTTGCATGAAGCAAAAATCAAAATATCCAGATTTTCATCAATCAGCTTCATGCAACCGTCAGTCACGCTCTTACACGGTAGGTTAGCCATCAGTCACAGTCATGACTGTGGTAAAACTGACAGCAAAACCTACCGTCTAACGGATGCCTAATAATTTTGCTTTATTCAACCATCAGTCACGAATTTTGAGTGAGTTGTCATACCTGACAAAACTGGAAAAAAAATAGAAACGTATACCTTTCAAAATTTTGGCTTTGACTGACATAAAACCGACGAGAATTGAGTGACCGTCTAATACCATTCGTTAGTCCATCAGTCAAACATAATTCATGATTGACGGAATCGACTGTCGCTTGCATGAGCTTGTAATTGATGCCTATCAGACAAGGACAGAAAAGAAGTAAAGCTGATGAATGAATTTTTAAGATGCCATCCCATCCAATTGTGCATTTTAGGCTGCTCTGAGCGAGATCAGGCAAATGATGACATTCTATTGATTCCCAAAAACAAGTTGCTAGCAAAGCATCTTCGGTGGAAACGCAACCTGGCCATTTAGCCAAAACTTTTGCGTTTTCGCTTCGTTATAGAATCGCCGATCAAAATGTATGGAATTGACATAAGACGTCGAACGTCAACGTCATATTAACGAACGCTTATGTCAATTCCATACATTTTCATCGGCGATTCAACGAGCGCCTTCACATTACGTCACAAGCAGTGCGGCAGCAGCGCTGCAGCCGCGCGACTTCATACAAAAGAGCCGCGCGGCTCGTTTTAGTATGGAAGTCGCGCGGCTGCCGCGTGGCTGCCGCACCACTGGCGACGTAATGTGAAGGCAGCCTATAACGAAGCGAAAACGAAAACATTTTGGCACACCCTCCTGATCCCTTTTTCGTCTTTATCTTAGGTTCAACTTAATCTAGCGCAGAGCTGAAGCGTCAACGCGCGTCATAGTAGAAATTTGTACGTAAAAATAGAACAATAGAGATGAACAGTGAACACGTCTATTGTTCTATTTTGTATAGTATAGTATAGTATAGTATAGTATAGCTATAGTCGAAAAACATGACGCGTCACGACGCTTTGACTCTACGCCAATGTGAATTGAGCCTTCTAAGTACGTGTGAGAAGTCGCTTTATAGAGAACAAATCATCGGCTTCATGATTGACAGAAATAACTTATTCTGTTATTATAACGCACCCTAAAACTCTCATTTTCCTCCAGGATATATCTGCGGAGCGCGTGCTCGGTTGGGGGGAGTGCGGTGACCGGGGGGAGCGGGGGGAGGGGTCGGAGGGGTCGCGCGACGAGGGGGACGACGAGGACGAGTGGGCGGACCCCCCGGCCGACATCGGCTCCTTCCTCCACACCAGGCTGCGCGTCGACGGCGACAATAGCGCCGGTGAGTGAGACAGATGTAGCGGGTGAGTGAGATGGAGATAGTGTGTAAAAAATAATCGGACTATGGCCCACCACACGTTCCCACCACTGTATTTCCTGTGTCGCCACGATCGACAGCGGTATCCAAACACGAAAACCATTTGATATGATCTCAGGGAGCCCGAGAGACATGCTAAAGCTGTCTTTGGACTCCTATCGAATTTAATCAGAAGAAGATAGGAGTAGTAGGAACTAGATATAGTGTGTAAGAGAGAGATAGTAGCAAATTTAGATCAGATGCTGGGGATTTATCAGCTGCATATAAATGACTAGTTTGAAGTGTACCTGCTAATACCGAAACTTTAAAAACTTTTGCCTAGCTTTTCTTACCTTTACCTTTTGGGATATTAATCGCGCATAGTCTTAAAATCGATTGGTAGAAATGGTAGGGGACGCGCAGTGTTGGATTTAGGTCGAACTTCGAATAGGTACTGTGCATCTCCCCTCTTCGTCTCCGTTATAGTCCCCAGTACAAGGAACTAACTTTTTTCTGGTACATACAAATTTACCACTTTGTGAGTGCCATGTTTACGATGAGTCCGACAAACTTTTCTATGCGAAAAATTTCGGCGCTGCTGCGTTTTCGAATGCTTGACTCCTGGAATTGTCGATATTTCGTCACCATGGCTCTTCGTACATACAACTTTTATTTTTTGGAATTTGTTTAATAAAGTTAATTTAAAAACTGTAGTCAACTTGTCCGACAAGAATCACGCAGCGTTTAGAGTGTCCGACACTCCAAACATGTAGCTATTTCGTCACCATGGCTCTTCGTACATACAACTTTTATTTTTTGGAATTTGTTTAATAAAGTTAATTTAAAAACTGTGGTCAACTTGTCCGACAAGAATCACGCAGCGTTTAGAGTGTCCGACACTCCAAACATGTAGCTATTTCGTCACCATGGCTCTTCGTACATACAACTTTTATTTTTTGGAATTTGTTTAATAAAGTTAATTTTAAAAACTGTGGTCAACTTGTCCGACAAGAATCACACAGTGTTTAGAGTGTCCTACACCCCAAACATGTAGCTATTACGTCACTATGGCTCTTCGTATATACATGTCGGACAAAAATAGCAACGAGAGATAATGTTATTCTAAATGCTAATATCAACTTGTCCGACAAATATATTGAGTTAAATAGTCAGTCCGACAAGAAAATGAAAAAAAAAATCATTACTAATGGTGAACTTCTTTTTGTCAATTTCTGACTGAATAAACTTTAAATAATAGGTATTCACTTGTATTATTTAAATATTACATTATAGTTAGGGAGGCGAAGAGGGGATTTCGCGACAAGTTCGAGCGTGTCAGATTAAGCTTGTATAGGCTTCCGACATGTCTCTAGTTATCATGGTATATAAATCAGATTTCTCACGTGGTGAGTTAAAAAAAAGCTATTTTCGAATATAAATATTGAAGATGATGTTTAAACTGGAAACAAATTATCAGATGTTTTCATCGTATGTGGCTTGTTTCTATCTGATTGATACATAACTGTATTTTTAAAAGATAAAAAACCGACTTCAAAATTGTACGTAATTGAAAATTAGAACTCTCTATCTCCAAAACTACTAAACCAATTTTGATCAAACTTGCACTATTCCCTAAGTTAAACAATACCTAGTACAACAAAAAAAAATTACTGAAATCGGAATGATAGTTCCAGAGATATGCGAACACAAACATAAAAACATACATACACTTTTGAAATTTTGCACATTTGTTCAGACGCTGATATAGACTAACATATACAAAAACTGGGCAGTTCTGGAAATATTACATACATACGCGTCGAATTGATAACCTCCTTTTTTTGAAGTCGGTTAATAATACACTAAGGCTCTTGTCTGAGATAAGTCGCGGACGCAACTTTGTCCGTTCGGACGTCCGAACAGAATATGGCTGATCTATTCTGATCTGATCACTCAATTGTATTGATCTGAGATTGATCTGAGATATTCTGATCTGATCACTCAATTGTATTGCACAATATTGCTGCTTGTTGCCGCAAATTGCTTGATGTAGTCGTGACGTCATACTTGGCGAGAATTGGCTGGAATTGAGCAGAATTCGCGACAAGCTCGAGCGTGTCAGATTAAGAGCCCGGGTTACCCTCGAAATTCTCATACATACGTAATACCAAAATCATTCTGTCATACGAAAATATTTAACATGTTTGAGTTATTTTTCAGCTTAAAATAGTAATTACCTAGGTTCCTGAACAAAAATTAACATCAAAATATTTGAACACTAAAAAAAAATTTGTGTATAAATTTTTTTTACTAAATTTACTACTAAATATTTAAACACTAAAAATAGAGTAAAACACTAAAAAATATATAAATAAATTGTAAATTTACTACAAAATATTTAAATACTAAAAAATATTTTTTTGAGTTGAAATATTTTGTAGTAAATTTAATATTTATGTATATATTTTTTAGTGTTTTACTCTATTTTTTAGTGTTTAAATATTTTGAAGTTAATTATTGTACAGGAACCTAGGTAATTACTATTTTAAGCTGAAAAATAACTCAAACATGTTAAATATTTTCGTATGACAAAATGATTTTGGTATTACGTATGTATGAGAATTTCGAGGGTAACCCGGGCTCGTAAGCTTGTATAATTTATAGGCTTCCGACATGTGTCTAGTTATCATAGTATAGGAATCATAATAAAACTACTTGCCAGATCTCGTTGAAACCAATTTTCGTTGGTAGTTTTTATATTAATGTACATCATAATAATTTTTTTTAGAATTATCATGCTCCTACTTTAGAAGTTAGAGGGGGGGACACATTTTACCACTTTGGAAGAGTCTTTCTCGCAAACTATTCAGGTTAGAAAAAATAATATTAAAAACCTCAGTATGATTTTTACAGTCCTATCAATAGATACCGCACACGCAAAGGTTAGAATTTAGATGATCAGAATCTTAATGCGGTTCACAGACTACATCTACTTACTAAGTTTGAATAGTATAGTTCTTATAGTTTCGGAGAAAAGTGGCTGTGACATACGGAAGGACAGACAGACAGACAGATAAACAGCAATGACGAATCTATAAGGGTTCCGTTTTTTGCCATTTGGCTACGGAACTATTTGCCATTTGGTTGGAGGTTCATCGGATCATTGCCTTGTCAGGAGTTCTGTGCCACTTACGACGGTGTTAAGACAGCGTGCTGTTAAATACCGTCGTGTGTGGCACTACAAGTCAGCAGACTGGGATGGGATGCGGTCGTTTTTTGTATCCTATCCTTGGGAGCACGTGTGCTTCTTGCCGGATGATCCCGACAACACTGCCAACTCTGTTGCCGATGTGGTGATGCAGGGGATGGAACTTTTCATTTCGTCCTCTGTAGTACCAACTGGCGGCAGATTTCGTCCCTGGTTTGGTTCATCCCCCAAAAAAAGCTTCTCGCCGGAAGCAGGAGGCTTACCAATCCTGGGCCAACGCGGTGTCTGCTCGGGATTTAAATACCAGCACATAAAAAAAGGAGTACAACCTTGCCTCTAGGTCCCTCAAGAAAGAGATTACTCGGGCAAAGCAACAGCACGTCAATAGAATTGGCAAGAGACTTGAGCGCCTCCCCTCGGGATCCCGTGCATTCTGGTCTCTGGCCAAAGCTATTGAAGGAAATTTTTGCAAGCCAACCCTACCATCCCTACACGCAGGAAATGGATCGTTGGCCCAGGACGCAAAAGACAAAGCCGATCTTCTGGGCAAGCTCTTTGCGTCAAACTCGATGACGGGGGACAGAAATCGCCGACCATACCGCGATGCACGAGCATCATGTCGGATATTCGTTTTCATCAGCGCTCAGTGCGAAAAGCCCTCCGTTCCCTTGATATCCAAAAGTCTAGTGGGCCTGACGGAATCCCGCCTATTGTGTTGAAAAAGTGTGCTCCAGAGTTGGCTCCGGTCTTGACGCGTCTTTTTCGGCTCCCCTATTCCACTGGCATCGTCCCGGCTTCCTGGAAGACAGCCTTGGTGCACCCGATCCCCAAAAAGGTGATCGCTCAAATCCTTCCAACTACAGACCAATCGCTATAACCTCTCTCTTCTCGAAGATAATGGAATCCATTATCAATAGCCAGCTTCTTCGATACTTGGACGGCCAGGGATTACTAAGCGACAAACAATACGGGTTCCGTAAGGGTCGCTCGGCTGCTGATCTCTTGGCGTACCTGACTCATCGTTGGGCTCAGGCAATTGAGTCGAAGGGAGAGGCATTGGCTGTTAGTTTGGACATTGCGAAGGCCTTTGATCGGGTTTGGCATAAAGCGCTGCTATCAAAGCTTCCATCATACGGGCTGCCCGAGAAATTATGTAAGTGGATCACTGGTTTCTTAGCAGACAGAAGCATAAAGGTCGTAGTTGACGGCGAATGCTCGGAAACTCAGTCTGTTGATGCTGGTGTCCCTCAGAGCTGTGTGCTATCGCCTACTCTATTCTTACTGCATATCAATGACATGTTGCAGACCAGCGACATTCATTGCTATGCGGATGACAGTACAGGTGATGCTGTATATACCGGCTCCCCCAATATTTCTCGGCAAAATGTCACTGAGAGTCGAAACGAACTTGTGTCTAAGGTGGAGAATTCATTGGAGAAGGTCTCTGAATGGGGTAGACGTAACTTGGTCCAATTCGACCCCGCCAAGACACAAGTCTGCGCGTTCACCACTAAAAGGTCACCAATGGTCGTATATCCTCGTTTCGAGGGCACATCTTTAACCATCTCCCCTAGCATTGAGATACTTGGAGTCAACATATCGAGCAAAGTCCAGTTCCGATAACATCTAGAGGGTAAAGCCAAATTAGCCTCGAAGAAGCTTGGTGTTCTTAACAGAGCGAGACATTACTTCAGTCCGGACCAACGCCTACAACTCTACAAGGCGCAGGTTCGGCCTCATATGGAATATTGTTCTCATCTCTGGGCTGGGGCGCCAAAATACCAATTGCTCCCTCTGGATCGTATCCAGCGAAGGGCCGCTCGAATTGTTGACTGCCATAGTGTTTCAAACAGCTTTGACCCCTTGGAATTACGCCGAGATGTAGCTTCACTCTGCATCCTCTATCGGTTGTATCATGGGGAGTGCTCTGGGGAGTTGTTCGGAATCATACCACCTGCAACTTTTCGCCATCGTCCCACGCGAAAAATATACCACCCTCATCACCTTGATGAGTGGCAGTCTTCCACAGTGCGTTTTTCGCGTAACTTTCTGCCGCGCACTGTAAAGCTCTGGAATGAACTGTCACCAGCAGTATTTCCGGACCTATACGACCTGCAAACCTTCAAGAAAAGAGCGTATTCCCTCTTAAAAGGCCGGCAACGCACCTGCGGCTCTTCTGAAGTTGCGAGTGTCCATGGGCGACGGTAGTTGCTTACCATCAGGTGACCCGTTTGCTCGTTTGCCCCTTTATTTAATAAAAAAAAAAACTTTTATGATATGATAGATGTTCCGCATGGCTTCGCCCGCCTAATTTAGGAATGTAACGGAAACCATACATTTTTCCGCAAAAAAAGAAACCTATTTCCTTTCACGTGGTCTATTCTTTATGTGCGCCAAATAACATAAAAATTGCTCCAGGTACGTTCAAATAAGCCCTTTCAAATAATTTCCCCCGTTTTTTCCACACTTTCCTCTATTTCTTTTTAATTACTGACTCATACGTGGCGCAGTGGTGAGCGCGTTGGTAGCTCAAGCCGGAGGTCGCGGGTTCGAGTCCCGCCGACGGAACAAAAAGTTTATAAAGTTCCTGGGTCATGGATGTGTATTAAATATGTGTATCATATAATGAAAATTATATATATATATATATATATATATATATATATATGAATAGTATAAAAGTATTAAATATATATTTTCCGTTGTCTGGTACCTGTAACACAAGTCCTTCAGGTACTTACCACGGGGCCAGACTTACGTGGTGTGAAGCGTCCATACATATTATTATTAATATTATACTAAGATTAGCGCGTTTAAATAATGCTTCTTCTTCTTTTTACGTGGTTTTACATCTTTATCGTGCAAAAACGAGTCCTAAAATGAATTAGGCATTCTTAGGTCATCCGAATATGGTACCGATCTTGGAATAGTATCCACATCTTAAATCCATCCTTGGGCCATAAGGACCAATCCTACCAAAGGAAATCTTTGGTTCAGCAATAGCCTAGCCAAATCAAATATTATATTTGTGTAAATTTTATGTAGTTTATATAAACAATTTTTATGTACCTATTATAACATGTGTTATTTATATGTAGTATATTTAGTCATAATATGGAATAAATACTTTTATTTTTATTGTATTTTAAGTTAAAGGTTGTCTGGCAGAAACTGCTGTAAGCAGTAAGACCGCCTATTTGTACAAATTTTTTCTTATATTGTGTTTTTATTTTTATGTTTAGTTTTAAGTTGTACAAATAAAGAATTTTCTATTCTATTCTATTCTATCCGTATAATTTACCGTACACACGCAACCTGCTATTGACGCTACTACGATATCGATGCTACGTCATTTGGTCGGCTTACTCACAAAGTGGTAGATTTGTATGTATCAGAAAAAAGTTAGTTCCTTGTACTGGGGACTATTATAATGATTTGTATGGGTTGGTTGAGAACCAAACATCAATTAATATATTATAATGCTTAAATAGCTATAACGCTGCGATGTCATAGTGTAACTAAATGTGTAAACCCATGTTGACAGACGAGGAGTCAGACGAAAGTATGATGACGGGCGCCGTCTCCCGCCCGCCCTCCGCCAACATGATCGACCTCAAACGTGAGTACTGATCCGTTACTATGTGCGTGGTGTCCGAAAAGGAAGATCTTCCGACCGAGCGAGATAGCATGCCCGGTCAGGCCGAAGCCCACTGACGTCATTTCAGACGTTGTTTCATCGAGGAAATTGATTCCTAGGCAGTTGACGGACCTACGTCATTTGGTCGGCTTATGTCAATTCAATGTTAGCTGTGATCGGTCAGATGAGTTTGACTTAACGCGACCAACTTACTTAGGTCCGCCATCTGCCCAGGAATCAACTTCTCTAATAGTACATATTTTGCCGTTCGCAGAAACTTCGATACCGCCACACTTTAAAGGCTAGAGCCAAGATACCAACTTTACGATTTTTTATACTGACAAAATTTTCATGCGGCTAGTGAAATAAAAAATACAATTTTATAAAGCAACCGACAGTTGTAATATGATATAAGATAGAGATGAGACAGGAGTGATAGACTATGCGACAGCACGTAACAGCGGAGCTTCGCGACAAAACGCCAGTACTACTGAACGCGAAGTGTCGCGTCGCGGCATTCGCGGCATTGAAGGTGGTCGCACATTTGTCCGCACCGTACACACAGTACGCGTCGCTCGCGTCGCATCTCCGAATTCATTGTATGATATGACGTCACGAAATGCGGCCCGTGCGGTGCGGCAGAATGTGAGCTGCAGCATAAGGCTGCGTTTCCACCAAAGATGTGTTGCGAGATGTTTTTGAGATCCAATAGAATCGCTGCGCTGAGCGAGGTCACGTCAATGAAGCGATTCTAATTGGTTCTCAAAAACACGTTCCTCGCAACACAGCTCTGGTGGAAACGCAGCATACAGCGTGATCGCTTTATGCTGCAGCTACACTTTTCAGTAAGAATTAGTCAAACAATCTTTATAGTTTCAGACTGTGACGTTACTAATTGTTATCTATAGCGGTGCCGAAGAGCAGCAGCAACACGGACCCGCGATTCCAGGACGTAGTGAAGCTGAACGACTACCTGCAGCACGGCCGCCGACCGCAGTTCTGGGAGGAGAGCTACGTCAAACGGGTGAGTGGGGAAACATCGTCAGGCACAGACATAGATCAAGATAGATACCGCATGTGTATGTACTTCGCGTGCCATATCGCGCTCCTAAACGACGAGCAATGCTCGTTATCGGAATCGGACGTCAATCGGATTGAAAATATGCCTTATTGTGCCGCATAGAGCTGTAGAAATTCGAATAGAAACGTTGGCCTAGATAATGGACACGTCATCGGTACGTCACAGTAGGTAGGAAAGAATGGCACGCTCGTTTTCACACAAATGAAGGAACATGCGGTATCTATCTTGATCTATGTCTGTGAGGTCAGGGCTGCAAAATTACGACGTCATTTTACCGAAAACGCTAGTACGATTTGTCCATTTTACTATCACTAGCTATATGACCGAGCTTCGCTCGGTATTCAAAAAATTCAAAAAACGCACATAAAATGACATTTTATGAAAATGATTCCTAGCTAGATCGATTTATCGCCCCCGAAACCCCCTTTATACTAAGTTTCATGAAAATCGTTGGAGCCGATTCCGAGATTCCAATATATATATATATATATATGCAAGAATTGCTCGTTTAATGATATATCGATAGGAGAATTTCAAGTATGCCAAACGATAGAGCTCGAAATTCTAAATTCAATGATATATATAACTCATTTTTGCCAAAATGTCCCTTACGTTAAGTGATATTTCCGGTGTCAACATATTATATTTTTAAACATACTGTATAGTGAAATTGCATAAGTGTGAGCACTGTGAACGTGCCAGCTTTAGTTAACTGATCTATACTACAAGAGTTAGCGCCATCTGTTGCACTAATCCGGAACCTTTATGAATTAATTTTTATTTTATTTGAAATGCAAACGTCTTTTGGATTTTTTATTTATAGTAGGGGAGAGGAGAAGGTGCTATTTGTGTAGCCACTCGAGCGTCATGGAGACCTAGTAGGTTTTTTAGATTAGGAAAAACTGATAAAAAAATAATAAGAGCATTTTTTATTTAAGCGGTGGGTTCAGAAACAGCAGCCATTTTAAAGTTTTGAAAAAGAAAATATATTCAGAAAATTGCTTATTTAGGTAAATTATGAATATATTTAAGACAACAAGGCCTAAACCATTTAGTTTAGTGCAAAATAAAATATCTGCGAAGCTTAGTTAGGAAAATATGAAGCATTATTTTTTTTTTATTTTAAAATGTCCCTACAGGCTTACTTGACTGATTCAAAAATCGTCAGTGCTTTATATGGAAGCTTCTTTTAGGTATACTAAACATCCCCTACCTTAATCTGACAGATCCGATGATATTTCAATATTCAAGAATAATAAAAATTAACCCACCACGTGAGAAATCTGATTTCTATACCATGATTACTAGACAAATGTCGGAAGCCTATACAAGCTTAATCTGACACGATCTAGCTACTCCCGAAATCCCCTCTTCCCCTCCCCAACTATTAAAGTTGAAATGGCAAGTCGCTGTAGGAAAAACAACTTTTAACTCGCTCTCGGTTTTATTTATAAATACATCAAATAATCTTATATCTTTAAACGAGCAATTCTTGAATATATATAAATATATAATTGGAATCTCGGAATCGGCTCCAACGATTTTCATGAAATTTAGTATATAGGGGGTTTCGGGGGCGATAAATCGAACTAGCTAGAAATCATTTTCATAAAATGTCATTTTGTGTGTGTTTTTTGAATTTTTTGAACACCGAGCGAAGCTCGGTCATATAGCTAGTTATCTTTAATTAAGCTAAAAATATCTGTCAGGTGATGGAGGCGGTGAGGCTGAAGGAGTTAGAGATGAAGCAGGCGGCAGAGATCCTAGGCGTGAGCTACGGCACGCTGTACGGCCGCTACAGGGACGTGTTCGGCTGCATCAACAGGCCCTACAGGTGAGGTCGCAGCCCGAGGTCACAGACGCGTGGGGGGGAGGTCACAATGGAGGCGGGATCTAGATTACAGAGGTAGGGGAGCAAGGACACAGAGGACGTGAGGTCGAAGTCACAGAGATCATACAGCCTGATGGGGTCCAGCCAGTGACGGAGCTTTCGTAAAGTTTAAGGGTCCGTATACGAAATTTGCCGATTTCGCTGATTTAACAGACGTGATTTAACAGTCAAAATACAGTATTTCTATAAGTTTTAATGAACAACATGTAAGATCATTTAAATTATAATCTACTGTTAGAGCTAGATTTTTTTATATTTTAAGGATTTTTAAATAATCCAACTCACTTTTGTGATTTTTGCTGCAAAAGGTTTAGAATATCACCTGTTTATGGATTGTATTGACGTCTTAACGGTATGAAAAAAATACAATGTACTGTTAGAAAGTCGTCTATAAAATGTTGAAATTACTTATTACCACTTTAATATGAAATAGTTGAGTAAAAAAATATGTAACTCGACATAATTTTAGAGAAAATGGGCAAAGAATTGCTGTTAATCCTTCAGGCCCCGCGCGAGCACCGGTGATCGCGACAACAATAGAATACAATAGCAATTCCTGGAAATTCCGACTGAAGTATTAATTTCGGCAACTTGTAGCTGTAATTCATAAAAAGAAAACGACAGAAATAATCTATAGATAAAATTCTATTCAATTCGAGAAAAAAGAAAAAGAAAAAAAAAAACAAATTGTGCCAAAAACACGATTGAAAACAACCTAAATCTCACATTATATTACTCGCCGCAAGGTTCGAGTCGGAAGTCTAATAAGGGGAAAAAACCTAATAATATTTCTGTAGCGAACCTTTGCAATTTCGTATTCATCGACAAAATTCGTATACGGACTCTTTCGTTTTCTTTTTTCGGAACGAAGTTCCTTTAATTGCGCGTTGCGAAAGAAGGCTAGACGGAAAAGTTGTAAGGACACATTTTTATTAGTTCCTGTGCTGTAGGGGCAGAGGGCGTTGATAGTATTCCTAGGCGTCAACTAGATGTCGTTTTTGAGAATAAACAGCGACATCTACCGGACATTTAAACAAATTTTATTACAATTCTACAAAATGTCGTTGTTAGTATTTCTGGGCGTCGATAGATGGCGTTTTTTTATAATCAATTATTCATTCCGTCCGGGTGTCCCTAGACACCTCTCAAGTTTTTTCAACTTTTATTACGACAATTTGTCAGGCGAAGTTCGGTGTCTATCTAATTCAATCATGTGGACAGGACCGCGCGTGACTTCTGGCAGGCGAAAGGTCCGTCGGAGATCCTGGAGCGGCTGCAGAAGGGCGAGCTGAGTCTGGAGGCGGCGTCGCTGGCGCTCGGCGTCAACCCCACCAACCTCGCCGCGTACATCGCCGACCTCAACGAACGGGGTGAGTTTACATTTGACCTCTAAAGAACCTCCGAAAAGGAAGATCTTCCGACCGACCGAGATAGCATGCTAATTGCTAGGTCATCATGGGGTCGAAGCCCCCTGACTTTCAGACTTTATGTATATCTTGTTGTTCTCCGAAATTTCGATAGCGCGATGCAGGATTGTTAGGTAAATTGTGGGTATCGCCACAGTGTGGATATCCATACGTCCATACTAATATTATAAATGCGAAGTTGTGTCTGTCTGTTACCTTTTCACGCCCAAACCGCTGAACCGATTTTGCAGAAATATGGTATGGAGATGCTTGTGAGTCCCGGGAAGGGACAAAGGATACTTTTTATCCCGAAAAGTGTAAGGTTCACGACGCACACACGATCACGTGATAAACGAATTTTGGCGCAACAGAGTTGCGAACGTCAACTAGTTTGTATATAGTTATTAGGGTATATAAGAATCTTGCGATAGTAATGTTACAGGCATTTGACAGCATATTTTGCACAAAATTGTCAAACGCATGTAACATCCTTTTCGAAAGATACATAATACTTTACTTACTAACAAATACTAACTCCTTATTATTACCTAAACTTTGATATTTGTGTACTTACTAACAAAGCTACTAACACATTTGTTCGTTCGTTTGTTATTTTTTGTCTTGTAAGTAGTGTATTATTTATTTATTTTTCATTGTCATCATGTAAATAATATAATCTGTAAATGTTAGGCTACTATATGGGCTATTTTGGCCTGAAATAAAGATATTATTATTACTATTATAACCTTTCGGTGCTTTCGGCTATAACAACAAAACTAATCGTTAAAAATAGTTCTTATTGAAGTTGCATTGCAATTTGCATTCCAACATCAAGCGCTTTACAGTATAATGTGTGCTTGTTTTAATGTTGACTACAATGTGTGTGGCATATCATATCTAAAACACCGTTACGCCGATATACCACAACGTTAGGAGAATAATATGGCGTTTCTTTTAATCGTAGAGATAAACTACGATAACATGGAGCGCCCCTCCAAATTACTGTTTCAATGTGTCTAGTCACATCCTTATGAAAGAGTTTGTATGTAGTAAGTATTCAACCAATCAACCAGTACTCTTAATATTTCAGTTAATGTCACTTATTACCAAGATTTGTTGGTCAACTAATCATAACTAGCCGACCGCGCAAGACAACGCACTTCAAACGTTTTGACAACGCGCTTCAAACGTTTTGAATTATCGTAGTTTATCTCTATATCGTTTGAATAAACTTTTCAGATAACGAGATGAACGCGCTAGACGGCGACGGGAAGGGCATACGGTCGCGCACCTACAGCGGCGGGTCCAACAAGCGCCGACCCCTCAACATGCCCACTCCCGACAAGGTATGATGCTATAATATTATAGTAAGTAACTCAGTTTTGTATGCTGTATCTATACTTATTATAAAACAAAGTCGCTTTTTTCCCTCATGTCCCTTTGTTCCCTTTAATCTTTAAAACTACGCAACGGATTTTGATAATTCTTTCAGTGTTAGATAGCCCATTTATCGAGGAAGGTTATAGGCTATATTTTATCACGCTAAGACTAATACGAGCGAAGAAATAGAGGAAAATGGGGAAAAAACGGGGAAAATTATTTGAAAGGACTAACTTGAACGCGCTAATCTCAGGAACTACTGGTCCGATTTGAAAAATTATTTCAGTGTTAGATAGCCCATTTATTGAGGAAGTCTATAGGCAATATTTTCTCACGCTAAGACTAATAGGAGAATATGAAAAAAACGGGGGAAATTGTTTGAAAGGGCTTATCTCGCGAACTACTGGAGCAATTTTAATGTTATTTGCCACAGATAAGAAGTAGACCACGTGAAGGAACCCTATCCATTTTAATCATTATTTTCAGTGGCTATATATTTTATACCCGTGCGACGCCGGGGCGGGTCGCTAGTATTAATTATATCATATACAGCATGACTGGTGAGACATGTTCAATACTCCAGGACGTGATATTTGGCTATTAAACATTAGTTGAAAAAAAAATTTAAAAAAATAATATCAATTGTTAACTGAGTAAATGTAGCTTAAAGTTAAATACATACATAATTATTTACTCAACGCATGGACACCGGGCGCGGGAGGGTAGCGCGCGGTGCGGGGCGGGGTGCGCCGCGCCGGCTGCATAGTAATTTACTAAGTTTCCAATTTCCATGACTCATTTTTGTACCTAATTTTATCACATAATTATAATGGGAATCTAGTACCGAGTATTCTCCTTAAGTATTGATCATGTCTCACCAGTCATGCTGTATGTCATATTATGCTGTATATCGGAATTTGAATCGTGAATAGTCGTATTGTTAGGAAAAATGAAAATAAAGGTGGCATTATAAAGGACTCTTTATGTAAGCCATACACGCTAGGGTCTACCGGAGATAGACTGTAGGAGACCTGTGCAGGTATGCCTGCGCAGGTGGACCTCTCTGGTAGACCGTAGCGTGTACGGCAGGCATTATGGTTTTTTTTTTAATGAAATAAGGGGGCAAACGAGCAAACGGGTCACCTGATGGAAAGCAATTTCCGTCGCCCATGGACACCATCGCAGCATCAGAAGAGCCGCAGGTGCGTTGCCGGCCTTTTAAGAAGGAATTGGGTAATAGGGGAGGGTAGGGAAAGGAAGGGAATAGGGTAGGGGATTGGGCCTCCGGTAAACTCACTCACTCGGCGAAACACAGCGCAAGCGCTGTTTCACGCCGGTTTTCTATGAGAACGTGGTATTTAGGGAATGCAATCTCGTTCTCGCGAGATCTCGGCCTTTTTTAGCGAGATTGATCTCGGACGACTCGCGAGTTTGACGAGATTGCACTTGAGCATAAAAACGTCTTATTCGAAGCGCGGACTGACACGGACGGAGTTGCAATCACGGAATAAAAACAAAGAGAAACTGGCCTAAGCAACTGTGCGCTGAGATTTTCAAGTAGGTCCTGAATTTTGACTTCTCGTTGTTTTGTTAGTTATAAAAATATAACTGTTTTATTACTAAAAGATTTTTTTAAGGTATATTTATTTAGGGATTTTTATCCGAAGATATTATGTCAATCCCATTGTACCCTTTACTTAAATTTACACTTATAATTAAAATTTACAATGTATAATCGATATTTGCAAAAATACGGAAAAACTAATTGGCTTCTTCGGAAGTTGGTTCCGAAAGAATGGATTGCACGAGCCCCATCGCATAAAGATTAAAATTAAATTTTTCAAAAAATGACAATCTTTGGGCCTGATACTTGACACATTCCTACTAAAAGATTTGTGTTTGATAATGTGCGCTTTTATAATTCTAGACGTCACGTTATCGTGGACGCAGGCTTCCACGATGAAACGTTGGATACGTTAAATGCCCTTTTCGGCCATTCTCTGGTTTGGCATTATTTGCCTCATTACCGTAACCATTTTTTTTCTTCGTCGATTTGACTCAGACACATTGAAATATTAAAGAAATGAAAGATACGAACACAATAATAAATGTGGCGTGAAACAGTTAGTTAAAGTTTTTTGGATAATGAGACTTAAAAATTTATGGGTACGGTAATTTAGACAAATGTAGTGTTTTACGTAACGATACAACGACACAATTGATAAAAACTAGCTTAGGGCAACGTAAATAAGGCCAAATTATGTAACATAAACATAATATACATAATAAAAATCTAATTTAAACATATTTGAAAAGTAACGATTATTTAAACATATTTGAAAGCTACGGTAATAAGATACTAATGTGCTTTATCGGCGGCACACTAACATTAACGACGTGGGACCGCTGATGGGCCATGGCACACACTAAGGAGAAGCAACCCATGCACTCGTAATGTGCCAAATCCTGATATTTTTGGATGGGTATCCAAAAACAGCAGGTGTTACGGTAATTAGGACTTTTGATCGGACAAGCGATTATTTCATGATAACTATTTATAGGCTGGGCCTATTGAGTTGATATTTTGCAATGCGATAACCAATGTTTATAGGCGTTTAAAACCATGAATAGATTAAATTAAATAGGTACGTTCTAAAAATTACAAGCAAGTTTCGAGATCAAGTTGGCGTGGGGACACGTTACGGTAGTTAGAAAAACATGGTTTTTGAACACGAATTCAATTAATTTAGTTTGAATTACTTTAATTAGAAGCCTGTGTTTAAGTTTGTAGCTTGATACTGATGCTAACTACCGTTTAAAATATTACATACTTGAATAAGATAATATTACAGAGTATACAAGCCCGGGACACGTAAATTTTGCTCTCCTGAGAATGGCCGTTTTGATTTTACGCACCGTGGACGTTTTGTGCGGTTCAGAAGTGTAGACGTCGTGATGTCCTCTAACGTGCACGTTAAAAAGTTATTGTCGACGGAAATTTATATTTCCATACATTTTACTTCCCTATGTTATTTGATGCATAAAATTCTATTGAAAAAAATCGTGAAAATGAATATTAATCTTATAAAACTTATAATATTTGTTACTTTTTTTCGTAATTTATTCAAATTATTGTGATTATTTGCAAAAAAACCACCAAACTGCTAATCTCGCGAGATCTCGAAATTGGTGAGATCTCGCGGTATTGTATTCATAAACTCGCGGGATCTCGCTTGAGCCCCAATCTCGCGAGATTTGCATTCCCTAGTGGTATTTCTCCGGTCGAGCCGACCCATTCGTGCCGAAACATGGCCCTCCCACGTGGTGCATCAAACAGTATGTGTGACAGTTTTACAGTCAAACTAGAATCTTGTCTGTAAATGGACACACTGTCTTGTGAGTTGTGTGTCAAATGTCAAATATAATGTTATCAAAATATTAAAAGCTAAATATTTGCTATTATTAGGTGACAATGAAGAAAGACGACGATGTGGCGCCGAGCATGCCGCCCGTCATGCCGATCATGCCGCACCCCACGCCCAGTGAGTACTGAGTACATTATATTCATTAAGGGCCATTTCCTGATAAGTGCTGAATAGGCTATCCACCACTTAACTTGCCAGATGAAAAATGGAGAATCTGTCAAATAAGTTGTGGATAGCCTATTCAGCACTTTATCAGAAAGTACGTAAAGATATTGAGACAAAAAATTTCAACATAAAATCTACTATCTTGAACTGCAGTACCTATTGTTGATCTGGTCGTTGACTTTACAATACATCTGATTTCAAAACGCATATTTATGTTAATGATTTCGAAATGATTATTTCAGGTGGTAAATGGCCGTCGATCCGCGTGGCGAGCCTGGACACGCTACGGGAGGGGGCGGGGCCTGCGGGGGGCGGGGCTGTAGGGGGCGGAGCGGCGGCGGGGGCGCCCTCTCCCTCCCAGCTGATGCGGACGCGCCCCGACCTGACTATAGTCGCCGCGCGCCGCGACCGCCCCGATGACACGTGACCGCTCCCGCCCCCGCCTCCGCACGCGCGCTGATCATGATGATGATCGAGAAAGAGAAGACAAGAGAGAGATGTGACTTTGGACAGTGCTTACAAAAAAAGAGCGTGTGTGCCGAGCACACGTGTCAGAAGTGAAACTTAGTCAAAATCGTCGCCCTCCGTTACTTGAAATTTTACTCTCAACGCGCCTAAAAGAGTTTCACTTCAAAAACTGGACAGTGTAGTTAACTAAAAACGCTGGTCGATTTGATGATTGAGGTTAAGTATTTTCCACATTTCGCATGTTAACGTTGTTAAAAATGTGTCCAGAAACTCTGAATTCAGGACAATTAATACGCTGTTTGTGCTTAGTGTGCTTTGAAAGAATTTAGAGTCGCTGTTTCGAGACGAAGCTTATAAACGGTCCAGACATGACTTTTATATGGTCCGAGTGTTATAATTTCAGTATAAGTAACCGTGTTTTTGAGACTACATGGCATTTGCCGAAATCAACTCACTGATGGTTGGCCGAATGCATATTCTTGCATGCATTGCTTTGACGTCTCGCGTATAGAAACTATAAATATTATGTCGTCTATTGGGTCCTAGAAACGAAAAAAAATTCGAATGCGTAATTCGAATGTAACGTGTTACTAAAATATGTAAATATAAATTAAAAACATATAAATAAATACTCCTTTACTCGTAAATTATATAAGAAATAGATAATTAAATTATAATTATTATAGTTAACAAAATTTTTGTGCATACATAGTTTTATAAAATATATTATGCTAACTTGAGTTTTTACAATAGATAATAATTTATAATATATAGAAAGGAAGTTATTATGTTACGAACTGTCGAGTCAAGTTTTTGCCAAATTTTAAATTTTGGGAAACTTCTCAATACCTAATACGAGACTAGAGAATATTTTATTTGTTGAGTTTGTGTGGCGTTTGAGCTCTTAAAGAAACTCAACAAATAATAATAATTAGATGTCTATGTGTCTAAACACACTAGGCTGAATTACGCCGACGTAAATTCCGCCGCGTTTACGCCGCGTATCAAACACATACAAAATACTGACGGAACGCGACAGACGACGACGATGAAATTCCGTCGCGAGCCGAATTTCCGTCGAGCCGAGTCGAGCGTAAAGTTCGGCAGCGATTCGGTGGTAATGTTTTGTATAGCAACACACTATACGCGACGGAATTATCAAAACCGAACATAGCAAATCCAACCTTAACTCCAAAGCGCTAACGCACACATTACATCTGAGAATTTTTTAATACTCACTTACGCGCGCGTTCCGCAACGGAAATTTCGGCTCTTCGCGTAATTTATAGTGTGTCGCATCAGACGTAAGCGGCCGAACGTAATTTCGGCCACGTAAATTACGTCGGCGTAATTCAGCCTAGTGTGTTTAGACTTTAGACCCTATGAGTAACCGTCAGAGTAAATCGTAGCTGAGTTAATTTGACTCGTCAGTTCACTTTTATCCCATTGTTATTCCCACGGAACCCACCAATTTATAAAATCTGAGTAACCGCCCCTCAATGTTAAACGTTATTTTAGTGTAGTTAACTCGTTAAATATACAACTATATATTTTTATTTGATAGTTATGTCGTAAGACTCGTAATCGTGTGTAAAATAAACGTACTGATTTAATTTAAATGTAAAAATATAACTTTGAAATATACGCGTAATATTACATACATAGATAATTCTTAGTAGGAATCTAAGGCCGGTTATGATATGAATGACTATTGTGATTTTTGCGATGCAGTCAAACATTTTCATTTTCTATATATTCCGAATACTCAAAATAATTAAGAGGCTAGCTTGTATAGAACTCATCGTTCCGTTAAATCAAACTGCAACGTGTCTCACAATATTCTATTTATATCATTACTGTTATATTATGTTAATACTATCTCTAAGCAAAATATATAATATAGCCGACCAAATATAATAATAAAAATGTAATAGCAACATTATAATTATTTTGAAATGTATTGTTAAAATAAGTGCAACTGATTTAAGAATGGATTTTATTGGAAATTTTTGATCGACAACTAGCTTGCTGTGTTGGCAAAAATATGGAAAAACTTAAGTAATTTGTACTTCCCCTCCTAGGAGCCAAGGATTTTAATATTAATATTACTCTAAACTTCCAAAAGTTTTTTTTCCACACTACCGGTTTAAAAAGTTGTTACGTCCGGCCGCCGGATAGAGAGAGATATTTGAAAAAAGTAAGCTTACTTGCCTCTTGTCTTTGTTAAGCACGAATCTATTAAGTTACATACCGATCTTTGTCGCACGCGACCGCGGCCGACATAAATTCAATTAAAATGCCCTAGGCCAGGGGTCACCAAATGGCGGACCGCGGTCCGCATTCGGACCGCCGCGCCGACCAATTGTGTGCCGACCAAGCATGTTCGAAGATGAACTTCAGTAAAAATTAATTTCGAGCTCGACATACTGATGATTGATGGACATGTAGCAACAAATATTGTCACTTTTGTCATTGAAACCTACGATTAATAAAAACTAAGGAAGAGTAACTCCGTCAAAAAACATGCTCCAAAATACTTGTCAAAAAAGTGTACCTTAGGTTCACTTTTCATACATTTGCAATATTTAGGTGACCTTGAGCGGTATAAAGGCTGACGTTACATGACAGTTCGAATGGAACGAAATTTAAAACTGTATTAGTATGGGAGTTACGTTTCCTTAGGTTTTATTATTCGTAGATTGAAACAAATAAATAACTTTGTAATTTCCGTAATTACATTTGTTTATTATTTTTTTATGTTTGGACCGCGAAGGTCATTTTATTTCTTAAAACGGATCGCGAGCAAAACTAATTGGTGATCCCTGCCCTAGGCTTTGTTTATTTTTTTTAAACGACATTGGTCTAGCGACACATGCCGTCGCTGCTTTGTAATGGCGCAGAACAAAATGAAGCCTATAGCCTGGGTCATAAAGTGGCTTTTTATTTGAATTTTTTCGGTCGCGGTTTATCGAAACCCGTACCTTTAGGATTTCTTCTATCTAGTCGATGACTGGACTACAAAAAATGTGACTATACTCAGTTTCATATATAAACGTGTGCTTCATTTGTGTAATAAATATAAACGTAAAAGGTACTAGTGTAAAAGGGGGCAGATATACTCAAAATTCCTAGTTTTACTATCCCCCTTGGTACTAGTATACTTTTTGACTAAGCGAACATCTATGTATTCCATTTTATTTCATAGTATAAAAATATATTTTAGATTAAAAAAAAGAAATATAAGAGTATCGTAAGTAAAAGATTTTGTTAAGTATATTATTATACATTATAATATGTAATATATGTTTTATAATATTAGAGTAAAAATGTATCCGCTTAAAGTCCATTTATAAATGTTCTGTTATTTTTTAAGTTTATTGGATGAAAACGTATATCGTAATTTAGTTATTTAATACATATTCTTATAATAAGACAGTTAAGCTGGAATAATTATTATAGTATTATTTGTTATTGTGTTAAGTATGACGATGCGACAACAGAGGCAATCTTTTACATTTAAAATATGGAGTATGATTTTTATCGTATGATTTCGTGGAATATTTTTATCAAAATTATTGTAAAAAGCGCAGCGTTTCTGTTTTTTTTTTGTATATTATTAATATATTATATGTCGTGCAGCCGTTTTATGTAGCTAGCTTAGGTCTGATTGGTCCAACCCGATTTATACAAGATAATATTGTCCACCGAAATTGGATGTTTCAAGATGAAAAGGCTTCGATTGAAGAATAATAAACCATCGTGGATCACATAAGCGCCATCTGTTATTTAATTTTAAAAAAATTAAGCCACAAAAAAAAAACCCGTCGATCTGAGCCTTTATAAAAATTTATAAAAATAAAGAGATTTTTTTATACTTAAGTTTATTTTAAGTTAAGTTTAAGCAATTGTACCTTTTCTTTGAATTTGTAGTTGGTTTATGTTGTAAATAGTATTTAGTTTACAATCGATTGAAATTGAATACTATTCCGACGGCGACATAAAACGACTGCGAATATTTGATCCCACCCGCAAACGTTTGTTGTTGTTTAATAGATTCAAATAGAAAATTATACTCTGTTCTGATCGAATTTGATCTAAATGTTACCGAAACTCAGGCTACAATGAATTTATAGGCCACTTAAAAATATGTTAGCACATTAATTAGATGGAGTTTTTTATTACATTTGGATCAAAATGTATTGAAAAAGAGTTTAATTAACAATTTATATAAAATTCGTTTTCCCAATCATCGTGTAAATTTCAAGATAGCTAAGGGTGTGTTCACATTAGGTCACGAGTAGTGTGGCTGCAGCGCGACTTCTATACTAAAAGTAAGTCGTCCGGCTGTCGCACTACTGGCGATCTTATGTGAAAATACCCTAAGGTTCTACACAGACGGACCGTATTTCAACTGCAATCCAACCGCAAATTGCAGTCTAAGTGCAGTTTGAATGCAGTTGACACGACTGCAATAGAACTGCAAACCAAACGCGCAGTCGGATTGCAGTTCAGTTGCAGTCGGATTGCAGTTCAGTTGCAGTCGGCGTGCAGTCGTGTGAACTGTTTGGTTTGCAGTTCTATTGCAGTCGTAACGCAGTCGTGTCAACTGCATTCAAACTGCACTTGAACTGCAATTTGCGGTTGGATTGCAGTTGAAACGCGGTCCGTCTGTGTAGACTGTAGACCCTTACTCATATTTTTTGTCTTTGTAATATGATTTTGTTTGACAACAAAAATATGATCGGCTATCCGACACTTGTTCGGTGGTTGAGGAACAATATTTGGAATTTTGAAATATCCTGATACTGCGGTGTGTGGCTTCTACATTGAATCTACTGATTTTATTGGTTTTTATACGACTTTAAAGATTTTTTTTGTCAGGAGTTCATCTATTCGCTTGTGCTCTCGAGGTCAAATACAGAATCCTGACATTGAAAAGATAAATTCCTGTCAAAATATTTGCCAAATAAAAAAAAAAATGTAAAACTTATTTTTGTGCCCTTAGTGAAATTACAGATTTTTTCTAATCTCAAAGTTGTACAGAATACAACAGAATCGGTAGGAATATGGAAGCTATGGGATTGATTACTTTGGCAATCGCTAAGACAGTCTACAAAATACTCAATTCGTCATTAAAATTCATTAAGAGATGAAGAGAGTGGTATAATTATATTTTGACTGTTTCAAGTTATTGCCCATTGAATCTTAAATTATAGGACGTGTTCCGAAATGTACATCAGTGTACTACCAAAAAACTGAAATTCGGAGGAAATGTAAAGTAAAATTATACGCATAAAGGTGTACTCATGTACAAATTTAGGCGGCAACGCGCCTGTAACTGGGATGATGACAAGGTCACACTTTCATAAACGCAATAATTAATATAGCTACCGAACAAAAATCTCCTGCGATGCCTACAAACAGCTCTAAGGTGACGTCATAATCGAGTTGCATTTTGTATGGAGCGTTTCGGGCAGGTCCATTTTATGAGATGTTTGAATTGTCATACCTTGGTGAATTTTTAAGCTATCAGAGTAATTCTTTCACCGATGTTTCTATTTTTTAAAGGTCTTTCAATTACTATAAATAAGAAAAAAAAATAGTCATCATGCCAACTCTTCTGATGTTGGGAGTGTCCATGGGCAACGGTAGTTGTTTTCCGTCAGGTGACCCGTTTGCTTGTTTGACCCTAATTTTATATTAAAAAAAATCTTATACATAATAATGATTTGTTTCAATTACGTATCTCTGAAAATATATTTTTGTAGACTGATGTACTCTTCAGAATACACCTAATGCTCTGTCCGATTGGATGTTTCGTACCAAATTTTCATTATATAATTAATTTATTAGATAAGTTAGCGTTGTTATCAACTCATAGGTTATTTTTGTTATATTTATGGTCGCGTGTACGGATAGGCACCGCTATGTTATGCTCGATAGTTTAGTATGAACAAGTCCGTAATATTTAGATGTGCGTGAAGTTGTTATTTTATACATTTTTTAAAATTGTAATGATCATTATATTATGGAATTTACATTTTTTAATTTGAATTTTGTTATACAAAAGTATAGTTCTTGCAATCTACGAGCGCGCGTAGCCTTTATTTGTAGTTGCAAATGTGAATAGACATTTTCGTTAGTGTGCGTACCTGACGGAGCAGTCAGTAGCGAGCGAGCCATGTACGCGTGTATAGATACGGGCACACACACAACTAAGGGCGCCGCGCGCTCGTAGATTGCAAGATCTGTGATTTTATAAACGACTATGAATTTAAAAAATCAAAAAATCAAATTACGTTCGTATTACTTTTTTGTTATCAAATAATTCTATATAAGATCTATTATGTACAGAACGTACCTACAAATAATTCGACGAGCAAATGTAATGCGAGTGTTAGTTGTGCGTAAGGCGGCGTCTGTAGAGGGCGCCACGTAGCGGCCGCTCCATCGAGACGATTAAAATATATGCGATGAAAATGTACATCCTGTTTTATTTCTAACCTACTATCACAATACTCTATCTAATCAACAAAGAGTAGATAATATGTAAACCACGTAACAATCAACAGAGTATCGAGGCACAACTTCATATAAAATATATGGGTGAGGACGCCAATTTTTGCTTATTATGACGCAGAAAAATTTTGCGAGAGAAAGAAAATCTACGCTGCTTGTGACGTTGGAGCACCTAAATTGTAGGGAATTTATTTCTCTACGCTATCATAGCGTTGAGAAATATGCCGTTGGAGCACCAAAATGAAAGCGTAGAGGCTATCATAGCGTAGAGAAATTCAAACTTATCTCTGTAAATAATACACAATGTGGTTTGTATTATAGCCCCAAACATGGCCCTTTTGACTACTCACACAATGCATTCATCGTTTTATGTGAAACAGTAATACTTACATTTGTGTCACAAAAAAAAAATCCTTTGAAAAAACTGTGTACACAGCCCGACTGAGGTTCAAATGTGAACTGTCGAGAAATGGCGAATATTACGAGATTTTCCATAGAATACGTAGAAACTCAGCGTTGCCACTTCCCGATTTTACCTTCCCTAACACTCAACGATAACAATAAATCGGTATTATTGATGATGTTTAAAATGTGGGGTAGAATTGATGTTTCTAAACGATTCATTTGATCTGAAAAAGTTTACTTATAAAGAAAGTTATCTTAAAATACTATAAGAATTAGATGAGGTAATAGCCATAAGTATTCATAACATATCAGATGTATCTTCAAATCTGTCATACTTACTGCTACAGCGACAGTTAAAGTGCACCTCTTCCACGATTGTATATTATAAGCTATTTTCTTACCTTTTTTATGTTTAATTGTAAATATATTTTTAGACTATTATTGGAACTCAAATAATTCTAATGCATGCTTGAGCACTTTGTTTTCTTCGTTAGAATCAGTTTTCGAGCATAAGATAAACACAATACTTTTTAAAATACAAAGGGCGGAGAAAAATAATTGCAAAATCAGCAAAAATTGGCGGCCTCGCCCATATAATCTTTATAATTCAGTAGTGTTTGTCACTAAACTCCTCAAACGGCTGGACCAGTTTTAATTAATTTTTTGAATGGATATGGGTTGCGCCCCTGATGTTTTAGAATTTAGATTTACAATTAATAATAATAATAATATCTATGGACGCTTCACATCCTACCACCACCCACAGGATCCTAAGACCTAAGTACCTACACAGAATTCAGACCCGGGAACATTGAAAACTGTTCCGCTGGCGGGATTCGAACCCGCGACCTCTGGCTTGAGCTACCAACGCGCTCACCACTAAGCCACAGAGGTCGTCAGCGCGATTCACGCTATTATTAATTACTCGCGACTGTTCGGTCCGCTAGTATATATTATTTTCATTCTTGAGACTATGATTATAATTGGGGTTATATGGAAGAAATAATACAAGAAACTTGGGTTTTTAAGTTTATTGCAATATGCCTATTTAGAAAAGTGCTTTAAAATTTGGATATCACCAGAGAGTTTACAATCGCCGCATCATTTGCTGGGTCTAAAAGAGCCCAAAATTTGCTATTACAAAATCTAAAATCCTTTGTATATTTTAGACTTTGTGAATGATATAATTTGTGACTGGACCAAGAACGCACGCGAGAGACTTCTTTAACAATTGATTATATACAAATTAAAAAATGTATTGCACAATTTCATCTTTCCGATTGGAAAATACATTTTTACCCTTCTCTCGCGTGCTACTCACACAAATGATATTTTGCGGCCACAACTATTGTATATGTGTCGAAATGATTTCGGCAACTCGTGGTTAAAATAAATTAAAATTGTATAACAGTAACATACAAGCAACTTGGGGTTTTGGTGACACCGGATACCAGTCACAACGCTACGAGTAAATGCAAGAGAGTCCCAGAGATCCGCAGCGGGTTCGACTCCCGCCTACAACGCAACAGTATACAGCTTTATAAACTTAACATTGGAGTATTAACATAATATGAACTTCCACAGGGAACCGAACCCGCCACCACAAGTCTCATACAACAATTTAAAACTTCATTTACTCTGAATAGACGAGTACAGCTCAACAATGCTTTAAATGAATGTGGACAGGGCGCTGCTGATAAAGGAGAACTGTCAAAAAGACGTTTTTGTTTGATAGAAGCGTTAGTTCCTTTTCTTGCCACGTTCATTGAAAGCCTTGTCGATTTAATTAATCATCCACGGGCGTAGCGCCTACCCCCCCCCCCCCCCCCATACAGAATCCTGGCTACGCCCATCCGTGTATATTTTATAATAATTTCTTAAACAAATTCAATAAAATGTAGCAAATTTATTGAAACTTCGCTAATACTTTTAGAACCTGTATTTGTGTGACAGTTTACAAGTTAAAAATAAGGCACTTTAGAAAAATCTTTCATAATACCATACATAGTATTCACAAATTTTTCGTAGCTGCTACTATGGACAGTAGCACACTTGTAAGGATATCAACAAACACAGGTTATTTTATTCTACCCCCCACATGTTCCCACGAGCGCTGACACCGGCTGGAGTTTAGTAGTCATCGATATCGTACAGGTTGTCAATCTCTTCATCGTCCAACTGCATCGACTGGAAGTCCACCTTGTAACGAAGGAGACCTGGAAAATACACATCACCCATTAAATTCACTTTAAAAATTATTCGTTAAAAGTTCGCAATGTTGAACAGAGGTTTGATCAAAATATGAAAACACAGAAAATAAAAAAAAAAGGATGAAAGAAAATTAAAAATAACTTAAAGTAATGCTAAACTATTTTTAAAAGATCATGCAATTATGTCTATTATTTTTGATAACGATTTATAATAGACAATAAAAATAATTTTGTGTATTGAAAAAAGAACCGCATGCCTAAAGCTCCGCTTAGACCAAACGAGCGAATGCTCATTCTAGTAAAGCTCTTTTGATGTAAACAAACAACGAGCATTCTTTCGTTGTTCTAGTGTGTTCGCCACGTGTTCGGCGGTAAATAGGTGGTAGGCACCAGTAGTATCAACGTTCTGAAAGTATTTTTTTAAAATCTATTCAGAAATAAAACAATTTTTATTTTTTTATTTTTATTTTTAATGCTCGCTCGTTTGGTGTAACCGACGCAAGAGCGCTCGAGCAGTTGCCTAGAGCATTCTTTCGTGTTCGGACGTGCTCGCTCTTCGAGGCGGTCTCTTCTAGTGTTCTTGAAATATTTTACTTTTTGGCGGGTTTTTAAATTATCGAGTATTCTTCTTTGTATTAAATTCGTCACCCACCAACGTATTTTCCTTCTTTTCTTTTTCATTAATTGCTTTATAACAATAAATGCAGCACTTGAAATCACAATATCGCTATTACAGTCTGACATGGTGTAGTTGTTACGTAGTTTATATACTCTTTGAGTGTAATGTGAACTCTACTACTTATCGTTGACGAATGAGCAATGAGCATTCGCTCGTTTGGTCTAAATAATTCTCATCTATAGAGCTAAAATTCTTATTCTTGATGATTCGATTGGTGTAAACGGTCTAAAGTATGTTGTAACGAGGTTTAAACTAAACGAATACGAAAGAATGTTCTTGTGCAGTTCTCGCTCTATGTTCTTTTGGTTTAAACCCACCTTAACACAATAAATAAAAACAGCTAAAGTTTAACAAAAAAAAAAAAAAATACGAAACTACACTTATAACTAAAACTACAAATCTGTGTATCAAAAAAGGAAATGTGCAATCAACAAAACAAAACTACAAGGACCATGCAACAGTTGGTCTTACCTTAGATCCATGTTATACAGAAATTAGAAATGCATATTGAATTATAAGTACTAATGTCTAATTGTATTAGTTTCAGTTTCTCCTATACCAGTTGCTTATCAACTGAGGTTATTAAATGGGTGTAAAGTTAATAAAATCCTAGTTTTTCAAATTAACATTTACAGGTTCTCAAGAAAACTCTAATAAATATTGCAAACTTTATATATCAGAAAGCATACATTGTACATTCCTTATTCATCCCGTACGCATCCTAAAATTATGATTCGTCAACTTAAAACTATTCTCAATTTAAAATAATCTAAAATACATCTTAAATATAATTGCACTCAAAAACCGTTAATATGATCTAATTTTAATGTACTATTGTTGCAAATGATTAAAATAAATAAATTCCATTCCTGCCAGCATGTCATGTATGCTTCCCTGTTTTGTGTGATTGTGTTCCGACTGCTGCTTGGAAATTGATGGTCAAAAACATTGATTCTGGCTCTTTCATTATAAAACCCTATACCAGGGGCTCCCAATCTTTTGTCACGGCGCCCTATTTTAGGTAGCTATTTGAAAATGATACAGTCAAAATAAATAAGACAATATTAATTATAGTTTATTATAATGGAGGACCGAGTCGTAAGTCGATCGTCACGGCGCGGCGGCGCTTCTCTACCTTCTCACTGTTCGGCGCACACTTTGGGAGGCCTGTCCTATTCTTATGTCACAGCGAATGACATCTACCTTATGTGCTTTGTCTGGCATAGTGGAAATGTCACAGACATAGACACCGGAACTGGAAAATATATGCAGATATTTTTAAATGCCAATACAACACCCGGTTGTGACATTTTACATTTCAGGTAAAACTTTTAAATCTCAAATTCTATATTAAAATAAGATAGGTTAAAAATCACGGAATATATAACACTAGAGGAAAGGGCATGTGGGACTGGCCCGCGTGCCATAGTTATGTCCAGCTGGACATAACTTAACTCGCACGCAAAAGGAAGTGCGCGAGTACGAATTTAAACTTTACATTAGTTGACGTAAGGTGTAAAATTGCATACAACTTCAAGTCTTATCGTATTTAGCTGTCAAGCGCCATCTAGCGTTGAATAACTTAACTTGGTAGTCAGAGCCGGTATTGCTAAATTTAAATTCTTCCTTATTTAAAAGGGTTACGGTTGTTTTTACGACATTGTATTTAAAAAAGAAATCTCTTTGTGATTGGTTATGTTTTTGTGTGCGTAAAATGTTACTGTGTGAGTTTGGCGACACCAGTTTCTATGAAACTTATATGCTATGCCCTTTCCTTTAGTGTTATATATTCCGTGTTAAAAATACTGATTTCTTTGTTTTCTAATTTCTAATGTATCAGAACCATTTTCCAAGCAGTCTATGTATTTCATATGTGTAAAAGGGAAAGACTTGGTTGATATCTGCTGTATATCAGGTACTTGTTACTTACAGTGACCGCATTATTGCTTCAGAATTTTATATCGGTATTTTACCACCTTTTTTTTCTTTTATATAATTAGAAAAATATTTTCTTCTCTGTCCACAGGTTATTCCTTATTGCAATACAAAAGTGTATTCCATTTCTAGATACATTAAAATAGGAAATATCCAATTATTATAGGATCAAAAATATGCGGAAATGTTCAAGGTATTTTTTTCAATTACTTACATTGAAAATATTTTGTCTCATATTTCACTTTTGTTTCATAATTTTTGATCCTTTTTTGTCAGATTATCTATTAGTGACCAGTTAGAACTTGTTTTATTTGGGGAGGGATAGAGAGCGGGACAGGTGGGAACTTTCTGTCATTATGCAATGTTCTTGTGCAATCAAATCTTTCCCATAAAACTACGATAAGTAACGCGTATACTATTGCTGAAGACCCTTCTGTATTATATCTTGTAAGCGATACAGAGATTAGGAGGGGTCATAATAATTATAAAATACAGGACAATAGATTAGTAAGATCCTGAGTGTTAAATAAATTAAAGGGATTAAGGTAAGGACAAATCAAAACATAATAATTACGAAACAATTTTATAAAAACTATAAGCTCGTTTTAATAATTGAATAATAGTCGACTAATTTATTCATGAATATCGAGAAATATTTTAATAAAATTATTGGTTTCTATCTTTTTCTAGTGAAAAAGATCTATACTTCGTAACTGATCCAAACCTATGCCTATCCAATATCGGGCTAAATTGTGAGCTAGCATTGGAAACGTGAGAGAGACAGAGGGACGAAGGAAGGAGAGAGACAAAATTAATTTGTGTAATTTTTTAAGTGGCAGATTGGCGTCAGACTGTGATAGCAAAGTAAAAATATAACATTAAAATAACAGATAATTTAAACGTATCTTTATCTTTAAAATGATATTTTTTAGAGGCGGAATGATTTTTTGTTTCAAAAACACTTATAACGCCTTGTGAAAAACTTTTTATTAATTTGCCCATCTGCCACCCCCTAATATATCAGTCTAAAATAATCATACAAGCGTTATGATCGTTCTATGTGTAATCTAGTGGGGGCAGGAGTATAATAGAGTCAGCTATTACTTGAGAAATAAAACCGATAAATTATTTAAACTGAGAACAATGAATTTTAAAATATACTGACAGCATAAAATAAACAATAGGTCATTTATTTGCTGTGGAATAATTTTGTTACAGCATTTTCACTGAATAACAAACCACAAGATTATGAGACAATAAAAAACAAATATCTTTCAAACGAAACTGAACTATTTCAACATTCGGTCATAGTACTCCGTAAACTGACTCTATGATGCCGTTGCCCGTTATTTTTAATCCTAAACCCTAATAGTCGTCGAGGTCAACATCGTCCAGCGGTTCGTCTAGCTGCAGCGACTGAAAGTCCACCTTGTATCGCAAAATGCCTATTGTTAGTCCAGCGTAGTCCGAGCAGCAGAAAAAGGAAAGAAAGACTGTATTAATATAGTTTTTACACAAACGCATACATAAATTGTAAAATAAGCATTTATTTTACGATAGTTTTTTTACAATTTTGCCACTTGGCTTTTTTATTTTTTTATGTGTGCGTTTATGTATGAGTTTTAGGCTCGGGATGTACTGGGACTAATGTGTTCTTTATTTTGTCAGTTATTTTAAGAGTAAAAAAAATATTTTAGAGAATAAAAAAACATCTTAATGCTGTCAATGTCTATCATAATTACACACTATGCATGGTCCACGAAAATATGTACAATATCTTAGCCAATACAATCTTTTAGCCTAAGGGGTTTAGGTCTTACGGGGAAAGGGCAAGTCCGAGTACATCGCTAGCTTAAAACACATCGGGTTAACTAAAGGGTCAAAATAATTATAATTATAGTCTAAAATCGAAGTAATGTGTAAAATTAAAATCATATTTAAGATTTATTTATCATTATTTTTATATTTTTATTGCAACCATAAGAAACCTTGTTAAACTGATTATAATTTTGCACACTACCTTTCCGTATTTACATTGTATAGTTTATGTTGGAAAAAAATAATGGCTGATTTGAATATGACAAATAACTTAGCAAAAAGTTTAAAACATTATTTAAACTTTTTGATAGCACCCAGTATGTATATTTGCATATTCTAATTTATTGCTGGTCCTTATTTTCATTCAAAGTAAATAGAGAATGAAAGTTTTTGAATTTTCCTATTAACTGCTATTTACTACTACAGCAAAGTTTTATGGTGATTTTGGAAGTTTTGAAAAACTTTAGTTGTACATTCTACTTGAGCTTAGTTCTGAATACCCTATACTTATAACTGTTTGCAACAACAATGCATTGCCGTTTGACTAAAGATAGAAAATCTATCAGTTGCATTTTCATAAATAATATTATCAATAATACGTATATTGCCCACTTTCGAAAGTTGTCCAATAGAAGTTTATCTCTTATTATATCAGGTGATATAATAAGAGTGATATATTTCACCCCTTCCTGATTAAAGGTGCCCGATAGGCTTATTTGACAGATTCTCCATACTCCATCTGTCAAGTTAAGTGGTGGATAGCCCTATCAGGAAGCGATGAAACAGGCCCTAAGAGACAAAACTTCTATTATAATATTATGTATACTGTCAATATTGTTTTGATGATGAAAAGCGCTATCATCAAAACATGAACCACTCAATAACATTTTAGATAAACTCATCCTCATCATCAAAAATCCTCATAAACCGAGCATCTTTATAATATAAAATCAACTAAATTGAAACTAAAATATCTTCCCTACATGGTCAGTATGCTATATGGGTGGGGTAAACACTGGTACAGCTGTACTCACCGCCAATGCCACCAAATCCGCGCACAAACTGGCTGCCCTCCTGGCTCTTGTCCGTGATGATCTCGAGGGTGGCTCCAAATGACTTGTAGTTGTTGGCCAGCCATTCCAGCAGTGGCTGACACTCCACCAGCTCCAGCTCAACTCCGCTCTGGAAATTATAATTTATGCATTAATATACTACTCAATAAAATATGTGTAATTGATTGCACTGTCGGTTCTTGATGGAAATTCATTTTATACACAAATGAAACAATATTGCGTGCACTTTTTCCACTATATTCATATTATAAATTATATTATAAACTATATTATAAATATAGTGGAAAAAGTGCACGCAATATTGTGTTTCATTTGTGTATACTCAATAAAAACTGTTACTAAACATAGTCACGAAAACACTTCTATGTATTTTGTGTGTGTGAGGATAATATTATGTGCTACTCCAGAGCTAAAAACTAAAGTGAAAACTCGCTTACAACTTTTGGACGATGAAATAACAAACATAACTTTTGCTTTCTTATTATTAGTCTGCATTCTTTCTGTTCATTTGCTTGTTTTTACTTAGTGTGAGAAAGAGGATGCCTTTTTGGGATATCTATAATAAATTTGTCAAAGGAAAACATGTAATCATAATTTGTTTCTGACTTACCTCCTTGTCTGTGAAATGGGACTTATCTTTCTCCTGCTCGGGTGTGAGATGCAAAATGGTCTCCTGGTTTGTGGCGTGCGATTTTAGAACATATCTGCGAAAAGATTGTTAACCATATTTATCATTATAGCAAGTGATGGCAAGGTTCTAAAAATATGTTGAAGCGTTTGTTAAACGACTTTTGCTTTAATGTTAAAAAAAAGGAAATGTTTGTTTGAATAGGCTCAGAAGACTACAATGATTTCCATGAAATTTGGCACATATAGACTGTATGTAATACAGTTATCTAATAATATAATATCTATGGACACTTCTAACCACGTCAAGTCTGGCCCAGTGGTGGAAGGTGGAAGGATTTGTGTTACAGGTACCAGACAACGGAAAAATATTTAATACTTTTATACTATACATATATATTTAAGATTTTTGTTCCGTCGGCGGGATTCGAACCGACGACCCCACGCTTGAGGGGCCACACACTCAACCAATTGAGCCACAGAGATCATCAGTATCTAATATTTATATAAAGTTCTATGGGGGGAAAATGTACGATTCCCACGTCATAACTCCTTCGTCAAGATCACAGGAAGCACTAGTATTGAGTGAATCTCTCACCTCTGTATGTCGAGGTTCTCCCAACAGATGAGAGTCTCAACGGCCCCAAGCTCCAGCGCCCGCAACGTGTCATCCACACCGAAACAGTATTTTCCCGTGTCCTAAAACAGCAGCAAAAATTCATTCAAATAAATAAATCCATACCAATATTATTATAAATGCGAAAGTCTACCTGTATGTTAGCTCTACGCCCAAACCACTGAACCGATTTTGCTGTGTGTGTGTGGATACTAATTAAAGTCTAGGGAAATGATAAAGGCTACCTGGACAAATTCACAGTTCCCGCGCAATAAATATAATAATTTTCGTACGATAAAAAACGAACGTGTGCAGCGGTCAATTTGCATATCGTATCAATATTTTAAGTTTAACAGCGTTATTCATAAAAATCTGTTAATCAACGACTTAAGCATGACTTAACTAATTAGTTGATTAAGCCTAATTAGTTGATTAAAAATTTTATATTCATAAACGTTACTTAAAAGTTGCTTAGCTAAATATCACTTAACATTTTTTACCATAGCAATTTTTTGGTAGAAACGGTAGTAATCTGGCTGAATGAGCGACAACGTCAAATAGTGAAGCCATTTTTAAAAAAAAGTTCTGTTCTATCACTGTCAGTGCGCTGTCAGTCTTGGCAGTTGTCTTCGGTTTCGTTCGTCGGAGTCCCACCAGGGAGGAGACAAAATCCTCTGATCTCCTGTGGATTTAAGTGGAATGCACCTATCCGCAGCCAAAAGGAGGACATTTTTAAAATTTTGATAAACAGAGAGTGTGCCATTGTTCTCGGAAGGTAACAGAAGGCTAAATTGAGAATCTGTCACATCAGCGAATTGGGACCAATCCGCATTAACTGTTTTATATTTAAGCCGAGGAGGAGAAGATGGTAATGTCTGTCTAGTCTGTCTGTGAATGATTGTAATTAGGATTGGGAAATGATCACTACCATAAGAGTTGGGAATGATACATGAAGGAGCGAGGGATGGGGGGAGCATAATGATAGATCCACCACACTCCTCGGGTTCTGCAGAGGAGAGACCCGACGCGTTGGGGTTCCATCATTAAGGACTACTAGGTTATTACTATCAAATATATCAATCAGGATGCTATGGATAAACTCTCTATCCAATTTCTTTTTGTTTGCAGCTCCTTATATCCTCTTTTTAAGCTTGATTTTTGTTGCAGATATTTTTTAATAGTGTTGACTCTATATTTTTTGTAGTCTCTTCGAATATATTTGCTAATCAATTTATGTAGAGCCTTCAGTTTGTTCTTCATTGCTCTAGTTTTTTCGCTGGTGTTTTTTATTTGCTGTCGCCTTTTGATTAAGTTCTTGGTTTGTTCTGTGAGTACATTTCTTTCTTTCCGAGCTCTACATTTTTCTCTGAAAGCATTTTTCAAGCTCAATTTGATAGCATTTATTAGTTTATCGTAGTAAATTTGTACCGTCGTTTCATCGTTTTGATCTGGAAGCGAAAGTACATGTTTTTTTAGTGACTCTATATATAGACTTATTTCTTGTTGACTTTGAAGTTCACTACATTTGTTGTTGTTATTATAACTCGCTCTGCTCCTTACTAGGCTCTTGGGTGTGATTGTTGACCTGAGCAGCCTGTGATCTGATGGGTAATTGATATCCAGGGTCTCAATATTCTGAAATATTTGTGGCACATTTGTCATAATAAAGTCGATTTCATTTTTGTGCTTACCATTTGGGGAGTGCCAAGTCCACCTTTTTTTCGGATTTTCCTTGTAAAAAGTGTTCATAATCGCCAGTTTATTCGCTAAAGCAAAGTCTATAAGTGTTTGACCTCTAGCATTCCTCTCTCCAAAGCTATTTGGTTTTGTAATTAAGTGTTCGTCTTTTAGTGGATTTCCTATTTTGGCATTAAAATCTCCCATAAGAATATAATCTTTTTGAGCCATTTCTATCGCTTTAAAAATATTTTCATAAAATTTCTCGACTTCCTCTTCTTTTGCAGCTTCTGTATTGGATATGCTTGGATAACTGTGAGATTTTTGTTTGGTAACGACAAGTTTATCAGAGCCACTCTTTCTGAAATACCAATATAGCTTGTTAGGTATTGTTTTAAGTATTTCTTAATTATGAAGCCGACTCCATACAGACCTGGTGTTTCTCCTGTGTGGCAAAGAATAAATTCATCAAATTCTGCTATTTCTGTGCCGAGGCGTCGGGCTTCAGATATACCAATAATATCGTATTTTATATTTGTCAGGGCCTCCTTTAATTTGATAAGTCTATCCTGTGTTGATAGTGTCCGAACATTGTAAGTGCATATATATATATAGTGGTTTTCCTTTTATATTTCTTTCATTATTCGTGGAGATGGGACAGAATTGATTTGTGTTGTTTGGAAGGTTGTGGTCGTGATCCTCCACGGTGACCAGCCGGCTTGGAAGATGCTTTTTCTTGTATTTTCCCTTATTTCTTAATGTTGAAGTAGTGAGAGGGGCTTCTGGTTGCTAATTAGATTCATTTATGTTTTGTGGTGTTTGGTTAGTAGTGGGAGCTGTTTATTAAATAATTAAGAAGACCAGGTCTTGACATCCCTTCAAGGCGATCAGAAGATGGTGCAGTGTTCAAGGATGATGTTTTATTTTTTTTCTTTGATTGAGTAAAAGAATTTGGAAGCTTCTCTACTTCCTGAGGTGAAGCGGAGAGGACTCTCTTTTTGTTATTTTCCGGAGTTTTCATATTATGTTCGGATTTTTTCAAAATTACTAGTTTATTGTATTTAATAATTGCTCTATTTCCTTTTTCAATGCAGCTCTCTCCTTTTTTCCAAAATCTGTTGCGGATAATCTTCTTTTATATAGTAGGTTGTTATCTTTCAATATTATTTTTTCTGCTTCATAATCTCTATTTTCCTGCCAAAAGTTGTAAGAGTTAGAACTATTGGTCTAGGATTTCCACTATTTTTTCCGATTCTTCTGATTTCTTGAATTTCTTTTGGAGATATTTGTAATGATAAATGGTCATTTAGAAAATCGATGACAGTTTTCTATAGGTCTCTGTAGAGATACTCTTGTTCCTTAATTCCAAAAATCACCACGTTTCGTCTTCTCGCTTGTTTTTCCAATAAGTCTAATCTTTGCTCCTGTTTGTATACTTTCTGTTTTAACTCTTCATATTTTTCTTCCCAAGCGTTCAGTCTGGCATCAATAATTTTGTTGACATTTTCCGTAACATTTTTGGTCACTTCCGCAGCACTTTCTCTTATCGTATTTTTTTGGTTGTCTAATTCCTTTTGGATTGATCGTAAAGTAGCTAAAACTTCATCCATGTTTAGTTGATAAGATTTCAGTGGATTTTATAACCTTCGTATTTTTTTTTTGCAATGTTTACATACAAGTAACGCCCTCGGACGGTGAATATCTGCACTATTGATTTTCTTGGAATAGCGTATAGAGGTCGCTGTTGATCAGGTTCTTTTACTTGCGACCAGATGGCGCTTTTTAGTACTGCGTTCTTTCGCTAGATGGCGCTGCCAGGTAATATAGTTGGGATGACGATGGCGATTTCGATTGTCTTCTTTGTAGGTTATGTTGTGTCCGCAAAACTAAAAACTTTTAGAACAGGCCTGATTGCTTCTGGTTTTTTGCTCAGAATGTTTTTGCATCGGTATATTTGATTGTTATTCGCTTTGTTTTGCGCCCGGAACAATACTTTCGATAAACAGTTACTGATTAAGCACAGCACTTCTTTAGTTTATATAGTCACTAAGCATTTATTTTCGATTGAACTTTTATTTGGCACGTAATTTTTATGAAGAAAACTAAACTGTTAACACTTAATGACAGACTATATCTAATAATAAATAAAAACATGTCAAAGTTAATTTTTTTGCAAAGTGTCCCTAAAAATACTGGGAATGTTAATTTTTTTATAATTTTTGTTATTTCTAGTGCATTTATAGTCTGTCAAAAAGTGAAGAAATTAAAAAGTGGCAAGATCGCAGTGTCATTCCTTTTTTCTTACAGTCGGGGCATTTTAATAGGCCACATTTGACATCTGTCAGATTAATCTCCATAGTGAAGTGAACTGCGTAAAAACATCGACCAAAACGAATATTTATATTTAAATATTTATAATTTTATACGTTTGAAACAAACTCCTGTCCCATTATTACTTTTTCTTTTGCAAATTCAAGGAGCAAAATAATAAAAGTACATAATTTACAAAAAAAATAATGCATTTATTCGCTTGAATTATAAAAACTGTTGAATGTAGTATTATCATTATTCATTTCACATAAATATGTGTTACTTTTCACAGCGTGGTTATTAATTTATGGGGATATTTCGTTACAAGTAATCAATGCATCGATACTATTTATTCGCTTTCGATTTTTAGGGTAACTTCCCTAGAGTTTAAAAAGAAAAAAGGTCGGCTGACGTAACATTGTAACGACGTGTAATTATTAAGATCAGAATTTGTTTATTACGTTTAGAATTGTTTATCAGTAAAAGCAAATCGTTAAATAATTCGTATCGGTCATATTTACAATAAATATGTAATCGTAATTGAAAAAAGTTAATCAATTATGCAGTTATAACAAAACGAAAATATTTATTTTTTATGTACGTCGCTATAAAGTTACCAGGTACAATTTTGATGAACTGTCAAATGTGGCCTATTAAAATGTCTCGACTATAGATTGATTTGAAGGGGTTGACACTACGATGTTGCCACTTTTTAATTTCTTCTCTTTCTTGACAGACTTTTAAGTAATAATTTAAAAAAAACATGTCAAAGTTAATTTTTTTACAAAGTATCCCCAAAAATACTGGTAATGTTATTTTTTTAAATATTTTTGTTATTTCTAGTGCAATTATGTAATAATTAAAACATTTCATAAATATAATAGACAGTTTTATTTGTTTCCAAAAACATCGATGTTTTAAAAATATCGATGTCTTTCGATCGATATTTATCGTACATCGATACTCTTGATTCGATGTTAGCATCGATGTCAACATTGATGTTTTTCTAATATCGATCATCCCTACTTCTGTCTAAGCGACGGTAAAGAGGTTATCTTTGTCTGCGCGAGCTCGAGAGCGCTGTCGCTGTCACATATAAGACAGCTGTCTATTGGACGCCATTTTGTAGCTTAAGAAGTTAAGAGACGTGGTAAGGTTGTTTAATTTGACAGCTATTTAAGTAACTATTTAAATAGTTGATTAGATCAAAATAACGTTTATGAATACAAAATTCTGTTAAGCATCATTCAAAGGCTTTCTTAAAATTAACTAACGTTTATGAATAACGCTGTATGAGTCTAAACACACTAGGCTGAATTACGACGACGTAAATTCCGCCGCGTTTCAAATCCATACAAAATATGGGCGGAACGCAACAGACCGTCCGTCGTGAGCCGAATTCGTCGAGCCAAGTCGAGCGTAAAGTTCGGCAGCGATTCTAGACTATACGCGACGAAATCCAACCTTATCTCCAAAGCGTTAACGCACATATTACATCTGAGAATTTTAAATACTCACGCGCGCGTTCCCCAACGGAAATTACGCCGCGAAAGGCGACGGGTCATTTGTGACCCAGGCCCGACACAAAAGAGACATATCCCATTTTTTTCGTTATATTATGGGTATCCAAGATATATAATTCTTATATTCAAAATCAGTGGCTAACATGTTATTTTATTGCTTTCTTTTTTTCTTCAGGCGCAGTATGAAAAGTGTTAATACGAAGAATAAGAATCGTTATTTGCATGTAATTATATTCAATATAATTATGTGGCTAACATTTAGAAATATATTATTTTTATAACGTGCCTAAAGAAAAACACAAAACTAGAATAAACATTATTTTGTTTACCTAGGTAGGTACAACAAAAAAAGGTTTTATTTCACTATCTTTAACTAGTATGTTTCAACTATTAGAAACGTCCTGTCTCTGCAGCATGTTATATTTTATCACACGTGAAAATTATAACACCAAGGGCGAGATAAACCTACATGAGTTTTTCTGTAGCTAATGAATGTGAAAACGAGATGTCTAGCCCATCCTAGGCTATAATAATAACACTTATCTCATGTACACAACTTCCTAATGGTCTGGTCGGTACCAGTCGCAAAATGTTTCAGATATTCTGACATTATTGAACTTACGATTAAATTAGTTGGTACCGACTTCAAAATAATGAAGACTATAGTATGTACAGAAATAGTTGAGATTTAGACGAATTCTGAAAAGGCACTATTAAAGGGTAAGAGTTATTTAATACTTTTTAGTTCATATTACTATTGTTTTTGCCTTGGAAGTCGGTTTAAATTTTTTTGTTAAAAATAATAATTCGCAGATACAAAATATGTTGTTTGTTTTATCAAAAAAAGCTACTCACAAAAAATTAGCTTGTTAGTAATCAAAAAAAAATTGTTCTAGGGCTCCCTGACTATAATACTAGGTTTTTGAAGAAACATGTGATTGCATTTTACATCTTATAAGTGCATTTGCATGTTAGCCAATGATATTGAATAAAATTGCTTAATATTTACACTTTCCATACTGTGCTTGAAGAAAAAAAGAAAGCAATAAAATAACATGTTAGCCACTGATATTGAATATAAAAATTACATATCTTGGATACCCATAATATAACGAAAACAATGGGATGTTTCTTTCGTGTCGGCCATGGGTAAATTTTGTATGGTCCGTGACCAGTCTTCTTTCGGCTCTTCGCGTAATTTATAGTATGTCGCATCAGACGTAAGCGGCTGAACGTAATTTCGGCCACGTAAATTACGCCGGCGTAATTCAGCCTAGTGTGTTTAGACACATAGACATTTTACACGTGACTATACGCGCCAAAAACTGAATATTTCAGCGCGTGAAACCCCGGCCTACCGTGGTAGTGATTGATAACTAAGTGGCGTCAGTACACACCTGTGAGATCTCATCAAAATATCTGCCTATGAGTTTCTTCTCTTGAATGAACTTGACATTCTGCAGCGACTCCGCAGCCAACTCGATGGCCTGGTTGAAGCCGTTCTCACCGCCGTACGACACGTCCACAAGCTTGATGATTTTAGATTGCAAACGCTGGAAAAAGAGTCAAATATGTAAGGTCAGAAGCATATTTTGACTGTCCGCATGGCGCGTTGCGTCAGCGTTGCGTCGACGCAGCGCTACCGTTGCGTTGTTTTACATACAATTTACAAATAACCAAGGTGTTCACACGGTGCGCTGCGTCATCGCCACGCACACATGACGGACAGCTGCAGCCCCCGAGATGAAGCGGGAGGGGGTGTTGACGTTAAGACTGCTTCGTAATAACGCTGGGGTGACGCAGCGCCCGTGTGGCCGGCTATGCGTCAAACGGCAGCGCTGCGTCGACGCAACACCCGTGTGGACAGGCTATTAGGCAGTAAGTGCAGCAGTCAACTTCAAAAATATATTTAGAAATAAATATAATGTATCTAGATACCTATTTCAATAAAATTTTACAGACCATGAGTAAGGACATGTAACTAACATGCTACTTTTACCACAGGCTTTGCGGGAAGCATACCATCTGTGGGAAAACAATAAGATATTTTATCCCTGTGTTTTTGTGCTAGAATATTTACCGGATCAAACATATCGGACTGGGACAGTTCAGTCTTGAAGTCAGCGGAACCGGCCAGGATGAGGCCGGCCACGTTGGGTCTGTCTGCACTGATGAACAGCTGTGTGGCCACCTCGGCCACCTTCCGCACATAGTTGTGCCGCTTCTCCATGCGCAGACGCGCGAAACGCAACGCCGACTGACCACCACGACCGTGCTTCTTCGGCAAATCCACCGTAAACTTATGCAGGACCTGATGAAAGTTGAAGTATTTGGGTTATTAACGGGGCATAATATAAAATAAGGTGAGGCAACAACAATAATTTACTATGACAGGATTTCAGTTAAGTTGTTCAAAAAACTGTAAAAAGAAATGTTAGAATAAGCTTTATTTTATCTTAATTTTACATCTTTCTGCTACTTTTTTTTTACTTTTTTACTATCTTATACCCATTATGTTGGTCAATTTCTAAATAACCTTCAGAAAATATACGCTATTTTACTGTCTTAAATTATACTATTACATTAAAAATATTTAAGTTGCAGATTATTACGAAAACTTACCTCCCGAGTGTTGCCTTGTAGGGTACCGAATAGAGCTCCGTTACCATCCATAACAATGAAACCAAACTTATTGTCATCAGCGAGCAGTGCCGTCAGGGCTTCAGTGTGGAACTTGTTATCGCACAGGTATAAAGACGTGTTGATGGGCTTGAATGGTTCAAAATCAATATTAACCTTCTTTTCCTTGCCCTCCTCTGTGACGATTGTACCACAGTATATCACCAGACCGTTTGGCGGAACTGAAACATTCAAAAGTGAAGTTTATATAAATATACAACTTGGTGATTATTAGCTTATGGGGTATTCTATGAGAAAGTAAACCTTGATGTTTTGGAACGAATTTTTTTCAAGTTGTTTTTATGCTATAAATTATTATATTTCGGTAACATAATAATTATTAGCATATTTTAATTTTTTAAATTTTTTATATACTCGCAAACATAGATCAAACTTTACGTAAATATGCGAAAAATTGTTTCAATTTTATTATTATAGTTTGTTCGTTTTATGATGATATGCGTGACACATTATAATTGACAATAGTAGGGAAGTTACCTAAAAAAATTAATCGAATAATTTAAAAATATCGAATCACCTCGTAAAGGAATTGCAATCGAAATTATCGATTTCGTACTGATGTTTCAGAGTGACGCCGGCGATTTAAGATGGCCACCCTTTTTTATCGATTTGATTTCGATTCAACTGTGTCAATCTCTATTGACATAAGTTCCGTTTCATGCATTTGACACTTTTCAAATATTTTCGTAACAATAATTTTATACTCCTATTTCAAAGTTAATATTTATAATTTTATATCAATAAGTTAGCATTTAGCATTTTTATTCATTTACAATTACAGGAAACATTTATTTTTGTAGATGGAATATAATTTCTTACATTCTGATTATTTTTGTTTTCTTGTAAAAAAAATCCGTAGCAAGGAATATGGGAACTGTCACCCATATCATCTTAGAACGAACAAACTATAATTATCAAAGTATAAATACGACTAAGTATTTTGTCAACATTTCAATTGCCTACCTATTGCCATTATTGATATCGAGCAAAAAATAGCAAAAAAATATGTTAGTTGTATGGGAGCCCCCTTAAATATTTACATTATTTTGTTTTTAGTATTTGTTGTTATAGCGGCAACAGATATACACAATCTGTGAAAATTTCAGAAATCTAGCTATAGCGGTTCTTGAGATACAGCCTGGAGACAGACAGACGGGCGGGCAGACAGACAAAGGACAGACAGAGGGACAGACAGACATCGAAGTCTTAGTAATAGGGCCCCCTTTTTAGCCTTTGGGCACGGTACCCTAAAAAAGCTTATAAGGCGCGTATTATGCCTAATAAGTCGTACGTGTCCCACCAGTGACATTATTAGTCCCACCCGTGACACCCTTTATTTAATTTTTGTAAAATATGTTTTAATCCTTCAGGCCCCGCGCGAGCACCGGTGATCGCGACAACAATAGAATACAATAGCAATTCCTGGAAATTCCGACTGAAGTATTAATAATAGGGCATTGTTTTTTATTGAAACGTTACGTTCAGTTTATTGTTTCAAGCAAATATTGTAGTTTGCATTAAAAAGTTTGATAAGAAAGCAGAGTTTTGTTGAATATGACTCATGTGTGACAAGTATGTCCATTTTTTGTCCCACCCGTGCCAAACATTTACCGTCATTTTGATTTCATTTTACACAGTGTTATCCCCGCCTCCAATATAATTATAAAAGTATATAAAATATTCTGTTATTCTTTATATATAAACCAATTTGATATCATTGATACAATTAGCATAAATTAGTCGCACACACTGAAATTAAGGTACAAGTGTCCCACCCATGGCGGTAGAATCCCCCTTATATATTTTTAAATATTTTTTTTATAAAATAACCTGGGCGAACGAGCAAACAGATCATCTGATGGAATGCAACTACTGTTGCCCATGGACACTCACAACATCAGAAGAGCTTCAGGTGTTTTGATGGCCTCTTAACTAACCCTTAGATTAGTAACATTTATGACGGTTTATAACATAAACTGAAAAAAAAAATACTGCAAAAGAAAACATAAGTACATGAAAAAATTACAAAATAAAAAAATACCTTTTGTGTACAGCTTAAGTCTATGCTGTACAGATGTGATAGCACCGAGCACCGAAAGTCTGTTCACCCGGGACTTGATGTTGGACGCTGTACCAAATTCATCAGCCAACATTTTGGATACACGAGATATTTGATCCTTGGGTGGAATGATCAGAGATATCATGGATGTTCCATTCCTGTAACAATAAATTTTATATGTTAAAGAGTTTGATATTACAATCTATGAATTTTATTTTATATAAATATAAAAAAAAAACCTTTGATGCATTGTTATCTTAAATATATTATTAAGAACATTTAAAGTAGGGACTATAATTAGAATAAACACACTTTTTCTTTTTTTATAAACTTCTGTCTGATGTCTGTTGATGTTAAGATTTATGAAAAACAGATTAATATTTTTGCAATAAGGGTTACTGTAGGTCTACCAGAATCTGATGGCAATTTTTGACGGCAGATTTTCAAAAAATATCCTTGATCATTGCATAAATGTTTATATTTTGATGTTTCACACACAAAATAAGCCGCTAAAGGAATAAAAAAGGATGAAAATGTTTTATTCCTATTACCCCGGTATTGCTAGAGTCAATTTATTTTCTCACTTTTTGCCATCAGATTCTGGTAGACCTATACTTACTACAAATAGGTACATCAATTCATAGAATCATACTAAACTTATTGCAAAAATTTTAGTAAGCCCCATAAATGGCCTACCACCTCCTTTTTGGAAGTGTGTTCAAAATGTGATGTAATTTATTTATAAAACAATCACCAGGTGATCTGCTAACAAAAGACAGGAAATGACCTTCAGACATAAATTTTCCATGAGATAACAGTAAACCTTGACAGAGGTTACGGTTGCAAAAATTGCCAATTTAATATTAACCCAAGTTTTTATGATAGATTATCATGTTGTTACAATAAGGGGTGCTCTCAAATATGAAATAGTTCAGAACTATCTGCACTTTGGACAAAATCAAAGCCTGGTAACACTGCTCAATGGAACAGCTGTTTTATTTTTTAAATTTCAGTCACTCAGACTATGTTTTAGTCTGAGTGACTGAAACATACATAGTCTTGAGTTGCATATTTTTATAATGTGATGGCTGAAATTACATGTTACAATGCTTAATTTGTGAACAAAAAAGTCTTGTATACATAGGTCATTGCTACATAGCAACAGGAATTAAGAATTAGAACCTGATTGTTTGGATCAGGTATGCATTACATAAAAGTACAAAGCATTTGTCTTTGTTATTTGGCAAATTAACAAATCTTTATGACGTGTATAATGCATAAAACTAGCGTAATGCTGATCAAAAATAGATCAATATTCAACAATAAGTTGCCACTTGACATTCATTTCACATGACAAGATTGGGCAACATCCGAAGTTAAATGAACGTAAAATCTACGAGATTCATTGCAAATGACTTGCATTAGGAGTTAGGACGTATTATAACAAAGTAGGCATTATTCATCTAGCGTGATACGAGGTTATAATACGCGCATGTAAATCCGCGCATGTTTCGTGCAGCCGATTGACGCAGCCTAGCTTAGTTGGCAATTTATCCAATCAAAACGCCAAAATCTTCGCTATGTCATCAATAAGGCCCCAGACAACACATGGCGCAAAGTAATTACGATTATATTGCACGACAAATACTAACCCTCTCGCCATTTCCAGGCTCTTTATGAGTTTCTTGATCTTCCATATTTCGACGTTGCGATCTGCTGACGATTCTTCAGACATTTTGGATCGGTGTAACTCAAGTAACAAAACTCAAGAACTTCAAACTGTGATTATACGAAAAGAAATATTGTCCAAAGCACTGCACTTAATTCGAGGGAAAGGGGTCTGACTCGCGGTTCAAACTGCTAAAATCCAGATCGAACCGGACGGACGAGACACCTCGCGACTCCACTCACACACTTTCTAGTTTACATTTAAGTTTACAGGCCCTCTTACGCGCACTTTTCTTCTCGTTCTAGGGTTCTTGCTTTTTTTCTTATTTCGGTTACCCCTAAGCATGTGGGATGCAAAATTCAGACATTAGAAGCTAAAAAAGATGACGTGAACGCGACCAAGCGATCGTGGATCGAACAAACGCCACCGCTCGTCGATGGCCGTCACGAAGAAATGAAAGAAAAATTGACTGTGTTGCCAGTCCAAAAATATTATTTCTCCCAAAATTTAAATCCTAGGGAGCCGGAGCACTGAAAAGTCGTCGGCCGCCGCGACTTTTTTTTCTTTTTAACGACTTCTTAGAAAACTTCTTATTTCATTTTATAACTTTTTTATCCCGGAAAAATGTACGATTCCCGCGCGATAAACGAATTTTGGCGCAACGGAGTTGCGGGCGTCATCTATTAAAATATAAGAGAATGTTAAATATAAGGTAAGTACTTTTGATCAGTCAACTAATTTGCCGCTATTGCTTTGTTGACGTTTAGTAATGCCGATTTCTCTGTATTGTAGGTATATTAAATTATATTAACTAACTATACTTACAGTCAATTACTTTTTTTAAATCGTAATTAAAAAAGTAATTGACTATTTGTAAGTCAGAATATATTAATTAAACACATAAAGCAAAGTTCGAATCATAACAACAGATTTGTTTAAAGTAGGTACCTATAAGAGACAGGCGTTAGTTTTTAATGTTGTTTTAAAGGGTATATTTATAATTTTATTTAGACATCGGAATATATATGCACGATCCAAGTGCCGAAATATGCATGCAAATATGCCCGAAAATTGGCCGAAATATGGACAATCAAGAGTCACTTATTATTATTAAAAGTCGGAAGACCGTGACGTTGCTGCTGTTCATGCGGTTGCGAACGAAGCGCGGGCAGCCGCTTGCCGCTCCCACATCACAACGCCGCCGCGCCGCCGCCGCCTAAAATTGACAACCCTAAGACAGTAGGTAATTAAATCGCGGATTGGGCCGGAGTTACCCTACTTCCCCTCCTTTTACTATGGCACCAAGTTCCAGGTTCGCGTCCACGCGGCGGCAATACTTAATTTTCGCTTTCTTTAAAATATAAGCATCGCTCACTCAAGTAGGACTTAGGAGAGAGACGGATGTCGAACGCTGCCGAACGCAAAGGCCGATTGTGCTTCCTTGTCGCTCGTTCCGAGCTTTCGCTTGCACTTCAAGCCTTAGGAACGCCTCAGAGCGAGGTAACGACGCATGAACTGTCATGTTTTTCGGGCGCGCACCCCATATCGAATTATAAGACGTTATCACGTCAAAAAAAATGCATTTATTCGCTTGAATTATAAAAATGTTAAATGTATAGTATTATCATTAGGTATTCATTTCACATAAATATGTGTTACTTTTCACAACGTGGTTATTAATTTATGGGGATATTTCGTTACAATTAATCAATGCATCGATACTATTTATTCGCTTTCAATTTTTAGGGTAACTTCCCTAGAGTTTAAAAAGAAAAAAGGTCAGCTGACGTAACATTGTAACGACGTGCAATAATGAGAGATTTCTTATTTTTAATCTACACCAGATGGCGCGACGATAGACACTTCTAGATTTTCTATTGGTTCCCCACCGATCTGAAATTATCTGCAGGTTGGCATCACGGATACATATTGGTTGTGTTTCTAAAAAATATCAGTGTACTGTTGTCGCAACCACCTCAGTGGAGGTGAAAACTATAACTATAACTCTGCTGCATCCACCTGTGTGAGCACACATGACAATTTCGCCTATGCGGCTAGCCCGCACTAGACTATGGCATTCTATATCGTGATGGCCTAGCAGGTCAATGACCACGTAGGCTGCCAACTATACACACGTGTCCATCTGGCAATCACCACATAAACGATGAACACGGTTTCTATACTGTGCAGTCGCATGGCTGCCAACTAAACTATACACACGTGTCCATCTGGTAATCACCACATAAACGATGAACACGGTTTCTATACTGTGCAGTCGCATGGCTGCCAACTAAACTATACACACGTGTCCATCTGGTAATCACCACATAAACGATGAACACGGTTTCTATACTGCGCAGTCGCCTCCAACCACCCCTTACAGCGACCCCTTACCACACGGCTCAACCGAGCATTCTATAGCTAAGGTCTAAATCAAACCCACTCAACAGTAGGCAGTAAACACTAGATGTGACCAACCGGCCACAAACGACTACAACACCTCGTATAATAAGATAACTAAACGATCGACTCATTGTTTGTAATCTAAATACAGTATCAACATGTTACATATTACTATCTAGACGATTATCATATTATTATACATGTCGGAGCCGGTCATGAATACGGACACGAAACGAAGCGCAAGTGCGCCACCACGCGGCGAATTGGTGCAACTTAGTTATGGCGCGCTTCGACAGAGTCGTAGAGCTCTGGTGGGGTGGAGCGCCTCTCACTTTCGCTCCAGCCGTCGACCAGTCAACTAGTGCTTACGAAACTGTCCTACGTTTCGCTTTGTGTCAGTGTAGTGTAATGTACAGTGAAGTGTTTAGTGAATAGTAATCATGTACGGTGTTATAATTGAGAGATCTGATTTGAAGACAATAAACAATTTGATTTTACAAGTTTTGTTCTTTTGCACGATACCCATCTAAGCCCGCAATGTCTGAAGGTTCTGATCTAAATTCTGACCCTCCGACATCAGAAGTGGGATCAAATCGTGCAAAAGAGACAAATAACCTTGATAAAAATGAAGATCAATGGCGGTTACTTTTTGAAATTCAAAATCAACAAATTCGTGAATTGATACAAACATTGAAGACACCAGCTGTGAGTAATAACGTTATTTTGCCAGAATTCAATCCAGGTAGGCAAGACGCGGATGCGCGATCGTGGTGTGCAATGGCCGATCTGTGTTTGGACGGAGATGTTGTCCAAGGCGGGCAACTGATTATGATGCTAAGTAAGGCATTAAAAGGCTCCGCATCGGCATGGCTGCCACAAATCACCTATCCAGGAATTACTTGGCCTCAGTTTAAGTTATTCACGGCAAGGTTCGTAACCGTTGAAACTTCAGCTGCTACCCTCATAAATTTGAATAACGAAAAGCCAAAAGAAAACGAGACATATTCCGCCTACGCCAGTCGTCTCATAACGTCGCTGCTCAGCCGATGGAAGAATGTGAGCGTAGAACAAATTGCAGTGTCAACTGTGGTCGCTCATTTGGCACAAATTGATAGCCGCCTGCAACGACTCGCATTTACAACGGAGCTAACAACGCGCAGTCAGCTGCAACAAGAACTGCAGGCCTTTTCGTTTTTAAAACGCAAGGCTCCTATCGATTCCCGGCTTGACGTAATGAACGAAAAACGTACGAAGCAAGAAACGTTTCCGCAAATCAAATGTCATGCGTGTGGCAAGCTCGGACATAAGCAAGCACACTGTCGCACGAAGAAAAATGATATTAAGAAGCCTGTGTCTACTGCTTCTGCGTCAGGGGCGGTACAGCGTTCTCCAGCCGGCAGCAACGCTATCACCTGCTACAAGTGTGGCAACCTTGGCCACATCGCCAGCCGCTGTACTGTGGGTGGCTCCAGCGCTGCTGCAACCCCAACAGTGAAGCGTGTCGACCTGTGTGAAGTCACACCCCCATCTAGTACCTTAAGTCACTTTGGTGAGTGTTTTAAATTCGATTTTGACTCCGGTGCCGAATGCTCATTAATGAAAGAGTGTGTTTCAAATAAATTTAGCGGAAAACGAATTAATAATTTGGTCTCATTAGTGGGCATAGGCGATAAAAATGTAAATTGTACCTTGCAAATATTAAGTCTAGTAGAAATTAATGGCTATTCAGTCGAGATTCTATTTCACGTTTTGCCTGATGCCTATTTGCGTAGTGATATTCTCATAGGCCGCGAGATTTTGAGTAACGGGTTTTCTGTAACGATGAGTGCAACTAACTTTATTTTAAAGAAAAATGTAACTGTAAATTACTGTAATTCTAAGAATGTAATGTCGTCTTGCAATCATTTTGATACGATTGATACTGACGTGCCTGCCGATAAGGTCATTGAACTTGTGGGTATTTTAAAACAATACTCTGATTTCTTAATTATGGGTTTTCCTACTACGCGTGTAAATACGGGTGAATTAGTGATAGAATAAGACTAGTGGATTCAAACCGTACAGTACAAAGACGTCCTTACAGACTATCTCCGAATGAACGTGAAGTTATGCGTAACAGAGTGGACGAGCTATAGTGAGGTGAGCTGCGTAAAAACATCGACCAAAACAAATAAATCGATACGGACTTGAAATAAAATATTTGAATTTTATACGTTTGAAACAAACTCCTGTCCCATTATTGCTTTTTCTTTTGCAAATTCAAGGAGCAAAATAAGAAAAGTACATAATTTACAAAAAAAAAAAATGCATTTATTCGCTTAAATTATAATAACTGTTAAATGTAGTATTGTCATTATTAATTTCACATAAATATGTGTTACTTTTCACAACTTGGTTATTAATTTATGGGGATATTTCGTTACAAATAATCAATGCATCGATACTATTTATTCGCTTTCGATTTTTAGGGTAACTTCCCTAGAGTTTAAAAAGAAAAAAGGTCAGCTGACGTAACATTGTAACGATGTGCAATTATAAAGATCAGAATTTGTTTATTACGTTTAGAATTGTTTATCAGTAAAAGCAAATCGTTAAATAATTCGTATCGGTCATATTTACAATAAATATGTAATCGTAATTGAAAAAAGTTAATCAATTGTGCAGTTATAACAAAACGAAAATATATTTTTTATGTACGTAGCTATAAGGTTACCTGGTACAATTTTAATGAACTGTCAAATGTGGCCTATTAAAATGTCCTGACTATAAGTACTAAACTCCATGTAGTCATTTTCAAAAGCACAGAAGGATGGCGTTTTGTTATATGATTGCATAGATGCACAGATGGCGTTAATGTAATGTTATGGAGCTATGATAGTATCTTTCATATAAACTTTAAGTATGATCTTTCAACTTTGGCAGTTCGAGATTTTTATAAAAAAAAATCGTTTTTTTTTCATAATCGATTATTTTTTCACATCCCTAGTCCAGAGCTGTCTGTCAAGTGTCAACATTTTGGAGGTTATCCGACATCCGTATTCCGTAATCCGTGTAGGTACCGTCTCGGACATTGGTATTTGGTAATCCAACGTGAATTTTTCCATTAATTAGATCTTATCAAGATGCGGCGAATGCGGTAAACATAGCACATTATACACACGTGAAACGTTTGATTTCTAGCATGTCTACGGTGAGGTTGAAGTTTCTATTCAAAGAACTAAGATTTGTGAGATTATGGAACGTTTGGACTCGTAGAAGTGGTGTGAATACGGTGCGGCGGTATTTGCGGGAGCGTAGTGTTAGAGACGTGATACAGTGTTTTAAATATACGATACTACGCCCTAGACGGACTCTCTTGTTCTCGGCTGCTGCGTACAAGTTCAACGATGTCAGTGGCCAAAGTTGTGAGCAGGGTATTTCGGACGAAGAGTTGCAGGTAACATCCTTTTGTGACGTAACGCTGTTGTTGTAAACACGCATCTTCCATTCGTGTGCAAAGCGCATTTCGTGCATACATCTATACATATAATAAAACTGTAGAAATGAAGATTCTGTACATTAAAGGTATTCAAAAAATAATAACCGGAGGGTGTCACTACATCGCTATAGAAGGCAAAAATGTGGTCAGTTTTTTTGTCTGTCTGTCTGTCTGTCTGTTTGTTCCACTATCACACGAAAACTACTGATCCGATTTGAATGCGGTTTTCGCAGATATATTTTTCTTCTTCCAACTTAACATCTGGTGTATAAAAAAATTTCCCCCCACCCCTCTAAAGGGTCGAAAGAGGGGGTCAGATTTTGTATAAGACTTTAGCTTTAACACGAAAACTACTGATCCGATTTGAATGCAGTTTTCGTAGATATATTTGTCTTTTTCCAACTTAACATGTGGTGTATAAAAAAATTTCCCCCCGCCCCTCTAAAGGGACGAAAGGGGGTCAGATTTTGTATTTAAATAATTGCTTTAAGAGCCCGGGTTACCCTCGAAATTCTCATACATACGTAATACCAAAATCATTTTCTCATACGAAAATATTTAACATGTTTGAGTTATTTTTCAGCTTAAAATAGTAATTACCTAGGTTCCTGTACAAAAATTAACTTCAAAATATTTAAACAGTAAAAAAATTTTTTTTGTGTATAAATTTTTTTACTAAATTTACTACTAAATATTTAAACACTAAAAAATAGAGTAAAACACTAAAAAAATTATAAATAATTAGTAAATTTACTACAAAATATTTCAACTCTACAAAATATTTTTTAGTATTCAAATATTTTGTAGTAAATTTACTATTTATATATTTTTTATGTTTTACTCTATTTTTTAGTGTTTAAATATTTGGTAGTAAATTTAGTAAAAAAAAATTAAACAAAAAATTTTTTTTTTCTGTTTAAATATTTTGAAGTTAATTTTTGTTCAGGAACCTAGGTAATTACTATTTTAAGCTGAAAAATAACTCAAACATGTTAAATATTTTCATATGACAAAATGATTTTGGTATTACGTATGTATGAGAATTTCGTGGGTAGCCCAGCCCCTTAAATACAAAATACAGCTAGCTTATAGATAAAATAATCACGTTCCTTCTATAGTTGGGTCTTTCTATTTTTTCGGTCCCATTTGCTTTCAAGGTCTAAATTTGATATTTACGAAATAAATTTCTTCGATCAAATACTTCTAAAATGTTAAGTCTATAGTGTTCTACTTTGCCACGTATTGTGTATTTCTGTAAGATAATTAATCAAAAAGATATTTAACATCAAATAGCCAAAATTTCATTTCCCATGCCTATACGTTCCCAGATTGCTTAGCTTATACACAATTTTCTTACAGTTTTCGTAATTAATCTTAACATGTTTTGTACTGGAACATTAGCTTAAATACTCATACTAACCATTTTAAACATGAGAATGAACTCGTGCATGTGCAACATTGAGAGAACACAGGTTTTAATTTTGTCACGCGAAATTTTTCATATCGTTGCGAGCAAATGGTTTTTATGTTTTTGACCAAATCTGCATCTGTAGATCTACGTGCAAACATGTTTCGGAACCCCCGGGTCCATGTCTGCCATACATTATAGGCGAGATAAGATGTGCGCATTGTTTCTCGGAGAAAATTTAATTTTTAGTTGCAAATTCTGGTTTTGTCACGGGTAAGCCTTCATTACCATCCATTGCCTATTTAAATGACTTTTGTTGCTAGTGATTTTTTTAATACATTATGATAAAGGCTATTGAAATACCTTCTAAAGATATGTTGCATGGCTTTTGAAAAATATAAGAATGCAACAAAAATTTAAATTAAATGCCAAAACTTCATTTCCATCCACTTCATTCCCATCCATTCCATCCGATTTTTAAACCAATTTTCCGATTTTTTAGTATTATTATTATTTAGTATTTTATAACAGATTTTGTCCAAATGCTATATATATATTACATTCCATTTTTAATATTTCTTGCTGCGAGTCATTTTGTACCAAATTACTGCTCATCTCAAAAACAGAGAATGGATTGCTTCATCATCAGTTGGTTCACTTGAACGGTTCTATTTTGGGCGTTCATAGTCCGTCTCATCACAGTTATCTGCCATTAGATAGAAAAGGGGGGGTTAATTACATCTGAGACAATATTTACTTAGGAGAAGTCACTGACGTTCAAAAGAAAGATTTTTACCTAGCTTGTGGAACTCTATATCGATATTGTAGATTTACGCCCTGTCAAAGATATGCTTCTGGAGCCTTCAATGAACCAACGAGCACACATTTCTGACAAATAAATATGGAAAATATATCTTCGAATATTATTATTCATGTTTATCTCATAATGAAACTAAATATGTGATTATTTTCAAATAAAAATAAGAATATTTAGAATATTAAATAACTAGTATTTTTAGTAACACACGGATAACCCTGTATATTTTCCTTAAGTACCTATCCATGTAGTACTAATCTAGCTAGTACTTCATAATTAAGTGATTAAACATAATATTTAAGATTTTAAACTGTTTTTTAAGAATTTAAGACTTTATTAGTTACAGGAACATAATACATATTTTTGTTGCTAAGCATCAGTATATCCTGTTAATACTTCAGTCGGAATTTCCAGGAATTGCTATTGTATTCTATTGTTGTCGCGATCACCGGTGCTCGCACGGGGCCTGAAGGATTAATGATATAGCCTGTTAATGTATAAAGTGATGTGTAACAAATTGGGATATTATTTTCAAGAGTTTACTAAAGTTAACTAAACTAGTCGGCGCTAAATTGCATAGAACTGCGATTTGTGAAACTATTTCTTAAAATAGTGTTTTCTTTAAAAACTCTAGTAAGTTAATAGTGAGGTAAAGTACATGGAATGTTGATTGTATACGATTATATAGTAGAACTAAAGATTGGATGCATTTTTTAAAATAAAATAATAATGTCTGACCTGTTTCCTACTTTTTAACAAAAGTCTCATATTTTTGTTAATTTTTTAGTAGAGGAGATTTAAATAACTAACACTGGTCTTATTACTCATAAAAATAAAACAATAATAAGTATTCTGTTTATCTAACATGAAATTCCTTAATTTTTTTCGCTTTCATATAACTATTTTTCATCTCCATCCAATCCTTTAAATTTCCATCTTATCGATTTTCATTTCCGTCTGTTGCATCATTACCACCCATCTATTTATATCGTAAATATAAATAGCAGACTAAGGCAATTCAGGGATCAGAGTAAGTATACATACACAAGCCTAAATACAAAATTTTGTCATAATATCTTAAAAAAAAAATGATTCTACAAAAATGGCCAAATGGGACCGAAAAAATAGAATGACCCAGTTAAGTTAGTGTTAAGCGCATATTCCATTTCACTAAATTTAGAAATTCTAAATGATTTAGTGACTAAATTTAGTCAAGTGGAATAACATCTAGTAACTTTCTAAATGCTATTCCACTTGACTAAATTTAGTCACTAAATCATTTAGAATTTCTAAATTTAGTGAAATGGAATAAGCGCTTTAGGTGTAAACTTCTTACTGCTTGTTTAGACTTAGTTTATTATAAAACACCTAGTCAACATGCTAATCACCTTACTCACTGTTGACTTTGTTGATATTAATGATAAGCTATCAGCTTTTTCTCTATATAATATAACTATAGGTAAACTTGATACATCTTTAGATGTCATCTATTACAAAATCTTTTGAAGTTGTTATTCATGTAGAAATTATACTAAATATTGTATGAAATTATTTTTTTTAGATATGAATGTTGGTCTTGTTTACATGTAGTGCTTGGCTCGAGTTTCAGAATTCGAAAAGATATGTAAACAGTAAATAATAAACAAGGAAACAAACATCTTTGAGGTTGCATTGTGTTGTGGTGCAGTTTTTGATTGCATAAATAAGTAGTCTAAAAACAAAAATATGCAAGGCTTTATCTGACTACAGTTAACTAGTCTCGTGGTAACATTTAATTATTGATCCTATCTAATAGTTCTGTTACACCCTCAGGTTTAGGTTTTAAAACATGTATTACACAATATGATATGAACTTAACGCTGTGGGAAGCAATTATACCAATCATCGTCTTAATAACAGACAGACAGACACATTTTCGCATTTATAATATTAGTATGGATTATGGTATACCCGCATGCACCCTAGTGGTATAACGACCCCAAGATATTATAACATCGTAGGGCTAGGGTGTAGGTGTAATAGCATAATGATTGCTAGTGTGCCTAGTAACAGATAAGCTTATCCTAAAATATTGGTGTATTAATAATATGTTTAAATTTAATAAAACCAATTAAATCAGTGTAAGTAATGATTACATCCTGTATGTGAAGGGTAGATGCTTACGATAAAATCTGGTCCAGTCGCAGTCCGCAGTTCACAGCTGACAAAATAATATTGTAATAAGTTATTGTATTGCTTATTATAACGTAGATAACTATTGTTTTTAAACTTAAAATAGTCATATTAGTTTGTATTTCACTAATTCTTATTATTAGTTGTGTTTCCCCGTGAAATATGTATTAACTAATTAGTTAAAAGATTATTGTATAAGCATACTCTGTGTTACCAAGGATATAGTTAAAATGTGCATGCGCATGGTGAACTTTCTAAGGTGTACCAGACAAACCTTGCAGGTTTAAGGTACATTGTCAAATAGATATAAGTTAAAATTGTATAGCTTAAATAAATAAAAATAAATATTATATATTTTAACTGAACAATAAATAAGTAAATGGCAAAATTTGGTTGAATCAAAGTGTTTATTTACAATTTATATTATCATCAAAATCAATTGAAGTAGTAGTAAATCGTATTATAATGTAATCTTTCCAGTAACACAGTTTTCTGTTTCAGTCGCTATTGTTGGAGCTGGATAATGTACAGCAACTGGCCAAGCTGACGCTGTACTGCATGTGCTGCGGGAACAGGATCGTGATTGACAGGAAACAAGAGGGTGTACAGTACTGTAGGTATGTGAATTGTGAAATTGAAATCATTTGCATGAATGTGTTACAAAATATTTTAAAATGAAACATAAAACATTATTTGTATGTATAGATTCCGTCACTTAAATTTGTAAATACACAGTTTATATGAATTATATCTAGTGTAGGTAATAGGTATACTATTATTAGTTTAATAAAGCTTTTTTTTGTTTATTCATATTATGTCTTTCTAGGTGCAAAGAGCCAAAGCCTGCTGAAGATTCCTCTGATGGCTGGTTTCCATACATGGAAACTGATGATGTTATAATATGGAGGAAAGAGTACAAACCTGGAAAGGGATTATACGCTTATAAAGGTATATTGTGTATTATTTTAAATAAAATCACTTTTATCAAAGGCTTAGTAATAATTTTTAATACTTTCACTCATCATTCTACCATTTTTTACTTTTGAACACTATTACTTGGCGCTCTGTGTTTTTTTTTATGAAACCAGGGGGCAAATGAGCAAACGGGTCGCCTGATGGAAAGCAACTTCCGTCGCCCATGGACACTCGCAGCATCAGAAGAGCTGCAGGTGCGTTGCCGGCCTTTTAAGAGGGAATAGGGTAATAGGGGAGGGTAGGGTAGGGAAGGGAATAAGGTAGGGCCTCCGGTAAACTCACTCACTCGGCGAAACACAGCGCAAGTTTCACGCCGGTTTTCTGTGAGAACGTGGTATTTCTCCGGTCGAGCCGGTCCATTCGTGCCGAAGAATGGCTCTCCCACGTATAAATAAGCCATTTTTGTGGAGGGAAGTTGTGGCTTTGAGAGCAGAGAAAGCTTAGTAGATTCTTTTACTCCTATGACGGATTCTCCCAGCAACTAATAATAATTATGCTGTAAGAGATTTCTATTTGGAAACGAGCAGTTCCTTTTATGTCGTCTAGAATCGAAAATCTCCCGCGCACTGTAAAACTCTGGAATGAACTGTCACTACCAGTATTTCTGTACCAATACGACCTTTAAGAAGAGAGTGTATTCCCTCTTAAAAGGCCGGTAACGCACCTGCAGCTTTTCTAATATTGCCCGGGCGACAGTAGTTGCTTTCCATCAGGTTCACCGTTTGCTCGTTTGTTTATTTTATATAAAAAAAAAACATTATTCCCAGTATACGGGAGGTACCCGGAGGTATTGGCGAGCGACTACGCCGCGGTTCAGCTGGACGGCGCATACCGCCGCGTGTGGGACTCCGCGGTGGCGGCGCTCGCGGTGGTGGAGCGGGACGCGCAGGGTGTCACCGGGCAGACGGTGTTGCACTGGGAGGTGCTGTGGCCGGTGAGTCTAATGCTAGCTTCTCACGGCGCGTAATATCACAAGCCGCGCCGCGTCAGCTCGAGCCACGTGGCGTGTTAAGGGAGTGTCTTGATGTGGCGCGGATCGAACATCCGATTGAAGTCGGTAACTTCAAAGGCGCGGCTCAAGCGGCTCGAGATATTACGCGCCGTGAGAACGGGTTGCGTGGACTCGCCTGTTGACTTGTGCTCGCTTGTACAAATCAGCCCAGCGCGGTGCCTTGATATTACGCGTGAGAAGCCAGTACAACTGTAGTTGTAACAAACCTTGACCTTAAGTTTAATCCATCAAGCCCCATAAGTACACCGGTGACCGTGACAACAATAGAATAACAATAAATTTCCAAGAATCCGCGATCGAAGCATTAAGAGTGGTCACACTCATTGTAAGTGTTCCGTCACTGGGCAGGCAGTGCTGCATTGGGAGTTGCTGTGGCCAGTGAGTCCAACTGCAGCCCAAACCAACGTTAACCTTAAAGTGCATGTGCGGCCACACATTGTGAATTTTCCGTCACCGGGCAGACAGTGCTGCATTGGGAGGTGCTGTAGCCAGTGGGCTTATAAAAAAGAGATTATAGCGTTTGTAACACCAATAAGTTATTCCTTCGATCGGGGATTCCAAGAATTGCTATTGTATTCTATTGTTGTCGCGATTACCGCTGCTCGTACGGGGCTTGATGGGTTATAGATACTTTTGAAGCAATAAATATTACTTTAAATCAACTACTAAATAAAATAAATAGAGAGCTAGGCCGATAATAAAACCAACACATGTAATTTTCGGAATCAAATAATTTTGCTGTCAGAAAACTTTTTGCTAGACAAGTTATATATTATGTTGTGTGCTATGTTTGTGCGGTGTAACCAGTGAACTTTAAAATTTGAAATTTCTTAAATAATAAATAAATTGTACTATCAGCGCCATCTATTGATATAATTTTGAATTAAAGTTTTTCTTATTGATCGATTTTTAGGAAATCATTGTCTTTTTTAACATTAAAACAATTTAAACTATATATTTCAATATTTTATATAATAATATATTCATATTTTAATAATTTTTTTTAATCAAATGTAATGTTTGAAATTCGCGCTCTTTACTTCTTAGCTTTGACTTTTGACTTATAAAAAAAAAACCGTTTGGGTATAAAAGCTAGGGTGAACTGTCATCGACCTTTGTCTGCTGTTCAAAATCTAAAAGATGTAGAAATTCACGTCTACTTATTCCCCCAATATTGGTGAGTTTATTTTTTGTGTCTATTTAGTTTTCTTATAGCTTCTTAATTGTGTTGAAAATTACAAGGTTTCTATGATATATTTTTGTCGTTCTGTTATTCTAAAATGCTTAGCTGACTATGTGTCCGGCAAACCTTTGTTTCATAATTTAAGCCCTTTTGGCAAGTTATATTTCATTGTAATCTCTTATTTCTTATGTAATTTAACATAATCTAGAATATAACATGTTCCAAATTGTTAATTTGCCCTGTTTTACGTAAATTTGGGAAATCTTAATGTACCCACTTTTTAAATTATTAATTGTTCTTTTCACTTTCTTTTATTGTAATGGACATGCAACCCGTGGTTTCTTTCCAAAAATATCTGGCCCACATGGTTGTCTGTCCATTCCACGTCTCTGAAACTCCGGAATAGTTTTTTCAGGGGACCCACACTCGGGCTAAACCCATACTCGGGTTGAAGATGTACCCATTAGCTTAATAACCCGCTCAACCCCATGATCATGGAGCTATAGAAGATAATCCAGCCTTAGGTTGCTGATGGCCACCGCCCCGGGCTGCCCTACCACCTGAACACCCTGCAAGCACTGGCTGCAGCTGTGCACATCAGGGATGTCCGAGCACCAGCGACCACCTCCGGACGACGCGAAGGGGCTGGAGCTCTTCACACTGTCTGGCTATCCTCCAGTCTCCAAGCTAGGTGCCATGTGGTCCTAGACGCCCCCATATCCCTCTGAGTAGACAGTCGGCTGAAACCAGTGTAGCACAAACCCACTAGAACTACCCCCCTGATGATTAATTACTTAAATTTGTGTACCTAATTAAATTACTACCTAATTAAATTATTAATTATGTAGTTAATATATTTTTATAACAATAAATTTTTTACAGATTTTTTAACATTTTGTTTAGTATGTCACCTAAATTCTAAACATATTTTTTTAACAATATTTTTTCATATGTGACAGCGGTTTGTTAAAATAGAAGAAAAAATAATGGTATTATAATATGGAACATTATTTCTTCTTCTATTTTTAATAGCTATTGTGCCTATTATGCCTGCCGCTTTCATGACAAGTGAATGTTTCAGCGGCTGTTCGCGAACCGCGACTACGTGTACATCCGCCGTCACGCGGAGTTGGAGGTGTCACGTGACCGCGTGTTTGTCATCATGTCCCGCTCGTGCGACCACCCCGCCGTCCCGGAGACGAAGCACGCGATCCGCGTGACTGAGTACTGGAGCTATATGGTCGTGAAGACTTTGAATGATGAGGTGGGTTCTCGGTATATTCTTTCTATGTAGTGCCTGGGACATGATTTTAAGGGCTCCCACACAAAACATAATTTGCATCGCGTTGTAATTCTATTTTTATTATGAATTTTGTCGCAGGTATTTGCGATGCGATGCGAATTCGCAGTTATGTGTGGGAGCACTTATGGCCGTTTTACACGTATTAAGTAAGAATTTAGTTACTATTTAAGTAACTAAATTCTGACCAAAAATTGACCAATCACCATGCTTGGAATCTTCGCTATCATTCTGCTGGAATAGCACGATCGGTCAATTCGGGCGCCGCTAAGCTCCGCTCAGCTTCAGTGGAAACGCAGCCTAATTCTATCATCTAATTCTAATTTAGTACTTACTAAATTTTAACTTGGTACTTGCTAGTACCAAATTTTGTGTTTACATGCAATAAACAGCCATTAGAAATCATGTCCCACGCACTACGGTATTTGAAGAGTGGTTACTTCGCTCGGAAAAAACTGTTTGCCTGAGTTTTTGTTTTAACAAAGTGTTTGTCTATGGTCAGTCCGGCACGGAGTTCGTGCTGACGTACTACGACGAGCCGGCTACGGGCGGCATGCCGTGCGGCGTAGCGGCGTGGGCGTCGAGCCGCGCGGCGCCTGTCTACCTCGCGCGCATGCGCCGCGCCGCGCTCGCCTACCGCCGCTGGGCCGCCGACGAGGCGCAGGTACGTCATATAAAGCCTCTTTTTGTTAAGAGGGCGACTAACGCAAAAATCAAACATCGTCCTTCTCTCTTCACACTCACGCCCGTCTTTCATATGCCAGGTGAAAAAGGACGACGCGAAATCATCGCCAAGTTAGTTTTTTCTTAATACATAACTCGATAAATATACAACATTTTAAAAATCCGCCTGGTCAGTGCCCCAATGATAGAATTGTAGATGTTATGCTTAAAGACCGAAAACGCTCAGTGAGCGAAAAAATAGCTCACAACGCGTTGTGGTCACAGTGAAATAGCCCCGATACGAAATTCGCGTTGTGGCTCTAATGAAAACTGCCACGACGCGTTCTGGCAATCACGAAAAGACCATAATGCGAAATTCTTGTCGTGGCTGATATGCTATTCGTTATTCTTAATTGATTAATCGTCCATAGGCATGGAAGATTATATTTGAGTTACCACGCTACCAGTTACTATAAAATACAAACAAACAAACAAACAAGCAAACTCTTCCCAATTATAATATTAGTATAGATTTGCTATGCTTAGCCCAACGAACTATACAAAACCACTCACATCCATATGGTGTATAAACGAGCTTGTTCTTAGCAGTTTTCTCAATAAGAGCGTGGACGCTGTCACCCTCATTATGGGTATGACCAACTTCTAAGAAACAGTGATGGATGGTTATCTGTTATAGAGCTGCTGCATACAAATACATTGCGTAAACAACACTATTTCGATTTTGACCTACGCAATTGTCAGACTTAAATCGAAATTCGTCTATTCCTAACCGAGTCTTCCTTGACCCTCATGCCACATAAATCAAGTAGATACCTTCTTGTTCAACTGAAGACAGTGAAATTTAAAACTGACAACTTCCTTTTTTAATTATAACACTTAACTTTTATAAGTGATTGCTTGCAGTCAGCATAATTATGCTGAGCTGTGTCGGCTTGTGCTCGAAAACATTTTAAGATGTATTATTATTTATTGTAACTAAGCTATGTATGTTTTCTTGCACAAATAAACATTTTCTTTCTTTCTTTCTTACTTATATTGCCCTACAGAGCTGTTAAAAGTTTCTGAAAATCGGAAGTCGCTACTAACATTTTTCCCATTTGATATTTTGGCTACTTCTTCTTATCTCGCATATGTTTTTCATGTAGCTGTATTTTAGGTAACGAGGGAGCTGATAAATTCTTAGATTCATGAGACCATGGCCGTTTAAGAATCCCGCGCCCGTTATGAAAGACCATGACATCATTACCAGGTTCTGGGCCAGGATTAAATTAAAATACATATAAGATTATTTAGATGTATGGAGGAAAATAAGTAAACAATTTTGTTTCTCTGTAAATAAAAGTTTAATAATAGTAACTTAAAGTAAAATATTACAAATTATAAACAAACAAAATAAATATATAAAATTCAATAATAGAATATTATCATACCTGTAAATAAAAGAAACGACAATTACGTTTTATTGTTATACCTCCGATACAATATTAAAATATTTCTAACACAGATCGTTTCTCTTAAATCATTTTTCATGTTAAAATAAAATTGACATCTTACTTCAAAACCAAAATAAATCATACTTTCTCTATGAAACTTATACCAGCCTACTGCAACTATAGTATCTCAATGACTCCAACACAAGAAACATCTAAAAGGTAAACTTACATCTCCCCCCTTAAAGAGAAAAAAATCCATATTTTTTTCCGTCACTAAATCTAAGTCTAATGTAGGTACAGTACAGGAATCATTTTAGTCACATGAAATAGGTTTGACTCCGCTTTTCTATGACCTGTATCTATTTCATATATAGAACTCGACACTTTCTTTACAATCCTAAATGGTCCAATATAAACTTCATCTAACTTACATCTATTAAGTCTATTTCCATTTTCAACATAAACTAGATCTCCCACATTAAAATTACAATGATTCCGATTCTTGTCAAATAATTTCTTGTTGTAGTCACGAGACTTTTTTTTAATTTTCCAAAGCAATTTTTTTGTCATTTATCCAACTCTCACTCGTTAAGTTATTTCTAAATCCCTTTTTTCTGTTCCATACAAAAGATAATTTGGAGAGAATCCTGTAACTGTGTGAACAGTCTCATTATATTTTTTAACACACTCCTTAGCTATATTAGCCCAAGCTCTTTCTTCTCTTCTTCATTAACTTTGCATCTTATATTATTTACCAACGTTTGATTCAGACGTTCATTTAAGCCATTAGAAAAAGGGCAGTTTATTGCCGTAAATACCAATGGTATATTTCTGTCACTAAGAATTTTTTTTTAATGCAATAGAATTGATTCCTGGATATTGGTCTGTCAAAATCATGCCTATTTCTTCCGTTTCCACTATACTAGATAATAGTTTTATGAAATCGTTTGCTGTTTGAGTTTTTGACGTATGAATAAATGCGACTCTACTAAAATGGTCAACTAATAAATGCAAGTATTTTTTTATGATCTCGAACCTTCAAATCCGCCTATTGTATCAATGGACATAATCTCAAAAGGTCTTGTTGCTGGTCCTAGATGAGACATAAATCCAAATCTTTATGTCCTCTTGTTTTATTTTTTATGCAAGTTTCACAACTTTTGCAAATCTTTTTTATATTATCTGATAAATTTCTTATACTTAAAATAAAATTTACCAATATGAACATCTTTCAAAAATGTTAAACTTAATTCTTTTGATAAAATTATTTTATCTCTTTTTCCAACCCTTTTGAAGTACACACTATGTTTATTTATTAACTTATCTTTTTGTTCTTGTACTTCCTTATTAATTTCTTGATCTTTCATAATGTCTTCAATGCTTATAAGATTAACAACTTTTAGTTGTTCATCAGTATTTGCATCTGAATTCAATACCGGGTTTCTACTTAAACAGTCCGCCTCTAGATTATTTTTTCCAGGAGAATAAACTATATTAAATTCGTACTGTGAAAGGTAATAGGTAAGATCCCCTAATTCTTCGTCCGTTCTTGATTTTAAATTCACATTCTCGAAAGGTTTGTGGTCCGAAAAAACAGTAAATGGTTTTCCTATTAGCCAATATTGCCAAAAACAACAGCCTCTTTTATCGCCAACAATTCTAAATAAATTGCTTTCTTTTTCTTCTGCGTTTCCGTCAATTTCTTCGAAAAATACGCTACAGTTTTTTCTTTTCCATCTGGCTGTATCTGCTTTAAGACTGCACCAACTCCTTCTATGGATGCATCTGTATAAATATGTATAGGCAAATTTGTGTAATAAATATCTAATATTGGTTTAGAGCATAATAGATTTTTTATAATGTCAAAAGATTTTTGGCATTCATTGGACAAAACAAATTGTTGGTTTTTCCTGAGCAATTTATGCAAGGGGTCCAATATAATAGCCCTTCCGGTATGTATTCATGGTAGAAATTTATTTTACCAAGAAACTGTCTAATGTTTTTTTGATTTTTAGGAGTAGGAAAGTTTTGTACTGAAATAATATTATCTTTTAATAGCTGTACATTATTTTGAATGATGTGTCCCAGATATTTGACATAATTTGAGGCAAAAGTGCATTTCGTATATTTTAATCTAAATCCTTCCTTTTTTATAGCTTCTAATAACTGTTTCAAGTGATTAATATGGCTATTAAATTCCTCTGAAAAAATCAAGATATCGTCAATATAGTTAACGGTAAATTCGTTGAGTTTATATTTTCTTAATATGTTGCTCAACACCCTTTGAAATATTGCTGATGACGTTTTTAAACCAAAGGGAAGACATCTCCACTAGTAGTGGCCTTCTTGAGTCACAAACCCAGTTTTCTTTCTGTCTTTTACTCTCAAAGGAATAGACTAAAATGCTGAATTCACATCTAGGGTCGTGAAATACTTGCAGTTTCTGGTTTTTATTACTAGATCTTCAATTAACGGGAAAAGTTGAGCTTGTGGTACCACAATTTTATTTAAGTCTCTAAAATCTATGCATAATCTCGTTTTCTTGTTGTCTTCTTTTTTATATGCTAATGTAACTGGCGCTGCAAATGGACTGTAGGATTCTTCTATTAGCTTGTTATCAAGTAATTTTGCTATCTGCTGTTCTATCTCTTTCTTATCTTCCATCGTGCATCTGTAAGGCCTCTTACTGCAGTATTTCTCTACTGTTAAGACAATTCTAGCTTCATATCCATTTACAGTACCGTCGGGTCGGGTTACTTTGACTACTTTTTTCTTAATTTTTTATAAATCCATCTGGTATAGAGGCGCTGGAGGACTTATAAGTTTTATATTGATTTTATTTGGTTAATAAGGATATATGCTAATTATAAATAAATTATATATTTAATAAATATTTATAAGTATACAATTACTAGCGGCCCGGTACGTGCTTCGCTACGTATAAAGTGAAATAATGTATAATAGTGATCGAAGGAAATAATACAAAAATCAGTTAGAACATCGATCCAAATATTACTTAATTGCTAGCTATTTAAAAACTTAATCCAAAACATTTGGATAAACATTTTTTTTTGTTTTTTTCCATTTTCAGTGCGAATTACTTTCCACTTCCACTTACGTTCCACTTGCGTTCCAGAGTGGGTTTCCCCAAACGGCTGGGAATACCGACTCTGGAACAGGCAACATAAAGTTGGCCATGAGAAAAACATGATTCTTCCAACTCACACACGTGGAAGAGCAATGCTTCGGCACGAATGGGCCGGCTCGACCGGAGAAATACCACGTTCTCACAGAAATCCGGCGTTCCTTTTTATACTTAAAATCCATTTATAAATAGAAAACGACCTCTCAACGTCCACAGACGTGAGAGGTGCAAATTTAAGGAAAAAAGAATCATCTACTTCAATTTCTTTTGTTAATTGTTCACTTATTTCTCTGATCTTATCGTAGTCAGGATTTCTTTCTAGAACTTCTTCCAATTTATTTTCAATGATGTTTTTCGAGGACCACATCAAAACACACCTTACGCTGTCTATAATTTCTAAGCTCTCCGATATAGATAACTTAGATTCTTGAAGTTTTGAGAGTGCCTCTTGTATAATAGTGAAATTTTCATTGATAAAATTCAAATCAGCACGTATATTTTCGTCATTAATAGCTCGTTTTGCTTTCCTTATCGACAAGGCTTCATTGCTATTAAGACTGTTTAATACATGGGATATTTCTTCAAAGTGTTTCGATAAGTAACTAGCTGCCTTCAGCCATGTCCCCCACCTTGTTATCACAGGTTGCAAGTGCTAGGTTTGGGTACATTCTTTTAAATATGTTTACCCTGTTGGGCGATTTAAAAAAAATCTTTTTTATGTTGGCAATCAAGGTGTCAACATTTTCATACTCAGAACGTATTTTTTCGGATACTCTATTGAGAGCATGGGCCAAACATGTAATATGCAGCATATTGGGAAAGTCATGTTTTAATAAACGTCCGGCTCGGAGCATATATGCCACGCTGTCAGTGCATAGTACTAAAACATTATTTAATTTATCCAAAAATAAATCTCCCCACATTTCACTCAAAGAGTTTGTAACAAACTGGGCTATTGTTTCTCCGTTAACTGTTTCTAGTACTTTACAAGCAATCAGGTATGGCTTAGTTGCAACATTTTTTATAAGAGGCATCACCAATAAATGAACGATATATCTACCCATAAAGTCGGTAGTTTCGTCAAGTGAAATCCACACTTTGTTGTCTCCAATAGTATTATAAATTGAAGTTAGTCGATTTTTAAAAAATATGTCCAGGTACTTTTTGCGTAACAGTGATTCTGATGGAACTTTCTTTTTTGTGCAAATACAGCAACAACTGGAGCATAAATATTTATTAAAAAATGTTTGAAACGCTATATTGTCAATTTTAGACCACGGGATGTTACATAATATTAAAAAGTTTATGAAGTCAGTGTAAAACTCTACTTCAGGCTTTTTTAGCCTCCCTTGGTGCATGGCTCCATTGATGTGTCGGTCAATGTTTGACTTATGTGTAGATTTTAACGAAGTCTCACATTTTGTGCAAAATATGACACCACTTGCTTCATCGTAAATTAATTCTGGATTATTTAAAATCCAACTCTTGACGATCCCGGGACTGATGGTTTTTGCCATTATTGCAAACAACTTATAATTTGAAGTACCTGAAAAAATTAAAACAATGGAGTCAACTTTGTGAAAAAGTGTTTATCACGGTCGATAGAAATATGTATTTTATATCCTATGATATAAAATTCAGGTGAATCTACTTTGACTAAATCGGCTTATTGTATAGTTCATTCAAAATTTAAAAAAATGCAGCGCGAAAACACAGCTTTTCAGCTATATCAATCAAACAGCATCGAGGTCAAACTCTAATAGAATCGGTGATTTCTAAAACCCCACATGTGACACAGACCTAACTTTTCAGGAGACAATAAAAACTAATTATTAATTTATTTTGTGGTTATTTAGTCGTTTTTTCAGTTTATATGTAAAATATATAGCCTAACAAGATATGTGAAGGTTCGTTTCGTATTTTAAAATATTCCTATATTGTATGAAACCAAGATAAAATTGGATCACATGTGGGGTTTTCGCAAAAACTACGGTTTTGGTAAAGAAATCAATAAGTTTCTACAAAATTATGCAACTAAAACAAAAAATATATACATGAACAATATATTCATCAAATAAAAAGTTGTTAATCTTACAATCCAAAGCAACCTTAGTCTAAATTTTCGGTAATTTCGACATCACATGTTGGTCGAGCAAAAATTTCAGTATAGAAGTTTTTGTATTCTTCTGGGACATAAGGGAAAAGTTTTTTCAGGTCATTCACCTTCTTTATATTGATAGGCACATAGCCCTCATTATATACCTTCAAAATTGGAAGAGACACATCACTTCTACTTCCAAATTTGAAAGTATGTTTATTGATATCATTGTCAATATATTTACGTGCAATGATTATTCCTCTGTCTTGATAAAACAAGTGCATGTAAGTTGATATGTTGAAATTTTCTTTTGCATCTTTTTTTACCTTTTTCCCATGTGACTCTAGAGATATTATATTTTTTTTGTAGTAGGCACCCCACCAATCTTTGAAATTTAAGACGTCACTACTTTCAATCTGAACTACAGTGAAATTCTTTTTAGTTGAAGATTCTTCAATAATTTTGCATATTTGTTCCATAGAATACAACCGATCCATTACACGGATTCTACGTTTAGCAACACTAAAATTTCTGTCACAGGGCAGAAATGAATGGCCTCTGATGGGAAAGTACTGATTTATCGAGTGAAATCTTCCAGAATCCACCAATGCTAACAGAAACCTAGTGACAGTGTTGTTTTTATTTTGCCCACCACATCCATCAGAAAATACGTATAAATGCTTCACTGTGCTTGGGATATTTTCATTTATGTATTTCATCATAAAGGAGCACACCTCGTTGGGTCCCTTTTTCGCCTGACCTTCGTGATATACATAAAACAATGATTTGCTACTGAGCAAGTCATGAATATTGAAGACATTGACAGTTAACTGACGCAAATAGAAAGTTTCTTGAATAGGTATAGCAGGTAGCTGCAAGTTTTGCATGTAGTCCAAACATATTCCTGAAACTTCCGGATTAGCTTTACATTCTTCTGTAACTTCTTTCATCTTAGAGAAAAACTTTTTTGCTCGTCGTTTATGTATCATCATTTCAGCTGCTGCAGTGCGTTTGGCAGCATCATTCAAACTTGGACTTTTAAGCTTCAACTTAAGATCCTCACATTGGCAGCATGTATCCACTTGTGGTCTACCAAATGAAAGATTGAAATTTTCTTTGAAAACTTTCAAGTAAAATGGATAGTTAACTTGAATATTTGGATATTTCTCTGAAAACGCCTGCCACATCAGTTTTACGTTCAATTTTTCATCTAAGTATCTGTATTACCTTGAGGAATAATGAGCTTCCTTAACGGGGAATTCTGAAATGTGTTCTTTTATAGCATTGACTGTTGTTCCTGAAATGGCATTAGCAGATGGGCCAACTCCTCTCATGTCTCGAGGTGCTTTTCCCTGAAGAGTTAGTTTTTGTAGGCGCCGAACTCTGTCTGATGTGATTCCATGTAAGCTTATAAAGGCTTTTTTGCACACAGTTTCAGCTCCGGAGGAAGGGGAAACTTGATAGCTAAAGGATGCAGCTTTATCTTTTTTCGCAATATGCTCTGCTGATCTTTTGCGCTGCCTTTTGAATGGTTTTATTCGAATCAGACTTTGGAGATAAGCGTCTTGTTCGTTTTTTGTCGTAAATGAAATGAATTTCGAATAAATTTCTGTGCGATCCCCTTCAGAAATTTTCTCGAAGCATTTTAGTTTGCAACTGAAAGTAATAATATAGATGAATAACTAGGTACCTACCTCATAATAACAAAACAATAGGTACTTCAAACTAGATAGGCATGTGCACCAAAAAAAGGGGTAGGCGAAGAATAATATGCTCTAATATGTTTGGGAGGCACTGCCACTGCGCTGACATTGTATATATAATATAATATAACGAGGATAATATGATATAACAAGGATGTTAATAACTTACCGACAATCATTACCGTGCATATTTTCTTGTACATAACGGTTTCGATGGTTGTAATACGGTTCATTTTGGACGCGAGCCTTTTTGATTTTGTTTTTTTTATAGTTTTCCGTATTGCTCGGCCTTTTCTTGGATCGCACAACTGTTTCAGGGCTTCCATGGACTTCATTAGAAGACATTATAAGCCGTAATCACAGAAATCACTAACGAAGCTGCAAGTCTTGAACTCTACTTTGGAACTAACTTAACACAACTAAAGACAACTTATTTAAACTCGGGCTTACACCCCTCAATTCTAATTTCCCACGCTAGGAAAATAGTAAAAAAAATCCTAAAGATGCACAATACTATCATAAAACGTCGGCTCGTCTTTATAATATTCTAAATATTAAATAACTATTGTCTCAACCTTAAACAGTAACAAGATCATATCGTCGGCATCTATTTTAAAAACATTAATAAAATGGTTTACTATTTTAACCAATTTTCTAACAATAATTTATTACATTTTATGACCCTATTTGCTTACATCTTACGGCTACTTCTTAAGAACACGGCAACAATGGACAATGGTTAGTAAAAAGTAAATCTTAAAATCAGAAACTTAAAAATATATGGCAGTTGCGTTCAGAAACACTACATGTTACTTTATGTTACTGCACAAGTGGTGTTTTTGAAATGACCGAGAGTTTTGGAACGCTTTTTCACACCTATTAACCAATGTCACAAGTGTTTTTTGCAGGGATAGATAGGTCTACGTCCATAGATTATGAATCCGGTCCTAACTCAATTTCGGAAAAAATGTAACATGTGGGGTTTTAGAAATCACCGATTCAATTTTAATTACCTTTTTATTCCGTTTCATCACTCCAATTTACAAGAAAAAACTTAAAAATTGGAGTGATCTAAAAACAAAAATAGAAAATTATGAAAACTGAAAAAAATATTAAAATTAAGAAATATTTTTCAATAAAAGGACATTAATACCAGCCAAACACTTCTAAGTTTGAACAATTTTAAGATTATGTATAAAACTTGAACTGTAGAAAATTATAAAGATATGACACAGATTAAAATAACGAAAAATTCGCAGTAAAGTAATAAAAAAGGACAAGATAAAAGCAGAATTGTAAGGAAATGGACAAATTCACTATATTTTGTATCCCCGAAATTAAAATTAAATGAGAATATCGAGGCAAGCCCCCGATAGATGATCGTGCTATCGATGCGAAATTGTATGTTCCGTCAAGCAAACCACCATAAATCAATCTGAATTTATTTCAGATATTATAATATCACGTGTCAATATTAGAAACTTCTAAGATTTTTTAAAAGGATAACAACATATTATAATGCCTCTAGTAAAAAAATCTACCCCGTTACAAATTTGTAAATACGCCACTGCCTTGCACAGTTACATCCATTGTTTTAAATGAATTCTTTTTTGAACATGTTGTTTATGCTAGTTGCCGCATGGTGGAGATCGGGTTTCATCACAATTCCTTTTGTTTGCCAGGCGGATGCACTCTTGTCCATGTTCACGATATGATAGTGCTATTAAGCATTTCCGCTGGAGGATTAAAATTTTAAATGAATGCAACGCCCTAGTCCCATGTACCATACAATTGAGATTACATGTGCGCAGCCTCCTACAGTTCGATTTCCGGTTAGGTGCGTGCAATACCAGTGAGCAATACTATTTCTTCCTGACAAATCACGATCTATTTAAATATATGAGTAATAAATGCGTGTCCTCACATGTCGCGATTGTATATAAATGTAAGTCACTCAGTTCAGTTTCTCTATATAACTCTATGTCATAAAGCCCATTTCATAAGTGCTCCGCACAATATGATTTGGCCAGCTTGATATTGTAGCTTCCTAAGGCAAAAGGGAAAGCATCGTTTTCGGATAATCGAGGAAAATCTTCTAAATGAAGAATATTTGCTTCCATTGGCACAAACGTCACTCGTTGTCTATATTTTAGATTTCTTTCTTTGTACATGTAATCATTTAATAGATTTGGTATGTTCATTTGATAGTTGATTATGCCCATAATCTCTTGAGCGTGTTTATTATCCGTAGCTACACGATAGTATAGGCAAACCGTTTAACTCAGTCTTCGCCCGCGCGGTACAGGAGTGCGGGGGTATGGCGACTACGGGGACTGCGAGGGGTGCGGGCGGCAGGCGCTCGTAGTGTGATACACAAGAGGTAAAATTACGCTCTAGACCGCTTCGAAGATATGTGACTTCATAGTGTTTAATGGCGAAAATTTTTATTTCAAAATTAATTGATGACGATACAAATACAATATTTTAATGAAAGCTATGTAGATAATTAAATAAAAACTTTAATTTTATACTTTTTATTATAAACAATAATTTCTCAAAATTATAAATCAATCACTTGTATCCATATCAGTATCAGAAGAACTGGATTGTTCACTTTCGAAGCATCCATCATCGGAATCATCAGAGTCGTCCTGGGTGTTAATAATAAAATCAACAGCATCATCTAGAACTCCGTCATGTTTGCAGTATTCGTCCTCGATTTTAATTACGTGGTTAACACAATGCTCCCACTTCTCCACGGAATATTCAGTAAATAATTCCTCTAAAATTTGTTTTTTTTTTGGTCCAAAGTTGAGTCGATATTTTTTTCTGCTAATCGTCCTTTAATATCACCCCAGACTAACTCGATGGGGTTCAGGTCTGGGTGGTATGGAGGCAAACGTAACACTTCATGTCCGTTTCTTTTCAATAACTGGTCAATTTTGTAAATATCTTCAGTTTCTTTCTTATTAATTAATTTTAATAAGTCATCTTTTCTAAGATTTTCATCGAAAGCCACGTCATGTCGTCGTAACCATGTTTGCATAACTGCCTTGGTAGAAGCCATAGTCGGCTTTTTCTCTTCTCGAACAGAATGATAAGCTGCGTTATCCATTACGATGACAGAATTTGGAGATATATTAGGCATTAGCTTTTCATTTATCCATTTACTGAAATTGATGAAATTCATCGAATCGTGATAATCACCTGTTTTACATTTGGATTTAAATATCACAAGTGCTCCGTCTACAAATCCAGTTTGACCACCACAATGTACGATTATCAAACGGTTCCCTTTACCAATATGAGATAGCACGCCATGTACATCCTTTGATTGCCAGCATTTCGAAACGTTATGAGACGCATTTACATAAGTCTCGTCAAGATATAATATATGTCTTCCTTCTCTACGATATTTTTTAATCGTCTTTAGGTATTTCCACCTCCACGATGTTATATTTGGCTGTTCGATAAGGAGTTTCCTTTTAGAACCGCATTTCTTAAATTTAAAACCTAGATCATGTAATAACAGCCTTAAATATTCCCTGCCGCAGTGTAATATATTCTCTGCTCTTAGTACAGTATTTAAAGTTTTCAGAGTTGGAATTTTTTTATCGATTGTATAAAACTGAGTGACTTTTCTTCTTACCACTCCTTTTGTAAATTCGTCTATTTCCACTCTTTTTCTGCGAACATTTTTTGATTTTCTCGGTGATTTAAATCTTTCGTCGTTATTAAATCGTTTCCCTTGTTGTACAATTCTAGATATAGACTTTTCCGATAGTCCAGTAACTTCAGCTACGGTTTTATTTAAAGGTATGTCTTGTTGATATTCAACAGAAGATAGGTCCAGTTTTCTTTTTCTAAAATATTCGTATACGTTAAAAGCCATTTGCTTGCACTGACTATTAATTTTATGTGCGAATATCTTTCGACTCATCTTGACAATGTAATCTCATGTATAACTCTCACAAAGCGTCCGTGACAATTAGTACATGCGATCGCTAACTGCGTAGCGAGCGAACTGAGTTGAAACAAAAATGCGCCTGCCGCCCGCACCCCTCGCAGTCCCCGTAGTCGCCATACCCCCGCACTCCTGTACCGCGCGGGCGAAGACCGAGTTAAACGGTTTGCCTATACACGTTACGATAGCCGCACCAATTTTAAAATCTGTGAACATGTTAGGTAATGTTTTATTAAAATATTTAGAATAGAATAGAATAATTGTTTATTTGCAGCTATTACTATAAGATACAACAAAGAAAATATATATATATAGGTATATACTTAAATTATGAGTAAAACAAAATACGGCAGGACCTCTTTAATCCGAACTCCGAAAATTTACCCCCTGTTCGGATTCGTGGAGTGTTCGGATTATAGTACAGAATTTTTTTGATGAAATAAAACGAATAGTGATGTGAAACTTTAAATGTATAATCATCTATAAACGTTACATTAATTAATCTTTTTTAAAGAAATCCAATATTTTAGTTTGTCGGGAGGTATTTAATGACAAACAAAAACCTTTGTCTCGCAATTTACGTAAAAGCATTTTTTCTGGCAAAGGAATGTCCACTTGGTCAGCCCATTCAAGACATGTATTTAAGGCAGACACCGCATTTGAGTTGGAAACGCTTGCTACTGGATCAACGTGCGACATTTCTTCACTTTAGCCGTCGCATTCCTGTGTTACTTGCCTTATTATTTCATCGTCAGTGAGAGGTTCAGTTTCAATTAGTAGGTCATCATTGCGTAGTAAGAAGTCATTAATTTCAGCCTCAGAAAAGCCTCTATTAGCGAAAAAAGTTAAAGGAATCTCATCTTCGGGATCAAAGTCATCGTCTGTATGTTCTTCGACGTGTAATTGAGGCCACAAAGGGGACCATCATTTTTTTATTAAGTTCGCATTCACCTGATGCCGACTTTCAGCCAATGAGAAAACAGTCATTTCATAGTGATCTTCTTAAGAACATCGGATACACTACATTCTGAATCCAATTCCTGTTGTGCAAAAACTTGCAGCAAAAGTTTTTTCTTGTAATTCACCTTTATGTTTTGAATAACGTTTTGGCCCATTGGTTGGATGAGAGCTGGTACAATTAGGAGGCATTTATAAAATTGTGAAATTTTCATCAATGTTTTGCAGGTCTTCATCAAGCGGATGTGCCGGCGCATTACCGAGAAGCAGTATCGCTTTCAGTGGTAGATTCTTCTTAGACAAGAATTTTTGTACTTCAGGGATAAAGTATCCTTTCAACCACCCTAGAAATATAGGTCTCGTCACCCATGCATTCCTTTGCCCCATGTAATGAACTGGTAGCTTTCGTACAGATGCAAAGGCACGTGGCTTTTGCGCTTTTCCAATGACCAACAAAGCCAGCTTGTGCGTCCCAGCAGCATTCGCACAGGGCATAAATGTTATTCGTTCTTTAGAAACTTTAGAACCTGGGGCTCTAACTTCTGTGTCAGATTCCAGGGTTTTGTCTGGTATACTTTTCCAGTACAAACCAGACTCATCCGCATTATAGATTTGCTCTGCGGTTAAATCTTTCTCCTTGATAATATCCATGAATTTTTCCTGGAATGGTTTTACGTCATCTTCGTTGTTCGACAACTTCTCGCCGGTTATTTTGAGTTGCCGTATTCCATGTCTCTTTTTAATTTTTTCCAACCAACCTTTACTGGCAGAAAACTCTCCTCGCCCAAGCCTTTCATGAAAGTATTTCTCCTTCTCCATCAAAATATCTCCTGACAAAGGAACGTTATTTCGTCATTGTTCTATAAACCACGTAAACAATGCATCTTCAAGTTGTGGATTTTCGGGCGTTTTTAATGTCTTTCGAGCACCTGGACCCTTTTCTGTTCTCACAACATAAGATCGTATCTGTTCTTCCTTCTTCTTAACCCTAGAAAGATAATCTTATTTTGACCTACGGTAAAGATAATCATACGTCTTTGAGACGTGTTCGCATTTATAAGTGCCTATGGAACAAGTTTCCATAAATAACCTTTTAAAAAGTTATTGAATCATTAGTTAAGGGTTTTCTACGACAAATAAAAACATAATTACAATTAGAAAATGAATATAATTCAAAAACAACGAAATTTTATAAACCTCTTACAAAATAACTAAAAAATATTAAGTCTTCCTTTGTTGAGTAATTATGTTAATCTTAAATTTAAAATCACATTTTTTTTACTTAATATTATAGAATGACTAATTAACAGCTTCATATAAAAAAATCAACAAATTTTAAGTTTAAATCACATTTAGATACAGCCTTTACATATATCAGTTTTGTGTTCACCACAAATGCTTTTATTGCATTTATAACATGTCATTTTCGACATCCTTCTTATTTTTGACGGACAATACGCACAATATCTCTTCTTTTTGATTACTGGTTCTTCATTATTGTCTAAAGTATTAGTTTTTGGTAGCAACTCTTGGATATTTACACGGACATGTCTTTTAAGAGTAGGAGCTTCTAACCTTTTCTCCATCCAAGGTGATATAAGTTCTGTGCTCAGCTTTTTCATGTAATTTCTGCGACTTAGAGGCTTATCATTGTTAGCTATCATATTATGACAGTATATGACATAAGAATTCACAAACGATATATTCATCATACCATAAAAAACTGCCATAGGCCACCTGTTGGTCTTTCTCGAACATGACATAGACGAGCACATTTGGTCGAAAGTGTCGACTCCACCTTTTGTCTGGTTGTAGTACATGATCATCTCAGGTTTGCCTGTCTTTTGATTGATCGTACCTGTTTCGTCGCAAGATGATAATAAATACACCATTTTTGATGGTTTGGGTTTGTAGGACACAAGAGTTAACGGACCATCATAGCAGAACATCGAAGATCCAACTGGTCGCGAACGAGTATTCTTTAGTTCTTCCGGAATCTCTCTTTTATTGGATCTTATGGTACCTACTAATGTCAGTTTGTAGGGCTCCTGAAGTAAGCTCTTTGCCAAAGGAACAGACGTGAACCAGTTGTCACACGTCACGTTTCTACAAGATCCATGTACAGTCCTAGACAGCTCTTTTACATAGTACTCGCCTTGAGGTAAACCGTTCGTGTTGGTGGCCTTTCCAATATAGGGCATGGCATTAATCATATATTTTGTGCCACTATCACAAATCATTGGTATCTTTATGCCATATTTACTCGGCTTATTGGGAATATACATTCTGAAAGGACAGCGTCCTCTAAATGCGAGCAGTTGTTCGTCAATAGTCAAGTGCGGCCCTGGAATATAATTATTTTTACATTGGCTGATTAGTAGATCCCACACCTTTCTCACAGGTATATATGGATCTTCTGTTCTTAACGCTGGACGCAATGTCTTGTCATCCATTCGTAAACATCGAATCAGAAAGTCGAATCTCTCACGGCTCATTACAGAGACATAACGCGTTCCTGAAAACGTACTATCAAAGAGTTCTTCAGTGGATAGGTGGTTATCTTTCATTGCTGAGGATAGCACCAAAATACCGATCAAGGCTCTTATTTCAATATCAACTGTATCTCTAAATGTGGCACTAAATGAGTAAGTTTTATTCTGATTTTCAGCAATGAGTCGAAACTTAGCTTCTTTGTCTGTACGTTTTCGAGATATTTCAGCATTGGTCCATCGCACTATTTCATTTATAATCTCGTCAGTTATAAATAATTGAAAGCATAAAACAGGCTCATATATATTTTTACACATGCGAGTAGGCCCTCTAGATGTCCGTACTATATTTATATTTGCAGTTCTTCCTCGATTTTGACCCTTGATTGTAGACCAGCAATGTTTGTTTTTCCCGCGCAGTATACGTTGAGTTGGAATAATAATGCGCGAATCCAAATTTGAAGTTGAATCTTGGTTTGGTAAACATGACGGAGATGATGGTACCTGCAATTCCTCCGATGTTGAGTCTATTACTTCAGCAGCAACTTCATCAACCAATTCGTCTTCGGTGTCACTCTGCACTTCATCTTGATTCAAGTCATCCTCCACTTCACTGTCACTCTCTGAAGGAATCTCATCTTCACTGTTCTCCAACAATTTTTCAATTTGGTTATAATCAAGGGCCCCGCGTCTAGCCATTGCAATAGACTACCAAAATCACCTAAAATATAAAAAAAAACGATAAATAAAATGAACTATTACTACTGGGAATGAGACTCAAAAGTTACACAAAGGATAATCATACGTCTCTCGAACGTACGCCATCCTTGTATCTACGTAATTATTGTACTTACCAAGGCGACACAGCCGTCTCGCGTAAGGTCTGCCCGGCCACTGGGATAACTTAGAAGGACAGAGCGGTACGATGCGAAATAAAAAAGAGATAGCAATATTTGTGTTGGCCGTGCGTCTCAAAGACGTAGATTATCTTTCTAGGGTTAATATCAAAAATGGTTGATTTGCCCACACCATATTTCTGCGCAAGAAAATTAAAACAAATACCTTCCTTGACTTGATCCAAAATCTCGCATTTCTGAGAAATTGTCAGGGTAACATGTTTCCTTTTCTTTGACGTCGTAGCCATGATGTAAAAACACAAATAACTGTCGAGATGCACGAGCGGTGCAATGGCAACACAAAATGGCGGACGAGTAACAATAAAAGATGCGCATGACACCTACTCGATAGTCGGTAAGCAACTGGCGAGTCCGCGAGACGGCGAGTGAAACAGCAGCGCAGGCGGGGGTGTGGCGTTCGGATTACAGAGGGGTTCTAATTAGAGTGGGTTCGGATTATAGAGATCGTGTAATGACATTAAAATTCCTAAATAATCAGCCGCAAATTGGACCCAGCTCGAAATCAACAAAACTTGGTTGACTATGGAACCCTAAAACGGAACTTTTATCTCAAGACTTTACACACCTCTCCATACAGTTGGAAGATCACTATTCACTACCAATTTATTACCAGTGTAACATGATAAATTAATAAAGTTAAGGCGCAGGTGGAGCCGTAACATAATAAGAAACAAAAGGTATTCTGTTCTAAAGAAAATTTAACTAAATGAGGATATATTGCCAACACTTGCCAGCATGATATCCCCAAGATATTCTACAGTTCGACTGAAGAGTTGTGTTGCGTATTTTACTTTGCTGATCTTGGCCAGTTTTAAAATCAATCTAATTCCTTGATAGGCAGGATTTTCTTCATATGGAAGTTCTATATGTGACCATTTGGTGACTTTGGTTTCCTTATTTTTATATACTTATTTTAAATTTTTAGAAATTGAATTATTTCTGATACACTTAATTATTAAGTGCGGTGTATCATACAGGGGTATGATTTCAAATTTCTCAACATATTAAAAATATTATTTTTCGGCTCTTCACCTTTTTTAAGCCATGTGGCTCTTGACTCCTCTACTAAATATTTAATAGCATTTCTATTGCCAGAGTCTTGGTATCAAATAGTGGCAACAACTGTTAATCCAGCCTTAGTAATTCTCTGACATATTCTTTTAGTTATTTTGCCAATTCAGGATCTTTAGTGGCTGACCTTGGGTAATTGTAACCAATTGGCTGTTTATAATTGTTTATTAAGCCTAGAATCATGAAAACCTTTGCGTGATCAGCATATTCTTTGGTTTCTATTTCCCCATTGTCAACAAGTCCAACAACTATCCATTCTCTCATTCCAAGTAGTGTCAGCATTAGGTGACATTTCGTCGAATAACAATATACATAATTTTTCAGATGCTTTCATCTTCTCAGCTCGTTTTTTCATTTGAGAAAAAATGCGGCATGATTTGAAATTAAATTTTTGACATTTCTTATATGAAATTTCGAACTGCAACTCGAACGCATAAATTCAAATTTCAGGTAATTCGTGCAACTTTTATTCACACAGAAGCAAGTGCGACTGTGTGCGTGAGTTGGTTCATTATAGTCAAATCAAAAGATTTTGATCCGTGCGGATGCAATGTCGATGCGAGTCGATTTATTATTAATATTGATTTACCATTACATTTTAGCATACTATTACTACTAAATATCGACTAATGCATTTTGTTGAATGTTTTATGTTATTTTATAAAATATAAAATTAGTGATATGAAATTTTGGGCAAAATTGTAATTTTAAGTAGGTACAATAAGTGATTGTCCTATTGAGACATAATTATCAAATGTTTATCATTGTATTAAAATAAAATAAAAAAAATCGGATTTATATTATTAATTCAAGTGTTTTCCTACTAATATTATGTAAGTATGTAAAAGATTGTATGCATGGATGTTTGTTACTCTTTCACGTAAAAATCACTGAATGGATTTTAACGGAACTTTACAACAATAAAGCTTACCTATACATCAGAATAACACGCAACAATTTATAAACACATTGTGAAAATCCAAGATGGCCGCCGCCGTAGCCGGTAGTTGTAAGAAAAATTGCAGATTACAAATTTTTCTTACAACTACCTCAATATGGATATCAGATGAAAGGACTTAATTGGTAGAAAAGTAAAAAACTAACACAATTGAAAATCCATTTTATAGAAAAAAAAAGATTTATATATTTTTTTAATTATATATTATATTATATACAGGCTGTAACAAAAACAAGTGATAATACTTTAGGGTGTGTACGTGTTCCCTGTAGAAAGTTTACTGTGAAAGTAGCAGCGCTGAAAAACCAAAAAATTTTTTCACTTTGGGCAAGGGCCCGAGCGTCACGAGTATCCCCATACAAAAGTGAAAAAATTTTTGGTCTTTCAGCGCTGCTACTTTCACAGTGAACTCTCTACAGGGAACACGTACACACCCTAAAGTATTATCACTTGTTTTTGTTACACCCTGTAGATAGATGTAATACAAAAATTAGTAGTTAGTGCTTCGATCGATTCGAGTGGCATCGATCTGGATTTTCGTGGGTCTACAATTTCTGGAAGCAGACATTCATTGTAATATTTATACAATCTAGTTTGCATTTCGTTTTGCCAAAATTCATCGTCCCGAGTGATCTTTTCAATTTTCAAGGGAAATTGTTCACCCGTCCAGACAGCTAATAAACATAAATTCTTCTTTGTTACATGTAACTGCCCCTGAATTTGAAAATACCAGTCGTGGCGACGGTTGATAGTCCCGTTTGGAAGCCAAAACTTAATTTTTTTGGCTTTGATAGCATCTTCAGCATTCATACCAAATGCTGAAATTGGACATTTAATTTCAATAAGCCCTTCCTCAAAAACGCCATCAGGTGAAGCTCCCAGAAAAAAAAAATTCTTCATCAATGAACAATCCACATTTATGTATTTTTATACTTATCTGTTCTTCAAGTTGCCGGATAGCAGTGGCCTCATTGACCTTTCCGTGCTTAATACTTTTTATATGATCTAGTGAATAGGAATATAAGTGGCTTTTGACTAAGGGAGCGGAGCTTATGTTATGTCTTCTTTTACAAACTTTGCCGAACGATGATGCTGTAAGAAGACATCTTCTCAATTCAAGCCAAAGTGGGCTTTCTGCCTGAAGAATTGTATCTCGTTCCACCTCTTCTCTATTATTGACCTTGGATAAAAATATTGCATTTTAGTTAGTTTATTCTAATTTGCGCAAATATTTGTGCTTGATAAATAAAATTCTACTGCTCACCTGTTCCTGAAGATTTTGGAGAAAAAAATTTTTGGCAGTTTCATAGGAATCTGCAGACATGTCCGGCCTTTGACACTCATCGCCGTAATCTGCTTTATTATTGTCAAAATTTAATCTCTTCCTAGGACGAAATATTTTCTCTTTTTGCTTTCTTTTAAGGCGAGTCATCTCAATGCGTTTCAATGAAACACCTAGAAAAAAAATACTCGTATATTAGTCGGAACAAATAAAATATAATTAAAGTTAGGGAACAAAATAAAAATAATCGAAACTGTACCTGGACTCCTATGAAATTTTGATTTGTAAATGTTGTACTGAGGTCTTGCGGAATTAAAAGATACTACTGCGGCATGACAGCGTGCTGTATAGGAGTTTTTCAGTGAAAAATTTACGCGCTTGCCACCGACTAACTTTGCCACGATGCTATTAAATTGCTCAGCTCGGTTGTTGGTCACATTATGAAGCAAGCTTTTAGAGTGAAATGCTATTTGAGCCGTATGACTCATAATTTTATTTAACAAGGACCGTACTTTAGGGACCATATTATCCTCATCATTCCGGTTCCCAGAACAATAATAGGTCTCACAGGCGTGGTGGTCACCAAAAATATGCATCGGACTATTTAAAATATCTTTTTTTAAATTTATAATTTGTTCAGCAGTGGTCACATTCTGCGCTTTGCGAAATCGCACTGCACTTTTTACCGCTATACGAAGCCTTTTTTGTCGTTCGGTGGTGAGCAATTTTCTCTCATTTAGGGGAATAGATGTATCTTTGCTCACATTAAGAATCTTTCCACAGTAGTTCCGGAGAAGATGGTTGGTACATTCGATCTTACTAACTTGATAGTTAGGATATGGCCTGCTTTCTAATATTTTTTTAAACGTACTCGCGTCACCGTCTGCTATCAACGTACCGTAAATTACGTTTTGCCTCGCAACAGATGTTTTAAAACCTTCGACTATGACACTTTGTTCCATACTTGTCGAAGAACCAGTGTGATTTTTATGACACTTATGGTTTGCGGGAGGTACACCTTTGACTGCTGCGCGGGCGCAAACTACGCAATATTTATTTTTAACGTCCATATAAATTACTTTCCCTGTTTTGTAACCAATAATAGCTGCTACACCCGACGAAGCAGAATAGTTGCTCTTGTACGATCTTTTTGACCAACAGCAGTCTGCAATAACTGTGACAACAGGAATACCGTCTTTGACTTCACCGCACGCAATAGCTTCTGCAGCTTCTTCTTTTGCAGCCTCTTGCATACTGTCTTCAGCAGCAGTTTTCCACCATTTTGCTACTTCATCGTGATATTTAGCATATGAATTTTGAGTAAATATGGGTAAATCTATGGATGCCAATAATTCATTCAAATTCGATCTTCCACACCCAATCATCATAGCCCCAGTTACAGCGCCATGATTTACTCTCATATTAGAGTTGGAGCTATTACAACTAAACAGTTGGAGCTCCAAATTACACATATTGCATTTCAATGTAAATGCTGATTCCAAGCCCACCTTACGTTCCCTTAAGAATTGTAAGTTATCAATAGTACATCCCATTGCTCTATTATGGTTATTGATTATCTTAATTTGGTCAAAAAAATACTGAAAATCGATTATTCTACGGCCTTCAAAAACCATATTAATTTCTGTTGGAATTGCAGCCTCCATAACCTACAAATAAAAAAATATGTTGCTCAGCACTACAAAAAAATTGTAGAATTACTATGATAGAAAACCTCATAGTATCTTAAGTCTAGTACTTTGGGTGTATTACCTCGTTCAAAAACTTACCAAACTCGGTAGTTCCACGGTTTCAGATAAGCCCAAAGGATTCTGAAAAAAAGGGAATTTATTTGATATATATTATGATTAATGACGGCAAAGTGAAGAAAAAACTGCTAGTAAAATACGTTCAATTCAAGGTACCTTTACTTCGTGTTGGTTTTTACATTCATCTTTTTCAGTTATTACTGAACTCGATAGTTCCACGGTTTCAGATAAGCCCATTATAGGATTCTGAAAAAAGAAAGGAATTTATTTGATATATTATGACGACATAGTAAAGAATTATTTTTTAACAAAAAAATTTAAACTGACTTCCAAGGTAAAAATAAAAAGAATATTAATACGTTCTCTGCCGCGTAGGTCACCGGTGACCGGACCCCTACCTGTATCAACCCGCCGCGTAGGGCACCGGTGACCTCAGAGCAGACCTGTTTTTGAATCGAATTTGTAAGCCATAGGACGCGTTCATCGTACATTTCTCTGTAGTAGGTGACCGGTGCGGCGCTGTAGAGCAATACTTTCACATGGTTTTCACCTATGTTTATTATAAGTGAAAATTTTAATGCAGAAACACAAAGGACTGAAAAAAAAAACGATTTCTATGACTTCTTCTTTATTTTTCCATGATAGTTTTAACAATTTCACTTATTTTTAATCAGTATTATGTTGTATAATGATTTGGCTTAAAATTATCATTGGCCAAGTGCGAGACGTACGCGCACGAAGGGTTCCGTACGTTTATAGAGGAAAAATAGGCGAAAAATTGTGTTTTTGTATGGGAGCCCCCCTAAATTATTTATATTATTTTAATTTTATTAATAATTATTAAACTACAGATAAAATCAAGAATATTGTGAAAAATTTGAAGTACCTAGCTGTTGCCATTATTGATTTCGAGCCAAAAAGTTAAAAAAAAATACGTTTGTTGTATGGGAGCCCACCTTAAATATGAATTTTATTTAGTTTTTAGTAATTTTTGTTATAGCGGCAACAGAAATACATAATCTATGAGAATTTCAAAAGTCTAACTATAGCAGTTATTGAGTTACAGCCTGGAGACAGACAGACAGATATACAGACACACGGACAGACGGGCAGACAGACGGACAGACATCGTAGTCTTAGTAATAGGGTCCCGTTTTTACTCTTTGGGTACGGAACCCTAAAAAATAAAAAAAAACCCTCATAAAATAAAAAATAAACTCTAAAAAATTAAAACAAAACTCTGAAAAATGAAAAAAAACCTAAAATATTAATCAAAACTCTAAAAAATTAAAACAAAACTAAAAATGAAAACAAACCTCTAAAAAATAAAAACAAAACTCTATAAAATAAAAATAAACATTGTTACAATAAACTTATGCAAATCGATGACGTTTATTGAAACATGTTAGACATAAGTATGGTTTATTAGGACATTCATCACAGTATGTCGTAACTTTCTTTGCCTTATTCTTAGCTGCTCTTGGACCGAAACTGTTTACACACTCCTTATAACATTCTACACAGAAACGTCTCGTCTTCCTCACTGGGCCTTCTTTTTTTATCAATTCATGCCTCAATCTTCTTGGTCTCCCAGTAAGATTAGGTTCATCCTTTTCTGCATCAACTAGGTACTCTACAAGTTGTCGTCTAAACTGCACAATACTTATTTTTGTCCGTTTATTTTCTTTATACATAACCCATGAGTTGACTAAGGCAGTATTTAAAATCAGTTCAATAGCCAGCTTTTTGTACCATTTGATTTGTACCATTTAATGTACAAATACTTTAAAAATCGTATTTTTTTCTCTGCTAACTATAAGGACAGTGAAATTTCCTATAAAAATAAGTAATCAATTTTTTTATAAAGATAAGTGGTTGATAACTTATTCACGTTTGAAAAGTACAGTTTTAAGCCAAATTGAGCGTGATAGGTGTAAACGCTCTTAATAATTATTTCATAGTAAATTTTATGGTTAGGATATTTAGGGTATAAATTTTAAATTAAATTATATTTAAGATGACGTCAATAAAAAATTAAGTTCTATATAACAGAGCTAATATAAAATATTATGTAGAGGTATTCTGAGGTCTGTTACATAGAACTTTTTCCACACATTGAGTGATAGCGTTAGTGAAGCGGTCTAATGCTTCTGCCAGTATTTTCGGACCCTGTGCATTGGTCTCCATCGCCCGAGCCCAAGCGAGCTCCGCCTCGGTTCGCCGCTCTTCAATGGCAATAAACCTTTCGGTAAGGCTGGCCATCTCAGATCTCCGCTGCGACGGGGGAGACCGTTGCAGCGGACGTCGACGTACCGGACGGGCCCGCGGTGATGCGAGTGCGGCACGGCGGCGTTGCTGCGCGGCGGTGCTGGGTCCCTGCGCCGCCGCCGGTGTGGATGAGCCCCTCCGCTGACTCGGGGAATCGAAACAATTGCGCCTTCGCGCGCTGACACCATCGTTTTGTCCAGTTACTGGCATTTCCTCTGCAACTTCGACATTTCTAGCCGCTTCAGCCTGTGTATAAACGAGTGTATTTAATTTCGTTTGTTCATAAGGCTTCTTAACTTAAACAAAAAATACTTCAAAAGTGAATATTTAAATGTAAACAATATATTTTATTATATTATATCATTTCAACTCCGTGTAATGTGTACACATGTTCTATTACGCCCATAGTGACATCAGCTGGAGTGTCTACAGATGGTGTGAGGTTTTCAGCTACAGTGTCTCCAACAACAGCAGCTGCAGTTGCTTCCTAAAAATAATAAAGTTGTTTAATATTAAAATGCATACCTACACATAGTAGACAAATATTATCTTATCTTATATCTTTAAACGAGCAATTCTTATATATATGTTTGGAATCTCGTAATCGGCTCCAACGATTTTCATGAAATTTAGTATATAGGGGGTTTCGGGGGCGATAAATCGATCTAGCTAGGAATCATTTTCATAAAATGTCATTTTATGTGTGTTTTTTGAATTTTTTGAATACCGAGCGAAGCTCGGTCATATAGCTAGTTATTATATAATTGTGTAAACCACACTTCCATGCACCTATTATTAACCCATCAATCCCCAAGCGGCACCCGACTGTTGCATAACAATTGAAAATCTATTGTGTCTGCGATAACCACGATCGAGGTATTAAGTGTATTTTCAAAAATTATATATTTTTTGTTTAGCCTGTTCATCAATAATAATCGGACTTATGACCACAAATTCAGGTCTGTGTTTGTTCTAGTAATGTAGCTATTGAAATAAGTCTTACCCATTGTATATTTTGAGCATCCAGGATGGTCACAGATTGCTCAGGAACCTCCTGAAAAATAATTGAAAATCACACACAGTTACATGTAACTTACATTTAAATGAATTTTATATTATGACACAATTACTGATAATAAAATTTGGTCTCACATTAAGCTGTCGCAATATGCTTTCTGAGTCATTAGTCTCAGAGCATAGAGGCGGTTGAACTGGTTGACTTTCATGTTCCTACAAACAGACAATAAAAAATTAAATTACACTTTATAATAATCACTAACTAATAATTATAGTGTATGGATGACATAGGTCTAAATTAATGACTCATGCTTTAGAACTAAGATACATACGGGAAATGGATTAATTGCTAAATTTGTATCGCCAATAGCATAACTAAGACCACCAGAAATGGTCAAAATGTTTTGTTCCAGTTCTGTAAGCTCCACCACCTCTGCATCAACCCCACCACGAGTTCTCCGCCTAGCCGTCTCTGCATTATTTGCTTTCCTTTTTGTTGCAGCTTTTTTATCTTTCCAATACTGTACTCAAAAAAATAAAAACAATTATAATAGACAGAGAAATAAAGATATATCTATTTTAACCCTGAATTATGTGTCAAAAACTTATTATAAGCATTATACCATGCATATTTCTAATTTCTATCTAATGAGATCTACAGATTATTCTAACCTTAGCCCACTGCTTCCAGTCCTTTATACACCCATCACCAACACTGTTTAAAACTGTGGCGATGTCCATCCAGCCACTTCTCATGCGAGTTCTTGCATTGGCTGTACGGGAATGTCCAGTCGCAAGGTCTGATCTCACCTCCATGAACCCAATCAATTTCTCCAGCTGAAGTGAAGAGGGACCAGCATTACGAGTCACTGCAGGAGTTAAAGTACATTAGCAACTTATTTTAACATTTGTAATTAAAATACTAATGAGCCATAATATTATGACACAATGGTCATGGTAACAATATGATACTTGTTTAATTCTGTTGCAACTGAGTTACCGATTGTATAAAATAACACATTATTTACACGGTTCCAAGTTTCACAAAATATATTAAGTGGTTTTCGTGGGTCGCCCCAATCGACCGATGCCCAATTTGAAGCATACAAGTGTAGAACACGTGTAGCACTTGATTTCTTAACTTCGATTGGATTTTTTTCATATTTTCTTAAAAGTTTGTTTTTATCAAGATTTAGGATTTTGTTTACCAACAATGCGTATGATTTGACAGTTGACTTTTTTAAAATTAAGCAAAGACCGAAATTTCAACTTTAAAAAAAAACATTTCAACTTTCTTATCATATTCTGCTATCATTTTTAATAAAAAGCATATTAATGATTTGTTAATGTCATTTTGTATATAAAAGTATTAATTTATTAATTGTTATCACAACGAAATGGCTGATATTTACGAAACAAAAACATATCGATAATTTAAATACGACTACGTCCATCCCTCAAAAACAGCCTTGCGAACAGCCGTGCGCTCACGCAGCCGAGACATCGTCGACGAGCTAATAGAGCCATCTAAATAATCATTTTGTTTTAATTGTATCTTCCATAATGTATTTATTTTTAAATTAACAATGGCCGTATTTTCAATCGCCGGACAGCACATTTATTTCTAGGAATAAATGTCTGGCGATTGGAAATATTTGCCTTATGAAAAACGTCCAATTTATCAAATGAAGCACCCTAATTAAGGCTGAACATTTTGATTCCTCAGCCAAATTAAAAAAAACAAACAAGGCTGAACAGTGGTTTGATTCCTCAACAAAAAAAAAAGAAATGTCATGTTCAATTCTTGCAATGCTTCAAGGACAAAGTAGGCGACATGGCGGTCTGAACGTTAGTTCTTCTAAGTAGTCTGTGAATAGAGCTTACAGAATACGAATTCTACAGCCGTGGTAACAGCGAACGATGTCACGGTTGCGACATCCGTGATAACAGCGGAGAGCACAGCCTTAACGTGTTCCTTAGAGAATAGCCTAGCAGTATGATGTCGGCATTTTTTCATAAAAATCGTATATGATTACGGCTTCGTCTGATTTAATGTTTTTTCTGGTTTCTCTTAAAACTTTCTGCTGATGGCCATTGTTAAAAAAGTGTGTTTTTAAACTACGTTGCTTCCTCCTGAAATTTATAAAGTAATTCCTCTGAGTAGTTTCTATTTCTTCTCTGTTATATTTCTTAGTTTTGTGATCTATTAAATTTCCTTCATAATATTTTAAATAAAGATCCTTTTTTAGGCACCATTGTTTCCATGTTATTTTGGCCGCTGAATTCTTGTTGTCTTCCACATTAAAGGTTTTTAAGAGCATACTCCACACTCATTGTACATACACAACAAAAAAAAACACCAAAAAAACAACAAAAACAAACAAAACAAAAAAAAAAAAAATACACTCCAGCCGTATCTTCTGGATGATTGGATTCCACATCTTCAGATGTTATGACGTCTTCAAGTTGGTCATTATAAATTAAGAATAATAATATGAATAACACCACAAGCAATAATTATATTCATTGTAGTTTCTAATTTAACGGAGGCCCATAGATAAACAAGGGAATCTTTTTAAAACCTCAAAACATCTCTCGACAGTATTCCTTGTTTTTATACGGGCCTCGATGTATGCTATCTCGCTATAGTTCGTTCGCGTTAAGAAAATAGTGAGTCATCTGTGCAAGGGTGTATTCATAGTAGAGTAAAAGTACAATTTTTTTTTAAATATTTAATTATTATTTTTAATGGAACAAAAATGTATTAAAATTACTTAAATCACTAATCAGTATCGCTAGATTCTTCAGTTACATTTATTATGAAAGAATTAAATATATTGAGTGAACTTTTGTTCTTATTGCACATTTGTCGAGCTCATCTAATTTATTGACTGTGGATATAAGTCGAGCTCTTTTTTTCACGCGTGATTTTAATGTGTTAGTATTGCCTTTTATTCTTTAATAATTTTATGAACAGTATTTTCGGACACACCGCATGCACTTGCTGGTTTTATGACTATGCTCTCCATAGTTGCATTTAAATCATACAGTTTAAAGTACTTATATCGCCTAACATTCCTGCATCGCGCTATCGAAGTTTTCTAAGCGCGTCGGTATATATACGACAGCTCAAAAGTATCACGTGGGCTTCGGCCTGACCGAGCATACCACCTCGCTCGGTCGGAAGATCTTCCTTTGGCCTCTACGCCATATTTCCCACATATCTTCTCTTGTCTCATAAGCATTGATTAACCGAATTATAGTCTGTGTATTTGAGAAACTACCGATTAACTGCAACTGAACTCCTTCGTTAGAATTCTTTAAAATTTCATGTGCCAAATTCGTAATGTAATGTCTCATTGTTGTGATGGTAGAACAAAGAGATACGAGATCTTCTCTACTAGCCCCAATAAGTTTTGTTACATTGGGACTGGTTACGTAACTAAGTAGGAACTCTTCTATAATCTCTCTTGCTTCTCTCTCAAAAATCGGGAGTCCTTAAATGTTGAGACTGTACATGTCCTCTGCCAGCCTCACAGAGTCGATGATGTTCTTGGTTATACACGGAGCTATGTGAGTCAAAGAGGTAAACACAGCATGGTCATATCTATATTTGCTTCCAAATTGTTACCCAGACAGTGGATCAGAAAGTCGCCTCTGGCTATGTTGAAAAATGTTTAAGATTGAAAAACCTCCAAATATAGATGGGATTTTTTTTTTTTTTAAAGTACCATTTATTTAATTAATTGAATCAAATAGGTGGGGAAATAATTACTAAAAATACAAACTAAAATAAAATATACAAACATATACAAACTTAGAATATAAACTTAGAATATAAAATTATAAAAAGAAAAACTTCCCCATGTCGTCCCCATCTGGCAGAGTGCCCAGCAAGCTGACAGCATTGCCACGTTGGATTGCAATTGCTATCCGCTGTGCCAGGTAGCTCCCGGCTCTGGGGTCTCGGGTGGCTTCAATAAGCCTCTTAGATATTTCTCTAAAAACCTTATGTGCCCCCGGACCCCATGCACCTAGGGTTTCTACCCCAAACGGTTCAAATATGAGATCTCCGCTGAGGTTCTCATATTTGCGCCGCTTGAGGTTCTCTGCTTGGTTGGCGGCTGCGCCCGCACAGCTCGAGGTGCCCTGAACATGGGACGAGGCGAGTGTGTCGACACAGGTAGCGTCCCAAACAAGGGCCCGTCCCATATTCCAGGGGACCAGGGTCATTCCATCGGGTCTCTTGCCATCGTCGCGCGCCAAACCGGAGGGCTCCAGTATCGCTGGCACGCCGGCAGTGACAAGAGCCCGACGAATGAGGTCATTCAGGTTGTGATGCCGCGTAAAGCGTCCAGCGCTTCGCGAGCAGCACAACCCGTGGTGACCGTAGCTGTCTACGTGCGCGCCGCAAACACACTGATGGGGGACGACATGGGGAGCACCAAGACGCAGAGCAGTGGCTAGGCGGAATGTATTTCGGTCCAGCAATGTTCCTATGTTTTTAGATGGTAGTGCCCGCAGCCAAGCTCCCGACTCCCACCTCTCCACAGCTAAAAGTCGAGCCCGTTCTGCGACGCTGGTAGACGTATTGAAAAGTTTATTACGCACCAGTTCGCAGACGGGCCCGTCCCAGAGCCTTTGCGAAGACGTGTTCTCAGGGACCCTACTGCCGGCACTAGCAATATTCCAGGCGTCCTTGGCCTCGTCCGCAAATGGAATGACTAATGGGCACGATGAGGGCTCTAAAATTTTTGCTATAACTGCGCGATTTGCGTGGAATGAGGACAAGAACGCCGGTAATGCTATGTCAGAAATTTTTCGTACTCCCAGGCCACCGAACCTTACGGGTAGTGTAGCTTGGGTCCAGGAGCGTTCATCAAAATTAATATTTAAAATTGTGGAGAGCGTATGTTTTAGAGTGTCATCTAAACTATGGAGAAGTTGTGGGAACTTCCAGAGCTGACAACACCGCAAAACATACGTCAATTTGGGAACAAATAAACAATACCGAATCAAAGTAAAAGCCATGTGACTGTTAATTTGGAGAAGTCGGTCTAAACTTTCACTAAAATTTTGTACTTTTTTCCTTTATATAGTCTGGAAACGAATCGGCTAGAATAGGTGAACCCAAGAGAAAAAGTGAACTCTTCTCAATCACTGATAATTCTGGGGCGACGGCCTTAAAACTGGATACTATTCCGTCTCTATCCTCACAATCATCAGGGACGAAAAGCTCACACTTCCCCAGGTTCAGATCTAGACCTATAATTTTGAATTCGTGAATCAGGGTCTGAAAATCCGAAAGAACTGTAGATGCGTCGCTGGCAAGAGTCCCGTCATCAAGGTACCACACGTTGAATTTGGAATTTAGGAGTTCGATGACCGGGTGAATAGCTAGGCTAAAAATTGCTGGGCCTAGAGGGTCGCCCTGTTGACAGCCAACTTCAGACTGGATTAAAGCACTGTAGCATGAAGGGCAAAATGGTGGGGGCTTTAGTTTTTATCTGTGTCAACATTGCGACCCTGTCTACAGAATTAAAAGCGTTTTTAACATCCACCTTTAGGTATACAGTGTTTTTTGAATTTTGAATATGGGTTCGAAAAGAATGAACGGCTGCCTCACAGCCACCTTTGCAGGCAAAACCAAGTTGTTTGGGTTGGAAGTATGATGATAGCGAGTTCATGGATCTGCAGGCTATCTTGGCAGTGAGGCGCCGGTACGTCGAGCCGACAGCGATCGGACGAATGCCACCATCTCTCTTCCTCAGCGCGCAGAGGTTTGCTCCATACAGAATGTCTACGATATCCGATGCAACGTCACCGCGAAGCATCAGGTTGCATAGATTCGTGACCTCCTGCAGGAGTTTCTCTCCGGCGTCCCCGCAGCAACCGCTGGTGAGGTCCTTCAGATGCTGAGGGGTGATACCGTCGAGACCGCCCGCTGAGCCCGGAGGAAAAGACATGATGGCTCCGCGAACACTGTCGACTGAAGTTTGAAGGGGTGGTGCAACGTCATGGGCGTCAGAAAAGGGTTGAGATGACAGTTGATGTGGGTGTTTATTTTGTAAGGCCAGAACGGTTTCTGGGGAGTTCGGAGCAATCGTGTCGCTGGAAAAGAGCAGCCGCGCAGCGCCCTTAATATCTCCCTCACTAATTTTATCTTCAACACGTTTAAATATGTTGTTTTTTGTTGAAGAGCCTAAAGAAAAATGTTGATTCAACTCAATTTCAGTGACGCAGTTTTTTTTGACACGGGAAGTGAGGGAGGCATTGTTTTGGGGATCCCTGGTCACGTGGAGAGTGTGGTAGGAAAACGTCAAGAGGTTTTCCCAGGCTTGCCTCGAGTTTTCATTTACCGTTTTGTGTATAGTTTCGGCAAGCTTCTGGGCTACCGCTACTCTAGCACCCCTAGGGATCCGCCTGAGCACTGGGACAGAATGTTTTAATTTGGATAATGTTTGCCAAAATGGTTCGCGGGCGGTAGAGTTCTGGGAAGGTGGAACTGAGGTCTCTGAAGGAGAAGAGAGTAACGGTTGCTTATGGCACTTACCTATGTGGATACGTAGGCCCCTCTCACTTCTGAAGTATCGGGGTTGGGGACATTGGCTACACTGTACTAAGTTTTCCAGCGGCAGGATTGCATCATCAGTGGATGTCCCTGCGTCTTGGCTATTTCTTAACATCTATAACTTAAAAAGAATAACGTTCTAAAATAGCCTAAAGTAAAACTAAAAATAATAAAACTATAGAAACAGAATATATAAAAAAAAACAATAAAACTATAGAATAGAAATAGATGCTAAGTAAAACAACAAAAGGAGCTAGTGGACTTGTCACTTGAAGCCGCCGCGCCGCGTCGTCTCCTTAGGACGTGCTCATGGTTCACTCCTGTCGATACAGCCAATGCGCTAATAATATCTTGTGTTTGAGTGCATGCTTAATAGTTTTGTCGGGACATGTTATCTTGAAAAAGCTCAAAAATTTTGCTCAACGGACCTTCAACGGACTATACAGTCAAAAGGATACAGCAGACTTCTTCTCCGAGTAAAATATATAATATTATTACTTCCCAATCCTTTGTATCTCAATGTTGTATGGGATCCACGGTTGTAGAAAATTAAGTCGGCTTACATACTCATGAATTTGTCCTCTTAGGGTTCGATAAATTATTATTGGTTGTAAAGAGAATACTTGGGAATGTATTTTCTCCCACTTTGAGCTAAACGTGTTTTGATTTTATTAATTTATTTGAAAATAAATTGTAGAGAAAATTTTAATGTGACATGACAATTGACATTTTTAAACAATTTAGCTGCGATTCAACAGCATCAACCCACTCAATGCTTCTTGGACCAAGTGTCCTTTAGGCGCTTGAGTGGGGAGGACCGTGGGTCCTTCTGTCCTCGGCCACCTCTGGTTGGTTCAGCCTGAGCGGAATCTGACCCTATCACTTCGGGGTTGGGGTCAAACTTCACAACCTTCTCGGAAGGTGTTTTGAAGCTGGTTGGATCTGGACATCTTCCCAGCTTAACCTTCTTAGGTGCGCTCCGGGAACTCGCACCAGAGGTGGTCGCCTCATCAACTGACGTAGAAACGTCAGCCTTCCCTATGGTAGTCCCTTCTGCCATCAGGGCAGACTCTTGACCTACCAGCCCGGTGTCTGATGGTGGCTGCAATGCATGGGAAATTCAACAGAGCCTTCAGGTTTTTTTACATTTTTATCCTTGATTAGCCCTTTTCTTCTGAAAATATTGCAGACATCTAAGGAATTTAGCAAGAAAGGAACCGCAGGAGACGAATAGTTTCGGGAAAGGTTCTCGGTACTAGTAGACGCACTGGTTATCAATGAGTGGGTTTGAAGGAAAGCCTTCGTTAATGTCAGGAATAAGCCTATTCAATAATTTGAGGCTGTCATCCAAACTGATTCCTCTATAGAATTTAATTTTGGAGTGCTCAAATAAGTTTGTCGAGTACCATGTCTCCCGAAGTTTCAATTTGAGTCTCCCTCGATCGAACAAGCTGTTAAGTGTGTTGAGGAGAAGTCTAATGGGATCAAGGGATCCTCTTGTTACTATTTAGTAAGCTTTATGTGCATAACTTGATTGTCACCCTGTCCCATAGAAGTCCCATTTATTTTGCATTCTTCAAGCGCTAGCTTACTTATCATAATAGTTGTTATAGTCCATGCTTTTTGGCGCATACCTTCAAAGCCCCCAAGCTGGTCGTAGTGGCAATAATCTCCCTCTAAGGGATTAGAGTCTGGCCCAATTTTAGGGGGTGTCAATCTAGAACCTAATAGAACCATACACCTGCTTAACCAAAAGTGTGAATCAGCGTATATGTTCTTCCTTCCGTGTTGCTTATCTAGTTCCGCAAAGACGTATCTGTTGAGCCCATGACGCTGGAGTTGGTTCCAGTTTATATATTTTAGGCATCAGGCGGACATTCTGAAAAAAATAGGCTACTTGACCTATATTTAATTTCATTGAAAAAATGCATATTTCTAGTAGAACTTGGCCTAGGAAACCGTATTTCACCCTTATCATCAAATAAAAGCTTATGATTGATAAATAAAGTCGATTTGAAAATATGATTTTATGAAAATATGAATTGTACTGACGAAAACGCTTTTGCGGTACTTCCGATTTGGATGTGACGTCATCCCATTTGTAATTTAATATCTTTTATTTATCGCGCTCGTCATATGTAAGTTTATTTGTACATAAATAATATGAATAAGCCTAGAAAGATTTATAAAATATATTTTCTTGAATAATTCAAATAAAACATCAGTTTTATATATTATCTCCATTTATTGTAGTTAGAAAATGAAATGGCCAAAACTTTTCTACAAAAGTGTTCAACATTACAAATTATTTCTAAATTCTTTTCTAATTTTTTGCCACTGTTAGACTCGTACGCTTAGCACATAAAACTTTTTTCAATAAAGAATGTATAAAATACAAAAAACATGACGTCACACTATGGCGGCACAATGGTGGACAGTGTTTTCGGTGCCATTTAAGAGGCATGCTTTTCAATCAACATTTTTATGGGTTTCCACTGTGTAAAATATTAAAATATTAGTTTTTTTGGTGAAAATGAATGATTAAGAAGCGATTAGAATGAAGAAAAAAAATAGGTCAAGTAGCCTATTGATTCAAATTTACTCAGAAACAAAACATTTTTTATTTTTATTTTGATGTCCAGGTTTATATTGTATTATCCATCTTTGGCTATTGTGGACGCTACCTTATCCATGGGTTTCGCCACTTCTAATTCAGTATTAGTCATTGTTTGTTCTTTAATGAAAAGCAAAATGTTGTCACTTAATGCCTTTTCCAAACATACTTGATACAACCGCATTTCATTGGCCTGTTTGCAAAAGACTCGCCCTTCTAGACTCAACTCTCTCTACTTTCTACAAAGCAGCCTGCCTAGCATACGCCAACGAGATATCTCACTCTACACGTTTTCTCGATGTTAACTGGTTTATCTCTTCATCTCTATTGACCCTAACATGACATACATTTTTTTTCGTACGTCTGTCGTCAAAATTAGAGATAATTTTGCTAGCGAAAAAGAGATAATATCGATATCGACAATATCACTACGCTCGATAGTGAGACATCCACGAGATATCTCGTTGGCGTATGCTGGACAATGTTGTCTCTTAGATAGTTGTAATGCCTCTTGTTCACTGATTTTCTTGATGAGCTCTCCCTTATCTCCCTTCAGACAACGTGATAAGACGCGTGGCTCGTATGTTCCTGATCCTCTGTTTGTTCTGATTAAATAAGATTTTAAAAGCGCATTGGTCAAACCTCATAAGGAATGAACCATTCTTCGCGTGGTGGTGCACGAGCAGTATCTTTGAATAGGTCCCTCTCATCGAGTTCGAGACTTAAATCATGATTTTTGAGCAACTGGACATGGTCCCATTAAATGAGGGGGATTTTCAGCAGCTCATTAGTCATTATCGTTAGGAAGTCTTGACTCCTAGAAGCACCTTCTCAATTCTTTAGATGTCTTTGGACATAATTAAATTTGCATTCTTTCCTCTTGATCTATAATAACCCATGGTGTAGGACCTCCTGAACATCCATAGAGCTTTTTTTGCAGTTGTATCATCAACATCCACATCTTTCTTCGAGTTAATTCGAAATTTGGAGATTCCACCAGTGGGGTTCAATACCGAATGACCATAATTCTTGCAAATATTTGAAAAGTAGAATGACAACCTTATTGATTTGTCCAAGTTTCCACGATACTGATAACAGGTTGCCAGCGAGTAAAATGTCTCGATATCATATGGGTTAATTCCTTCTTCCCTAAGTTCTTTGATGATACCTTCTTTGAGATGTGAGAACCCCATGTCATTATCTGGGTTCGCCACTGCATGACAAATCACTAGTGAGTCCTAGTCTTCATTAATAGGAAGAACTTTTTATAGATCTGTTAGTTGTTCTTCTTCTTTCATTAATACGTGAAGTTGAACTACACATTAGCAACTAGTCGGAAATAGCCAGGGCTGTCCCTCCTTGTTGATTATTATTGTTACTTCCTTTCCTGGCGATCGACCACCACGAAATCGTTGATCTTGATAAAGGAACGAAGGTGGTGCTCTTTCTCTGTTAGTTTTATTTTGATCAGTTCCACGCTCTCTTTGTTAAGATAACTACGAATTATATTAGGTACCGTGAATGCCTCCCGAAACCGTTCTTGAATTGAACTAAGGTCCAATACCGTTCCGAAGTAAGCCTGATGATGGATCTTCAAGTTCCATAGTAATGCGTCGAGGGCACCAGTCAAGAATAAATGACCGTACTACTTTTGTCCTGTTGTACTAACTCCTTGGGTTGTTATTTATTTTATTTATTTATTTAATTACATGTAAAGTTTACAGTTCTGACAAAATATTGTCTTTAACACGGGTTAAACAACTCGGTTACGGAACCGAGTTGTGTAGACAGTTATAAACAGGTTCTCTTATTTTAAAAGATAGATAAATGAGCTACAAAAGGAAGACAAACATTAAAACTACGTACTAACGTATTTAACATAATTATACAAATGACAAAACCCACTCCAAAAAGTGACCAGGGGCAAGTCTATACCTTCAAATGATGTTATATTAGCAACATTTTCTTGTAAATAGCCTTTCACCTTTTTATGTCTGTTGCAGTAAAATGTTCCATTTTCTATTAAAAACTTAACTTCGTAATTAATAATTGGGGAGTTTAGATGACCCTTAAAAATAACACCTTCCTGAGGGATTCTAAATTATGTCTTTTGTCCATCTAATTTGAAATGCCGGTTTACTTAATTGATTCAGTACGACGTATCAATTATTAAAAAAAAGGTCTTTTTGGCTCCAAAAATCGATTCTTCAATTGATCGATCTTAAAAGCCCGTATTTTAGACTTAAGATATCGATCGTTTCGACTCCAGACATTATACTAATTATTTAAATGTTATTCCTAGGATTTGCCCGACTTCATACCGCTGAGTCCAGATCAGGTCAACCGAGACAGACATATTGCAGTTGAGGAACAAGATATGGAGGTGAGTTAATAAAATATTGTGAATAAGATTAAACAAAAAAAAATCCTGTTTCTACCAGCTTGAATATGATTTTTCAAAAATTTTCCAGAAATAGAATCATAATCAGAAATTATTCATGCCAGCTTTAATACATTTCAAAACTTCATTTAATGATATTAATATATTAGATACCCCATGGACATACTGATCGATAGCCCGTTACTTACAATGATAACAGCACTTTATTTTTTCTCTCTTAGACCGACGAAGTCTGTGAAATACTTGAATGGGCTCTAAATTTTCAGACTTTTAAACAAGGGCCTGATATGGATAACGGCAAGACCACACAAGACCAGAGCACGCACACAGAAAATGTTGAAGAAGAAGAAAAAGTAAATTCGAACGGAGATAGCGAAAAAGACAGAGAAGTAAATAATAAAGAAAGAGAGCCTAGAAAGGAAAACAAAGGTGTTAATAACAATAAGGTTAGTATTTTTATTACCTAGCATTAGTATAGCTTCTCGCAACAATTCCATAATATTATGCATATAATTTACTAGCTACATGAAGATGAGAAAAATCCATACTAATATTATAAATGCGAAAGTGTGTCTGTCTGTCTGTCTGTCTGTCTGTTACCTCTTCACACTCAAACCGCTGAACCGATTTTGCTGAAATTTGGCATGGAGATACTTTGAGTCCCGGGAAAGGACATAGGATACTTTTTGTCCCGGAAAAATGTACGGTTCCAGCGCGATAAACGAGTTTTGGCGCAACGGAGTTGCGGGCATCATCTAGTATCTTATAAACGCGGACAAATTATTGCTAATTATGTTTGACTTTCAAAAAAAGAACAAAGAGTCCGTCAAACCGTACCTAGTATTGAAGCTCACTGGTACGTAATTACATAATATAATATATCAAATGAAAGGACTTAACATTTTTTACTAATTCTGCTTCAACTGATGAACTTGATTGCGGACGATAAGAAGCTGTAGAAATCGACATGTCGCAGAAATTACATGATTATCCCATGTCGGTTTTAAATAACTTCCTGTCACATAAAGCTTTCATATTATGATAGGTTTATTTAATAATAAAAAAAAAAAACGGTATTGCTACAGCAATCAGACGGGTTCTAAAAGGATCCATTCGTTATCCTGCATTGCAGTCCTGCTGCAGTCCGCCGTGCAGGCTTGCAACATCATTCACTATCCTGCGTGCAGTCCGCCGGCTTATGCAGGATAGTGAATGGTGTTGCAGGCTTGCACGGCGGACTGCAGCAGGACTGCAATGCAGGATAGTGAATGGGCCGTTTTAAGAGTAGAATTTACTAGTAGCTATTGAACACATGCGCCGACTGCTCCATCCTGTTTCGCTGGGGACTTCAATATGATGCGTAGCATAACATTATATTAAACAACAATTTCTTTGTAGAAGTCTGTTCCGCACGAGGAGGGTGATAAGAGTGAAGACAGCGAAAACAACGGCTGGTGGCGTTACCTGTACCCTTTCTATTACTTCGTCTAGATAGACGATCAACAATATTATTGATAACCTAAACACAAAATATTATCCTTATAGAGGCGCCTGTGTATAAACTCCATACATTTTTCATACTGTCAATATAAGTTTCCGGCCGTAAATAGGCAAGCGAATTCCTGTGAATGATCCGCCATTTAAAAAATGTTAATACTGCTGGAACAATTATCTTGTAATACTTATAGTAAATATTATGTGAAGAATAAGCTAAAAGTTTTTTCGCAAACGTGCCGTTTAAGGGGCCGGGTGCCATCGAAATTGTTATACATACGTAATACCAAAATCATTTTCTCATACGAAAAAATTTAACATGTTTGAGTTATTTTTCAGCTTAAAATAGAAATTACCTAGGTTCCTGCACAAAAATTTACTACAAAATATTTAAAAACAAAAAAATAATTTTAGTGCTTAAATATTTTTTAGTAAATTTACTACTAAATATTTAAACACTAAAAATATAGTAAAACACTAAAAATTATATACTTAAATAAATAGTAAATTTACTACAAAATGTTTAAACTCTAAAAATATTTTTAGTACTTATTAAAATATTTTGTAGTAAATTTTTGTGCAGGAACCTAGGTAATTACTATTTTAAGCTGAAAAATAACTCAAACATGTTAAATTTTTCGTACGAGAAAATGATTTTGGTATTACGTATACATCAAAGAATATATACACTATGTATGCATGCCGATGGCACCCGGCCTCTTAAGCTTAAAATTACATTAATTCTGTGGCGTCTACATTATCGTATAAGTACATTAACATTTCTATGTATATCGAAGGCAGCTATACCCTTGAATCGTGACTTTTCTTAGGACAAATAAAGTAATAGTAAAATTTACCAAATAATCTATATTGCTTACTACGTTCAAACAAACTTTCACAGTCGTTTAAATCAGAAAATACACTTAATGGTTCACATTCGACAATTACGATATATAGAAATATCGAAATATATGACGCAAGATTCTGATTTGACACAAGTGCATACCGAAGAGCGCGAGTTTCCATGAATCGTCAATTGCCTATGGAAGTTTTTCAATTTGTGTGATATACTTTAAGTAAATTGCAGATTGTAACTTCTTTAAGGTTATCAAAAAAAAACCTCACAGTTAGTTCTCATTTTAATAACCAAAAAGTAGCAATAGTTGAATGTATTATAAATAATATGAAATGAATAGTTTGTAAATTATTGGCAATGATAAAATGTTGGCATAATAAGTATACAAAATTTATAATAATATTACATAGAGATTATGATTTTTAAATAATTATAGATATTATAAAATAGCAAAATTCCTGTGTTTACTAGTTATTTGATAGGCTAAGCTCGTTGAGCCAAGATCGTTTCATTATAGAATCGCCGATCAAAATGTATGGAATTGCCTACAGGGTTCCCTAGAACAATTTTTTTTATTACTATCAAGCTAATTTTTCGTGACTAGCTTCATTTTGATAAGACGAACAACAATTTCCTCTGCGAAAATAAAAGGATTTAATTTGATGGTCCTCAAATATGGATTGTTGGTAATCTATTAGTAGGACAACGTAACTCCTAAATTATATTACTATTTACCTATCAATATACAAAAAATCAGATGGTAAGAGTTCCGTTTTAGGGTTCCGTAGTCAACCAAGTTTTGTTGATTACAGAACCCTAAAACGGAACCCTAATGAGCTTTTAACGTTGTTAGTGGCGGCCGAAAAGGAAGATCTTCCGACCGAGAGAGATAGCATGCTCGGTCAGGCTGAAGCCCACTGACGTCATTTCAGACGTTGTATATATCTTGCCGTTCTCCGAAACTTCGATAGCGCGATGCAGGATTGTTAGGCGAATTGTGGGTACCGCCACATCACTCCCCCCCGAAGACCTGTGGTATTCTTCAATGCGCTTGTGTTGTCAGGTGTGGGCCGAAGCTACGCGTGAACTGACCAGGAGAGGGACCCCGTGCTCTGCTTGCTGACCGGTCGTTGTAGCCTATGGCTGCCCCGTTCAAGCCAGACACGGGTTCGACCGGCGCGGACGACCAACGCGGCTTATGGTCGAGGCGACCCGGTTATGCTTGATGTCTGCTGACGTGATGCGGAGGGGCGGGGAGTGTTGATGATGATTGATGTCCAGAAGGATGCGTGTTCTTGTCGGTGGTCACCAATTTAACGTTGTTAGTGGCGGCCGAAAAGGAAGATCTTCCGACCGAGAGAGATAGCATGCTCGGTCAGGCCGAAGCCCACTGACGTCATTTCAGACGTTGTATATATCTTGCCGTTCTCCGAAACTTCGATAGCGCGATGCAGGATTGTTAGGCGAATTGTGGGTACCGCCACAAGCTGATTTGTATATTGATAGGTAAATAATTATATAGGTAACTACTTACTTAATTTAAGAGTGACATGGTCTTACAAACAGAACAATCCATATTTTGGCGATTCTATGTCGAAGCGATAGGTAACGAAAATAAGCGAAAAAGTTTTGGCTAAGTGCTGGGTCTAGTTTACTAGAAATGCCGACCATCGAATAAAATTAATATTTAAAAGAAACAATGTTACATTTGATAATAAAAACGCTTTCACGCTTAATTTAACTATTTGTGTGGGCTTAAAGCCCTTTATAAAAATTTAACCAGTGCGCATAATGTTGTATATTTATGTAAAAAGTAGATAATTTAGATATTTGCAATTGTAGAATATTAGGCATAATTAAGTGAAAAGTCAAATTAGTCATAAATTATTTGTAAAGATAGAGATTAGAAAATACGGTTGCCTGTGTCTTTAAGTCATAGTTTTAGTTTTTGTACTATTTTAACGATTATGTGACTTTGGAAAATTTGACGATACGCTTGTCGCGTGAGGTTCCATACCGTGCTTCAAGAGTGTTGCAGCCTTAATGTTCATTTTCATCAAAGTTACATAATTAGGGGCAGTCATTGTTATTATTTTTCTTAGAAATGAAGATTTCTAAAGCATGATCTACATTATACGTGTACATGCCCTACACTATCAAATTTTGGCTGAAGCATAGTAGCCGGCACAAGAGAAACTTTAAAAAGGAACGCTACTTGTCTCAATTGCGCTCGAATTTAACGTAACGTTGTGTTAACGTGTGATTTTGAGCACGTCTTGAAAAAAGCCAAGTAGCGTTGGACCCTTTGTTTCTATCAGTCCAAAGGACGACAGCGATTTACTCTTCAAGAACCAAGCTGAGATATCTCTCAGCTTGGTTCTTAAAGAGTAAATCGCTATCGTATTTTTGCGGTGCTTTTTATTGTTCCCCCTTAATAAAAAATGTTATACATTAAATAAACTATATATTGTTTTGTTGTATGTCAAGTGACTCAGACTTCTATCAAAAAAGGGATAAAGCATTGCATATCGTTTCCATTATTTATTAGTACCTGAAATGTTTAGTTTCTTCGTTCATTGAAATATGGCATTTAACCTTGCTGTTTTTTATATTCTGCGTTTGTACATTCACCATAATAATTATATTGAAAATCATGCAATATAGGGCTGGCACATGGAACTGCAAACTAACATCTAGTTTTTACTATATCTTCTAATATGCCAAATATATCATTTTCGTGCAGTATTTCTTTCTGGACGATCTTCACACACCTTCATAGTAGCTGTTGTTTATGGGTGAGGCCGCCAATTTTTGCTGATATGACGCAGAAAAATTTTGCGAGAGAAAGAAAATCTAGGCTGCTTGTGACGTTGGAGCACCTAAATTGTAGGGAAATTTTGCGAGAGAAAGAAAATCTACGCTGCTTGTGACGTTGGAGCACCTAAATTGTAGGGAATTTATTTCTCTACGCTATCATAGCGTTGAAAAACATGCCGTTGGAGCACCAAAATGATGGCGTAGAGGCTATGATAGCGTAGAGAAAATCAAACGTATCTCTGTAAATAATACACAATGCGGTTTGTATTATAGCCCCAAACATGGCCATTTTGACTACTCACATGATGCATTGATCGTTTTATGTGAAACAGTAATACTTACATTTGTGTCACAAAAAAACTTCCTTTGAAAAAACTGTGTACACAGCCCGACTGAGGTTCAAATGTGAATTGTCGAGAAATGGCGAATATTACGAGATTTTCCATAGAATACGTAAAAACTCAGCGTTGCCTCTTCCCGATTTTACCTTCCCTAACACCCAACGATAGCAATAAATCGGTATTATTGATGACGTTTAAAATGTGGGGTAGAATTGATGTAACGATTCATTTGATTTGAAAAAGTTTATAAAGAAAGTTATCTTAAAATACTATAAGAATTAGATGAGGTAATAGGCATTTATATAAGTATTCATAACATATCAGATTTATCTTCAAATCTGTCATACTTACTGCTACAGCGACAGTTAAAGTGCACCTCTTCCACGGCGGATTGTATATTTTAAGCTATTTTCTATGTTTAATTGTAAATATATTTTTAGACTATTATTGTATCTCAAATAATTAATTGTAATGCATGCTTGAGCACTTTGTTTTCTTCGTTAGAATCAATTTTCGAGCATAAGATAAACACAATACTTTTTAAAATACGAAGGGCGGAGAAAAATAATTGCAAAATCAGCAAAAATTGGCAGCCTCGCCCTTATCTTGTTATGAAATTATTTTCTTGTTCTTGTAAGCAAATTCTCTAGACTGTTAATGAGATTTTAGGAAATTTGATTTGAATTAAAAACAACGTCAGGAAAGTTGTTGCTTACGGAAATAAGAAGACAATTTTAATACGGTTGCCTAGCAGACAGACGTCCATTGACCTTCCTATTACTCTCTTTCACTCGGGTTATATCTATCTTATATTCACGGATACACTAGTAATGCGAAAGAAACGTTTGTGTAATGCGTAAGACAAGTTGTGAAGGGTTATCAATGCATTTCTACCTGCTCCGTGGCCGAACTATACTATTTACTATTAAGTCATAATAATATAATAATTACGTCCGTTAGAGACAAATACGTTGTTGTATAATATTCTGTTAATAAAATAATAGGTTTTTAATGACTTCTTTCAATTTACTCCTTGGACTTAAAAAAATGGAATCCGCGATGTCGGTATGAAAGTGACCACTAGAAAGTGATTTAAAGCGATCTTGTGGCCCACATTTTTCTCTTCCTCCATTCCTCTTAATACGTGGTCATTAAGGACAAACATTGGTCGCACGATCATTTCATCTCTCTTATGTCTCTTAAACCTTCCTATCCTTACCTATTTTATACTTGGACGCTCTATCCATTTCTCTGAGTCTATAATTTTTCCCTAATCATAATTTTCAACTTTAAATATTTACTACTACAAGATTTTAGCCGCAATGATTCGTTTTTGCTGTAATTTGTAACTGTGTATATTTATTAATTGGGATTCAAAATTTTTATCCATACCAACATAACAAAATATCGGCGAATTAATAATAAAGAGGTTTAAGTAAGCAGACACACACGTTTCGTATTTACAATGGAATATAATATTATATTCGGCCCGGGGCTTACAAATTCAGACTGACGCATGCTTTTTCTTATATTATACTATCATAGGACGCATGACATAAGTAAACGAATTTTATTTCTTGACTTAAATATTTTATATAGCTTTTAACAAAAGTTCAGTTGACAAAAAACTCGTTGGACCGCTGGTTCTGATTGTGTCGCCACTTGCACGCCCATCCCCAGCAGGACATGCCGGCCCAGGGCTCGTCCGTGTAGAACACTTGACCGTTCTGATACATCTGCAAATAATTATTTTGACACGTCTACAAATCTATCGAGCCTCTTGCAGACATTTACCAAAGGGTTTAAGTAATTTAATGGCTCGATCAGGGCTTCATAACGTTATCGAATAACAGAAAAAATATCGTTACGTACCGTTATTTTTATAATGGTAGCCAGATAACGTTATTTTTTAACGATATCTAGTAAAATAACGTTATAATAATAACGATAAATATAACGTTATTTTCTGGTATCAGGTATGCGATCGTGCACGGTGCACCAAATCTTACTCATATTTATAATGTAATAAGCGTTCTCTGTGAAAATACAAAGAAAAAAATACACCTTAAAAGCGTGATTACGTTTAGAAAATTTTCCCGCCTGTCATGACTTTCTTGACGGACTATAACGTTATCAAAGAACATATATTTACCGTTATAAATCCTATATAACGTTATAACATTTACCGTTATTAAATACATTTATAACGTTATTTCTAGTATCGGTAAAATTTTCATAACGTTATCTATGCTCTTGAAGCAATAACGTTATGAAAAAAAACCGTTATTTGAAGCCCTGGGCTCGATATGCGCGTTAAATTAACAGTATCGACGATTTTATGTTGTCTTGTAATAATGCAGAGGCAAAAACCAGAGATACAGCAGACTTGAGCAATTCTTAAAGACATGAACATATTTTAACACCAATCACATCTAAATTTTTCATTCTTGATGCATTAAAAGAAAGCAAAGAAGAGGTAAAACATTCGAAATAGGTTGTGATTTACGATTTAGTAAACTTAAAAAAGAGCCCAATATGAAAGTGAATTCATTTTGGGCTCTTTTTTACATTATTCTGGCTCACTTTAAAACGATCGGACAATCTATTTGAGCGGTAGGCTTTTGAAAGTTGTGGTTGAAGAACAATAATTACTAGAAAAAGCATTGGGATTTGGGGCCAAAGCTCAGTGATTTATAAACAATATTGCCGCCTTCCATAATAATAATACCATCGACTCTCGGCGATCTGTCCCTGAGGCTGGCTGAATAATGAAGCTTGTTTTGGTTTGGGCTCGTCTTCTAGTTTGTCATGATCAAGTGTCTCTAGCTGGTGTCTCATCTTACTTGGTAATTAGCAAGTAACTTACGAATGACAGATCCGAGCTCTTGTATGTGACGCCATCGTACCCGAACCTCAGGATAAAGTTCATGGAGAATATCGAGAAGATACATCTGATGTCCGTAGTCGCTGGTATGAAGTATCTGTAGGGGCCGCAATAGTACGACACCTTCGGCTCGTACTCAACCGATTCAGGAAATTCCTCACGAGGATTTATTCTGGAAACCGAAATATGGGTTTTAAAAGGATTGTGGGAATAATGTGTGGAGGCCAAAGGAAGATCTTCCGACCGGCGAGGTGTTATGCTCGGTCAGGCCGAAGCCCAAGTGATACATTTCAGCTGTCGTATATATACCGACGCGCTTAGAAAACTTCGATACCGCGATGCAGGAATGTTAGGCGAATTGTGGGTACCGCCACATCACTCCCCCCCGAAGACCGGAGGTCGAATCTTGAAGTCTTGTCGCTTGAGTCGCCAGTGCCAGTGAGTTCCAGTGAGTCGGAACTGTTGCAGTGAGTCCCAGTGAGTCGGAACTATAAGCTGCTGCACGGGATCCAGTGAGTCGGATAGCTGCCGTGCGGGGCCGATGCTACGTGCTGACCAGGAGAGATGTGCTCTGCTTGCTGACCGGTCGGTGTAGTGAGAAAGCCCGATGATGCCGATGCGGAGTCGCCCAGGCCGCGGTACATTGCGGCTAGTGGACGATACCCGATGAGGCGATACTGGCTGGTGCGGTGCGGAGGGGCGGGGAGAGATGATGATGAAGGAGGCGTGTTCTGTCGAGGGTCACCAATGTGGGAATAATGCGTGGCGGTCAAAGGAAGATCTTCCGACCGAGCGAGGTGGTATGCCCGGTCAGGCCGAAGCCCACGTGATACATTTCAGCTGTCGTATATATACCGACGCGCTTAGAAAACGACTACGACTCATTGGGACTCACTGCAACAGGTCCGACTCACTGGAACTCTCTGGCACTGGCGACTCAAGCGACAAGACTTCAAGATTCGACCTCCGGTCTTCGGGGGGGAGTGATGTGGCGGTACAATTCGCCTAACATTCCTGCATCGCGATATCGAAGTTTTCTAAGCGCGTCGGTATATATACGACAGCTGAAATGTATCACGTGGGCTTCGCCTGACCGAGCATACCACCTCGCTCGGTCGGAAGATCTTCCTTTGGCCTCCACACTTATATCCCACAGGATTATACTGTGGGCCAAAATGAGGTCCGCCATTTTGGCTCACAGTGTCATCCTCTTGAAAGGTTCATGAATGTGTAAATAAAAATAAAAATGTGATATCTCTATTGCGTGTAATAAACTATACTGAACACAAAATGAGTAACAAATTAAAGATTTACTTGTAAATACACTGCACGTCGGTCCAATTGTCATCTGAATGGCAGTAAAGGCCTTGAGTTGGATCCTTCGTCTGAAACTGCTCGCCGTGGGGGCCAACATAAGTCGTCTCCGCATGTCGATGAAAAAATCCCGTAAAAGCGAATGCTCCTATGAGTAACAAATATGAATTTGCAGAGCAGAACAGTGGATGTAGTACGATTACAAAAGGACACTACTGACCTCTAAATGTGTAACAGTGAGGTTTTCTTTCACTCGATAGAATCATTTGTACGTCTTCTTGGTTATGAGCCGAAGCAATGTAGTATGAAGTACCCATGCACTTGAACTCTAAAGTTAATTGGTCATAATATTAATTAGAATGATCGTTATTAGGCAAAATAAATGTTATATTCCATATATGACACAGAATAGATTAATTATCCTTTCTCTTATCTACATCTTGGCCTTACCTAAACCACAGAATACATGAGTTTGGTATCAAATTTGGTCAAGTCCCCTTTAGGCACTGACCTCCATTATACAAGTACGCTGGACTAATGATACCCTTTGAAATGGCAGCTATTTTTTGTGCCTATTTGAAGCGGAATCAGCTCCCCCAATATTCGGGAAGAGAACTAAATTTGACGTAAAAATGATGTTTGAAAGTCGCCATATTGGCATTATTGGCGCTGATAGCAGTAGTGGGATTACTTGGAACTAATAATAGTTTCTACTATGGAGGTATACTATTATCTGTGGTTTCTACAACCAATAGCGATTAAGCGGCCATTTGCAAGTTACGTCAGATTTAGTTCTCTTCCCGAATATTGGGGGAGCTGATTCCGTCTCATAATATAAATAGGCACAAAATATATATTCTGGGTGTCATCAGTCCAGCGTACTTGTATAATGGAGGTCAGTGACTTTAGGTCATTTTGTACAATAGCACGATTTCAATATTTTTCACATGGCCACCTCCAACCAAACAAAGATTGAAGCGGGTACTTAATTCAAATGCGTTAATGTTTTTTTGGATTTGTCTGATTTTGACTCTCAAGTCATTATTGGACCAGCGGGGCTAAAATGGTAACATTTAGCAATTCCTCTCAATCAATTCAGCAAATGAATTGTCAAAACTGTCAAACTGACAAATGTCAAATCAGTACAAAAATACAGAAATGAATTGCAAGCAGAGTTGCATTTTGCGATTTTAAAGAATTGAATCATATTATGATTCATATCATGATTCAACAAAGCGACCATTTTAGCCCCGCAGTTGCTTTACTCCCGAAACTGATATCAACTTGATACGAGTCTGATTTCGATTTCGTTTTTGATGTCATTGTAATGTCAATATAATGTTTTCTGTTTGGATTTGTCTGATTTTGATTCTCAAGTCATTATTGGACCAGCTGCTTTATTCCCGAAACTGATATCAACTTGATACGAGTCTGATTTCGATTTCGTTTTTGATGTCATTGTAATGCGTAGGAATTCCGGAACAAAATCGTATCAAAATCGAAATGTTGCCATGGCGTCTTGTCAACGTCGTTATAGCAACGTCGATTGTTATAAAGTAGGAGAAGGTTATATCGAAAAATAACGAAAAATATGAAAAAAAAATGTTTGTGTTTTTTCGTCATACCATAAAAATACATATCTTTAGAAACTTTAGATGGATGTGCCCATTTTCTACTTTAGTCGGTTTAAAATGGTTATTTTAAGCTAAGCACGATACCAAACTTAAATGGGACCGTATAGCTATAGAGCTTAACTCCATTGGAAGTTCCATCAATCACATTAAAAATGCTTGCAGACGAGCCATATTATTATATTAAAATAATAAAGAATTGATAATTATTATCAACAAAAAATGAAACGACACCACACCAATCGATACCCTAGTGACCCTAAAAAAACGTTTACAATATCTAACTCCGCAATCTCAATCGATGTCGATGCCTCAGTTGCTACCGTGAAATTTGACGTTTTTAAACGATCTGTAAATCGATTCTCAGACAATTTTGTTTGTCGCGAGCACCTATTCGATTTGGCGAATCTTTCGATGCTGATTAGTTCCAAATTGAGCCACAGCTCGATCGTGCGCTAGCATAGCTGTGAGGAATAGCAAAATCCATTGAGGTTGAATTAGTTTCAAATCGATCCACAGACCACAGCACGATCGTGCGCTATTTTAGATGTCTAAAGTGTCAAAAACCGTTGAAATCGAAAATCGAAATCGATATCAGTTCCGGGAGTAAGGCCCCAGATTTGAAAGTTCACGTTTTGGATATGGCTAAATTTGAAAGTTCATAAAAGGATTGGGCTAGTTTTGAACTTCAATGACAGTATCAGCCAGGGGTTGTCCAATGTGGTCAAAAATATTAAAGTTACATTAAGAAATAAAAATGCTAAATATTTATTTACTTAACCTTCTAATCACAGCTCCATTCATATTTCAAATAAAATTTAATTCATTGTTAACATTTTCAAAAATATTACTTTTAAGCTATTTGGAATTTAAAGGTACATACTTAGACTATTAGATGAGGAGCTTCTTGCACTGGTTCGCAATTTTCATATTCGTGTTCTTTGCCTAATTTTGATAATTATATAAAGGTGAACGCAGATTTGGGCCGCACCGCACGCACCGTAGTCGCCGCATTCGAATTCTTTATATGAAGTTGCGAAGACTGCGGCGCGGGTAGGTATGCGAGTTTGCCTATAACTTCATATAAAGAATTCGAATGCGGTACGTGCGGTGCGGCCCAAATCTGCGTTCACTTTAACTGTCCAGGATTTGATCGTTATTGATACCAATAACACTTTGAGATAAAAATAATGGTTTATTTTTACAAAGTGAATATAGCTGCATTGTCAGTTTTAAAAATTGTATTTTGGGATTTGACCAATTATGAAACCAAACTACTCACATATTAGTAACAACCTAAACCTTGTTATCAAAACACTTCCTCAAGTGGTAAACCATGTTTACTTATTCAATATCATGCAAGTAGTAGTCACCTCTTCACGGCGAGTAGCGATCAAAAAATGTTGTTCAAATTTTTACTAATTCAAAATTAATACTGTAACATGTTTTCTTACCAGGACTAACGTATAAACCAAACGGAATCTTCGCTTGCGTCGCCTTAATTTTTGCTTCAGATGCGTCCATTTTTTTATTTAGCTTAAGCTGAACCATCGACATGAGAGCCATATCAGTAGCGAACAGTAGTCGTTTTAGATCCTTTATGTGAGTATCGATGAATTTGGCTAATTTTTTGTAGGCTCCTTCCAAAATTTCACGTCTTTCGTCCTAAAAACAATCTTTGGCTGACGTCTATTCATATATAAAGGATAACGACAGTGCCACTGCCTCATCGGTCGATTTCGTTTACCACGTCTTGGACCAATGAGGGAAGAACCGGAGAAAGGTCCAAAAGAAGGTCCAAGGAGAGTTGACGAATTTAAAAACGAATAAAACATTGCCATGGAAGTTACCATTTTACCGTGGGATTACGATGCCGATGAGTGGCATTCACCCCTTACCACCATTTTTTCTCTTCTTGTTTTTTATTTCATAATAAAAAGAAACAATACTTACGGCACTGTGTGGCTCCTTAATCCTCGCGGTCATATACTTGTTGTATGCAATTAACTGTTCAAATTTTTCGTTCGCATAGCTATGTCGCGGATTCACTTCTTTGGTATCGGGCATATTGTATGGTTCCTGAAATTATTGCTTTTTAACAATTATTCAGTGTCAAAGTTAATGCATATTTGTCAGCAGCACGCGCCGTACGCACCGCATTTTAGAATTCGCTCGAAATGGTGCCCATTTGTCAGCACCGTACGCGCCGCATTCCTTGACCTACAGTCGGGACATTTTAATAGGCCACATTTGACAGTTCATCAAAATTGTACCTGGTAACCTTATAGCGACGTACATAAAAAATAAATATTTTCGTTTTGTTATAACTGCACAATTAACTTTTTCAATTACGATTACATATTTATTGTAATTATATGACCGATACGAATTATTTATCGATTTGCTTTTACTGATAAACAATTCTAAACGTAATAAACAAATTCTGATCTTAATAATTGCACGTCGTTACAATGTTACGTCGGCTGACCTTTTTTCTTTTTAAACTCTAGGGAAGTTACCCTAAAAATCGAAAGCGAAAAAATAGTATCGATGCATTGATTATTTGTAACGAAATATCCCCATAAATTAATAACCACGTTGTGAAAAGTAACACATATTTATGTGAAATGAATAATGATAATACTACATTTAACAGTTTTTATAATTTAAGCGAATAAATGCATTTTTTTTGTGAATTATGTACTTGTCTTATTTTGCTCCTTGAATTTGCAAAAGAAAAAGCAATAATGGGACAGGAGTTTGTTTCAAACGTATAAAATTCAAATATTTTATTTCAAGTCTGTATCGATTTATTCGTTTTGGTCGATGTTTTTACGCAGCTCACCTCACTATGGAGATTAATCTGACAGATGTCAAATGTGGCCTATTAAAATGCCCCGACTGTATGTGGCGCGTACAGTGGTGACAAATGTGCGATCAGCGCTCGTCATAATATCACTCATCACACTGAATCGAGAATATGATGTTTATCTTCAAAATAGGAAATTTTTAGGATTGTTTTAAAAAATACTCACGACTTGGACTGTTGGATAGGATATCCTCGCGAGCTAAAAATAAATCATTTTATACTCAATATAATCAACTTATACAAAATAAATAAATAAACGTTTATTATCCTTATTTGACCATTACACCACAAGACATTATAACTAAAAAAAAAGAAAAGAAAATTTACATATTTTGGTGTGGTTCGCAATCTTATTAAGTATTGTTTATCTATATAGGAGTAGCTCTGCTCTTGAATGAATATTTAATACTACCTAGTACACTTTACACAACCTGCCGCCACATTGTACCAAATTTGTATAATCTTTTATGCGTACCCTCTTTGATACACACATAATTTTGAGCTCAACAAGCCAAATCTCATATATTTTCTTATCATTTTTTATAACAATAAAATCAATGACAAACAATGCAACGAATCAAAAAACTAGGGCTATTGTCATTTTTAATGACCGCTGCTTCAAAATTCGCCATAACTATTGCTAGTTCTGTCTACTGTGCTATCGCCATGAGCCCATGACGCCATAAATCGTAATAATATTCAAATGGCACCACAAGATCGTGGTTGGTTTGCGAGACAAAATTAAAATGAGAAAAAACTCAAAAGTTCTTACAAGCGCCATAGGTACTCCATCTTCACTGGCATTGATCGAAATGACGAAGAGAAGTATCTGAGAACAGAAGTGGAAATTTTCTTAGCAATAAAATAAGTTGTGGAAATAATAAAAAAAAAAAAAAACTATAACACTATTTACATAAAGTAAAAAAAAAAATGAAGCTTTGCAATTTCTACGGGTGCAATTTATATAGAATATAGCATAATATCACAAACATTTTAAACGTGATTTTAAATACTTGTCATTAATATATGAGAACAAAAACGTACCAGACCTACTTTACTCAATGTTCGCCACACCATGCTTTCAGTTGTTCAGCAATAAATTGGAGTTAACAAAAAATAATTTGCGTTAAAAATAACGATCAATTAGAAAAACCGGCCAAGTGCGTGTCGTGCCACGCGCAATATAGGGTTCCGTAGTATCGCTAGTTTTTGATAATTATTTTATGGTCAATGAATGTACATTTGTAACGTGTTAAAACACTACTAAAAACATCATCTCAGTTACGTTCAAAGGAATTTGAACAACGAAAAGTTCCCGTATACCTCGCCGAATATTTTTTTTTAGTTGATCGACTATAACTCAAAAACTTATGAAGACTTCGTAGCCGTGATAGTTTTCCTTTTAAATTCAGCATATTTCCTACTCCCGTGAATTTTTTCACATTTCCAGAAGTAACCGTTTAGCTGGTAGAAGGGGGGGACACTGGACTCTAATGATTTTTTCCATTTTAAAACTTAATATTTTACAAACGGATCCCTAAATCGGAAAATGATCTATGAAAATTCATAATATTTTTAAAAAAACTTATCCAACGACACCCCACACGATGGGCTGGACGCGAAAAAAAATTTTCATCCTCAATTGATGTGTATGGAAGGTACCATAAAAAAAATTAAGATTTCATGTACCATTTTGTCGCCATCATTAACCCGCGAGCACTCGCGCTATGAGCATTTTGCTCACAGTAAATTTAAAACACGTGCCATTTTGTCAAAATTATGTTTATGGCTATCGTTTCTTCAGTAGCTGAGTTTTGTTTCGTCCCCCACCCCTGGATACAGATAACTTCTCGCTAGGGTGCACTATTCGCTCGTACAAGGAGATTTGTTACGCCGTATACCATCATGCGGCATTTTGCTCAGCGCGCGGATATCGGCGTAAGTACTTTTTTTCATTCATCACCATCATATCGACAGTTTTACTGCTACTTTTATGTAATATAATGGTTTTAAATTACTGTTACAGAAAACTATTACGTATTTCTATTATAGATGGATCGGGATCGAAAACATGAATGCATTTTGGTGTGGTCATATCCAAAGTAGAGTACCTAGCAAACCTTGTATATCCTCTACAGAAACATCGCATTTTAACGTGATTAAATGTTTATTACTAGAATCTGAGTTACTAGGACAAGAAAAACCAAATAAAATCTGAGTGGTTTTCCCGAGACACAAAAACCGGAAGACCAAAAAAGGCCTGCATTTACTACCAAATTTTTTTATGTACCGAGCCAAGTCATACATCTTGTGATATGTGTAAAGCTCGGAAATATAATGAAGATTAATACTTCCTACATATCTAAGTTTTCTTTTGGAAAACATTTTTATTTGTGAATTTTTTTCCTACATACCGCCTTGGGCGACTGAAAAATTTCTTGTCTTGAATGTTATTGAAAATCAAAAAGATAAACGTTGGTAAAGTTTTAAATATATACTTTTTATAATAAACAAAGTGTACTTTATTTAATAGAATGTTAAAAAGCAAAAATATTACTTTGTAAAACCCATATTTAATTACATTTATAAACGTGAGCAAAATGCTCTACCTGCGAGTGCCCGTTAATTTTTAGGGGCGCGAGTGCTGGCGGGTTAATGTGTGCATTCATGCCAAATTACAGCTTTGTAGGTCCTATAGTCTCTGAGCAAGACCGCGGACAGACAGACGGACAGACAGACGGACGGACAGACCGAAACTATAAGGGTTCCTTGTTGACTACGGAACCCTAAAAAAGAAGCAATATGTTGCGACCAACAATGAGCTGACTCACTAACCAGTGTTAAGGGTCCGTATACGAAATTTGCCGATTTCGCTGATTTAACAGACGTGATTTAACAGTTAAAATACAGTATTTCTTTAAGTTTTAATGCACAACATGTAAGATCATTTCAATTATAATATAATGTTGGAGCCAGTTTTTTTTTTTAAAGTATTTTCAAATAATCCAACTCAAACCCACGACAGTTTTGTGATTTTTGCTGTAAAAGGTTTAGAATATCACCTGTTTATGGATTGTATTGACGTCTTAACGGTATAAAAAAATACAATGTACTGTTGAGAAAGTCGTCTATAAAACGTTGGAATTACTTTTTACCACTTTAATATGAAATAGTTGAGTAAAAAAATATGTGACTCGGCAAAATTTTACAGAAAATGGGCAAAGAATTGCTGTTAATTTCGGCAACTTGGAGCTGTAATTCATAAAAAGAAAACGACAGAAATAATCTATAGATAAAATTCTATCCAATTCGAGAAAAATAAAATAAAATAAAAAAAAATTGTGCCAAAAAACACGATTCAAAACAACCTAAATCTCACATTATATTACTTGCCGCAAGGCTCGAGTCGGCTTTCCGCGCTTAAATATATTTTAAATCTAATAATTAATATATATATTTTTTAAGTCTAATAAGGGGAAAAAACCTAATAATATTTCTGTAGCGAACCTTTGCAATTTCGTATTCATCGGCAAAATTTCGTATACGGGCTCTTAAGCGCACTTTAATAACTTTACTTATTTTTATATGAACTAAAAAGTATTAAAAAATTCTTACTCTTTAGTAGTACCTCTATCGGAATTTGCCTAAACCTCAACTATTTCTGTATACAATCTTCATAATGTTGAAGCCGGTACCAGCTCAGAATCGTGAATTCTATGACAAAATATTTTCAATTTTTGGCACTAGTAGCGAATGGGTCGCGCGCGCTCCCTTTTTTTTTTTTTTTTTTTCACGCAGAGAAATGCATTACGCATTCGACGCAGGGGATGGGGACTCCCGCTGCGGATATGTGGGGCTCATCGCGGCGAAGATGGTATGTGCCGCGATCCTACCCACCAAAACTCTGCGACGCTCCTCTCGCCAACCAAGACGAAGCCACGGGCACGACACACCCACCGCAACTCCGTCAGTGGCCGTCCGACCTTTGTCAGACCACACTCATTTGGGGGCGCTTCACGCCCCGCAGGCCGACAGAGTCCCCACTTGGGGCTTGCTTGGGCCCGCCTTCTCTGGTGTCACGATGCACGGAGCGTTTGGTGCATCGTGACTCACTCTGGGCGCGCGCGCTCCCTAGCACCTTTATAGCAAGCATAATATTATATCAATCTTATGTGGGACAATAAATAAAACCTATGTTCGGGAACACATTTGGTTTCATTAGCCAAAACCCCCACACCCATTGTGTATTTCATATTTAAAATTTAAAAAGTGGCATTACTTCTAGTAGATTTAGGCTTAAAAGGTTTTATAATTTTAACTAGCTGTTGCCCGCGACTTCGCCCGCGTTAGCATGGTAGATCACATGACACATCCCAAGTGTTATTTATTCTACAAAAATATTCAATGTACAGAATTGACTTTCCTACGATTTTATTATATATTATAGAGGTTCCGCGCGGCTTCGCTTGCGTAATTTAGGAATTTCACGCAACCGTACATTTTTCCGCAAAAAATAGCCTATAGGGACGTGGTCTATTCTTCATGTTTGCCAAATAACATAAAAATTGCTCCAGTAGTTCTTACATTAAAACTTATAGAAATACTGTATTTTAACTGTTAAATCACGTCTGTTAAATGAGCGAAATCGGCAAAATTTCGTATACGGACTCTTAACCAAAGAAGTGTAGTTTGAATGATAAATATAAGTTAGTGTTAGTCACCGCACATAGTCTAAATTACATACATTTTCCGTGTTTTAATATATTATATTATGCTCGTGAACCTATGTGATCACATTTGATAACATTTACAATGTCGGATATTGATGTCACAATTCTTGAAGTGCATTAATTTCATTTGACTGACACCTGTGTTTCATTCCTAACTCTATGGTCACAGAACGGTCTACTATACTGTAAGGCCGACCAATCAGGGACAGCCTCCGGACAGTTGACAATTTAACAATTTTAAGATTGTAATTTAACGGTTTCACTTCGATAGATTACAATCTACCAAATAATAATACGTTAAATTGTAAGCAGTACGTTGCGGTTCACAATCTTTCGACTTTTTACAATCTCGCGAGATAGATTATAATCTAACGGTATTTACAATCTTACGGTGACATATACAATATACATCCTTAATGCCATAGGGCATTTTCTACCAGTCAACTATTGGGTGGTAGCAGAGACAAAACTAAAATAAAAACACAGGTGCTTTCTGTTTAGAAAAAAATAAGACATTCAAGAAATAAATAATGGAATTTAAACAATAAATACTGATAAAGATACTAATATAGTATACATATCAAGATACACATATATTTACATACTATTAATGCTACTGTAGCGATTGATATAATAAATAACTTATACTTATTATAATATATAACCTATACAATATATACACATTATACATAGGTAAGTTTATACATACATCCATATAAAACACTGAGTTACTGTACTAAAAGTCTTATGCAGGCGCCAGATATGTACTTCAAAGTTTGAGCAAACTTTGACGTGCGTAAACACATGTCTGGCGGCGGCGGCACAAATGTGCCTGCCAGACTTGTTTTCAAATGTTTCGGCACAGTTATTGTAAATATCGACGATAATCGTATACGGAACCCATATATTTGTGCATCAAATCAAACGCAAACCACGTTGATTTAAAGAGGGTTCACCTTGTAGTAGTTCGAGAAATTCTATAACTATCTCATTACTCCACTCCATAATAATTATTGACCACAAATTAAGAGTAGGTTTAATATTGTTATTGACTTTCAAAATGTGTACCTAGACAACTGCTCCGTTCAGCGGCGCACGCGTTACTAATTACTGCGACAAGTGTGGCAGGCTGCACAAACTTTGAAGTTTGTTAACTTTGATATTCGCAGAAAAACCGACACATGTCGGCAAATTGCAAATGTGTGTTCAAACTTTGCACAAATAGGCAAATGTCAGTGCCACACTTGGCGAATTTGTAGGTATTTGCGTATTTGAACACATGTCTGGCGCCTGCATTATGATTCTGCCAATTTATTTAGATAGAGCAGATTTTCTATTGGTTCCCCACCGATCTAAAATTATCTGCAGGTTGGCATCACAGACACATATTGGTTGTGTTTCTAAAAAATATCAGTATACTGTCAAGTGTGACAATCAAAATATCTTAAACCCAAGCGATCATTGGCCTAAGCGATTAGGCCAGTATACTGGTAACAGTTTAGGAACACGCAAATTGTCAAACTGAAAACTGACAACTGAAAGAGTTTTGGCGGGCATGTCATGGGCATGTCAGTTTCAAACTTCTACTTTTTATTGTTGGTGTGGTTCTTATTATTTTTTCTCAAATTGTGTTATTCGGGTCTTTGATATTAATTATTGGTAAAATATTAGCCATGAAATATCCGTTATCTTGCACAAGTGCAGGTAAGATGTTGTCATAACCAAAATTATAATTCCTGTGACATTTGGTGTGAATATTGGTAAATAGGGCAATTTCTTCCGTGAGTTTTAACTAAAATATCGTTGTAATAACTTTGTTATCCTTGTCATTGGAATATTATTGCATCTTTTTCAAATTGAAATGTATCAAGTTTTACATTCTTTTGCCCGGTTTTGTAGCAATTATTTATGGTATTACCGATAGTTGTTTACCCATACGCCATCTAGTTACTAAAACGGAAACTGTTTGACAATCAAGTTATAAAGATAAGAAAATGCCTCATTCTGTTGGTACAACTATGGTACAACTAATATATATTCTGTGGCGGTAGTAACATAATATCTGCTTTGAGTTTTTTTTTAATAATATGAGCTTTTGCCCGCGGCTTCGCTCGCGTTAAAAAGTATTATTAATTATTATGTACAAACTTTGATCCCGTATTTTAATCCCTTGGAGGTAGAATTGACCAAAATCCTTTCTTAACGGATGCCTACGTCATAACATCAACCTGCATGCCAAGTTTCAGCCCGATCCGTCCAGTGGTTTGGGCTGTGCGTTGATAGATCATCATGTCAGTCAGTCACCTTTGAGTTTTATATATATAGATATTATTATTGGGTAGAGATCAACTACGATAACATGGCGCGCCCCTCCAAATGACTGTTTCAATGTGTGAAGTCAGATCCTTATGAAAGAGTTTGTATGTGGTAAGTATTCAACCAATTACAGTACACGTAATATTTCAGTTAATGTCACTTATTACCAAAATTAATTGTTGGTCAACTAATCATAACTAGCCTACCGCGCAAAACAATGCACTTCAAACGTTTTGAATTTTGGAGGATCACGCCATGTTATCGTAGTTGATCTCTATACCAAACATCCCCTATCTTAAAGGGCCCATTCACTATCCTGCATTGCAGTCCTGCTGCAGTCCGCCGTGAAGGCCTGCAATATACCATTCACTATCCTGCATAAGCCGGCGGACTGCCCGCAGGATAGTGAATGGTGTTGCAGGCCTGCACGGCGGACTGCAGCAGGACTGCAATGCAGGATAGTGAATGAGCCGTTTTAATCTGACTGATCCGATGACATATATTTTTTAACCCACCACGTGAGAAATCTGATTTCTATAATGTTTCATACCATGATAACTAGACACATGTCGGAAGCTTATACAAGCTTAAACTGACACGCTCGAGCTTATCCCGAAATCCCTTCTTCCCCTCCCCAACTAGATGAAAGTTTGCATGTCGCCAGATTGTAGTTTGTGTAAGAAGCGGGAAGATCTTTACCATGCTTTGGTGGAGTGTGCCCGGGTGGAGTCAGAGAGGCGCAGGTTTGAGGCTGATGCGGGGGTGGCGCTGACACAGCTCGGTTGTGTGAGCACCATTCTCGCTCAGCCGAAAGATCCTGTTTGCTGGGGGCTAGTAAATTTGTATTTAAATTTTATTAAGTGTAGAGCTAATTAGTATCTGTTTGCAAATTGTTAGTAATGAAGTTTATAATTTGGATGTAATTTATGAGGCTGGCATTGTCGGTTTCGACACAAGCCTAATAAATAAGAAAAAAAAAAAAAACTATTACATAACAGTTTCATTATAATATTTATCAATTATAAAATATTTAAGCGATAGTGAAAATTGATTTCCCGCCATTTTCTTCACACTGACCATATTTATATAGTTGAAGCGGCATAATAAGAAAATAAAAAGACGGGTTGCACTCCGGGAGTGCCGGCAGAAGTGAAAACTTGATTATTAACGTTGTGCATTATTTTTTTAACCCATTTTTTATGAAAATCGATAAAAAAAAAACCAATCGATTGTTCGATTAATCAATTTCGATTAAAATTAATTTTAATCATTACTAATTTTAATCATTACTTAATTTTAACCATTACTTAATTTTAATAATTACTTAATTTTAATCATTACCTAATTTTAATCATTACTTAATTTTAATTATTACTTAATTTTAATCATTACTTTATTTTAATCATTACCTAATTTTAATTATTACTTAATTTTAATCATTACTTAATATTAATCATTACTTAATTTTAATTATTACTTTATTTTAATTATCATTTAATTATAATTAATATATAATTTTATTTAATACATATTTATTTTTAAATATGTCACTTAATTATTATAATTATTACTATTTTTAATTATTATTTAATTTTAATTATAACTTAATTTTAATTATCATTTAATTTTAATTTGGATGTTACAACACTACTCTCCAACCGTCTTACGGTCTTACGCGTTTTGTATGGTTTTTCGATCAACACGAAAATCTGGCGCGAGTTTCACAGTTTTTACCCATCCCACAAAAGTGCTGAACGCCGCTAAAGAAGTTTTCACTTCAAAAAATAAAACAATTATTTTAATTAATTAATCTAAACCCTTACAATCGATTAAAAAACATCGACAATCGAAAAAAAAAGCTGCTGTCAGACAGACTGTCAGATCTGTCAGACACTTCTCGCGACAGTTGTCTTGTAGGTGAAAACGCGGCCTTAATCAGCGCGTCTGCTTAAGAACTCATTTCCCCGACTGTACATTTCTGCTATACAACTCATTTCCCCGACTGTACATTTCTGCTAAACAACTCATTTCCCCGACTGTACATTTTTTCTTAACAACTCATTTCCCCGACTGTACATTTCTGCTAAACGACTCATTTCCCCGATTGTACATTTCTGCTAAACAACTCATTTCCCGACTATACATTTCTGCTAAACAACTCATTTCCCCGACTGTACATTTCTGCTTAGCACAATTTTCCGCGACTGTACATTTCTGCTAAACGACTCATTTCCCCGACTGTACATTTCTGCTTATCAACTCATTTCCCGACTGTACATTTCTGCTAAACAACTAATTTCCCCGACTGTACATTTCTGCTAAACAACTCATTTTCCCGACTACATTTCTGCTAAATAACTCATTTCCCCGACTGTACATTTCTGCTAAGCACAATTTTCCCCGACTGTACATTTCTGCTAAACAACTCATTTCCCCGACTCTACATTTATGCTTAGCACAATTTTCCCCGACTGTACATTTCTACTAAACAACTCATTTCCCCGACTGTACATTTCTGCTTAGCACAATTTTCCGCGACTGTACATTTCTGCTAAACAACTCATTTCCCCGACTGTACATTTCTGCTAAACTACTCATTTCCCGACTGTATATTTCTGCTTAGCACAATTTTCCCCAACTGTACATTTCTGCTAAACAACTCATTTCCCCGACTGTACATTTATGCTTAGCACAATTTTCCTCGACTGTACATTTCTGCTTAGCACAATTTTCCCCGACTGTACATTTCTGCTAAACAACTCATTTCCCCGACTGTACATTTCGTTCGAGTTCGAGTTCGACACAAACACTACTCTCCAACCGTCTCACAGTGTTTTAGAAACGCCCAAAATCGGAAATGACTAAGTTAATGCAATAGTTGATGGCGTCTTATATTTCAAATGCAAGAGTAGAACTCCCGAGTGCGCATTTTACTTGGTTTTTGAGAAAATTAATTTTGAAATTGCTCATTTTTGAACTTCCTAAAAACGAAATTATTTTATTTAAATTAATTACGAGGGTTTGTAAACTTGCTACCCAGCTGATTAGATTAATCATTAAGATACACAAATTTTGTACTTAATTTCATTCCTACAGTTCATCATTCCTGAGATTTTTATATTTTAAAATATTTAGACTTTATTTTTTTTCTCCTTTCCTATATTATTTCCGCACCTTCTGTCCATACTGAAAAATACTTTGGTTTAGTATTTATACTACAATATTTTTATTTTTTGTGACTCGCGTTTCATACCAGAGATTTACGAATTTCTAATTTTTATTCGCGCCTTAAAAATTTTAAGAGCAAAGTTTCATCAAATATATTTTTTTTAAATAATCAGTTAAATAAAAAAAAAAACATTTACAATTTTGTTTTTTTAATAATTAGTCAAATAACAATCACTAAGTAATAATAATAATAAATTTATAGTGTCGCTAATATTATTAACGACTTCATCCTCCTCCATTTGGCACGAGAGGACAGCATTTTTGAAGACCAAGGTGATGAAGAATAAAATGTTTTATTATTTGACTGATTTATTATTTGAGTGATTATTACATATTTGAATAATTATTTAAATTTTTTAATTGTAAATGTTTTTTTATTTAACTGATTATTAAAAAAAATAGTATTTGATGAAATTTTGCTCTTAATTTTTTTAAGGCGCGAATAAAAATTAGAAATTCGTAAATCTCTGGTATGAAACGCGAGTCACAAAAAATAAACATATTGTAGTATAAATACTAAACCAAAGTATTTTACAGTATGGACAGAAAGTGCGGAAATAATATAGGAAAGGAGAAAAAAAATAAAGTCTAAATATTTTAAAACATACATTTTTATGTTTTAAAATATTTAGACTTTATTTTTTTGAGATTGAGATTTCTCAGGAACTACTTGAACTGTAGGAATGAAATAAAGTACAAAATTTGTGTCTCTTAATGATTAATCTAATCAGCTGGGTAGCAAGTTTACAAACCCTCGTAATTAATTTAAATAAAATAAATTCGTTTTTAGGAAGTTCAAAAATGAGCAATTTCAAAATTAATTTTCTCAAAAACCAAGTAAAATGCGAACTCGGGAGTTCTACTCTTGCATTTGAAATATAAGACGCCATCAACTATTGCATTAACTTAGTCACGTCCGATTTTGGGCGTTTCTATTTTATTTTATTTGAAATTCGTAAATCTCTGGTATGAGACGCGATTCACAAAAAATAAAAATACTGTAGTGTAAATACTTAACCAAAGTATTTCTCAGTATGGACAAAAAGTGCGGAAATCATATAGGAAAGGAGATAAAAAATAAAGTCTAAATATTTTAAAACATTAAAATCTCAGGAACTACTTGAACTGTAGGAATGAAACAAAGTACAAAATTTGTGTCTCCTAATGATTAATCTAATCAGCTGGGTAGCAAGTTTACAATCCCTCGTAAATAATTTAAATAAAATAATTTCGTTTTTAGGGAGTTAAAAAATGACCAATTTAAAAATTGATTTTCTCAAAAGCGAAGTAAAATGTGCACACGGGAGTTCTACTCTTGCATTTGAAACATAAGACGCCATCGACTTATTGCATTAACTTAGTCATGTCCGATTTTGGGGATTTCTAAAACACTGTGCGTCTTACGCTTTTTCTACGGTTTTTCGATCAACACGAATAACTGACGCGAGTTTCACAGTTTTTACCCATCCCACAAAAGTGCTCAATGCCGCTAAAGAAGTTTTCACTTTAAAAAAAAGAAGCGAAGAAGAAGAAGAAGAAGTCGTTCATAATGAGGGATTTTCATGGGATTTTCACTTAGATTATGTACCTATAGATGTAACCATAGCGTGGCCGCACTTGAGACAAAAATAGTTTTTTGTGGTGTTGCCTAATAGGTTGACAAGTTCCACATATTAGGTAAAAATTAATGACATTAAACTGTAAGCACTAAAAAGTCTGAATTAAGAACTAGTACATTTAAAATGCTACAACTACCTCTTTCTTTAAATATTTTTACCAAATGTCACAGAGATAAGCTTTTATTAAGCGTAATTTATATTGTAAAGTGCTTGGCAAGACAAATAAAAAACAACAAATACGACGGGGCTATGTCGTGCAATCACTGGGTTCCTGTGGCAAGACATCAAGCCTATGGTTTCTTAGTATTGCATTTTTGTCTTAATTACATAAGTAGGTATATTCGCAAGATTTGGCTACAGACAACGGGACAGGTAAAACTAAATTAAAGTTTGTAATACCTCCTTGGTTGTGTAATGTTTTGATGTTAAAATAATTAATTATGGACAACCGTATGAACATAATATTATACCTATTGACTGACACGACTAGGGTTCCCAAATTTTTTTCGAGGAAAAAAGTATAGCCGGTCGGAGAAGAAAATAAAGCAGTATTTTACAAAACAAAACAGTATTTTATATGTATTATTTTTTAAGTATTCATAAGCCTATTTACAGTCAAATGTAGTTTGTGTACGGAGTACGGACGGACCCGTACTTTATCAACAGATTATTGGCTCCGGATACTAGCAGACATAAAAACACTATTTTGTTCAGCAGTAAAAGGTATAATGTGGCAGTAACAGTATACTGTTAAAAATAGAATGGTTGGGAACCCTAGGCACGACTAAAACACATACGACACGTTAATGATTAAATAAAACTAGTCTTAATCATAATCACATTTATTCAGAAACTCGTTTAAATATACAAATAATGTCCAAAATAATGACATACATTACCATAATGAAAATACCTACTTTACATTCATCACGATTATTGGCCCTTAAACAATATTAACTTTGTATGCATATTGCGGATTCTTTCATCGCGTTGAGACAGTGAAGTCATTAAATAGTGAATCCTTATTTCAAAATATCTAAAAGCGATGGCTTTAATTAATAATGAAAAATGATTTTCAAAGAGACTTTGATCATCAAAATGATTATTTAGTTGTGCAAACACATCTGTACCGATAAATTTTTTAAAAACAACGCATATCATTTTAGGTAAAGTGTTTTTTTGGGCAAAATATGAATTGCCGTGTATACATATGGTTTGTCTTATAATTTTTTCGGCAAACATACAAATTTTAATAACATTATGAGACGGATAAATTAATCCGCCAACGTCTTTTTGAGCAATAAAACCAGGAAACTTTTCAACTGCTACTATTGCTACTAAACATTCATCACATTTTATAATTTTTTTTAAATTGCGTACTACATACCCAGCAATATAAGTTACGGCTTCCTTTGAGAATTCTGATAATTCAAAGTTTCCTATATAGTCATGGCCCTCGGGCAAATCAACAATTAAATCTTCATCGAGACTTTCGTCATTCATAGCTAATATTCTTTCCCTTCTACTGTTTATTTTACGACAAATCGAATTTGAATTGCACGTCAAAATATTAATATTATCTAATGGTAAACAATTACCTGTGGATATATTTTTTAATTCACCATGAACCAGCAATCGCTTATATGCTGATACGAACTGGAGAGCAGTAGGGTTATTGTTAAATCCACCTTTAGAGCGAATGGCACTAAAGAAAACCTCTAAATGGTCTTGGCTCATTTTATAAGTACATAAATATCGAAGAGGAGCATTTTCGATATGTATGTGCTTGTAAAATAATATTCTTAGTGCCTTAATAGAAATTAAAAACCCCAAAAATCCTGTTTTTCTTCCCGAATTAATGACTAAATCACCATCAATGAGTCGGAGCGATTTGAGATATAATTCTAACTCTTCTAATTTTTCATTCACCATTTGAAAGTTTTCTTTACTGATCGGTTTTTTAAAACCATATGAATGTAAGCTTCGACTATTTAAAATATCAAACAAATCATTAAAATTTATGATAAATTCAATAGTAGCACCCGAATGTACAAAGTCTTCTATGGCTAGATAACCCTTACATAGCTTAAGAGCCTCTGCGACAGATTTACTAAAAGTTTGCGCTGCAAGTTTTACTTTCATGATTTGTTTCTTATAATTTACATGAGCAGCTCTGAGCTTATTCCCTAAATGCAGTCCGTCTTTTTGTTGTAAATTATGCAATTTCTCGATATAGTTCCAGGAAATTATTTCGCCATTAGCTTTCAAAATCTCTTTTTTGTCGGCAAGCGTATTCCTAACCAGCTTCAACATGTGACATGCATCTGGTATTATTACAATGATTTGACCTTCAATATTTATTGTTGGGTTTATATTATTTATGTCATGAAACTCAGCGCCTAAATTTTTTGACATGGCGAAATTTGCAGGACATCCATCGAATGTCACCGATACTATTTGTACCCCACATTCTACTAACAAATGTACACAATTTTTTAGTAATTCACTACGTTGTTCTCCGTTGACACCATTTGTCAGGAAGTAACCAACTGGTATTTTCCAACTGGAATTTAACGCCGTAACCATGAAGACCAAAGCATCCTTAGCTAGCGGCATATTATCGGTGTCTAGATTATGTCCTAAATTCACATATCCGACAGTGCGTTTACCATCCCACTGTAGGTGCTGACGGATTGACATTTCGTCAAGACTAAGGCAGCATAATATTTTTTCATTAGACTTGGTAACTATTAATTTGATAGCTTCAAAAGCTTCACTTGTGAATCCTGGTTCACAATTCACACATTTATACCACCTATATAATGTTTTAGGATGGGGTAAGCATGTGTTAAATTGCTTTCTTACAAAAGAATAAGCCTTAGGGCTTATAAAATGCAAGCACAATGCAAATTTTCGTAAGGATGGCGAATATTTTCGTGGACAGTTTGATTTATCGAGGTATCTTTTGAGAAAATCTGAATTTTGAGATTCAACATTTGACAATAAATCTAATTCTTCAGATTGCAATTGCAGTTTGCATTTTAATTCCGTTATAATATTTTGTAAGTCAGCTGTTTTTTTAACTAATCGTCGTTTAGATTCACGCACAGCACGCAATTTTTTGCGACGATTATTAGATTTAGTCTTCTCTTTCTGCAGCAGATTTTCTAGTCGCTTTTCCTTTTTAAGAGTCACTGGTTGAACAAAAGGTTCTACATTATCTTCATAGCTGGGACCGGCCTAAAATGAAATTAAGTAATTAAGTAATTTGATATAATATCATAAATAAGAGTGGTAGAGCCACACTTTGGCGCGAATGGGTCGGCTCGACCGGAGAAATACCACCACCTCACAGAAAAACGGCGTGAAATAACGTTTACGTTATGTTTCGCCGTGTGAGTGAGGTTGCCGGAGGCCCCAAGGTAAGGGGGCGTCCACAAATTGCGTGAGGTGTTTTTTTATATTTTTTGACCCCCCTCCCTGACCTGGTGAGATTTCGTGAGATTTTATTCAACTCCCCCTCCCCCCTCCCGGACGGCGGTAATCGCTTACCACCAGACGATCCGTTTAGGCCGGCAACGCACCTGCAACTCTTCCGACGTTGCAAGCGTCATGGGCAACGGTAGTTGCTTTCCATCATGTGACCCGTTTGCTCGTTTGCCCCCAAATTTAATTTTAAAAAATCTTTTTTTTTTAATTAAATAAATATGTAGAGACATTTGTTATTGCGCAGGTATACTTACCACATTTGACTTATGTGGTTGAATATTTTGTACTTCTTGTAAAATAGCCACCTTCCTTCGTTTATTAGGAGGTGATAGAGGTGTATAAAATTTATCTTTGCTCTTCTGACTCGTTGATGGCAATGGAGTATTTTCCTGTTGTGGCCACTGATTTATTGAGGCCATGCTCTGCAAAAAAAATAAGTTTCGACACTGCGTACAAAGCAAGGCACACTTAAACGAAGACTATTACATCTCAATATACAATTCTTGTCCTGTATCTTAGTTTGAATTGAAAGTAGGTACATTTACTAAATACTTACATGTATATATTTAGTTGGTATCGAATGAGGTTTTAATTGTACACGTTTATTTTTAATAATGAATGAATCCTCATCAAAATGAATTGAACAAATTTTTGAATACTTTGTTGGCACCCAATTTTCTCGTCCAGTGACATCCTGCCATTTCTCTTTAAGATTGGGTGGAAAGCTAAAATTTAAAGAACAGTTTATTTACATGATATGATAGCTTATACACACACTGGCAAAATTAGCGGAACATAGGTAAAAAGGGCCACAACTTAATTCAAGTGGGTCGGGCTGTTTGAAATCCTTTTTTATAGTTTCTAAGCTCATTTAAGAAATAAAATATTGAACAAAACTGGCAAGTTGACAGATTTTTATTGCAATGATGCCCTACTAAGTGTTTTTCGATAATTGACGTTGTAAGTGTTTCTGATAAGAATGGCGTTTTTAGCGGGGTGCAAGGTATGCCAGCTCATTTGATTGTTTGGTTTTTGGAAGAACACATTACTTAGATACAAAATTAGTGATTTTCCAGCATCTACGACAGCTAGAGCTGTAACCACCATAGAGAAAGGTCACATCTACCGTTCGGTCAGTCAGGCCTAAAGGTGTGTCGGCTTTCGTGGTCCATCGTAACTTTCAACGCTACAGAGAGACTGGATAACAAGGCAGATGTCGGGTGGCAATGGTTCAGGATGAGCGTTTTGTAAGGGTACTAGCCTTAAGAAATCGACCTCAAACTGCTTTGCAGAGACGAAACCTGTCGGAACAGGTCCGAGATGTACGTGTAAGTGATTGTACAGTAAGAAGACTCTTAGAAGTTAAATTAAACTCAAAGGTGCCAGCAAGGGCACCAAAACTTGAGACAGGACAGCAAAGAGCCAGGCTAAGATTTGCGCGTGAACATCAAAATTTGACAAGTGAGTGAAAGCGTGTGCTGTACAGTGATGGGAGCAAATTCTGTGTAAATTTTGTTGACAGGCGATAAAAAATGTGGATAAAATAAAATGGAGGAGTAGAAGAATATCCCACAGGAAATGATTGACAATCAAAATGCAAGCATGGAATGGCGTATCCAGACTCTCTTGAGATCCATAGAAGGCATTAGATGCTTTTAACATGGCATTTCTTAAGTAAAAATGAAGAATTTAACTTAAAAACTTACTACTGAAATTTCAAAGATTTTTCTTAATTTTTGATTTTTTTCAGATTTTTTCTATTTTACACGTTTTTATGCCATAAATTTATATAAGTTTTATTTTTTAATCATCAATTATTAAATTAATAAATAAATATATAAAAATCAGCGAATAATTTTCAAAAAAAAAAAAAAAAAAATTTGTTATGTTCCTCTAATTTTGCCGGTGTGTTTGTATAATATAAAATAATAATTATTGCTTGTCACGATGATGTGATAGATACAATACTTGTTATTTAACTATCTCTAAGGCCCGTATTTTTGGTCAGTACTTAAGATGCGACCCGGTCTCAAGACGCGGTTCGGCTCTGTGATTGGTTCAAATTTTGACAGCCAATCAATCACAGACCCTGAACCGTGTCTTGAGACCGAGATGCATCTTGAGTACTGACCAAAAATACGAGCCTAAGTGTGAATAAATTACTAAAATTAATTAAGTTCAGAACAATTAATTTTCTCTCTATATTTCCTTTTCTTTGTATTTGGGTACAAATAGTACCTACTTATCATAATTTGTATGTAATAACATTATTATAACTAATAACTATGTTACTAACTACTAATAAAATATTAAGAGTACGTCTATACTATCAAATGATAGTGTAGGTAAGTAGTTAGGTACTCATAGTATAATCTAAATTGAAATCCATATTAAAATATAATGCAATAAATAAAATATGGCAATTTCATAACAGATAGTTTAACCCAACAATCCTATGAATGTTCTGACCAAAAAAGAAATGATGTATTAATTTATTTGGGTAAATTCAGGTAGCTATTATGGCAGCCCTGAACTATTTATAGTTTTAGGTTATTTTATTTTTCAGATATAGAAAAAACGTATCACAACTCAATATTTTTGGCTAACATCACTGAATTCATTACTAAACATTATTATCGATAATCATCTACCGTTTTATTATGAAAGAAAGGAGAATTTCGCCTACTTACATGTGAAATGTTATTCCTTCTATTTTTCGCTCACTTCGGCTTTTACAGCCTAAAATACTGCAACCCACCATCGCACTTAAACTAAATATTGTTTATTTTCTAATTTTTAAATACAATAATCACATAAAATTCGCAAAATCATGAAAAACTCCAAAGATGCCTGGTTTGTTTGTCACAACTCAGATCTTGACAAACAACAAAAACCGGCCATGATGACAAAGACAAAAAAATATTTTGCGTCCTGCTTCTTTGCATGGGTCTGTCAATTAACGATCTCGCTTTATCGAGGAAGTTCAATAAGATGGTTACATCTTGTAGTAAAATATCTTTGGATTTTCATAACTTTTTAATTTGATTGTCAAACAGTTTCCATTTTAGTAACTAGATGGCGTATGGGTAGACAAATATCGGTAATACCAGGGAATACCATCAATAATTGCTACAAAACTGGGCAAAAGAGTGTTAAAGATACATTTCAATTTGAAAAAGACAATGATATTCCAATGAATAGGATAATAAAGTTATTATAACGATGTTTTAGTTAAAACTCACAGAAGTAATAGCCTTATTTATCGTTATTCACACCAAATGTCACAGGAATTATATATTTTGGTTTTGACACCATCTTACCTGCACTTGTGCACGATAACGGATATTTAATGGCCAATATATTACCAATAATGAGCATCAAAAACCCAAATAACACAATTTGGGAAAAAATAATAAAAACCACACCAACAATAAAAAGTAGAAGAAGTTTGAAAGTAACATGGCCGCCAAAACTGTTGTCACTTGTCAGTTTTCAGTTTGACAAGTTTTTCATCTCAGCGTGTTCCTAAACTATTACCAGTATACTGGCCTAATCGCTTAGGCCAATGATCGCTTAGGTTTAAGATATTTTGACTTATGTCACACTTGACAGTACACTGATATTTTTTAGAAACACAACCAATATGTGTCAACTGTCAAGTATGCCAACCTGCAGATAATTTCAGATCGGTGGGGAACCAATAGAAAATCTAGAAGTGTCTATCGTCGGCCGTCGCGCTGTCTGGTGGAGATTAAAAATAAGAAAATCACTCATTCATAATATCAAAACATCAGCTCAATTTCTGTATAAGAACTAATAAAAAGAATATCGTACCACGTATTATTATAAAATTAATCAATAAAACAATATAAACTAGTTAAAAGTTTTGAGTACAGTAGCAAAAGTTTAATAATCAGCGTAATGTAAATTTTTATTATGTAGCTGTGTTCTTTAAATTTATGAAACAATCATCGACATTTTATTACCCTTTTATAACCCCAGTACTTTTACTGGCAATATTTTTGTTGTGTACTAATCATAAATAAGTAAAAAATAATGGTCCTTCATGAAAAGGAATGGTTTATTGAAGCACCATGGGGAAGAATTTGTGGTATTGTATTATTTTCAACTGTTCTTCCTAGTTGCGTACTTTGTACCTTATTGAATGTAAATTATAAAACCATGGCATAGCTTTATCTAATTATTATAGTCGATACTTAAATGAAAGTTAAAAGTACTAGCTTTTTGTATTTCCATTTACTTATTTATTTCTAATATGAAAAGAAGTTTTTTTTAGTTTTAGCATGGGGAAACTGCTTAGATCCGCCTGTACTGGTCTGCCATGGACACCTGGACTCAGCTGCAAGCTTCCGGCCACTTATAAAACTACTTCCTAAACAGTTTTATTACATTGGTAAATATGTGTCATACAAAGATTGTTTCACAATTAGGGTTTTTGAATACATCCCTATACTGTCGAACAACTTACATGAGTTTTTTAAATATATCCCTATAGTGCCGAGAAACTTACAAAAAATCCTATAATTACTGTACATACTTACATAGTGTGCAAATGTATGAGGAGTAGATAAGAAGTGTAATATTATTCCAGGTATGGAGTACCCTGGCTCTGGGCGCTCGGACCACATGCCACCAGGTCTGATGATGAGCGCCCATGATCTCATGTACAGCATGCATGTCGTCATCAAACACTTCAGATGGAACACATTTGTTCTACTTGGACATTCCATGGGCAGTTTTCTTGGTCAGTATGAAAAATATTAAATTATATAATTAAATATTATATTAAATGTGTGTGCAGAAATAATTTTAAACTAATTTCTGTTTAAGTATATTGTATCTACAGTTTATCCACTGGGATATCTGATATTATGGTAACATAAAGATTAGTCATCATTTTACTATGAACTTTTTTTTTTAACATGAGGAAATGCTTTACGCATCCCCAGCAAATGGGGATGTCAGCCGGGGTATGTGGGACTCCTGCGTAGTCTACCCACTAAAACCCCATGGTGCTCTACTCATCACTTAACCCATCAAGCCCCGTATGAGCACCAGTGGCGACAACAATAGAATACAATAGCAATTCTTGGAATCTCCGATCAAAGGATTACGGCAGAGTTGCAGGTATGATAGAACCTACCGCAACTCATTTTTTTACTACTAGATTAAATTCGGTTCAGCAGTTTTGGTGTGAAAAGGTAACAGACAGACACACTTTTGTATTTATAATATTAGTATGGACTATAGATTAAGGCTGCATTTCCACTGAAGCGGAGCGGAGTTTAGTGGTGCCAAATTGACCAATCACCATGCTCAAAATATTTGCTCCGCTTCGCTGTCATTCAATTGATTGATAAATTCGGACTCTGCTAAGCTCCGCTCTGCTTCAGTGGAAACGCAGCCTTAGACTGACATCAGATGGACAGTCAGACACTATTACATTTATTATATTAGCAGTTTTATTGTTATCTTCTCAGCCACAGATTCATTATGTAATCAACCTAACATTTCAGGCAAGATGTACGTGCACGCTTATCCTGAGAAAGTCAGTCGTTTTTTGCAGCTGGATCCAATCGCGAGACATCAGCATGTATCCCCGGACAAATTCGCAGACTGGTAACTTTACCTTCTTAACTTACTTAATAGCTTTGTCCACACTGTGCCTTTTTCTGATCGTCAAAGGCATGTGTTATAGCGCAGTCAACAGCGAACGTGAGGCATGCCCGCGACACATGCCCTCTGACCGTCAAAAACTTTTACTTTATTATTAAAAATGACAGTTGGAGTTGCGTTCTTTGACGCATTCAGTTAAAGAACGCGCCAAAACGGAAGTTGAAAGAAAGAAGATGACAAAAATTGAAGATGAAAGCGCATAATGTGAACATAGCTATACAGTGTGTAACAAAACTAAGTGTTAATAGTTTATGGTGTATGGGTCCCCTATATAGAGTTCGATGTGAAAGTAGCAGCGGCTGAAACAGTAACTTTTCATATATATATATATGGAAAAATTATTGACGCGTGGGCGCTTGCCCATACAAATCACAAAAAAAATTTGCTCTTTCAGCGCTGCTACTTTCACAGTGAACTCTAATATGTATATAAGTAACACATACACACCCTAAAGTAATATCACTTAGTTTTGTTACACCATGGGCGTAGCCAGGATTCTATATATAGAGGAAGGGGGATAGGTCTTTAAGAGGGGGGGCAGGCAGATTAAGAAAATACTTCCAATTCGTGATTTTTAACTACAAATTACAATAGTATTGAAGGTGAGGTAAAAATTATAAACAAAAAATGAGCGAGCGAACTGGGATTGCCTCCTCTAGGTATGAAAGTCGTGAGCAATAGGGACCGATTGCTCTTGTAGGGAGGGGGGCCCCTGCCCGTACCTCGCTACGCCCATGTATATCACTAGAAAAATTAACTCATAAGCTGAGAAACCTATGTTGATTGGTTGGGTTACATCAATAAAATGATTCCTTGGCTGGTCTTGACATAACCCAAACACATGACAGGTCAGTCAAAGATCTATCGACAAATGACGCCCGTAAGTCTATTGCACCAAAATTCGTTTATCGCGCGGGAACCGTACAATTTTCCGCTGTAAAAGTATTCTGTGTTCTTTCTCAGGACTCCAGTAGCCGTAGCACGGCGACCAGTAGAAAAGCGAAAGTATAGACAAACTGCAGAGATAAACTTAAGGTGCTGTTCCGATCCATTTCAGTTCCAAAAAATTCAATTAAAATGCCACTTTATGACAGACTATAGTCACAAACTGTGGAGATAAACTTAAGGTGCCGTTCCGATCTTATTACGTTCCGAAAAATTCAATTTAAATGCCACTTTATGACAGAATATAGTATATGTCATAAAGAAGGATATTATTTGAATTTTTAGGACTATAGTCTGTCATAAAGTGGCATTTTAAATGAATTTTTCGGAACTGAAATGGATCGGAACGACACCTTAAGTTTATCTCCGCAGTTTGTCTACACTTTCGCATTTCCACTGGTCGCCGTGCTACGGCTACAAGTATAGCCATACGAATTTTTAGCAAAATTGCTTTCAAGGTTTGCGCGGGAAGAGGCACAGACAGACAGACACACAATTATGATTTGTGATACACTCATAAAAATTTTCAGAAGTACAATCTTCAAAAATGTTTTCAGGTACAAGAAGAAATTTATTGAGTACTTCGACAATTATGAAATGTATAACGCGCCACTGGAATCTGCACCTAAACACAAAAAAGAAGCCGTAAGTTTCATGAAACTATATTGCTTTTATGTTTATCATTTAGATCTCGAGACTCGGTGTCTTGACATAAACACCTTGTTTTACACCTTTACCATGTAAAATAGAAACTCTAAACAGCAGATCATAGAAAAAGTTATTGATTAATTCAATTATAGGTCTACCAAAATCTGATGGTAATTTTTGACAGCAGATTTTCAAAAAATATCCTTGATCATTTAATAAATTTTTATATTTGCATGTTTCACACACAAAATAAGCCGCTAAAGGAATAAAAAAGGATGAAAATGTTTTATTCCTATTACCCCGGTATTGCCAGAGTTAATTTATTTTCTCACTTTTTGCCACCAGATTCTGGTAGACCTATAGAATCTTGGCTGGAATCTTATCAGAAATGTACTACCAGGAAATGAATTCATAGACATTACAAAAGCTACGCAATTTGTTCGTGTCAAGCCCAGACATATTAATAATACGATAATTATACTATCAGGATCGCAAGTCAGTGTACTAGCATTCCAACCCAACTTCAAACCCTGATGGTTTAATTCAGTAGACAGTAATTAATATTTAACTTGTGGCTCATTGATATTTGGTTAGCGCCATGGTCGCGAGTTCGAATCGAACAGATGTTTTTTTTTTACTTTTCAGGTAATAGACAAGCTAATGAGTTCTCGCGCTTTAAGTCGTGAGGCGGCTGAGGCGACGTTAGAGAGGTGGTCGCAACCAGTTGGCAACGGATATATAAGGTACCTGCCCTCTTACTATTTACTAATAAGGTCTAAACACACTAGGCTGAATTACGCCGGCGTAAATTCCGACGCGTTTACGCCGCGTTTAAATTGCATACAAAATACGGGCCGAATACTAGGGGTGACACACTATTACGTCGCGTTTTGTATGCGTTTGACATTCGCGGCGGAAATCACGCCGGCGTAATTCAGCCTAGTGTGCTTAGACACATAAAGATAAACGGCGTATAAAGCTGATCGCACATTTATCAGCACCGTACGCGTCGAACGCACCGCATAAGGCCGCGTTTCCACTGACGCGGAGCGGAGCTTAGCGGTGCCGAATTGACCAGTCACCATGCTCGAAATCTTCGCTCCGCTTCGCTCCGCTTCGCTGTCATTCCGCTGGAATAGCATGATTGGTCAGTTCGGGCACCGCTAAGCTTCGCTCCGCTTCAGTGGAAACGCACCCTTATAGACAAAATGTGACGCGTACGGTGCGGACGAATATGCGAGGTTTTACATCTTTTGACTTTTAATACAACGTCAAAAATGTGAAACCTCGATGATAAATGTATGATCACCTTAATTCAAAGTTAGCTGCTTTCGTCTGTTAAGTGACTATTGTACACCATGTTTAGTTAACTGATAATTATGCATTTATATTCTTTTTTTTTTTATCAACATTTTTGACGAGGCTTAAAAATGCACTTGGCATCTATGTCAGCCTCATAGTATTGTTCAAAGTTCATTTAAAAATTAATTTAAACTATGCGACCCTTCATTGATAATAAATAAAACCTAATTAAAGTACGGGTCTCTTGCGAAAGAGGCGACGCCAAAATAATATTAATTTGCTCCCCAAACAAATTTCCTGGGAACAACTGGCTTCTGAGATCACAATTTTGTCCACAATCCACCAACAAGTGCATTAGGTCTTCTGTAACCCTACAGTGAATACAATGAGGGGACTCCTTCTTTCCTATCATATAATTAAACTTGTTGAGTGGAACGTGTCCTGATCGCATCCGCATAGCCGCAACCAAGCTAGTCCTAGAAATATTAGCGCCTTCAAACCATGGGCAAGGTTCACAATTCAATGTCCTATACCAGATACCTTTGGAGGAAGAACAATCAATAAAAAATTTCCTCCACATATCAATACAAATTTGCTTAGCTCTATGAAAAAATTCTGTATAGTAAGGCTGTATATGACAAGACATATCCCGACCATCACAGATAGCCTCTTTTGCCAGTTGGTCAGCCATCTCGTTGCCTAGTAAACCTATATGGGAGAGTATCCATTTCAGTCTAATGCAAGATGTTTCACTGAAGTCATTTAATATTTTAAGAATATCATATGCTATAGGTACTCCTCTAGCTCCCGAGATGCAACGAATAAGGTGCTGAAGTGCAGACATTGAGTCTGATAAAATAACAACCCGACATAAACCATTATTCTGAGCATATTGAAGTGCTTCTAGAATTGCAATAAGTTCAGCTCTCATGATAGAAATGTTTCCTCCAAGTTTTAATTTGGATGAAACATTCCTTTGTATATCAATGAATGCGCCACCAACACCCTCATCATTTCTAGACCCATCAGTGAACAACCTGTGATAACCGGGATATGTGACATGTAAATCATTTACAATGAGAGATCTTAACGATGAAATATTAAAATTACGTTTAGAGTGGGTTACTCCTTCGACCCGAAGTCTCACAATACTTTTAATGTCAATGTAGGACAACCACACATTCATTTGGAACATCTCCAGGCTAGAAGCTGTATACAAAGGTTTATCCTTAAAAAGGTTATATATTTCAATTAAATTAGGAATGTTCCTCCCCCTCCAAAAGTTACTAAAAGGTGATAAATGTTCTATCTTCTTAGTATTTTCATTACAAAGTGACACGGACTTTAACCAATGGGTCCGATTGCGTTTCTTCGGTGCACTTAAATAAGGCCGATTAATAGACTTAAATTAGTCTAAAATTCGTACTAATATTTAAGCTATTGCGTTTGTGGATTGATTGTGCCCACAACACTATTTATGTCCACCTCGGACATAAATAAGTTCAAAAGCATGTTTTAGCTATTTTGATTCTGTCAGTTTGACAGTTCGTCGGCGATAAAATGAACTAAAAGATTGTTTTATAAGTTCACACTTGTTAAGTCCGTACGTAAGCAAAGTTACTTTAGAAAATTGTGAAATGTTAGGTACCTTATGGCTGGGCTATTATTTAAAGAAGATACAATGAGGAACGGCAACGGTATGCGTATGAAATATGAATAAAATTTAGATATTTCTTGTTTAATCATAAGCATGACTTATCCAAACTTTTTTCGTTTTATGATTGCGAGAAGGTTAGCTAATAACGAATCGATGTATTCGAGACCATTCCGACCCTTTCGACGTGCCTGTTAAGCACGACGTGTTAACTGTTCACTTCGATTTTTTTTAAATGTATTGTTTTAAATTATCTACCTGATATATTTTGTGGGCGTGACTCTAAACAAATTGTAATAAAGATGTAACGTAGAATAATATACGCGGTGGCTTACTAGGTAACTAAAAAGAGTGAAATTATTATTTTTAACAAAAAATTAAAACCGACTTCCAAGGTAAAAACAATAATTTTTTGTTTAAAATAATATTTCAATTCTGGGCTTCTTTGTGTCCATATTTATTGATTTTTCTTTGCGAAGAACACAACTTTTTAGGAATATTAATTCACCCAACGGTACCGTATCGCGTTCCCGCCTGCTCAATGACATTTGGTTTGGCAGTTAGATGACATTGACATCTCTCAAACGAACGTTATTATGTCCATTTCCATAGATGCAGAATTAAGTTCATATTTAGTGACGTGAACTTATTTTAACAGGAACGTAATAGCTTTTGGATAAGTACATGAACTAATTTAGTAAAGTTTTAGTCTGTCCTTATTTAGATACGGGGAGAAACGCAATCGGACCCAATATTTACATCCGAGCCAAAGTCGACGAATGTGCAATGGTGCAATACTTAGCTCGCTTTCCATCACATGAATTGGAGTGCTTCTTATAAAGCCGCCACAAATTCTCAATGCTCTATTTTGTACCAAATTAAGTTTAATTATTCAAATGTGTCTTCGCTGCAGTTCCATATAAGAAGCTACCATACTCAATTCGACTTTTGATAAGAGAAAAATATAACCGTCTCAAATGTTTCGGATGAACACCCCAGGAACACCCTGACAAAACTTTTAAAGCATTGAGAAGTTTGTAACATTTTTCAGTTACTTTATTAATATGATCACTCCATTTCAATGAAGAATCAAGCCACATTCCTAGATATTTCACTTTATCAACATTTTGGAGAGCACGACCATTCATATTAACATTAACATTAAAATTTTTCCTAGTTTTTTAAAAAATACAAATATTGCTTTTTTCTTCAGACAACATTAAGCCCATATTGCATAAAATATCTGTTAAAACTGTGATTGCCTCATTAAACATTCTCTCTGCTAAGTTAAAAATCCTATAATCTAAAGTCATTTATATGACTTTAGATTATAGGATTTTTAACTTATTTATATAACAAAATCATCAGCATACTGCGATATCCGAAGGTTGACAATGATATTACTGATATTTCTTGTTAAAATGTTAAATAGCAATGAGGACAAAGGGTCACCCTGAGCCAAACCTTTACAAGCAAGTCTACAAATACATTTATGCCTAATTAACATCCTGCAGTTTCTATTAGAGAGAAAATTCCTTAGGTAAATACAAATCTTACGACCAATACCTAGCCTGTCTAAGTCTCTTACAAGAGCAGCAATATTCACATTATTATATGCGTTAGTAATATCTATAAAGCATGCTATTGTTGCTTTATTGTTAGCAAAACCCGTCTGAATATCAGTAATTAAGCCAGTAAGGTTGTCAAGACTTGACCGAGTACGTCTAATAATCCAGTCTGTGGGGACTTATAAACGTCTTTGCCCTACAAAAGGTGGAGTAGAAGCGTTTATGATGTTATGTTATTAAGGTATGAAGGCCTTATAAAAATCCAAATTTTCGACCTTGGGAAGAAAAGGCGCGAGCCGCCATCTTGAATTTAATGTGCCAAAATTACGTTTTTTTTAAATAATTTCTCAACCGTTTACTTTATGCCAAAATAGTCTATGGGAAGTAGAAAGAAGACAAAATTACCAACATTTTTCTCATACATATTTATTCTGTAAGTTTTATAGATAAAAAGTTACATCTATCAGAAGAAAAACAAAATTGCAATAATCATCAATCTTATTTAATTTTTTATATAAAATTATTCAAAATTACTTTTTAAACCGTTTTGATGGCCCGGGTTGATTAATGTTTACAACTACTTTGTCGTCGATATTTTCTGTCTCATTATCTGTGACAATCCGGGCTTCTAATGATGAAATTTCATCATTACAGTCCTCGTCATCTATTACAATCTCCAACGCATTTCCGCATGACTGACCACTACAGAATCCACACACGACAGAGCATTTTAGTCCAGCTTTTCTACAGCTACATGATTTACTGCATCCTTTTTTGCAGTGACAAGAAATTATCTTCAAAAGCGCCTGGGGTGCTGCTTTCTCTGTTGTTTTTATTGGAATGAGCCTGTTGTTGTCATATTTCCAGCCCCAGTCTTCTGGATTTCTTTAAATTCCATACCATTTCTGAACTTGATGGTATGTTCTGCGGGGTGATTCACAAAGCGATTCCGCGTGGAATCTTCCCGCTGGCGGAAACTATTTCACTTTTAAGCAAATGACAAGTGAATACTTTCCGATTTTGCTGTCATTTTGACAGTAGTGACATTTCGTTTGTATGAGTGAAACAGTTTCCGCCGCGGATTCGAAAAGATCTCACCGCGGATGGGAGTTTGACATCCGACGGCGGGAAATTATCCGAGGATTAGAGTCGTTTTCGCGGAATGTTCCCGCCACCTCCGAGACTCGTGAAATCTTTTCACTTCGAGAACCGTGTCATGGCGGATATTGTTAGATGAAATTATTTAATGATAAGAATAAAACAAAGCAATTATTAATACTCAGTTATTCGTGTTTTGTTTAAAATATTAAATAAATGTCGTACTGTAATAATTATGTGTTAAATCCTTTAGGAAGTGTTCATTGAACAATAAATATTTTTATTCATAAATGCAGTAGGTATATGTATTAATATTCGGTACTTAAAGATTTAGAAATAAGTATGATAATTTTTAAATTTTGTATTAATCCTTCAATCGGGGATTCTTGGAAATGATATTGTATTCAATTGTTGTCGCGGTCACCGGTGTCCTTATGGGGCTTGAAGGATTAATACTTATGTATTATGTTAAACCATTATTGTGCTTTTACAATAATTTTAAATAGTTATTTAAGTATATAATATCATTATAATTCCAAGGTCATACTCACCACACTGGAACTTCCATAGTATATCTAATAAAAACTAATATTAAATGAAAAACAAATTTAAAACAAAAGAAACTTATATAAAATTTAAAGCAAATTAATAAGTTTGTTTTACACAATATAAATAAAAGGTATTCTCACACAACAAGATTTACCGATTTATTAATTTAATAAAGTACTCTGTGATTTATCGGAGCTCAACACACGATTTACAGATTTGACAGATTGTCATTGTCACTCGGCAGTCGGCACATAAACAATATTTTTTGTTTTAATTCCACTCAAGCCCCAAGCGGCAGTCGGCAGCCGCGCTATTTGTACTTTGTACTGCGCGGTACGCCATTCACTCAAGACTCAAGCCCCAAGCGGCAGCCGGTTACCGCGCTCTTTTATTCAATTATGTAACATATTTCGCTGACTTACATACTACTTTTGTATAATCCTTCCATCGGGGATTCTTGGAAATGCTATTGTATACTATTGTTGTCGCGGTCACCTTTGTCCTTATGGGGCTTGACGGAATAAAGAACATAGATAATGCAGTATATATACTGAGAATAAAGAAGTTTCATTATGCGTACGATCCTTGATATACTGGCTACATTCTGAATGAAAAATACTACAATATAGACTATGGGCGATTAGTATCTTTTCGGCTATTGCCGTATAATATATGCCGTATCACTTATTGTCAAAAAAAAACTAGTGTCAATTATTCTCTTTGGTTTCGGATTCATTCCCGCGGTGGAAAGTTTGTGAATCGCTGTAATACTGACAGAATATGAGATCTTTTCACGTGAAAACTTTCCGACGATCGTGAATCAGGCAGCTGAACGCATGATATCGTGCAGCGTCCTTTGTCGGTGGCAACGAAGCAAGATTGAATTTACTTTTTATTGTCGATTGTGCGAATCGTTGATACCGGATTTCTTCTAGGGATTCCTTTTCCATGTCGCCTCCGTACAAAGTAACTAGAAAACGTGCTCCAGCGTCTTCGATGTCTTCTGGTTTTGCTGCTTCATTTTTGTAGACGCTGATGATAGCATTAAGTTGTGGGTTTTTCTCAACAAGAGAACAAAATTTAATTTTCCCTTGGTTGAAAAGAGACGAAAACATGCAGAAATAGAATGTTCTTTGCAGCTTCTTTGTATTTAAAACAATTAGCTGAGTATAATTTTTCAGCAGTTTTGCCTCTACCAGGCTTTTGTATGTATACGTTGCTTTGAGGTGGAGATAGTGCTGTTAGCAAAACAAGAAGATCAACGTCCTCGCCAACGACAATTACATGTTCAAATGTTGCACACAAAGATATTGCTGTATTGACGATTAGCACGTCAGCATCTTCTTCAGCTTGCTTGACTTCAATAGCGGCTTGTTCCATTTTTTGTTTCAGCTAGTATTAGCCAAAAATCTTTCTTGTGATACTTGAGCTGCCATCGTTTCATCAAAATGTACATCTGCTGATATATGTTTCTTCAATCGTCGTAGTCTTTCTGCAGACTTTGTATTTTCCTTTGCGCCATCAGATGGATATCCATCAAAAATAACGACTGCATTTGAACCATAATGGTTACGTACATATTGAACGTACCTCTCACAAATTGCTTCAAAGTGGTCATTAACATGCCATACTACTTTGTGTAGTAGATATCCTCCATCTACAACGGTTTTTGTGTTATTTGCGCTGTCCATTTTTTTCTGGGAGTTGTGTAAAAGCTGCATACAAAGAAGATTTTGTGCCTTTGCGCATGCCTTCTTCTGAGAATAAGGATAAAGGGAATGATGCAAGCTCGAATTTCAGGTAGTCTTTCACTTCATCATCAGTTTTCCTGGCGATACACATCCTTTTGGAACAATGTTAATGGTTCGATCGTAAATGTGTCTTCGCTGACCTTTACACTGTTGTTAACTGCTGCCAATGAAAGTACCTTGTCTTTGCGTTTTAATTTAATAGACTCAAAATTGTCGTATGTGTGTACCATGGTCGACATTCCTTCAATACCTTTTTTTCTAGACAAATGACGATTTATATTTTCATTTCCAACTACTCCGGTGCTAATAGAAATGAGTGAATCGATTTCGGGAAAGGGAGGATGTTGTGATAACCAATCCAACAGTTTTTTTAAGTCTTGATTGTCACGAGATACGCGTGAAGTCCTTGTATCGACATGTTGTTCTGATGTATCCAAATGAATATTACAATATTCTTCAATGGAATCGCAAACATTGTGAAGTGATATCATTCCTAAAGTCCACAGTACGAGTACGCTGTCACTGATTCCACGGCCACGAGTAAGGCCTCCACAGCTGTGCATCATCCGCATTAAGGTTTGCTCGATTGTCATGTCACTCCAGATTCCTGACCAAAACTTATCTGTACGTCTGATCGTAAAATAGCCAAGCGATGTAAATTTGTGGTATTCAACCGGATCCATTTCTTTTTCCAAGTCTAACATGCTTTGCAGTTAAAGAATTATTTTTACGTGTTGACTTACTTACGTTCGGAAACTTACCCGGTGAAACTCCCACAGTACCACAAAAAAAAAAGAAGAGAAAATTACAATATTGAAGTAGCAAACACGCCTCCAAATTCCGAATTCAAAAGAATTATAATATTAGTATGAATAAATTAATTATTATATATACATTTTCAGGCTTACCTACGATCAAAGAAACAAAAACATCACTTATCCACCATTCTCCAAGGAATTCATAACGAGCAGAGACCTCAACAGTAAAGTTCCTACGCTGGTGATAGCTTCAGAGGAAACCAAACAGATTGGCGGATACAGAGGCTACGAGTACTTGTTTGATGAAGCATCTTTCCCGAACAAAAACTATAGAGTCAGGGTTGTAAAAGGAAACCATGATGTACATATCAATAATCCTGAATTGGTTGCCAAATATGCATCACCGTTTTTACTCGAAGGTCTAAACGGGGTGGACTCTAGATCAAAATTATAAGGGCACTGTTAAAATGTTTTATTCCGTTATTAATTAATCTTTTTTTTTTGTAAATTAATCCCCTTGCTAATAAAATGTTAATAAAATGAATAAGCTATATGACTTTTCAATTCATAAGTTAAGGAAATTTTGTATAGTTAATTGTGTATATACTTTATTAGTAAGGGAGAGCAATTATTTTTAAGCCAGAGTAATTTGGATGTGTAGCCTTAGATTAAAGCTGTATTAATCTTGGATTAAAATAGCACGATCGGGGGACTGGGTCTACAGATATTTAGAATTGATTTACATGATTATCTACAAAAAGATTAATTATTAAGTCAATTGTGTGTAATAATAATAATTATAATGTAATACTTATACTTAATAATATGTACTTAATATGTAAATTTTTGTAAAAGGTGCAATAATTCAAACAAACAAAGTGATATTTTTACAGAGCGTAATAAAACCGCTGGACGGTAAAGTACACGTGATTTAGGGTCAGTTCACATTGTAACGCGACGAAGCGGAGCGACGCAAAAGTGAGCCATTCAAAATTGAACTTTATTTACTACAAGAAGGCACACATAGAAATAACCGACCATCTGGGCTGAAATCTGAATGTTCCAATTTTGAATTGCTTATTTTAAAAGCATCGCAAACCTTAGCGATGTTGTAACTAATGTTATTATACGTAAATTGTAAACAGTCAACAAGTGTAAAACATCCGCTCACCTACGACAAATTAATCGCAAAATATTGCAATACCTATAAAGTATGTTGCACACACGTTGTATTACGTTATAACAGTAGATAAGTGTCTCACATAGTCTATAGACCTATAACTTAAGGCGCTATATTGAAAGTAATTTTACCGCAAGGGCAATTTTATACTTAATTTGTATGACTATAAAGTCGTGAATACGCTGCGGCCAGAAGCTATCGGCTCGCTCGGAAAACATGCGAAAAAAAGTAATTATAATCATTTAAAAAATAACTAGGAGCATTTAAGCAAAATGCTTCTATACGATTTTGAGTTGCAAAGGTGTCTATCAATTAGACTAATTTCCTACAATACATCTATTTTCGTTTAAAAATAATCTTCAAATTTCGTTATTTTAAGAGGTCATTTCGAAAATTAAATGTATCGAGGCAAAATATATTAATCGTGTTTCTAGTTCTTCTCTAACCTAGATAAGGCTGTGAAGATATGTATATCTCATTACCAGATTTGTAACATTTCTGAGGGTCCTACAGTATTACGTCAAAAAGGACAGTTTTTTCAATATAGCGCCTTAAGTATCTTGAGTCATTGAGTGCTAAGTCTAGGCCGTTATAGTACTTAATACATATTATAAAAATCCATTCCAAAGCGAGGCCATACTCAACATATTGCTTAGTAAAGTTTTGGTTTTGCCCAGTGACTACTTTATTACATATTGCTAGACCCGTTTGACGTATTAACTTGTTGCAATTAGCATTACTGACATACAACAGCTAATCATCTTTCAGTAATCTAAAGTCTGCTGTCTGAGCGTTTTTAAACGATACGATATCGCATGTCGCTATGTTACTGTGTCGTTATGGCTCGTTGCAGAACATCCATACTATCCATACTAATATTATAAATGCGAAAGTGTTTGTCTGTCTGTCCGTCTGTCCGTCTGTCTGTCTGTCTGTTACCTCTTCACGCTCAAGGCGCTGAACCGATTTCGCTGAAATTTGGCATGGAGATACTTTGAGTCCCGGGAAAGGACATAGGATACTTTTTATCCCGAAAAAAACGGTTGTCTGTAAAGTCGGTTTACTGACGATAGTTGAACGTGACAACGTGCCTCTTTGTCGCTCGTTCGGCACTCTCGCTTGCACTTCAAACCTTAAAACGCCGCATGAGTCATGTTTATTCGTGCGTGCAGCCGGCTCCATCGAATTATAAGACGTTGTCACGTCAAAAAGAGCAATGCCAGGATAAAATTTCAAAAATTAGATCTAAGTAACGAACTGAGTACTTACAGGGGGGAGGTGTGAGAGCTGTAGATCATGCAATTATTTTGCTATCCGTTAGAACTTTTTTATTTCAATAAAATCATTGTTTCAAACTTACGTTTGAAATGATAATCCCAATATTGTGATGCCTTCATGAGGGAGTAAGAATTAAAAACTTGCATGAAACTTGCGGCTAAATATTTCTGTTCGTCGTCTATTTTGAAGCATTTTCAAATCCTGAAAACAAAATCATTTAGTCCATGACAATATTTTTATCGATAAACTATACTTTAAGTAGAGTGCATCCCTAAAGTACACGTAAAAATCTATGCAATATTTGAAGTCAAATTATTACTTGATATAACATTTTTGTCACTAATGCCATAAATAGCATGATTATGGGATTATTAAACTTATAAATTTTCTTTTTAGCTTATAAAAATACCGATTGATAAGCCCAAAAAACGTTGAAAACTTACGTACCTATGTTATGTTAAATCCACGTGTTTGAGGCATTTCTTGGCCGTTTTTATTGTTTATTATATAGCGGAACCACAAAACCCAACAAGATATTGCATTTAACGTTCACTAAACACTTTTATTAGCACTTTTTAAACATGAAATATTGCAGACCGACTCCTTTGTTATGTCCTATTAGGATTAAGGTGGGGTAAAACATTACAAACTTTTGACGTTTATACACCGATATGAGCTTTCTCTTTCACTCAACTTACTGCATCGTTAGTTAGAAAGAGTAACATTATCTACACTGTCAAAATATAAGCATAGCTCACTCAAGTAGGACTTAGGAGAGAGACGGATGTCGAACGCAAAGGCCGATTGTGCTTCCTTGTCGCTCGTTCCGCGCTCTCGCTTGCACTTCAAGCCTTATATGGAACGCCTCAGAGGTAACGCCGCATGAACTGTCATGTTTTTCGGGCGCGCACCCCATATCGAATTATAAGACGTTATCACGTCAAAATGTACGGTTCCCGCGCGATAAACAAATTTGGGCGCAACGAAGTTGCGGGCGTCATCTAGTTGATAATTAATAATATTGCAAATTAATAATGTTGTGATATACGTATTTTATACAGAAACTGTCTACAGAGAACGAGACGATTTTGGGCCGATAAAATGCCACTATGACCCAGGCTACAGATTTCATGTTCTACAAACATCGGTCTAACTCTAGTGAGTCTAGCGAGTAGCGAGTAGCGACCCTTGGCGCCGCCGCTTTGTAGGGGCGTAGAGTAAAATGAAACCTATAGCCTATGTCCAAGAGTGGGCAGTGGCATTTCATTGGTCCAAAAAGATCTCGCTCTAGGTGACAGTCCGGCGATGGCCGTAGTCGTGAAAGTGTTTTTTTTAAGAGAGATGTTAAGTGACAATATTGTATAATTAAATTGGAGGGTTCATTGGGAGTGGCATACAAGTGATATGGAAATCGGGTCTCAAATCTTGTTACCTGACCCTTTCACTCGCTTAAGTAATACTATATATATATATATATATATATATATATATATATATATATATATATATACAAGAATTGCTCGTTTAAAGATATAAGATTATGTAACTATGTCATTTTTTATACTGTTTAAATGTACGAATGTACTTATATCTATTATATTTTTGGGATGAAATCATTGTTTTTAAACTAATATAGTGTCCAGGCTTATTCCCAATTAATGTTACTTTTAAGATTATAAGGGATTGCGTTATTTTTACAACTACGTACATACTAATTAGTAGCATGCTTTAGGATGGCTCCGTATAAAAATTTGTTCAGGTCCCTAAGGAACATTGGGGGCTCACGTGACCCGAGGTATTGATACGGCAGATACTAAGGTAGCTACGCCCCTGCTAAATCTATACTTATTATAAAACAAAGTCACTTTTTTCCCTCATGTCCCTTTGTTCCCTTTAATCTTTAAAACTACGCAACGGATTTTGATGATTCTTTCAGTGTTAGATAGCCCATTTATTGAGGAAGGTTATAGGCTATATTTATCACGCTAAGACTAATAGGAGCGAAGAAATAGAGGAAAATGGGGAAAAAACGGGGAAAATTATTTGAAAGGGCTAACTTGAACGCGCTAATCTCAGGAACTACTGGTCCGATTCGAAAAATTCTTTCAGTGTTAGATAGCCCATTTATTGAAGAAGAGATAAGAGATATATAGAAATTTTTGAAAGGGCTTATATAGTAGTTCGCGACTACTGGAGCAATTTTTATGTTATTTGGCACAGATAAGAAGTAGACCACTCACCACGTGAAGGATCGTAGGCTATCCATTTTAATTATTTTTTCAGTGGCTATATATTTTATACCCGTGCGACGAAATATTTACTAAAAAAGTTGTTATTGGTTGTTCGCACACCGACGACGTCGCGACGCCTTGGAAAGAAGTGCCAATAAGCGAAATGAGAGATTTTCTTATTTTCTCCACCAGACGACGCGGCGCGACGATAGACACTTCTAGATTTTCTATTGGTTCCCCACCGATCTGAAATTATCTGCAGGGTGGCATAACTGACACATATTGGTTGTGTTTCTAAAAAATATCAGTGTACTGTCGAGTGTGGCATAAATCAAAATATCCTAAACTTAAGCGATCATTGGCCTAAGCGATTAGGCCAGTATACTGGTAACAGTTTAGGAACACGCAAATTGTCAAACTGAAAACTTACAACTGAAAGAGTTTTGGCGGGCATGTCATGGGCATGTCAGTTTCAAACTTCTACTTTTTATTGTTGGTGCGGTATTTATTATTTTTTCCCAAATTGTGTTATTTGGGTCTTCGATGTTCATTATTGGTAAAATATTAGCCATGAAATACCCGTTATCTTGTACAAGTGCAGGTAAGATGTTGTCAAAACCAAAATGTATAATTCCTGTGACATTTGGTGTGAATATCGGTAAATAGGGCAATTTCTTCCTTGAGTTTTAACTAAAACACCGTTGTAATAACTTTGTTATCCTAGTCATTGGAATATTATGGCGTCTTTTTCAAATTGAAATGTATCAAGTTTTACATTATTTTGCCCAGTTTTGTAGCAATTATTGATGGTATTCTCTGGTATTACCGATAGTTGTCTACCCATATGCCATCTAGTTACTAAAATGGAAACTGTTTGACAATCAAATTAAAAAGTTAAGAAAATCCCTCATTGTAAAACACTGTAGGCGTCGTCACGAGCTACACATAAACTAAAAAAACTGATAACCCTCTTTATGTTTTTGAATTCTGCCTCTTGGGCATACTAAAGTGTTTTTCTAATAACCAGAAAGAAAGTAATGGCATATCCCATTGATAATTTAAAGTTTTCATGGTTCATACTTAAATTCCTCTCATTTTCCTAATCCTACCTTACATAGGGACGATTTATCGGTGCGATATCCGAGTACGATGATGATACGATGTGAAAACGCTCTAATAATAACAATGGTTTCTCGCGGTTCGCGGTGTCGGAGTATGAACGGTCGTATTGTTGTAATGTTTTATTGATAGTATAGAGAACGAGATGATATAAAAATTTTTACAAGTCATTCTTGTGTTATTGTATGTCCTAGTCACCAAGGCTATAATATAAGGCAGCTATGCCCAACCCGCGGGCCGCATGCGGCCCGCTGGGTCTTTATTTGTGGCCCGCGTGATGCTAAACAATTTTGAAATTCACGCCCACCGGCAAAAGAACGTAGTCTACGTGACAGTCGTTAAATTTTTTCCACTTTTAAATCGTTAATTTTGAAGAATGTTATTTTTTAACCCTAAAAATTTTTTGTTGCGGCCCGCGACACCAAGATCAAAACATGTTTGTGGCCCGCATGAAAAAAAGGTTGGGGACCACTGATATAAGCCATATTATGTATATCCATACTATAGTGCGTTTCATCAAATAGTTCCTTTGCCGTCATGTTGGCACTAATGCAAATTAATATTGCCACATCACCTTTACTACACTACCTTAAATTAGGGGAGAAAATATGTTATCACAAAATGCACTTAAAGAAAATTGTACATAATTCTAACAGCTTTCGCCCGCGGCTCTGCCTACGTTAACGTCTATCCCTCGGGGACCGTTCTTTTTCCCGGGCTAAAAGGTACCCTATATCCTTCTCCATACTCCAGAGTTCCAGACAACGTGTACCTATGAAAATTTTATGATGACCCACTTAGTACTTTATGTGTGAAGGCGTAACCAGCAAAGTCACTTTCGCATTTACTAGCTAAAAGCCGAGCTTTGTGAGGGCTCGCGTCATCACACCTTCACTGACTGATGATAACACATTTACATGTAAATACTATGTTAAAGCACAAATCAATAGGCGTGATAGTTTGTCCGTAAAGTGTTCCACAAAATGTACAGGTTGTGAGAAGTACTAGGGCTCGCTTCACTCGCCCTGATAATATTATTGTACTAGCTTTTACCCGCGCTTTCGTTCGCGTGCATGTAGTTTTCGTTACTAGTGCATTTCATCAAATAGTTCCTTTGCCATCATGTTGGCATTCTCTGTTAATAACGTAAACACGGTAGACACGCTCTGCATGTATTCATAAGTTTTACTGTGTTTAAGGGTGATTAAACTGACGCTGGTAACCCTAGTTCACTAAGCCGTAATGGCGGCAACTCGAGTTTAATGGAATTATTGGGGCCTAGTTACGTTTTTCACGTTCACAAAACTCTTTCACTCTTAGCACCATCGTTCTTTCACTACTCTTTAATGTTTTCGGCATGATTTTCTCACGAAATCACACTAAAATTATGAAAACTCGCAGAGCATGTCAACCTTGTTTACATTATTGACAGACAGGAATGCCAACATGACGGCAAAGGAACTATTCGATGAAACGCACTATACCTATCCTTACTAATACATATTACTAGCTGACCCGGCAAAAGTTGTTTTGCCATAAGTATAAATAATTTTTAGTATGAAAAATATATGTTGGCCGATTCTCAGACCTACTAAATATGCTCACAAAATTTCATGAGAATCGGTCAAGCCGTTTCGGAGGAGTACGGGAACGAACATTGTGACACGAGAATTTTATATTTAAGATAAAGTCGAAAGTGTGTCTGTCTGTCTGTCCTCTTCAGGTCCAAACCGCTGAACCGATTTTGCTGAAATTTGGCATGGAGATAATTTAAAACTTAGGAATCATAGGATACTTTTTTGTCCTGGAAAAATGTACGGTACCCGCGTACAGATAAACGAATCATCTTATATATGCCTTGGACGACTATAAGATCGCTCGACGAAATAATAAAATCCGCGCATGTGTACTCTCTACAATATCTATCAGCAACTTTCAATAATTATGCCGTGTAAGCGGTGTGCCGTGTGACTAGTGACTACCAAGTAACTATTTAGGGTGGGTTCCATAATCCATTGCGCCAGAGGCGTGGTTACAGTTACAGTTTTGGTCAAAGTTTGGTCAAACGACAGTCGTAAGCCGCGCGCGGCCTACGACTGTCACTTGGCCGCTCGCGACAATAGTCATTGTATGAAAATGTATGGCACCGCTTCCGAGGCCCGCGACAGACGCGCGCGGCCGACGGGCGGCGACAGTCGTAGGCCGTGCGCGGTCGTCAAGACACGAATGAACTTACGCGCGGCTTAAGCTCGGTTTTCACTATACGTCCTGTACGAGTACGCTCGGACAGAGTGCACTCGTACGAGCTAGATCGTATGGGAGCCCACTCGGATTTTGGTTTTCACACCGTTATAGGTTTTACATCCTAGTAGTAACATTTTTAACCGACTTTCAAAAAGGAGGAGGTTATATTCTCAATGCATTAAAGATGACGACGACTGATCTGTTGCTTCACGTTCCACAACACTTCCTTGGCTTCATATAATTCTAAAAACTTCACTGTTTCCCGTTCTGTCCACTTTTTCATTAATAATTCTGCTTTGTTTTTCAAGACGCCATTTTGTTTTTATAAAATCATCCGAGTGCACTCGGAAAAATAGGACCGCGTCCGAGTTCACTCTGATCGGATGCGATCGTCCGAGTGCGCTCGGATTACCTGTTTACACAGTAGGTACGAGTAGCGTCCGAGTAGTAATCCGAGTGCACTCGGTCCGAGCGTACTCCTATAGTGAAAACCGGGCTTTACGACTGTCGCGATGCACGGAATTGTACCTTTAAGGCTAACTTAACTTTAACCTTAACTTTGACCACAAATACAGATGTCTGTTGCTGGTCCGACAATGCTTTATAATATCTTTGCTTTAACTTTGCTTTAATTAAATGAATGTGGGCGGGGGCGCTGCAGGCTGCTGGTAAAGGAGAACTGTCAAAAATGGCGTTTTTGGATGACAGATTAGTTCCTTTTATGGAGTGTAGATAGAGGAGAACTATCTTATATGGGGGATATTTGAAAAAGTGTCCAGCTGTACGCAGTAAATAACAGTTGTAAGTGGCGCTAGCTACAGCAAAGAGTATGGAATGAATGTAGCCGTTGGTGACAAATCACAAAATACATAATAAATAAATAATAAATAACATATCTACATTCCATAGTTCCTTTTTTCACCACGTTCATTTTTATTTATTTAAAGCCTTGTCGAGCTCTATGGTTATCGTTAAATATGGCGTCCAATAATGACTTTAACCAAAGATTTGACATTTTGCATTGTAGTTATAGTTAAAGTAACTTGGTGCAACCCACCCTAACTATCGGCAATGATCAATACTAGTAATTCCGTGCCCGCGCCCCGCTCACTCTCCAATACATTAGATAAAAATGTACATTTCACTGTTAGAGTGGGTTGCACCAACTAACTTTAACTTTTACTCCAATGCAAAATGTCAAATCTCGTTAAAGTTAAGGCGTCCAAACACCCCATCTGCTCATACGACATCTGTCAATTTTTCCGGTTCAAGTTAAGGTTAAAGTTAAAGCTAAAGGACGCCATATTTAACTTTAACCTTAACTTCAACTTTAACCACGCCTCTGGTGCAACCCACTCTTCCACCGACGCGACGACGCTGCGAACTGCGAAACAGCGGCGAACCGCTTACCGTTTCACTGTCCTATCCGCCACACGACAATGCGTTATATTGCGTCTCGCTCGATTAATGTTTCGCATTGGTTTCGCAGATATTATTTCGCAGTTCGCACTTCGCAGTGTCGGTGGACTAGAGGCGCTAATGTTGGTGCTAGTATCTGATTTTGAATGGTTTGGTCTGGAATTCTCAGCGACCAATAAGGCCCTGTAAAACTTTTTAAAGACTTCTATTTAAGTTATAAATTGGTTTTTTGTTTTATTTCTCTAAACCTATGTAAATTAATTATTTTAGTTCTTAATATCAGTAGAATTCTACCGATTAATCATTGACGAGTCACGATTCACGGACGACTCACGAGTCACGAGTGCATCAAGTGGCGTGATATTTTGTTTCTTCCGTTTCCTCACAACGTTGACAGTTGGTCATATCACATGCAGAAAAAACGCGAAAAAGAAGAACGTCTCAACCTGACAGTTGACAGTTGGTTGACACTTGACAGCAGTTGCGTTTTCGTCTTTCAAGAACAGTGTTGCAAAAGTTCCCGATTTATCGGGAGATCTACTGATTTTGGCGTCTCCCTCCCGATATCCCGATTTAACTGTCCTATCTCCCGATTTTTACATTGTATGCAATGAATGTTTAAAATATAGTATTATTTTGCATTCTCAAGACAACAACACTGAAGATTATCTGGTAATACTAAACGGGTAAGTAAACTCTGTAGTAAGGGGATTCCCCAACTGAAAGAGACAGCGTTATACTGGGAAGTGGGAAGTGAGAATGAAGTAAGGACATCTCTTTTCTCAGTATAGTGTTGTCCCTTTCAATAATTGGTGATTGTCGGTTGATACCGATTACCGACAGCCGACTGAACAATATCTACATGGTCTGAAATGTTTTTCGTTCGTCCACACGGTTGTCATGGAAAGAAAGAAAGTTTAAATTTTATTTGTGTTAGGTATTTGTTAAGTACGCTATATAGTATATGTGTCGATGTCCGACTCCGATGATTCATGAAATAGTCCAAGAACGAGTAAAGCGAAGAAAATACTCACAAAATTTTAAAGAATGTTTGCAAAAGTAGCAACCAAAAAGTGGTAAGAAAATGAATGATTTGCCATTTTCAATGTATCAATGTTTTTAACAATATAATTTAATTAATAGCGTAAAATATTGTTGTTTTATTTGGAAAAAAAATATCCCGTTTTCTCCCGATAATTACCTGGAGATTTGCCCGATTTTTGAATTATCACTTTTGCAACACTGTTCAAGAAGTTTTGGAAAAAAATACCCTCTTTATTTTCTGATGTAAAAAGCTAATAAAATTTAAAATAATCATGGTGTAGCAGTCTGCAGTACTAAGAGAATTTAAACACTCGCTAAAAGTAAGTAAAATATAGGAACAATTTACAGCCGGCTTTCGGAAGTCCCACGACAGGTTTCATTCCATGGAAGATTTTCAGAAAGTTTACTATTTTTAACCTGTTTAAACTTCAACTAGGTATTTTAGCTGCAGTGTAGATGAATTTTATTATTTTAAGTTTGAGTGTTTTGTGGCATACAGTTAGTTTTATAATTAGAATTAAAAAATTCCACAACGTTAAAGCTACATTTCTAGGCATTTTTCCATAATATGTACCAACATTTAATTGAAATTCGGCTACACTACTATCGCGAGTTTTAACACCTTAATATTTAATTATTTTTACTAAAAAAAAAGAAACAGTGACTAAGAGTGATGAATTTTAAAAAAATGTTTGTCTTTCAGATGGCATTATTTGTAAAGCAAGATTTTTGTCCACCACTTCTATCTAAAAAATGGATCGCCATGAAAACAAGACCAAATATGGTATGTATTTGTCAAAATAAATTTTATGGTTCCTAATTGACCATCTTGGCAGAAAGTGATTTTAATTTTTAGTACTCACCACATACTCACCAAGTGCTCACCAATTTAACTGGGGGTTCCATACAACAAACATGTTTTTATGGCCTTTTTTGCTAGTAAACAATAATGGCAACAATACATATACGGGGCGTTCCACGCCAAGCGGACAGGAAAAAATAGTCGATGTCTCCGATTTTGATAATATTTGGATATGTTATACCTACACGTGTTATTAATACGTGTGCCAAATATTTTTGTAATATAATGGCTAGATTAAAAATGATGGGACTTTGAAACATGACTTTTCTATTCGACACTCCGTGCTTCAAAGTCGATTATAGATTTAAAAAATATATATTAGAATAATTAAACCACTGAATTTGTTACTTCATTTAATGAGCTCTTTAAGTGCATTTTTGAAAACAAAAAAAAAAATGTTTTTTTCTTTGAAAAAAATGCAAATTAATTTTTTTCTCTTGATTTTCTCAAAGAGGGACCCTTTTGATTTTTCTTATATTTTTTGTGTAAATAGCTAATATTCTATAGAACATTCCTGCACAACTTCTATAATGGGCCGGGAAGTGGATTAGGAGCTAGACTGAAAATGCTTCCGAAGGGTGGCGTCCAGCGCCATACTGTACTATGGGCAGAAATCGCTAAATAGTGGAAAAAAGCAGAACGCGTCGTGGCCATTTTCATTAGAGCCACGACGCGAATTTCGCGTCGTTTCACTGTGACCACAACGCGTTGTGAGCCTTTTTTTCGCTCATTGAGCGATTTCGGTCTTTGAGCGTAACACATACATCACAAAATCGTCAATTTTATTCAAACTTTAATGAGTAATAATAATAATTATCAAACAAAATAAATATGTGAGGGGCTCCCATTAAAAAAATACAATGTTTTTCTGCTTTTGCTCTATAACAGTATGGAACTCTTTGCGGACTCACACTGAAATTATTACAATTCTTAGATATGTGATAGATATGTCTAGAATATAGAATGTCTAGATAGATATGTCTAGAACTCAAGAAGTAATAACAATTTGTTTTCAGCTGATATACAGCAGACAACATATAATTGCTATATTGGAGAGTGGGCTACTATTCCGCGAAGACAGCGTTGAGGTGGAACAAGAGGCACCCGGCGAGGAAACATCTTGGAAGCAGGCTGGAGGGACAAAAACTGGTTGGCTTACGTCCGGGGAGAAGACAGTTGCTCTCATAGCAACTACAGCTCTCGTTTTAGTTGCTCCACCAAAAAAGTAAGTAGATATTCTATTATTTTATGAATCAATCAACAGAAAGGTAACAAAATAAAATATAATCATCAAAAGGTGTCTTTCCTTAGATAACTATAGGTTACAGAAAATAACTGCAGATTATTATTGTTACTTCATTTCTTAAGGGGCCGGGCTACCCTCGAAATTCTCATACAAACGTAAACCAAAATCATTTTGTCATACGAAAATATTTAACATGTTTGAGTTATTTTTCAGCTTAAAATAGTAATTACCTAGGTTCCTGAACAAAAATTAACTTCAAAATATTTAAACACTAAAAAATAGAGTAAAACACTAAAAAATATATAAATAAATAGTAAATTTACTACAAAATATTTAAATACTAAAAAATATTTTTTAGAATCTTGCGCGGTCGGCTAGTTATGATTAGTTGACCAACAAATCTTGGTAATAAGTGACATTAATCCTTCGATCGTGGATTCTCGGAAATTTGTTTTTATTCTATTGTTGTTGCGGTCACCGGTGTCATTATAGGGCTTGATGGGTTAAGTGAAATATTACGAGTACTGGTTGATTGGTTGAATACTTACTACATACAAACTCTTTCATAAGGATGTGACTACACACATTGAAACAGTAATTTGGAGGGGCGCACCATGTTATCGCAGTCTCTAACCAACTAATAGACTGACAAAAATGAAACATTTTATCATTCCGTTGAGACTGATGGCAGACTGTTATCAGACAGTTAATATCTGGTTATTATTAAATGGTTAATCAAACTTACCTGTAAGTGAAGTTCTACCATAATTAAACGAAGCTCCTTGTCTGAGTAAGCTTCCTTCAAAATATCTAATTTTGCCCTATACCAATCTTTGGTAATTAATTTACATGCTGTCCTTAATAGGGATTCTCCCTTTCCTTATCTCTTCTGTCGTCGTCTGTTAGTGATTTTCAATCTTTTTTGTTCTTTTTTCAACTCTTCTGATAGTGAAAAGGTGTTTCTTTGTTTAGGAAATGTTTCTAAAAAATAGATTTCCTTGGTAAAGACTTTTCAGTCATACACTGTCTAATGTAGGCTGAAGGTTTCCGATCCATACTACTTCTAATTACTAAAAATATGATACAAGATATCTCTTCTTTTTTCAATAGATTGTCTTAGATATCGCTTTCTGATTTTTAGGCATTTTGACAATAAAATACACTGTCCAGAAGCAAGTATCAACAATTTTAAAAGTATTCGTCTATAAATCTGGGGGCACGGCAGTGCCCCAGCCAAGCTTTTTAGCAAAGGCACGGCCGTACCATACATTTCTCGAAGCGGTTCGCGGCTATTTCACACCCCCTTTATCTTCGATGTTAACAAAGCTAGGGATTTCAAATTTTGGTCACTAGGAGCAAGTATTACAACTAGCTTAACCTCCAAATTACATGAAATTTCGATAAATAGTTTAATTGTTACGGATGGTCAAAGTTACTATATTTTGTCACTCACTGACATATAGATCATCAAAATTCTAAGGTACTTCTAGCAGACTTAGAACCTTGAAATTTGGTACCCAGATAGGTCTTTATTCACAATGAAAGGAAAAATTATGAAACCGGCCAAGTGCGAGTCGGACTGGCGTACATAGGGTTCCGTACCGTAAATTTGTATGGGAGCTCCCCTTTAATAATAAGTTTATTTATTTTTTATTATTAATCATTAAAGGTAACATAAAATTGAGGGTTTCCTGAAATTTTCAAAAACCTTAGTCTTACCATTATGGACTTACATAGAGCAGAAATAGGGAAAAAATCATGATTGTTGTATGAGTATACCCTTTAATAATTTATTTTATTTTTATTAGACTGTTAGCTTTTATAACGACACCAGAAATACATAATTTGTAAAAATCGCAACTATCTAGCTATTGCGGTTCTCGAGATCCAGCCTATATAGTGACATACGGATGTACGACGGACAGACAGCAAAGACTTATTAAGGTGACGCCGCGTTAAAGTAAGAAACCGTGTTGGATATGTTTTAGATTGCTTGTTTTCTATGAGAGGCCGGGCCGGTCTCTCATAGAAAACAAGCAATGGAACAGCAAAATATGGAAAGGGCGTAAGCGACAAAATGGTTTTTGTCGCGTAATTTAAAAACCATAAATACATTTCATATAAGCTATGCACATATTAAAGAGTATGCTTCAACCAATTTATGTACAAATTTTGGAACCTTAAATCACTCTAATCTGTTGGAAAAATAGGAATCCCTTTTTTACAGAGGTCTTTTCGATTGATAATTCTGTGTTATAAAAGTTGTCCAATCGTGTTATGCTATGGGCAATTCAAAGACAAAGACATGATGAATACTGACAATGAACTTTAGTTTCTTAGCTTTAGTCATTGCTGAGAAAAATCGGCATCGCTACAGCCAAATTATCAAGGCGTCGCCTTAATAGGGCCCCGTTTTCATCCTTTGGGCAGGGAAACATAAAAACTGAAATTGAAAAATAATAGTATAATACTTTAAGTATTAAATAAAACAAAATATTTTTATGTTTGTAACTTTGCAAGAACAGTATGAGTTTCGACTGCATATTTGTTTGACGTACAAAAGGCTTTAAGTTAGTTATGAACTTAATGAAATGGTATTAATGAAATAAAAAATAATATTAACAACGTTAATAATGAAACAATAATTAAATTCGATTTAAATATTAAAATGTAATCACTAATCAGTACTGAGGTATACACTCCTTACTTGCTCGATATAATATAGAAAGTTTTAAGTTATCGCATGAAATAAGGTGTGCTCCTTTCTGCGAAGAACGTCGAGACGCTTACAACAGTGCTGCTATGTATTCAACGGTAATGCTAAAAATGACCACCTTCAAGTACCTATTAGCTTAAGAGTATCAATAGATTTCTTTATTTTATAATTATTATACACAATAGAAATAAATATAAAACTGCATGTTGGGAGGAGTTCATACTTACACAGACGGCAAGTGTAAAGTGTTTTAATATGTAACGACGCATGTGGCTGATGGTACCCAATAAATCCAATTAGTAGCTGATTTTTTCTCTAGTGCTCATTGCCAAGCCACTATAATAATTATAAAATAAAGAAATCTATTGATACATTTACTGAATGTTGATTTAAATTACAAAATAAGTTGAAGGCTTGGCTTGAATGTGATCTGAAAACTTTTTACGACAGAAGTATTGAATTGAATAGCTATGCAATATTTTGCTTGGCTCCATTTACATTTCATGTTTTGGTGGGATAATAATATTTACAAAGCTACCAAAATATCTTTTCACAACGTTTTACAAAAAAAAAGCGTCCTTCCGCTGTTTTTCTCACTTGAGTTTATTGAGTCCTTTCCATAATTTTAGTCACTGTAATACTGATTTTTTAAACAGCACCACTTTAATTGTCATTTAGAATAAACATCTTTTGTTTTCAAATCGGTTATTATAAAATTCAAAACATTTACTTTAGAGATGTAAAAGTTATGTCTAACATCAACCTATTACCTCAATGCCCAAATGGCTACTAAATTAGAAAATCTATTTTAATAAAATAAGAAAAGTATCGGCTTTCGGAGCCGATGTCAAAGGACACCGAGTACCGACTCGGCGGCGGGCGGCGTCCTTTGATGGCGGACCGACAAAGCGCGGCCGCTCACCTGCACGACGCACGTGTCGCTAATCCCATTTCAAGGACAATCTACAATACCCGGCACATCGACCTTTGGAAAGAGACATTCGGCTAATTTCGATTTCATAGAGCGTTATCTTTGTAGCACACACCTGTTTGACATTATGTCAGTCGTTGTTCAAATTCAATAGACTGCAGTCGCGTCCAGTTCAAAATATATATCTAGAGTTGTTAACACCTCTAAATTTGCTACAGCTGTAATTTTCCAAAAGAATTTTAAATACGTAAACATAATTTGAACACCCTTTTTTATTTTATTTTACCCGAATATAAAGCCATAACTTATAGAAAATTTGGTGTATTTTATACAAAGAATTATAAAATTGTCAAAAGAAGCAAACCTTAATTGTTTTAACAGCTCCTAATATATGCCGAACTTTTTGTATTTCGTGCGTAAGAGATAACGCTCTACAAAACCGAAATTAGCCGACTGTCACTTTTCAAAGGTAATGTTTATTGCTAATAAAATTGCAATATTTATTGCCGGGTACTGTATTTAGTGTTGTACCTTATAAACTCAAAACTATTTAGTCGATATTTAAATTACCATTAAATAATAAAAAATAATAACTATCATTTAGTAGATCTAATGTCATTTTTAAAATGAACTCTATTAAGAGGTTATAAATTCACAAAATTTTATCGGGATACATAGTCAAGTTGCATTCGATAATTTCGATACCTACATTACCGTGATAAAGTGATTGAACTATGGGTACGCGTTATGCACGTCTACGTATGCGCGTATACGTACGCAATGAAAATACTTTAATAATACCTAATTAATTAAATAATAAATTTTAAATATTGTCGCTATTGTTAACATTGAGTAGGTATTTGCTTATTTTTAGTTTGATTACAAATCAAAACCTACTCGTATGTAAAACAATACGATGTATCGATAACTCTAAATATGCACAGGGATACATCTCTATTATTTTACAAAGTTTTTTCTTAAATTTTGTTGTAAACACGCGCCGCGCTGGTGTACTGTGACGTTTTTGTTTAAGTTTTGTAATTTTACGGACGGTCATATTGCTTGTTTCGTGTATTATTAACTATTTTTTGTATGTTTGTAATTAATAACGGGCCGTGACATGATACGTCCGATGAATATGCGATGAAATGTGGATGAACTTTTTATACTCGTAAACCTTTATGGAACGGGGGTGAACCTCGTCGTCGATAGGCGATAGTGCGGTTTAAACAGTGCAGTAAAAAGTATTTAAAGAATTGGAATGTCTCCTGTTTACTTTTGTTTCGTGTTGAATAACTCTGCAATCTACATTGAGTTACATGGAGCACAGTTCGAACTGCATTTCATTAAAGCAGAAAGCTGATTACAGTGAACATGTTATTAAGTATTTTTTCCATAGATAGGTGCAACTGTGTATTGTATTTTTACAACCTGATTCGGATGTGAATTATGATTTCTTTTCCTTTTTGTCCGGAAGTAAAAACTGTGTATTTTTGAGTAATAAACTAATAACCTAAGAAACGGTAATTAATAAATTCTGACATTATGTTAAATTTAGAAAACAATTGCAATTTAATAATCATTACAATATTGGTGGTTTATTCACCACCTACGGGCTAGGGCACACCACGATCAGCTGTTTTGTCTAGCGCAGGGCCGCGCGCGCGGGACTCGGCGCGAGCGGCGCGTGGGGGCTGACTCGGCCCGGGGCTCCACTGGCGCGCGATACTATCGCGCATTTACATCAGAGTTATACATTGCGTGTTGAAAATTTTGACTATCTTAAAAACTGGCGATTTAGAGAAAATTATTTGCACCAATGGATATATCTCATGCCTTATAATAACCCCACGAAGTTATCGGAAGCGGTCTTTTGACGAAGTGTATATTAGAACAAATAACAATTTACTTAACTCACCTTGATTTTCTTGTATTTTTAAGACATCGAGTCGTAGATACTCTGCATACCATCTGTGCTCAAGGTGATTAGAGATTTAATTTGCTCCTCTACATTATCTAGCGGAGAAGCCTTGTTTTGTCCACCTCCGGTGCGGTAGAGCTCTGAGCGTATTACAGCCGACTTTATTCGCACCGTACATTTCATATATAATTTTTAAAGTTTTTTTCCTCTATATACGCCTCCTGATCGAGCACTAAACTTTTTGAATTCTCTCCCATGCGGCTTCTTTCATCTTCCACGAGGAAGCTGCTTTTTCTTTAAAACTGATTGGTGTTTTAGTATAAGGGACATAAAAATGTTCCTCTCATGTAGAGAAAAGTTAGCGCTTCTATCTCTCTTCACTTTCTCCACTTTTTCCTTATAAACTTAATACAACAAACGACTCAAACAGTTATTATAACAAGCAATAATACACAAAAAAAGCTATACTTCTTCACCGCCAAACAACGTCAGACGATTGACGTTGACGTCATTTTGAACGAATGTAATGTACGATTTGTTATGTCATTCACTTAACGGGCAAGTAGATTATTAGAGCTTTGTTTTTGCTTGTGAAATTGACAAAAGATACTTGTGAGTGTTACTTGTCAATTAACGTTACTTGACAAGTAACTACTCATCACTTGGAGATAGTTAAAGAGGCCCTTAGAGCTATTTTATCAATATTTTCATGTTTTTGCAGGAAATCCTCATTTTCTATTGTGAGTAATCAATCATATTATTATGTCTAAACTGTGGTAGATGTGCTTTTTCATTTAAAAATATATTTACAATATATGCGCAGTACTCCACACAAGCAATTAAATGATGACGGGCAAAAATGTATGGGCGCTGGTATAGGGCTCAACAGGAATGGATTGTATATTTTTAGGAAGGTATGCCCATGTACATTAATGACCAATAGGGCGCTTGTCAAGATTCGTTGTACTTTTTGAGTAAAGCCATGTTAAAAGTGACATTAGCGCTCATACATTTCATGCTGATAACATCACGTTACATTATAGCACGATTATTTTTAGGGTTCCGTAGTCCGCAGATTTTCTCAGAGACTAGGACCTACAAAACTGTAACTCGGCACGAATGAAAATATAAATGATGTCGACAAAATGGTGTATAAGATCTTTAAAATATATATTTTTTTAAGGTACCTCCCCTACACATCAAACGGGGATGATTTTTTTGTCTCGCGTCCACCCCAACGTGTGTGTCGTTGGATAGGTTTTTAAAAAATATTATGAGAAGATATTTATAAATCATTTTCCGATTCTAATTTGTGAAATATGAAGTTTTAGGCTGCCTTCACATTAAGTCGCAAGATGCGCGGCAGCCGCGCGACTTCTATACTAAAACGAGCCGCGCGGCTTGTTTTAGTATAGAAGTTGCGTGTCGTTCTCTCTTTGAATCAGTTGACTGATTCAAAAAGAGAATGAGAATCGCACGCGCATTGGTTTTATTATTATTATTATTTTATAATGCTTTTGTCCCTTATTTTAAGTTGAGGGATTTATGTTCTTAATACAATTTATACACTTATACAGTCTTATGTCTATACACATATCTTCTATTTATATTTTCTGTTCTGTCATCGTTACCTGCTCCGCCGTCCAAGGGTGAGCAGTATGAGGGAGGGGTTAAACTACTACTGTGAGCGTAAATCTAAGGTATATTGTCTAAGACAAGACATTCGTAACCTTTCTAAGCGCAAATAAATCTTACCACATAGACAACAAAAACTACGTCGGTAACGCTGGCCTTGTACGTTGACTGTACATTATTTCAAAAAGTACAGTTGCTAGGGGCTGGGCTCCATATAACTTTTTTACCTACTCACTAAGAGCTATCTAATGGTATATATTTTATCTCTGTTAAGACTTATCCAAAATGCCCATGATCCTTTGGCTTGCATAATGCAAACTTTTTTTAAATTCATGATATTCTCTACATTGCTGCATTGTACAAACATGTGCCGCTTTTAGTAGGGGAGAAGAGGGTGCTATTTGTGTAGTCACCCGAGCGTCATGGAGACCCTAGTAGGTTTTTTACATCAGGTAAAGCTGAAAAAAAAATAAGAGCGTTTTTTATTTTAGCGGTGGGTTCAGAAATTGCAGCCGTTTTAAATTTTTGAAAAAGAAAATATATTCAGAAAATTGCTTATTTAGGTAAATATTATAAATACATTTTAGACAACAAGGACTAAATCATTTAGTTTAGTGCAAAATAAAATATCTAGCTTAGTTTGGAAAATATGAAGTTTTATTTTTTTATATTTTAAAATGTCCCTACAGGCTTACCTAACCTTTGAATCGTTAGTGCTTTTAATGGAAGCTTCTTTGGGGTATACTAAACATCCTATCTATCTTAATCTAACAGACTCGATGTTATTTCAATATTTTAAAAAAAATTACCCGCCACGTGAGAAATCTGATTTCTATACCATGATAACTAGACACGTGTCGGAAGCCTATACAAGCTTAATCTGACACGCTCGCCTGTCCCGAAATCCACTCTTCCCCTCCCCAACTATTTTCAGCAGATTCAGAAAGCAATGCGGTTTTGCATTTCTCACAGTCTAATTTGTTTTTTTTTTTATTAAAATACGACGCACATTACATGCTTGTATTTCTTCAGTTGTTTCATTGACACCTCATCTATTTCCATTAAGAGCAATTCATTTATGGTCAGATTTCCTATTTCAGATGTATCTATTTTTGTAGGTGTGTCTTTTGGATTGGAAAATAAGGTGGTAAAATTGACAGACACTGTGTTGTTGTCATTTTCGCAAATACCACTTTTGCCTAAATGGGACAAATTACTAAGTATGGTTGATTTAAGCAGAGCCACAAATTAGCCACATTTAGGGCTAGCTCCAGAGCCGTTCAACCCCATTTATAATCCAAGCCTTTCTCTACGTAACTTGTTTTTGTCGATCACTGGTACAGAGGAGCTGGTGGCTTGCTAAACTGCTGAGGCTATAGCTGCCCCTGCCCTTTCTGATACTCTATACCTGTCACAAGTTTTGGCGATAATAGAATAATTCGTACGGGTATTAGTAGGTGGCGGAACAATTTTTTTTTTAATTGAAGTGTTTTGTCGTCACAGTCAGACTCACTGGAATCAGTTGAGGTGAAGATATCAAGCTGAACGGCGGTGTTTGAAGTACTACAGCATGCTTCTTGGTGTTTCATTTTTGTTTTCTAAGCTTCCTTTTTAGACTTTATGTGGCTTATTTGGTATGGGAGATATCGACATTACCAATAAACATTTTTCGAGACGTACGTTGATCGAGTAAGAAGTCGCATTCTTTTCTCGGTATCTTTCGCCCATTTTGGGCATGTACAATTGAGGCATGGAATTTACAAATGAGCTAAGTGCCAAAATAAAATTATTGAGAAATTGAATAAAAATGCATTAGCTTTTCAATCAACGTTTTATTTGGATTAATAATATGAAAACAGAAATCAAATAGGTACTGTTTACACATGTACCATTTAATAATATTAGTAGTAAGTTATTTCTGAAAACAAATCAATATTATTTTAATCAATAAAGAAATGGGTCAAATGACAAGATATTTGCTTTACATATGGACTAATTACCATGTTAATTATTGTTGGGGCTAAGTGCCAATATTCTGAAATAATTAGTTATTACACAAATTCCTGTAGAATTCTTGATAATTTTCTGGCAAGTATTCAATCATACTTTCTAAGTCCTTCTTCTTTTCTCTGCTTATAGTATTTTTAGCCACAAGTCGACGTAACTCCACATTTTTTAAGTCTGAAATAGATTTCCCTCTTTTCAATACATTTATTTCTTTCCATGGTTCCAAGTCTCCTAAATTTTCTTTTACATGCACTACACCTGGCCTATCTTCCCTTACTAACAACCGAGATGCTGTTGAGATATTCAGTTTTTTAGTCACAATTATGTCATCTGCAGCAGCTTGGAGGTCAAAAAAACAGTCACTTGTCATATCAATCACCTGGAAAGGTTTTGCTGTATTTTTTGCACCAGAAATTACTTTTTTTAGGTCCTGAGGTACATAACTTTTCATAACCTTTTTTCTTTTTTCTATGATTCCAAAGTCTCTATCACACTGTAGGAAACTATGACCTGTTATTAAAAATTTCTGTTCGATTGATTTAAAGTGGCCATTTGCCACTAAATACATCAATAAGAAAAGCATCATTCTGTTTTTATTTTGGCCGGCACAGTTATCGCACCATATTATAAGATGGTCCTTTTTTGTAATTATTCCTTTATTTATAAAAGTCAGTAGGCATGACGCTATTTCATTGCCTCCTCTGCTACAGATTCCTTCATGCCAAAGACACATGAAAGAGTTCCCACTATCAGCCACATTGATGCATAGGTTATAACAGCTAAGCTGCCGTTTGTAAAACATCTCTGAGTGAGTTAGAGTGGGCACGAAGAGCACCTGCTGAAGATCTATGGCTAGTGTGACAGTAGTACTACCTGGTAGTTGAGACTGCTGCCTATCTATGCCCATTTGCTCACGGGATTTTTCTGCTTTCCGGTGATGTAGTTCTAAAGCAATTTTTGCAGACCGACTACCTGAATTTTGAGAACGCACTGTTGCCGACAAGCGATCACAAACTTTACAAGTATCAGTCCTAGGTCTCTTGAACTTTAAATTAGGAAAATCTCTCAAAAATATTTTTCTGTAAAACTTATATGATACTTGGTTATCAGGGTGCATTTCATTAAAGGATTTAAAACACCTATGTATATTCAAATCAGGGCTAAGATACTCTTTTGAGCTTTTTGCTCGTGTATAATGACTCTCATCTCGGGGGAACATATTAATGTGATCTTTAATTCTCAGCACATCTAATTCAGTATATTTTGATGTTTGGTGTGAAGTCCTTTTGTCAGTAAATGATGTATCGCCATGCTTCTTTTTACGAATCATTGTCTCTATTTCTTTTTTAGAAATCGCAAAAACATCCATGAATGTTTTTTTGCAAACTGGTACTAATGTGCCATCACCTTTAGGTATAAAATAAAAAATAGTAGCTTGTCGTCTACTTTCAGATGGTACATCATAATTACCATGTCGGCGTCGCTTAATGTTATGCAGATGCAACAGCCCCATCAAATATGTTCTTTGTGTTTTTAAACCTTCTCGGTAGAACTTGTCAAATAAAGTTAATTTCATGTCATGGTCTATTGTATCGCATTGGTTCTTACATTTGCATATTTTCTGCAACAAAGATAGTTGATTAGCGAAGATAAGATATTATTAAACTAAACAACTTTAAGAAACAAAAACAATGTACTAACCAGCATAGAAGGTGGTTTTTTTGGCGGCATGACTTTTCCTTTCCTGCTAACATAACTCTTTCCTCTTTCTTTCAAAGATTTTCTTATTAATGTTTTATTTTTAGTTTTACTAGAATCACTCATTTTCACAATACTCTCTAGTCTCTATTATATAAATTTTAACAAACAAACAAATCACAATGAATAAAGAAACTTTTATTCATTGACAAATCACCACCAAACGATTATTTTGACTTTGACATTTACTACGATCAAATACACGCGCGACCCATTTGTAAAGAAAAAATCTTTGGCACCCAACGCCATCTATGAAAAATTACCAAAATTAGAATAAAATGTTGTAGGCACTTTGCACCTATGACATGAAATGGCAGCACAACATAGATCCTTTGAAAGGTAAAATTTAAATTTTGCTTTTTTTTGGCACTTAGCCCATTTGTAAATTCCATGCCTCAATTATTCATTAAGTCCTTACATTTACAGGCACTAATATCAAAAAGACTTTTAATTCTCAAACTCTTCCACAGTTTCTCTGCTCGTGCCTTCTTAATATTCTGCACTGCTCGCTCCGTCTGTGCATCCTTATTTCTACTCAAAAAATTTCTTACCCACCATTTACCTGGTATTTTGCTTCCGGCAATAATGATTATTTTTATCTAAATAATTAAAGACTAGTATACGTAAATCTAGTCGAGATAATGGGGAACCAAAATCTCCAGTAGCTATCATAACATCCACTATGTCCTTTTCCTCGGAGACACTCGGGCGCAACTAAGCTCCAGGAGTTTCACATGGAGTCCCTTAACTTTATTCTCTATTGTACGTCGAGGTAAAAGAAATTGTTTCTCAGCTTCTAATGAAGTGATTTCCTTGTATTTTACGAGATCAAAGCCCAAATGTAGCATTTCTTGGGTACAATTTATATATGTTAAACTCAAAGACCGAAATCGCTCAATGAGCGAAAAAAGGGCTCACAACGCGTTGCGGTCACAGTGAAACAGCTCTAATGAAAACGGCCACGATGCGTTCTGGCAATCGCAAAAAGTCCATAACGCGAAATTCGTGTCATGGCTGATATGCTATTCGTTTTTCTTGATCTGTTCTTGATTGATTAATTGTCCATAGGTATGGAAGATTATATTTGAATTACCACGCGTACTACAAAATATTTTTTCTTTTACAAAATCACTGCATATCAAGTTTTTAATTATTATTTGTAAAATATCCATAGTTCCATAATATCCGTACTAATATTATTACTGTCTGTCTGTCTGGCGCAAAGTGCTATTGTTTGTTATTTTTTTTTTAATATAAGGTAATCTGATCTGATAATAAGTATTTAGTTTTATTTTTATTTATATATAATTTAAATATAATACTACTAGTTGATGCCCGCAACTATGTAGCGCCAGACAGACAGACAGTAATAATAATAGTACGGATAGTATGGAAGTATGGATATTTTATAAATAATAATAATAAACACGTTATGCAGTGATTTAATGAAAGAAAAAATATTTTGTACCTAGTACACGTGGTACTTAATTCAAATATAATCTTCCATACCTATGGACAATTAATCAATCAAGAACAGATCAAGAAAAACGAATAGCATATCAGCCATGACACGAACTTCGCGTTATGGACTTTTTGCGATTGCCAGAACGCGTCGTGGCCGTTTTCATTAGAGCCACGACGCGAATTTCGCGTCGTGGCTCTCTTCTAGTACAAAAATGCAACCTTTTACTAAATTGTTTGATTTCAAAACCGCGTATCTTTAATATTAAGCCTACTTATTTTATGATTACTTAATACAAAACCGCGTAAGTGACTTTACACAAAACCTAAGCCAATTGCGAACAAATTTACGTTACTAACCACTAAAGGAAAGTACAAAGAACTAGCTGTTAAGTTCAGTCGGTTAAAGGAGTCAAAATAGCTGAGATATTCAGTTTTTTCTTCCTCCTGTAAAATCGTCAAAAAGCAGATACGCGGTATTTACCAACTGCTCATACGCAGTATCGCACACGCAGCGACGATATACTATACCATTATTTAAGCCTTCTAAGGGCCGGTTGTTTGATCACTAGTAAAAAATGACTAATAGTCTCCGTAACAATTAGTTAGTTGACTGTAGTTAAGCCTTGACCAGTTGTTAAAATAGAAATACGTTGTTTCAACTGATTTTTGACTATAGTTAAAAGTAACAATCGTCAATTGTGTTGCTATTTGAAGGAACATGGGGAACCCAAAATTGTGCCGGGAGAATTTTTTTACTACTGGTAATATTATTTATGAAGCGTCGGCTGTATAGAACCTTTTGCGCTCACGCACAACCAATGTTCAAAGAATAATAGCTCTTAAAGTATTTGACATACGGACGTAATTAAAACTTAACTCAAATTCTTTGGATATAATGATCTATAAAGATGGGTCATGGGAGCTCTTTCTGTAAAAAAGTACAATTGTTTTTAATTTTTGCACGTGTTTTCTCTATTTATTAGAAACTTTATGACTTATTGAAACTTTTTGCATAAAAAAACCCTTTTTTTGTGTTGTTTATGGCAGGCAGCTTTTTGATAATATGATGAATATAGGTTTCAATATTTATGTAATACGGCACTGCAATACCTAAGTATTTAGTAAATAGTACACAATGTAGACTTAATAACTTCAGCAACTATCCAAAGTACTGTTTCTTTGGACATTCTAAACCTTTCGAAAAATTCGACTTCATCCCAATAGTCTAGCAGCTAGCTGCACAATAATTATTCTAGAGCGAAATGTTTTCGGGCGGCGTGTTAAAAACCATTCTAGAATGATTTCTTCATCAGAAGAACTTTCCGAGTCATCGAAATGTATAAGTACATTTAAATCTATTATTTTTTAATAAAAGCACTCTTTTTGGGCAGTAAAATATCTCAACTCGAATAGATATTCCGCAACAACAAACGAATTAAACTAATGGTCAATGTTAACTACGCAGTCCGAGCGTAGTCATTTTATTTAACAATTTGTCAAAAAATTTTACTACATTTAGCTTAACTATTGATTGAAAAACAACATTTTGCAATTTTTAACCTATAGTTAGTTTAAGTAACAGTTTTTAACTATTAGTAATCTTAACTAGCGATCAAACAACGGGCCCTTAGGGCCGGTTGTTTGATCACTAGTCAAAAATGACAAATAGTCTCCGTAACAATTAGTTAGTTGACTGTAGTTAAGCCTTGACCAGTTGTTAAAATATAAATACGTTGTTTCAACTGATTTTTGACTATAGTTAAAAGTAACAATTGTCAATTGTGTTGCTATTTGAAGGAACATGGGGAACCCAAAATTCTGCCGGGAGAATTTTTTTACTACTGGTAATATTGTTTATGAAACGTCGGCTGTACAGAACCTTTCGCGCTCACGCACAACCAATGTTCAAAGAACAATAGCTCTTAAAATATTTGACATACGGACGTAATTAAAACTTAACTCAAATTCTTTGGATATAATAATCAATAAAGATGGGTCATGGGGGCTCTTTCTGTAAAAAAGTACAATTGTTTTTAATTTTTGCACGTGTTTTCTCTATTTATTAGAAACTTTATGACTTATTGAAACTTTTTGCATAAAAAACTCTTTTTTTGTGTTGTTTATGGTAGGCAGCTTTTTGATAATATGATGAATATAGGTTTCAATATTTATGTAATACAGCACTGTTATTGTTGGTACCTACTTACCTATTTAGTAAATAGTACACAATGTACACTTAATCACTTCAGCAACTATCCAAAGTACTGTTTCTTTGGACATTCTAAACCTTTCGAAAAATTCGACTTCATCCCAATAGTCTAGCAGCTAGCTGCACAATAATTATTTTACAGTACATACTATGCCAGTGTTCTAGAGCGAAATATTTTCGGGCGGCGTGTTAAAACGCATTCTAGAATAATTTCTTCATCAGAAGAACTTTCCGAGTCATCGAAATGTATAAGTACATTTAAATCCATAATTTTTTTATAAAGTCACTCTTTTTGGGCAGTAAAATATCTCAACTCGAATAGATGTTATCCGCAACAACAAACGAACCAAACTAATGGTCAATGTTAACTACGCAGTCCGAGCGTAGTCATTTTATTTAACATTTTGTCAAAAAAAATTGACTACAGTTAGCTTAACTATTGATTGAAAAACAATATTTTGTAATTTTTAATGGCCCTTAGGGCCCGTTGTTTGATCGCTAGTTAAGGTTACAAATAGTTAAAAACTGTTAGTTAAACTAACTATTTGTTAAAAATTACAAAATGTTGTTTTTCAATCGATAGTTAAGCTAACTGTAGTAATTTTTTTTGACAAATTGTTAAATAACATACTACGCTCGGACTGCGTAGTTAACATTGACCATAAGTTTGATTCGTTTGTTGTTGCGGATAATATCTAGTCGAGTTGAGATATTTTACTGCCCAAAAAGAGTGCTTTTTAAAAAAAATAATGGATTTAAATGTACTTATACATTTCGATGACTCGGAAAGTTCTTCTGATGAAGAAATCATTCTAGAATACGTTTTAACACGCCACCCGATAACATTTCGCTCTAGAATAATTGTGCAGCTAGCTGCTATACTATTCGGATGAAGTCGAATTTTTCGAAAGGTTTAGAATGTCCAAAGAAACTTTGGATAGTTGCTGAAGTGATTTAAGTCTACATTGTGTACTATTTACTAAATAGGTAAGTAGATACCAACAACAACAGTGCTGTATTACATAAATATTGAAACCTATATTCATCATATCAAAAAGCTGCCTACCATAAACAACACAAAAAAAGGGTTTTTTTATGCAAAAAGTTTCAATAAGTCATAAAGTTTCTAATAAATAGAGAAAACACGTGCAAAAATTAAAAACAATTGTACTTTTTTACAGAAAGAGCCCCCATGACCCATGTTTATTGATTATTATATCCAAAGAATTTGAGTTAAGTTTTAATTACGTCCGTATGTCAAATACTTTAAGAGCTATTATTCTTTGATCATTGGTTGTGCGTGAGCTCAAAAGGTTCTGTACAGCCGACGTTTCATAAACAATATTACCAGTAGTAAAAAAATTCTCCCGGCAGAATTTTGGGTTTCCCATGTTCCTTCAAATAGCAACACAATTGACGATTGTTACTTTTAACTATAGTCAAAAATCAGTTGAAACGACGTATTTCTATTTTAACAACTGGTCAAGGCTTAACTACAGTTAACTAACTAATGGTTACGGAGACTATTTGTCATTTTTGACTAGTGATCAAACAACCGGCCCTAACCCCCTCAGAAGTGACGTTGTGGCTCTAACGAAAAATTATAACTGTTGTTGTAACACAACGAGTTAAAAAGAAAACAAGAACAAATTGTTTACTAAGTTTTATTTTAAATCATAAATACGTACTGTTATTAACGAAAAAAATAAAATAAGTAAAAACTCTTCAAAATAAACATAAAAAACTTTGTACTTCTTAACATTTCTACATAAGTTTAGTACCAACTTCCACTTAATAAAGCAGGTATAGAGTGCGTGAGCTGCAACCTAAGCAATTTCTTCAGAAATGTGTTTAAGATGCCTAGAATCTAGATGATAAACATACTAAAAGTCCCCGCCCCCAGAGCCGGGGTCGGGGGAGGGGGTTAAAGTTCCGTTTTTGAGTTTTTGGCTCATATCTTTAAAACGGTACATCGTAAAGAAAACGTGTCTCCTACATAATAAAAGCTAGTAAAATTTACTACAACTATGTCATTTACACTATGTCCAATAATTGCCATGCTATGAGCTTCTAAAGTTGTCGAATTTCAAAAACACAATCAACTAAGGCTAGGGATATTTGTATTTTATGAAAGTTATCAGGATTTTTGAAGATATTCAATAAAATAATGATAGCTTATTTTATGTTCTTTAATAAAACATAAACAACTCCGGTTTTTTTTGTTTCTACGAAAAATCATTGGCTTTTCTATGGCCACAGAAAAGTTATGCTTACAAATCTTTATTTCGTTATAAAACTGAAAATTTCATTAGAATGAGACAAAATCTTTTACATTTTTATTGATAATAGACAAAAATAATAATAAATAATTTAAATCGATACTTAGTATGAGTATTTTTACATAAAATACATTTTTTGAGTCTTTTATCGGTAAGAGATTCGGAGATTTTCTAGTAAGATAGATACCAGAAAAAAAGATTACTTGAAATTACAAAGAACATAGGGCCTCATACCTAAGAAAGTCACAAAAAATGTATTTTAGGTAAAAATACTCAATGCTAAGTATCGATTAAAATTCATTAATTTTTGTGTATTATGTGGCACATTTATTTAAAAAACGTAAGGATTGGAGAAACAAAGTCATTTATCAGCAAAGGTCATTGTAGTACAAAACTAAACATTGAAAGATGTTTAAATATTGGGTAAATAATGTTACAACTGTACCTAAGGTCCCTATTGTTCCAGAGTCAAAATGCACTGGCAGGAGGACCGCGCACAACTGACCAATAAAACGATGTTGCTCCCAGCGACGCGTGATTTGCGCCAAAACTACAATGACACTCACGTCCTCATACGAAAACTATGTATACTACAAAAGTAACGTTATCGCACCAAGTAAAAGGGTGCTTTAGGATCATTTTTAGACATTTAACTCATTTTTGCATTTTTTGCAAAAGTTACAGTGTTGCACCGGAGGTGCGAAAATATGACCCGAATAAATTCAAAAACGATTTGAGTATGGGAGTTACGTTTTCTCAGTTTTAATTATTTAGAGTAAAAGAGTTAAAACTAAAGATGCTGAACGAAACAATTGGAGTTTTAGTAAAAAAAAGGATAGATGTATTGAATAAATAGCTATGACGAATTACAAGCGACCATAAAGAGAAATTTAAACAAAAGTGGTAAGTATAAGGTTTGTCCGAAAATTAAATAAAACTGTTAAACTACTGACCTCGAAAACATATTAATTTTGTAAAATTATTCCGAATATTTTGTTTTTGGTGGATTCGTGTTTCAAAAAAGTACATAGCAATCGCTTTTATTAATAAAAACCGATGGTTCCCAATAAACGGCTTTCAACGAAAATGATCCTCAAGAAAGATTTTGTTTGAATTATTAGTGCATAATTTAAAGCAACAAGATACCAATTTAGTCAATATAATATCTTCCGCGAAAAAAGAAATGTCTTTAGAAGAATGAGCTCTAAATATTTTTTCTGTTAACTCACATACGGTTCTCACATCATCAGAAGGATACATAAGACAGGAGGTCTTAAATATCCTTCTGATATATATTGATATATATATATATATATATATATCTTTTATTTTAATTAATTCTGAATACCTGTCATTTTTGTAATTAAAGATAAAAGGCTATCCTCACATTTGTCTTTAACAATTTCCTTCTTATAAAACCCGCAATGTACGTGACTATCTCTTTGCTATAAAGGGTCAATCTAGAAGGATCGGCTATGTAATCATGGTCGTTGTCAATGACGGGATCATTTTCACCAAAGTCGTTTTCCTGGAAAGTCGGTTCCAACTTTGCAAATAAATGAATCTTTTTTTCATAACGACTTTCACTATAAGTTAAAATTTTAATGTCTTCTAGAGTAACACAATTTCCGGATGCAACATGCTTAATCTCCCCGTGAACAATAAGACGTTTGTACGCGCTCTGGACTTGAATGGCAGTAGGATTGTTATTAAAACCACCTCTAGAGCGGACTGCACTAAAGAAACATTCTAAATGGTCTTGTCTTAATTTGTAGACAGGTATAAAAGTCAATATCCCAGATGTAATTAAATTTTGATACATATTTTTAATGCCTGTAATGCATATTAGAAATCCAAAAAAACCTGTTTTTCTGTTTGTACTTAAAATAGGTTGTCCATTTAATTTAAGACCAGTTAAATAATTTTCCATAACATAAAAAAGATGTTGGATTTCAGCAAAATTATCTTTATTTTGCTGAAAGTTGAGTTTTTTAAAACCATAGTTATGAAAATTGCGGCTATTTAAAATATCAAATAGATCATTAATTTTTCTTATACAATCTACAGTTGCTTCCGCATCATGAAATTCAGGCTAGCCTAAATAATTCTTGCAAAGCAAAATTGATTCAGCTACAGAATTACTGAAGGTTTGAGCTGCAAGTTTAACCTTCATTATTTGCTTTGCAAAATGTATGTGCTGGCTGCGTAGTTTATTTCCTGAATGTAGCCCATCATTTGCTAGAATTTCGTGAAGCTTTGAAATGTATTCCCAAGAAATTTTTTTTATTATTTAAATTTGTTAGATTTTTTTTTTCGCCTAATATATATCGGACTAATTTAAGCATATGAGCTGGATCTGGAGTAATAAAGACTTCTCCATCGCCAATAGTAAATGAAGTCTTAAGAGCAGCAATATTAATATTAGCATCTAAATTACAGCCTAACTTTTTTGCCATTGAGAAATTGGCTGGACAGCCGTCAAATGTCAAGGAAATTACGTACACATTACATTAATCCAACAATGCAATGCGTTGTTGAACTAATTTTGCCTTTTGGTCACCGCTGCAACCATCTACTAGAAAATAGCCTTCTGGAATTTTCCACGATTGATTTATGGCTGTAAGCATAAATACCAAGGCTTCTTTAGCAATTGCCACACTATCACTCTCTAATACTTCCCCAAAATTAACAAACCCTACACATTTTTATTAGTGTTGCAACGGAACTGGCATAACGGAAGCAGAAACGGAAACAGATGTCAAAAGTAAATCTTAACAGAAGCGGAAGCGGAAACGGAAACGGAAACGGAAGCGTTAACACTATGAAAAAAAATCACAATTTTGCATTTTTTTTTTTTATTAAATTTGTACTTTAATACTTAGTTTAATATTCAAAATTAAAAAGCGGCAAGTTATATTTTATAAACAGTAACTTGGCCGCTTTTTCGCCTTTTAGCCTATTTCTATGTTCGTCATAAATTAAACCAGCTCCGCTGAATAATTGTTCGCTGGCTACACTGCTGGGAGGAGCTGATAAATATTGGCGTACAATTGGTAAAATGAGGGGGTATTTGTGCGCATTACCACTCCACCAATTAAGGGGATCCTTATGAAGAGGCAGTCTTTTTTCTTTTTTGTATTCCCGAAGGTGTGACTGTATTTTTGAATGTAAATTGTCACCATCGTCATCGGCTGTAGAGTCCTCCTGGTCTTCATTAACACATAACATCGATTCCAGTATTTGCAAAGAAGCTGAAGATTTGGAAGTAGAAGGCTGCACTTCAATGTCTTCAATTGCAATTTGAGTTCGGCTTCTTTTGGGGGAAGGTACGCAGTCATCATCTTGGTTGGAATTTGATTGTCTGGTTCTAATAGTGTTCATGTTAATGTTAATCATCATATTAAGTAATTTGGATTCAACCTGCTCTGCAATGACGCTGGTGAAAAAATGCGATTTGTATCGCGGATCCAAATACGTCGCAATAGTGTACTTGTCGTCTTCGACCAGGTTTCCAAATCTTACACTTGAATTAATTTCATCGCGTAATTTTGTTATAAAATTTATGAAATGTTCTGATGTATTAGGTTTCGACTCTTCTTGTTGTAACGTGGTCTTAAGAACTTGAATTAAAGGTATGACTGATGAAATACTGATTTGAGAACTACTTAGATTTCTTGTTATTTCTTCAAATGGCTGCATCAATTGCACAAATTTTTGAATATTCATCCAGTCTTCGGGGGATATCATCGCGATTGGATTTGCGCTTAAGTACAAGACAAGCGAATCTTTGAGTTTTGAAAACCTTTCCATCATGTAAAATGTGCTGTTCCATCTGAAATTAAATCAAATCAAATCAATTTTATTTGCTAGAAATATGGTCAGTAAATAGATGGTCACAGAAAGTCACAGAAAATAAAATGTTACACATTTCACCTAGTGATGGCTTGCAAAAATTTATACAAAATTATAAAAAAATTATTATAATTAATAATTTATAAAAAATGTGTACAAAATTATTAGTTCTTTTCAAAATAGAAATATAAATTCAATTACCGACCTAATCTTAAAAATAAATTTATTTATAGGTACAGAAAACAGCAAGTCAAGCTTTACCAGTATAAGCTGAGCTTGGCCATGTAGTTTTTGTGAAGGGGCGCTGCGTGTGCGAGACCCGCTTACGGTGGGAATGTAAAGCTTGACATGTTATCTTCTGTACAGTAAAAAAACTTATATTTACCTTGTCGGACAATCCTGAATGACAGAAAGAGGAGACTGATTAAGGCGTTCCTTTTGAATTTTTGTGAGCTCTGCCTGTGCGACCAAGGAATGATTGAAATGGGTGGCAATTTTTTTCAATGTAGCAGTAAGTTGTAGGAGCCACTCTTGAGATTCAACACCTGCTCGTATGCACAGCTGAATCTGGTGTATTGCGCAACTGACATCCTCAAAGTCTGACAACTGCATTGCTCTCACCATGTTGGATCCACGATCACGAACCATGCAGTGAACTTTTTGGCGATCAATGCCCCATTCTTCAAGAATCGTTTGAAACTTTGTTGATATTACGGTGCCCGTATGACGTTCATCCATGACTTCACATTTCAAAATTATAGTCTTTTTGCGAAAATCCTTTGAGATCCCATGTGCAGTTAAACTGAGCAATGAAACAGCAGAATGAAGTTCCGACCATATGTCGCTTGTAAAAGATAACTTGTCAAATTCTTCAAGTAAATCTTTGGTTTTCTTCGCTAACTTATTGTACAAATTGTCGCATACATAGGAAGAAAAAAAATCACGGCCTCTTAACTTGTACTTTGGAAGAGCAGCTTGCATTACTCTACGAAATCCTATACCTTCGACAAAATGAAAGGGTAAGTTCTGGAGGGCAATCATTTCAGCAATAGTACGATCAACTTCTTGTGATTTGTGATGCGATGAGTCCCAATAATCCTTTACTTGTATACTTTGTTGTAATGTTAATTGTCTTTTAGCGTTTTCGGCTGGAGTTAACGTAACCTACAATTACAACAACATAAATTGGTTACGATTACTTCACGAAATAAAACACGTATATAAAATAAATCAAACAAATAAAGAAAGTACCTATTGCTCGTTCAATTCAATCAAGCATCAATCACATTCGACCACTAGGGCACGACCTCACTTACTCAAAGTTAGTAAAGTAAGTACTAAGTACAGATAGCGCGCGAGTTGAATGCAGAGCTCAGGAATGCGATAGTGCTGTGACCTAATTAGAATTAATGATGACAATATGTCGATAAATTTCAACATTGTTTTAAGTTTAGCGTTTTGAGTTTAGAAAAAAACAAGGTAATAATATCACACATTTTTTATTATTTTACACATTAAAATCAATAAAAAAAAATTATAATTTATGCAGCATCAGATTCTGAAATGGCAGACATGTTTGAATCGGTGTCACTATCCTCACCATCGCTGACCTCAATTACGAATCGATCTATGGTATCTTCCATTAATCCATCTCTTTGCCAATAATTTTCTTCTAAAATTATGACGTGATCGTCGAAGCCACGCCAATCTTCCTCTGTGACCTGAGAGAGAGCCAGCTCCGTAACTTCTTTTAACCTTTTTAGGGAGAAATCAGAAGTAACATTGTGATGCCTTACAATTCTTTTTACTTTTGCCCAAGCCAACTCAATAGGGTTGAGGTCGCACATGTACGGTGGTAGTCTTACTACGATATGGCCTTGACTTCTGATGAATTCATCGATTTTGAAAGATTTTTCCGTAGGTTTATGTAACTGAACCAAGTGAAAGAGCTGATCTTTTCTCATAGTAAGTGAAGCTTCGATATTGTTCTTGGTTAACCATTCCAACATTACTGATTTCGTGCTGGACTTTGTTGGGACTTTATTTTCTTGTACACTATGATACGGTGCGTTGTCCATCACAACAACGCTGGTTTGTGGTAGATTTGGGATTAACATATCAGTGGCCCACTTCTCAAAATTAACACTGTTCATCTGTCCGTGATAATCACCTGACGTAGTACCAGCTTTAAAAAGTAACTTTGCACCATTTAAAAACCCTCCTCTCGATCCTGCGTGGACAAGAATGAGCCTGTTCGTGGAGCTTGTATCCGTCAACACGGCGTCGATCATTTCATTTCTCCAGCATTTTTTAAATGTGAGGTTGTTGTCTACCCATGTTTCATCGAGAAAAAAAATATTTCGATCTTCTTGCCTATATTTACGAATTTTCCGCAAATAAATTGACCGTGCATATGCGACAGCTGGCCTCTCCACCAAAATTCTACGTTTATTATGACATTTAAGCCATCTATATCCCATGTCTTTTAACAATTTTCTTAAACTCGTCACTCCCCATGGAAACTCGATTTTTTCTCGAATAGCTGCGAGGAGTTTAATGCAGGTCGGAACAATTTTTTTAGTTAGATAAAATTCTTCAATAATTCTGTGTATAACATCTCGTTCAAAATCATCGACGTTTAAATTTGTCTTCTTGTTACACTGTCTTTTCTTTTTAGAAGGCGAACAAAGAGGCCCTTTTTTGGCTTCATTTTGAATTGTAGACAATGTTCTCTTTGAAAGTCCAGTGTAACGGCTTGCGCGATCGTAAGCATTATTTAATGTGAATGTTAAATTGTTGTTCTGCCTTTCTTCAACACACATGTCTAGAACATTTTTCGCCATTTCCCGTGCTTGGCGATGAATAAAAACTCGTTTTTTTGTAACAGAACTTGACGTACACGGATCAGACATTATTAAAAACAAAAATAACACGCGGCTGCAACTTTATCTTAACGCGATAACACAGTAAGCGTATGATAGTTGTCAAGGACAGCACAGCACTAAACTGAAGGCGCGCGAGACGCGGCGTGCGGGCGGCGGGGGGAGATGCTCCCGCTCTTCACCTCAGGCCCCGACGGCATTCAACTCGCGCGCTATCTGTACCTAATAAATAAAAAATAACTGACCATTTGTTTTTTCGTTTCCGATGAAAGCTTGGCAGCATCATTTAACTTCTCAAACTCTGCAAACCGTTCGGCATGAATTGCTTGTAGGTGACTCTTCAAAGCTGTAGTTGTGCGGCCTTTTCGCGAATACACTTTTTCACAAAGTTTGCATTTGGCACTCGAGTCGTCGATTTCATCAAAATAGTTCCAAATGGGACTTGATTTTGGTTTCATGATTGCACTCTTATTAATTATTATTGCACTAAATACAACTAGGTATCATGCAAACAATAACAGAAGAAAAAACAACTGAAAATGTCACTACTCAAAGTCACGGGGCGCGGAGATGCGCATAGTGAAATAAAAACAATAACTCAGTAAACGAACTCGTTGTGACATGTTTGTCGTTTGTTTACCGCGCGCGCCCCTCCCCGGAAGGGATTCGGCAATTATCGGCAGCATGCGTGCCTGGACGATCGTGTACATTCGTATTTCGTCCACGCGTGACCCCGCAACCGCCCCCGCGCGCCGTGCCGCCGTCGCGTCTGCTGCACCGCTCGTCATCGCTCTCTCCCCGCTTCCGTTCTGAGATCTGTTATAAAGTTTGCGGAACCAGAAGCGGAAACGGAAGTGAAAAATCATGCGGAACTTCCGCAGTTGCGGAAACGGAAACAGAGTTCTGTTGCAACACTAATTTTTATCCGTCCCACTGAAGGTGTTTTCGGATAGCCATTTCGTCAATACTTAAAGCACAATAAACGTTTTTACCCTCTACTTTGGCACGCTTGGCTAGAATTTTTACGCATTCTATTGTGAATCTGTTGTTGTTTTTACGCATTCTATTGTGAATGTTACGACTCTTTTGTGAATCCAGGATTTCCATCAATGCTTTTATACCAAAAACGTAGTGTTGACGGATGAGGAAGACAACTATTAAACGTTTTCCTCACAAAAGTGTACGCGGCTGGACTAATAAAATGTAAACATAATGCTAATTTCCGAAGTGATTGAGAATATTTTCTCTTAGAAGGCTCTGGGCATAACAGTTTTTTTTTTAAATCTCTATTTGTAGTCTCAATTGACGCAAGTAACTCGCAATTTTCATCAGATACTAATAATTTTCGGAAATAATGTTTGATAAATCGGCCATCTTTTTATTTAATCGACGACTTTTCTCGCGAAGCGCTTTTAACTTTTTTAATCTCTTCTCGGAAACTTTCTGTTGATTCTTCCATTTTCTCTTTAATGTACGCGGCATGACGTTGGGAGATGAATTCTGTAAATAATAATAAATTCAGATTAAAGTTTTTAGGAATTCGAGCTATTAATAAAAAACTACTGAATTAATTTTCATGAAACTTGAAGTATTCCCTAAGTTGAACAATAATTATACCTAATACAAAAAAATAATTACTTAAATCGGACTTGTAGGTACTTCCAGAGATAACGCAAACATAAAAAATACACTCTTTTGAAATTTGGCACATTTGCTTAGACGGTTATAATATTATAGACTATCAATATACGGAATAATAAATTACATAGCGATGATTTTTGTTGGAATTATGAACATGTTATCAGGGCGAGCGAAGCGAGCCCTACTATTACCCACATCCTGAACTACTTTTGTAGTACACTTTACGGAAAGACTATCACGCCTATTAGTGGTTATTTATGAAAATGTGTGCCGTTATGAATGTGGTCGGCGTAGGTAGTGCCATTTAGGGTGAATGACCTCAATTGTATATGTTAACATGGACATACCCCGGGATCGCGGGATAAAATCCCGCGTTCCGAATTATCGCGAATAATCAAGTATTTACTTTACAATTAATGAAAAAAACGAGTTTTGAGTCATAATTTCGCCGGATAAAAAAGGCCTAAATAAATGAGTCACTAAACGTTTTTCTACGTCTAATATTTCTTCAGCCATGTTTTGCTTAGTTGCCAGTATGAAAAAAAAAAAGATTCGCGTCAAAATCGATATCTATTATTTATTAACTAAACATAACTCTTTCTTTTTAATTATAATCCATATTTATTTAATAGCTTTCGTAATAAGAATTACAATATTAGTAGTTTCTAGCTTATTTAAAAATAGAGTGAAATAAGAAAATGCTTAGTTATTTAACGATTGAAAACCGAAATTGATTGTTGATTTGAATCGATAATTACACTGTCTATCGATATCTAAATATGACGTAAATGGCAACACTTTGAAGACGTTTTGACAAGTGATAAATACTACCGTTTCTTACGAATTGCGTTACCTTTGAATTGTGTAAAGTACATTATGTCTACCAACTTATTATTATGTATAAAAAAACTTGTAGCTGAGATATACAATATATTGATTTTTAACTTTTGTAAAGTAACTTAGATTGTGAAAACCGTGACAAATCTGTACACAACCATCTTCAGAAAGTAAGTACAATGTATCTACATAGATTTAAACCAACAAAAAATAGCTATTAAAACAGCAGTAGTCGCTTCATATTGTAACAAATTACCTTAATACATACTTAATGTTTTTAGGGGCGTAGAATCTCATCAATAAAAAAAATGTAAGCCTAATAAAATTATAACCTCTATAGTTAACTTCATCAGTATTTTACAAGAAATCCCGGCGAATTAGACTTGTATTATTTTTAATACTTAAATTAACATTTTAATCCTTACAAAATAAGGTACGATACATTATGGTACAATTTGAAACGGAGTTCCATACTTCAATGGGCATTCTCCTTGTACTGAAATAGTTTGGACATATCAACAAGTAAAAATCAATTATTAATAAACATTTTATAAAAAAGCACAAATTGACAATATACACTAATAATTACTCTACCTCTTCGTCAAAATTTTTAGAATTATAATAAATTATTATAATTTTTTCAATGTTTTCCACCTTCAATGTGTTTCTTTTTACATTTAGAATCCACTTATAAATGGAAAAAGAACGTTCAACTTCTACTGAAGTTAAAGGTGCATTGCGATAATTTAATATATCAGCTTCAAAAAGTTCTCCCCGTGATAAATTTTCACTATATCCCCTCATTATTTCAAGATCTGGATTTCTTGCAATTACGTGGTCTAGTTTATTTTTTACAGTGTCTGGAACAATCCAATCTATTACTGTCCGTACCTCATCAAAAAATTCAAATGTTTCTATTATTGATAGGTCATGTTTTTGTAATGTGGACAAGGCGATTTGAATGATTTTATAATTTTCAGAGATAAATTTCAAATCATTTCGTATATTTTCTTTTTCTATTAATTTTTTCGCGTTTCTGATAGACAAAGCATCTGTAGCCCTCAAATAACTTAGAACAGATTTTATGCTCTCGTAATATTTGTCGTAATATTCCGCCGCTTCTAGCCATGTTCCCCACCTCGTAATTACGGGCTGCGGAGGTAACGGCACATTAGGACATTTCTCTTTAAAAATATTAACTCTCTGAGGAGATTTTAAAAATATTTTTTTCACGTTTGCAATTAGTGAATCTACATCTGGATATTCAGAACGAACCTTCTCGGCCACTCGATGAAGAGCATGAGCCAAACATGTGACATGTTTCATGTTTGGAAAATAAGATTTTAAATTTCGCCCAGCGGCCAACATGTATGACACACTATCTGTACATAACACCAACACATTATTAACTCTCGTTTCATATTGCTCACTCCATAAATTTTTTAAACAATTGACAACAAATTGTGACATTGTACGTCCATTGACTTCCTCAAGCACTTTGCACGCAACCAGATACGGTTTTTTTATGGTAGCCGAATTCAGTGGCATCACCAAAAAGTGCACAATGTAGCGCCCTAAAAAATCTGTTGTCTCATCCAAGGAGATCCAAAGTTTTTCATTCGATATCTTTTCGTGAACGGATGTTATTATTCTCTGGTATGATCTGTCCAAATATATTTTTCTCAGGTTAGATTCGCTTGGCAGAGTAGGTCGATCAGAACATTTGCAGCACAAGTACTTTTCAAAAAACTGCTTGAAAGCTGGGTTATCTAATTTACTCCACGGAATATTGCATAAAATGAGGAAATTTATGAGGTCAAGATTAAAATCGTTTGTCTCCTTAAGTATTCCTTGATGAACAGGACTTTCAATATGCCTCTTCATGGTACTCTTCTTGCATGCAAAATCAGAATCACACTGTGTACAGTAAATTCTGTGTTTTGTGAAATTGTACATTAGCTCAGGATAGTCTTGGATCCACTCTTGTACCGTAATTGCCTTCACTTGTCGTGACATTATGACTACAGCAATAACAGCCCACGTGCTCCCAAATTCTAGAAATAATAAAATATCTGATAAATAGTAGACAATATTGAACAAAAAAACTTTTGTCATCGACACGCTAAGAAGAATAATTGACACGAAAATACACATGTATCAAATACAATCTCACATGACTTCAACACACGATTTAAGTTTTGAAATAAATTATTCAACTAGCCTATGGCCGCGGTTTCACCCGAAATAAAGAGAATCATATTAACGTTGCATGTATCCCACAGTAAGGCTTCAAAATAGATATGGAACCCTTAATACGGACTGCAATAAAAGTAGCATATGTGTTAATCCGGGCTATGAACTTTCTGTGAGCTAATTTTCATTTGAATTCGTAAAGTCGTTTCAGCGTGAACGAGTAACAAACATACAGAAATCCATCCATACAAACAAAAGATTTCATAGAAAATTTGAAACACTGACACTAAGTTTCAGAATAACAGGACTAAATACTCCTGACGTGACGCGATTGAGTGCGTCCACGCAAAAGCCACACATTTTCATATAATGCCATAAGCAGGCAGATCGTCTAATCGATTTTCTCTATACGTTTCTATTATATATAGGCCGTTATGAAGGTGCTCGCTGCAATAACTTCGCGCCAATTTTAATTGATATGTACCTAAGGCTAATATAATTATTTGATCTTCTGTCAGCCTTGGGAAGTTTTGTATTTGATTAGCTTCGATTCTCCGAAAGTCTGCCCTCCTGTTATTTAAACGCTTTCTTTCTACATAATTGTAGAGGATGTTTGGTTCATCCGCGTATATTATTTAAAAAATCTTGTGCATGGACGTTATCTTGTATAGGCACATGAAAGTGGTTTAAAATGGCAGCAGCTATTTGAAACTCTACGAACATATGAGGCAGCGCTCTATATAAATATTTTTGTCGTAGCAGCTTAAAATCTCGTTTGAAGCGGCCGTTCACCACTTCCACTACCCAGCGGCACATTGTGACAGCTCGAGCTTCATTTGCCTGTTCAGTAGTAAGCTGTGTCACTCGACGATCTTTAGATGGTGGTACGAACGGCTCATAGCCGCAAGCTTCAATAGACTCCAACCCGTCTCTAAACCCACGGTCCAAGATAAATACGTCATTTTCTTGAAGTAAAACATGCAATGGATTTTCTTCGCTATTCATAATGTTTTGCATTATTTGCGCGTCAGTTTTCGTGGCAGCAAACGGTCCCACAACATCAATTATATAATCATCTGAGGCGACGATCAAAAATCATGAGTTGTATTACAAAACTCAGGCAGCTCATTCCACATATTGCCTTCTAAATGTTCCCTGCATACTCTGGCCTCATCGGGTATGTATACTTGTGTTCACAAAAGATGTGAACTTTAATGAGCCTTGGGATCCTACATCGGGTATTATTGCCACAGTTGTTGAAAATACAATGCCTGTGATTATTTGGCGCTCTCACGTACTCAGGTATATGAAGTAGCTGATGAACATGTTCTTCATTCTCTGCTGGTGCTTCTGTCGGGTTTGGCACTTCTGGTACGTCACGTGGTCTGAGGACATTTGCAGCTCTCTGCTAGCATCTGTGACATACGCGTCGTGTATCGTCGAACGCCACCTGTTAATGAAAAAAAGTATATAAATAGTCTATATATGGGTGAGGCCGCCAATTTTTGCTGATATGACGCAGAAAAATTTTGCGAGAGAAAGAAAATCTATACTGCTTGTGACGTTGGAGCACCTAAATTGTAGGGAATTTATTTTTCTACGCTATCATAGCGTTGAGAAATATGCCGTTGGAGCACCAAAATGATAGCGTAGAGAAAATCAAACTTAAGTTAAATAATACACAATGCGGTTTGTATTATAGCCCCAAACATGGCCCTTTTGACTACTCACATGATGCATTGATCGTTTTATGTGAAACTTACATTTGTGTCACAAAAAAACTTCCTTTGAAAAAACTGTGTACACAGTCCGACTGAGGTTCAAATGTGAACTGTCGAGAAATGGCGAATATTATGAGATTTTCCATAGAATACGTAAAAACTCAGCGTTGCCACTTCCCGATTTTACCGTCCCTAACACCCAACGATAACAATAAATCGGTATTATTGATGACGTTTAAAATTTGGGGTAGAATTGATGTTTCTAACGATTCATTTGATTTGAAAAAGTTTATAAAGAAAGTAAACTTAAAATACCATAAGAATTAGATGAGGTAATAGCCATTTATATAAGTATTCATAACATATCAGATTTATCTTCAAATCTGTCATACTTACTGCTACAGCGACAGTTAAAGTGCACCTCTTCCACGGCGGATTGTATATTTTAAGCTACTTTCTTACCTTTTTTTATGTTTAATTGTAAATATATTTTTAGACTATTATTGGAACTCAAATAATTCTAATGCATGCTTGTGCACTTTGTTTTCTTCGTTAGAATCAGTTTTCGAGCATAAGATAAACACAATACTTTTTAAAATACAAAGGGCGGAGAAAAATAATTGCAAAATCAGCAAAAATTGGCGGCCTCGCCTTTATAAAAATATATTTATTAAGATAAGTGATCTCGGCTCATTGTTTTTTTGTATTCTCACCAGTGCCTTTTCAGTATCGGAGTTTGAAATTGAAGAGGCAAAAAATGAAGACAGTTGACTTTTAAAAAAATAAATAACAGACTCACCTCCAATAAGGCATGTTGTTGTATATACGCAGCAACCTCTGGTTCGCTCTCGGGAGGTTATGCGAAAGAACATGTTGCTGATATCTACCGCGATAGAGACCTCGCCGACACATAACACAGTTGCGATGATTTTCCATCACAATTACCGAATCGAAATGCAATTCAAAAGTCCAGTTTGAAAGCCAAGTTAACAGAATACAAACGTATCAGTGTCCAAAAAGAATGCCAGGTCAAAGTTAAATAGTTTATTTTTAAGTTAATAATAAATTTTTCTGTAGCTATGAAAATGTTGTCATAGTGATTGTCGTTCCAAATGAGGAGACCTGTCCAGTGACATGCATCTTGTTGCTATTGGAGGATGGTTCAATCTGCCCAGTGTCTTTTCCCCATTAGCAGGGTAATTAATGTAAGCAATACCTGGCAACACTGGCATTTGAGGTTATAAAAACAAAATACTTAAATTACAATGTATTAAATGCTAATTTTAGTAAAATATATGCTTATTGTACACAATATTAATAATTAAAGAAAGTAAATTTATAAAAACTGTGATGCTATTAAAATAAAACGAAATTTTTGAAAACATACGTATGAAGAGATAATCCCTCAATTTTCCTTTCATTATTGTATAGTGCAAATACACAGGCTATAAGAAAAACACCAACCACTACTTCTAACGTTACAATTAATAATGAAATCAAACAAAATTTGTAAATCACAGCTGTTTGTGTACAAACGTCAAACTTTGTTATGCTCTTATAGGAGTATCACATTGGAGAAAATGGCCACGCGGTGAGGGACAGAAAATAATTATTTTATCTTTTTTCTCGACAAGCAATACGTAATTAACTATCTCTTTCTTTGTGTGAGTGAAAAGGAAATATACAGCCGTCTATCTATCCTCTGCTTACGGTTTGAGTATTGTTTATGAATTGAAAGGCTTGTCAAAAGGAAAGTAGTGAGAAATCCCTTACTTCGCATAGCAATGATAGCTAACTTAGGGAAGTATTGTTTGTGAATACGGGTGTTATTATGATTCATATTTAGAGTCAACTTCTTGACCTTAATTGAGTAGTCCACTTGCAAAATGCGCTAAATTGATGGACTAATTAATTAAGAAATGTAATTAAAACATATACTATAAAAGTAAGTTAAGAAAATGTTGTTACATTATAATAATTCTAAAGTCGTATTATTTAGAAATTATTTAATTATAAAAAATAAAATATCGGTTTAATATAATTATTTTTATTTGAATATTAAAATTGAACAAAGCAAGTTCTGCAAAAGTATTTGTAACATAGACATGTTTGCAGTTGTATGGAATTAACATAGACAGTTTTGAATCAGTTTTTCACTTAAGTCTTAACACTAAACATTTTTCTTTTAATTTTAACAACTTAGTTTTTTACACCCTTATGTCTGTTTCATCTTCCATGAGTGTTTCTTCAGAGTCAGTTTCTATTACATTACTTTCATTTTCTTCTTCTTGTAGAAACTTGTTATATTGAAGGTTTTCAAAACTAATCCAGTTTTCTCCAAAATGTTTAACCAGTAGTTTTCTAACATCATTTAATTTTTCTACTTTCACAGGAACTCCAATATTCATCAAAGTAGGTTTAATATTTTCATAAGACTCTTTTACACACATTCCCATAGTTGACCAATTCAGATATATAATTAGGTTCATCTTCAATTCAAATTTTATTATTCTCATCCTTTCTCAAGAAAAATCTTTTGGAAGCATTAAATTTAAAATGCCATGAACCTGGTACTTTAAGCACATTTGTAACGCTTGTTTTCCAGTCGTAAAATCGGAAGTCACTTCCGAGTCTGATAACTGTACCATATTTTTTGAAAATATCAAAATAAACATCGGGTTCCGCAATTACCTCTAAAGGGCGTATCTCTCTTTCAATATTACCAAATATACGGTCGGGTGGCAAGAAGAAATGCCCAACTACTGGAAATATAATAGTTATTTTTTTAATTTAATTTGGAGCCTTTGTTTTAAACCAATATGCCAACATTCCCAAAACTGTGGAATTTTTATTTTGACCCCCACAACCGTCACAAAATAATTTGATGTGCTCAATACTGCTATCAAAAGTGGTATTTATCAGTCTGTGAAATAATGCTGATGCTATCTGATTCGATCCTTTTAAAGCCTCAGTTTCGAGCATGTACAAATAAACGTATTTGAATCATTTTGAGGGCTGCAAGATGGCCCTTGGCAGATTGTTAGATTATATACATAAAGTTGTCGGCTAAAGAAGGCACTTTGATCCGGCACTTTGGGTAGGACCTGATTTTTTTGACAATCAAAAGATAATATCACTTCATTGGCATGTTGCGTCTTGAGGCTAGTATAAGCTTTGGCTTTTAACTTGTGAACCCTAAGATGCGCTATCATTATTTGCTTTTTGGCTGAATCATTTTCACGTTTGATATTTTTTTTTTTAATTCAATGCATTTAGAGCAAGCGTCTGTCGCCGGTGTCCTAAAACTTAAATTAAAAAAAATTGTAAATATTCTCCGAAAAATTCGTATTTCACCGGAACATTTTGTGGGTCATTGTTATAAAATTTGTGCAATTTTTTTATACTAAGGTCACTGCTTAAGTATTGTACAGTAGACCTTCCTCTTGTGTAGTGTGATTCTATGGATTTCAGACCCTTTATAAATGACTTAACAGATTCTGTTCGACCTGAATACTTTAAAGAACTTCTATCACCACCTCTTCTTTCTTTCGGCAGTTCCATAGTATTTAAATGTATTTTGCAAATTCTTTGTATTCTGTCTTTAGATATTCCTAAAAGTGTGGTCATTGCTTTTTGGCACACTTTCTTTAATTTGATGGAGCGTTTACTCCCAACAGTTGTTTCATACTTGGGAATAAAATAACGTATTGTTTGGGTTTTTTTCTTACCTTCTTTTTTTGGAGTTTGAGCTGTGCAATACTTTAGTAAAAATGTATCTTGAGCAATTTTGTTTGAAGATGCATAAAAATGTCTGTAAAACTTACTATAGTCTTGATTCGACAACTCGTTACACTTATAACCCTGTTTTCCATGGATTTCCATGGACGCACTGTGGTAGCTTTGGTGGTCCTTTAGCCATATATCTGCAATAAAACAGGAAAAATTAAGTAATATTTCAATAATATACAAATCAATATTTTACAAAACGTTCGACACTATAATTATTACACTATAGACTTCGCCAATAGTTTTCAAACAATAAAATAACGAAATATAAAACTGTAACTTACCGTTTTGATTTTTCAACCTCTCTTTTCCAAGTAGATTTATCGGATATTTTCTTACGCCCTCTTCTATTAGGTGCAAGAATAACTTCGTTTTCTTGAAATTCCATTTTCACAACACAAAATTGCTAAAAAGCTGGATATTTTATTTACTTAGTAGATACGTGCGTGCGCGCCAACAGCAGCGAAGCGTACTGACTGAGACAAGATGGCGGCATCTGCACGAGGATGTTGGCGTCTTGGCGCCATTTGCAAGTGAACGAAGTGAACAGTAACTTAGACAGTTTTGAAAGTGAACTGTCAAATAACATAGCGACTTTTGCAAGAGTATGCTTTATTTAGCCTCAAATTATACGTAACGTAGCGAGGTTTGAATAAGTATAATAAAATACAGAATAATATTTTTAAAAATCCAATACAGCGACAGCCATTGCAAAAAGAAAAACCCTTTTTTTTAACTTAGCGTGGTTTGCAAGTGGACTACTCAATTGTAATGGACGTAGCAGGTTAATGCACATTTTTAGTATTGGGACGTGTGGAGTGTATACTAAAGAGTAGAGAAACAAAAAAAAACCGCAGTATTTATCAAAAAAATAATATATTTGGGGAGATAAATAAATTAAAAAAAAAGTATGAAATCGTATTTTATTTAAATTAACAAAGTAATTCGAAGCAATCAAATTAAGGCGGGATTATTTGAAAATAAAAATAGAAAACCAATTTTGTTTTGCGTTTCATTCTAACACGACAAACAAAAGCTTTTTTGCACCCTATGCACTCTGTGCTTACTTGTTTGGCATTGAGTGGATGTCCCTCCTCGTTTTTTTAGCGTAACAAGAAACGCATCGTCTTCTTATCAACTTCCCTTCTCGTCGAGTTATCTGCGTAAGTTGATGTTTTTTTTCTGTGGAAGCAGTAGAGGATATGCTTGGTCTTGCCGGTTTTTTTCCCTACTACTTCGCCAATCCAATGACAAATCATGGTCTATTGAATATCTAAAATAGTGACGTTAGAACCTGTCGCCACATTGTAAACTACCGTTGTGTTGATAATCGCGGTTTGAAATAATAAATCAAAGGCAATTTTTTATACCACGTTAGGCTCTTTCTTAGTGGCGAGTAATAGCTACTTAGCTGGTCTGCTAGGTATATACCCTTTTTAGCAGCATTGTAATCTATGACCGAATTAGGCTTTGAGGTCTCTCCTAGCTAGGAAGTTACATTTGTCCTTTCATCACCATGGCAAGTCGATATCATCAGAACATCACGTTTATCGTGCCACTTGATTACAGTTATCAGTTGTCCATTTGCCGCGCAACTACTTCTCCTCTTCGAATTTTTTTCTGAACGACTTGGGAATTTTTTTTTCTCAAAGTTCCACATAAATCCGTGTTTCTACTTTCTATCTTTTAGATACTTCGCTAACGCTATGCTTGTGTAATAGCTGTCAGCTACAATCAGTCTTCCTTCGTTCAAAAGCGGCCTACATAGCTTTACCATAACAGACCTGATGTAATAAAACAGTTAAAACATGAACTTTCGTTTTATTTTCACTTTAGTAAATTACGAGTACATTACAGCCGTGATAATTTTAGCAGAGAGAACATTTCACACTGACCATAGAGTGCATAGACAAACAAAGGCATAAAAAAAGTAATATTCTTTCAATCGAAAACGCGGGAATTTAAAATATACTTCAACACTATCCAAATTCCATCGTTTTACATAATTAAACTCAAAGACTCAGCAATATTAGGTAAATGAACTAAGAAATAATCATACAAGATTATTCAATCATACTCTCAGCAATACATGAATTAAGAATTAATTATGCAATAGTATTGTTACAGTTAACAGATACCTAATTTATTTCTTAAGTATTGAAATTAAGTTTTACACTAAGGCTTAGTTAATATATCAGCACATGGTTCATTTGTATTTATATACTTTAAATCTATAACTTTTTCCTCATATTTTTCTTTCACAAACTTATATTTTATGTCATTATGCTTACAGCGTTTATGGTAATTTTAATTTTTTATAACAGAAATTGCACTCTGATTATCTATATTTAAACTTAAAGATACCTGATTATATTCATCTATATCTAACAGAAGCTGTTTTAACCAAATGCCCTCTTTAGTAGTGCTGCAGGCAGGCAGCCATAAATTCAGCTTCTCTTGTAGATAATGCTATGCTTTGTTGTCGCTGACTAGCCCAAGTTACAGCGGCACCATTTTTGATAAAAACATATCCTGTCATTGAACGTCTTGTTTCTGAATAATTTGCATAGTCTGCATCACTGTAGCTTTCCACTATGTTTTGTTGTTTAGGAGTGAAGTACAGACCATATTCTTTTGTTTCTATTAGGTATTTGATAATTTTCTTAACTGCGTTCCAATGACTGTCATTATAGCTATCTAAATACCTGCTCACTAAGCTAACACCGGACATAATACCTATCTGGTCTACTTACAATAGCCAAATGCATTAAGGAACCAACTGCCTCTCTATACGGTATTTTCTTGTTCAACTCTGTGTTATTTTTCTCAAGTTTTGTATTTATATCTACTGGTATACTGTTTCCATTTTTATCAATTACTAGATAAAACCCGCAACTTCGTTGCGCCAAAATTCGTTTATCGCTCGGGAACATTTTTCGAGATAAAAAGTATCCTATGTCCTTTACCTTTCCGTATCTCCATGCCAAATTTCAGCGAAATCGGTTCAGCGGTTTGAGCGTGAAGAGGTAACAGACAGATAGACAGACAAACAGACAGACGGACAGACAGACATACACACTTTCGCATTTATAATATTAGTATGGATTGACATGTTCACTTTTCCACAACCCCTTACTGTAAGCATTTTATCATTGGCGATACGGATGCTTGTGACTGGTGCCGGTGATATAACAGCCAGTTATGCCTCATAGTTAGGTGCATGGATGCTCCGGAGTCAATAAACCAGTTATTTTCATCATTTGAAGTTGATGCTGAGAATACTGCAACATAACCATTTTATCTTTCTTCCTTCTTATTATAATCCTTCCTTTTTGTTTTACAGTACTTGCTAATGTGACCATATCTGTTACACTTGTAACAACGAGGACCTTTTGAGACCTGGTGTGTATTTGCTTGTCCTTTCTGCTTATATTTATTACCGGTATATAATGCCACAGACTCGGAGCTCTTTATGTCTTGTAAGAGCTTAGTCTTCACTGAATCTGCTGTAATGGATACGTCAGAACTTTCTAATGCCATAATCATCGGCTTGTACACTTCGGGCAAGCCGGCAAGTAGAAGAATACCCAGCCACTCATCATTTACTTCAAAAGAGATATTTCGCAGTTTATATGCTGTTGTCATGATTTTGTTTACGTAGTCTTCTATATCTTGACAATTGTCTAAGGTGGTTGTAATTAGATCTTTGAGTAGACCCACACGACGAGTCAACCCCTTGTCATCGAAAGCCTCCTGTAAGTTTGTCCAAACTTCCTTTGCTGTTTTTGCTTCTTCTATGTGTATGTAGTTAACTGAGTCAACTAATCATATGATTTTTGATTTAGCTTTTAGATGAAGCTTCGGATCCACAGGCTTGCCTTCGTTTTCAATACAGCACCAAAGCTCTCCATGCAGCAGATAAGTTTCTACTGCGAATTTCCATGTGTTATAATGGGCTCGTCCAACCAACTTTTCAATTAATGTCCCATGGCGTTCGGTTCGATCATTTGACATCTCTTTGTTCTTTCAGCCACGTGCGCGAAAGGTTAAGTCGTATCAGGTCGTATCACTATAAATGACCGGCGACCTATTTTATTTACTTACTAACACTCACGGGTCTGGGCCCTTTAACCTAATGTAATAAAACGGTTAAAACTTATTATTAACTGTCGTTTTATTTTCACTTTAGTAAATTACGAGTACATTACAGCCATGATAATTTTAGCAGAGAGATTTCACACAGACCATAGAGTGCATAGACAGAGAAAGGCATAAAAAAAATCTTTCGAACGAAAACGCGGGAATTTAAAATATACTTCAACAAGACACAGGCTTGTCAAGACCATCGATCGCAGTTCCAGATCCGGCGTGTATAGAGTAAGACCACGTATAACTGTTGATTGAGCACATTTTGTAGATTTTTATCCCATACTTATGACTTTTGGATGTCTTGATACTTAGGCGACCTTGATGGATTATCTGTGATTTATCAACTACTATTGTGTCGGCGAGCACATACAGTTCTCTAAAAGTTTGCAGAAGTTTGTTGACAAGTGGTTGTATACGGTATGTAAGTCTTCCGCCAAACTTCCTGGCCTTCATTAAAAGCGACTTGCCGCCTGCGCAGGTTGTAATATTTGGTGTTGGTTTGATGCGCTTTAAGTATTTTCTCTCTATCCTTTTCAAATACATCTTTCAGAATACCAAACTCGCCTGCATATTCTTCTCGCGGGACATTAACCTCATAATCGCAATCATCCGACTGCTTATAATAAGAACCATTTATAATAGGCTCCCTGCCATGTACCAAAAAGAATGGCAAAAACCCCGTGCATTCATTTACAGCACTATTTAATGCGAACTGTATCTTGAACAAATTCGCGTCCCAACTACGATGATCGTCCTTAACATAAGACGAGATTGCTGTCATAACAGTTTTATTATATCGCTCGACTAGATTAATCTGTGGCGTATTTCTAGAGCCATAATGCACTCTAGGTATATTGTACCGTTCCAACAGCCTACGAAATTCCGATCCCGTGAATTGAACCCCATTATCGGTAATTACGGTTTCTGGAATCCCGTGCGTTAGAAGAACAAAATTTTCGAACGCCTTCGATGCCAATGCACTAGTCGCGCGACGTAAAGGAAACAGCATTGTATATTTGGAGAAGCAACAGGTTACCACTAAAAGATGGACAAATCCAGATCGCGACTTAGGTAGAGGACCAACCAAATCGACGGACAGCGCTTGAAACGGTCTGTAACACTGTTTCGGTTTTCCCATTAAGCCTGGAGTGAGTTGAGTTGTGTGTTTATATGCAGCGCACGTACTACAGTTCCTAACGAAAGCAACCACGTCTCGGTACATTCCGGGCCAGTAAAACTGTAAGGAAAGTTTCCTGTGAGTCTTAAAGACACCGAAATGACCAAAAGTGGGCGGTTCGTGGTGTTCAGCAATAACGCGAGATCGTTGCGCTTTGGGCACTACAACCTTCCAATCAAACTCCCGAGTCAGCGAATATTTACTTTTGCTGAACCGATACAGTGTGTCATTCTTCACGCGATAATTTGGAAAGTTTTGTGGAAAGTTTTGTGGAAAGTTTTTACAGCCGTCGACTATCTTATTATACCACTCATCGGTATTATCAACTTCACTAATCGCCTCTACCCATAACAAACGAGACAATGCGTCTGGTACTACGTTATCCTTTCCCTTTCTGTGTTCAACAGTGAAATTAAATTGTGATAACCAGTGATCGGAATTGGGTGAGTATATTTACCTACAGTTTAACGAACAGAGACGGAAATCGGAGACTTCCTTACGACTAAAAATTTTTTTACCGGTAAATTTACCGGAACGTTGATTATGCAACTTTCTAATAGCTAAATGCTTCAATAAAACTTAATTAATGTTACTCAGATAAAAAATAAAATAACGTATATTAAAAATATATTTTTTTATTGATAAAAAAATTTTTGTTTGAACATTTCAATATAACATGATTATAATATATTAGGGACTTTCTTATATTTATTTTTAAGTATAAATAAATATAAAGTTTAAAATATATTACACCTTTTTACGGTTTTTGTAATTGGGTTTGCAGCTCCGTTTCTAGCTGCACAAGTACCAACACTTTGGATTTATATATAAAATGTAAACGCGATTACTATAAACGTAAAAATAATATTGAATTATTTATTATTTTTACGTTAATTATTTATTAAAAACATAATTTACGTAATTTAAATGAATTATCTGACCCTAAACTAGACAGCAATTTGTATCTTAGAGATCAGTGACTTCTCCCATTCGTATGTACAAAAACAGTAAAAAAGTATTTAGATTTTCACAAAAAACTTAAATAATTAAATATTCAAAACTAAATCAAAACAAAAATATTCTACTTGAATGAGTGACATTCGTTATAGCTTTGTAAGTACAAATAATAAAATATTTAGGAACAAATAGGTTATAAATTGAAGTGTTTACAATTATTTTTTTGGCTAATATATAAATACAATCAATGCCAATTGAAAGCAAAAATTTCGAAAAAAAAATCGGTCAAAGTGAGCGTTTGTGGCAAATATAGTAGCATATATTTGGATTGGAAAAGGTCAGCCGTTTTTCCGGGGCGACACAGACGCGGCAACATTTTCGGTACAGACACTCGCTTCGAAATTACAAATAATTTTGAAATTAAAATGAAACTAAGTCACATAATATCTAAAAATGGAAAACAAATACATTAGTCTTCAAGAAATTGAAGTAGATGATCATTAATTTTTTAATATTTTCAACTTTAAGTCTGTTCCTTTTTATACTTAAAATCCATTTATAAATAGAAAACGACCTCTCAACGTCCACAGACGTGAGAGGTGCAAATTTAAGGAAAAGAGAATCATCTACTTCAATTTCTTTTGTTAATTGTTCACTTATTTCTCTGATCTTATCGTAGTCAGGATTTCTTTCTAGAACTTCTTCCAATTTATTTTCAATGATGTTTTTCGAGGACCACATCAAAACACACCTTACGCTGTCTATAATTTCTAAGCTCTCCGATATAGATAACTTAGATTCTTGAAGTTTTGAGAGTGCCTCTTGTATAATAGTGAAATTTTCATTGATAAAATTCAAATCAGCACGTATATTTTCGTCATTAATAGCTCGTTTTGCTTTCCTTATCGACAAGGCTTCATTGCTATTAAGACTCTTTAATACATGGGATATTTCTTCAAAGTGTTTCGATAAGTAACTAGCTGCCTTCAGCCATGTCCCCCACCTTGTTATCACAGGTTGCGGTGGAAGTGCTAGGTTTGGGTACATTCTTTTAAATATGTTTACCCTGTTGGGCGATTTAAAAAAAAACTTTTTTATGTTGGCAATCAAGGTGTCAACATTTTCATACTCAGAACGTATTTTTTCGGATACTCTATTGAGAGCATGGGCCAAACATGTAATATGCAGCATATTGGGAAAATCATGTTTTAATAAACGTCCGGCTCGGAGCATATATGCCACGCTGTCAGTGCATAGTACTAAAACATTATTTAATTTATCCAAAAATGAATCTCCCCACATTTCACTCAAAGAGTTTGTAACAAACTGGGCTATTGTTTCTCCGTTAACTGTTTCTAGTACTTTACAAGCAATCAGGTATGGCTGAGTTGCAACATTTTTTATAAGAGGCATCACCAATAAATGAACGATATATCTACCCATAAAGTCGGTACTTTCGTCAAGTGAAATCCACACTTGTTGTCTCCAATAGTATTATAAATTGAAGTTAGTCGATTTAAAAAAAATATGTCCAGGTACTTTTTGCGTAACAGTGATTCTGATGGAACTTTCTTTTTTGTGCAAATACAGCAACAACTGGAGCATAAATATTTATTAAAAAATGTTTGAAACGCTATATTGTCAATTTTAGACCACGGATGTTACATAATATTAAAAAGTTTATGAAGTCAGTGTAAAACTCTACTTCAGATTTTTTTAGCCTCCCTTGGTGCATGGCTCCATTGATGTGTCGATCAATGTTTGACTTATGTGTAGATTTTAACGAAATCTCACATTTTGTGCAAAATATGACACCACTTGCTTCATCGTAAATTAATTCTGGATTATTAAAAACCAACTCTTGACGATCCCGGGACTGATGGTTTTTGCCATTATTGCAAATTATATAATTTGAAGTACCTGAAAAAATTAAAACAATGGAGTCAACTTTGTGAAAAAGTGTTTATCACGGTCGATAGAAATATGTATTTTATATCCTATGATATAAAATTCAGGTGAATCTACTTTGACTAAATCGGCTTATTGCATAGTTCATTCAAAATTTAAAAAAATGCAGCGCGAAAACACAGCTTTTCAGCTATATCAATCAAACAGCATCGAGGTCAAACTCTAATATTGGTCTAATATCTGTCAGTTTTTTTCGGTATGTTTTTAGGCAACGTATTGCAAATATAATTAAAATAAGTTTTATATCTTAAAGAGTTTTCATTTGCTTAATTGCACTGTTAACACGATGATATATAAGTGCCATATTCATAAACACAGCTATCAAAAATCTTTTTTTATTATGCACCTTCATGTTACAGTGCCACTTTACAAACACTCTTTTAAAAATTAAACTTATTTTAATTCTCTTTACTTCGAGAGGATAAACAAGTGAATAAATTTACAAACCAAAAATCATGATTAAAGTAAAAATTAGCCTAACAAAAACAAAAAATAATTGAACTACGATGCGTCGGCCATTTTGTGATGCACACTTAGCAGAAAACGTGGTTGCGTTTTGACGCTGACTTGACCAAGCGGAACTCGCCATTTTGGTTGTCTATTCTCTGAGTGGTCGAATAAGCTGTCAGCTTTAAAAAAGCAATAATAAAAATTACCACCGTTGCGAAACCTTACTTTTTTTAAGAAATTTATTACTTTTAAGAGTAAAAAGTATTCACAATGAAATTGTACTTACCGTGTAATCGGCAATTACGGGATAAAAGTCCAATTCAACGGTATCCAAATCACAAACACTTTCCAGGTCCAGTAAACGACAGCCAAAGTTGTTTATCCGTGTTCAATCAACAGCAGCCAATACACTTGCAAATCGGAATACCAAAACAGAGCCAAGTCAAAAATAATTAAACACCAAGAACAGAAAACAGGAATACGCGTGCACAAGACAAAAGCCAAGGGACGAGTGGCAGGGGGTGGGAAGGAGACAGGATATTCTTCTTGTGTGTCTGACATGTTGTCGAAAAAGTAGGCTAGTAGATCGTTTGAAACTGAAAAGGGAATATGAAAGTGATGTGTTCGTGTTCTTCTGCTTGGCATCGGGTTGAGATTGTGTCTTTTGTTCGGCCCCACGTTGGGCGCCATTGAAAACTAGTATTTTTCCAAATTAACAAATAAGGGATGTAATTAAAAACCAACATAATCTCACAACAATATATATTCTCATGTTCATTTCCAAAAGATTTACCTACAATAAGTTAGATAATAACTACACATTAAGGTATTTAGACTATATAATTGGTTTGCTAATTAACTTTTAACTTAAATAATTCTCATTGGAGACAAACAAAGGATTATTCTCTCAAGGTCGCGTTACCAGTTCGCGTGTCTTGATCAAATTTACTATACCCATATTTTATTGTTTCAAGAGATTTTGAATATTTAGTTTTAAACAATCCGAGATGACTATAATAATCTATTTACAACAAGTCCTAGTGTTGATTTTGGTCGTCTTCTGTACGGTAGTGGCTCCAAGAGGAAACAAAGTTGACGGTCGGAGCGTCTACCGTATAGATTCCTAGCTCCTGACCTTGAGACACTGACCTGGATTGATGTGGAGTGAGGATCTGAGGATTGTACCTTATATCCTTCTATACAACATTTGCTCGGACCTCGGTATGAGTTTCATTGCACAAAAACTGTGACTTCTAAAATAGTCAAAGAAGTTTCTTCATTAGGAAACTGCTGGATTCCTGTTGCTACAATATATTCAAAAGTAGAAGAAAAGGAATGTAGTAAGATGTAAGAATTAATGACCCATCTGAAAAGACAAGACATCTATGAGAAAACACATCTAACAACTACAATACCGAATAAATGGAAATTATGGGTTTTACATACCACGACGGCTGCTACAACATAATTATTTGAGTTTTCAAAGACTAAACCATTGCCAGCGTGATACTCCCTCCTCTGCCTGTGGACAACGAATGTTATCAAGCCATGTGCTAAGCCCTAGGGCTTCAGATTTGAAAAAATATGGTATCAGCATCATAAGACACTTACCGCTGTTAATTATTTTTGGCCTATAAGCCATGAGATCTATAAAATAGATGCTGATTATTCTAGAATGAAACACAGCCAAACTCAGATAAACTGGAAAGCCAGCTCCAAAAATGATTCTCTGGAGAGATGACTGACAACTCCTCTAACGGCAAATGTCAATGTCCTCATGACATTAACGTAATGACAGGTTATGACATTTCTTTTTTTTTCATATTTTGGCAAGGAAATGACAATCAAAGTGTCGTGTTCGTTTGCCATAGAGAAAAAAAAACACGATACAAGTAAAAAATTGAATGCAAAGAAATTGCAACGTTACAATACATCGGGATTGTCAGGCTGCACGTCCTCAAAATGCCAACAACGCAGAATGTGGGAAAATCTATTATATGACATAGAGACTTTATGTATGAACTCACAGTAATATAAAGGATGAGCCAACAATTATGTGTGGTTGGGATCCATATTTGTTATATATGATGTTAAAAGCCGATATATATATATATATATATATATATATATATATATATATATATAGGAATACTGACTGAAAACATACAGTGTAATCCTCCCTTTTCTTTGTTGCAGTGCTTAATGAAATACGAATGTGAGGAAAAATTTTGAATTGAATTTGAGTGTCCTCCACTGCTCATGGTGGGACAAGGCAGTCGGTGTGTTAGGGAACCTGAATAGACGTGGACAGTTCTTCTATGCAACTTCTCATCTGAGGCATATCTGTCTTCTCCTTGATAATTGTGTCTATTAGGGTCGTAAGCCCTTCGCTTCCTTTAACCCAGGGCCAAAGCTGCAAGGCCTGAGAGAAAGCCTGGGTAAAGCTGTATGACTTATCTTTGTAAAACCCTAAAATATGGAAAACTAGATGACGCCCGCAACTTCGTTGCGCCAAAATTCGTTTATCGCGCGGGAACCGTACATTTTTTCGGGATAAAAAGTATCCTATGTCCTTTCCCGGGACTCAAAGTATCTCCATGCCAAATTTCACCGAAATCGGTTCAGCGGTTTGAGCGTGACGAGGTAACAGACAGACAGACACACTTTCGCATTTATAATATTAGTATGGATAAAACTTGGTTTTCACAGTCTAAACATCACGGGCGTATATTATATAGCTTTGATAAGGGGGGGGATCGCTAACGTAAAATGCGGCCAAGTGCGAGTTGGAATCGCCCATGAAGGGTTCCACTTCCGCAGCAGCAAATAGGAAACGTGTTTAGGAAGTCAACAATATTTTTTAAAATACATGTACCGCACCGATTTTAATCATCGAGGTATATATATTATATTATTGGCGATTGGACAAGTAAGATGGATAGTAATGGGGGGGGGAGGGGGGGGGTCCGGACCCCCCAGGACACCCCCCTTATATACGCCAATGCGAAACATGAAAATTCATGTAAAAAACGCATTCTAGGCCGAAAATCGCGTAAAATAAAATATGTATTTACATTTAAATCCGGGCCTTATTACTATAAGATTTGACCTTTGGGCATTCTCCTTTCAATCACCTACGTTTCCGCATTTTGCATCAAAAGGGATCAAAGTTTTTCGCTCGCGTATTAATATATAGATGGGTATTTTACCGATTTATAATTTCTATCTTGAATTACTTGGTTACGATCAAGAAGTTCACCGAAAGTAAAAATAGGTACGTATTTAAAAAATAAATACGTACCTATTTCGTAAGAAACATGCAAATAAAAATTCAAAATTCAAATAAGCCGCCGAAACGCTTTATTCAGCAATATTGCGTCATCTGTGGTGTAAACGAGTCTACTCGCCTGTGATGTCATCATGATATTAGCGAATCCAGATCGTTTCCCAATAAGTGGCGCGAGAAACAAAAAGGATACGTTACTACGTATCCTTTTTGTCCCTAAGTAGTCTCAGGTGCAAAAAGGCAAACATATTTTTGTGTTTTTGGATATATTCATTGTTATTATTATTAAATCTCATGTAAATCACATAAACAAACATTCATTTTATGCATTTAAAGCAAAAAATCACTATAAATCATGCTGTCAAATAGCCTATTAAAAGTTCATTTGTTTCAATACTAAAACAATGCCTTCCTTCTCCCGTAGTCTACAAAGACGATGTATTGTTTCAGCTTACACCGGTGGACCCTGTTCCGTATGGTCTCATACCTTTTCATTCCGCCCGTTGTGACCACCATACACAGGACGCGATGTCGAGGCACTATCAACATGCTGCTGGACTGTATGAGAGACTATATGACGCTGGCGCGGAGAGCCACAGCATGCTGCCGGGAGTATGCAGCATTACACGCAAAGTTGTAAGTTTTTATTATCTTTTATTGACATTCTGATTACCATTTGAAACTTACAATGGAAAAAAGAAATTGCTAGACAGCCGGATGCAGATTGAGCTTCGAACAATTTTGGGTACTCACCCCTGAAGTAGAAGGACACGAAGCAGCGGGCAGCGGAGCGGCGGTGGTGGCGGTGCGGGGAGCCTACTTCCTCTAAGACTCCGTTTCCGTGGTCTAATTCTTTGTGGCAGTAGAAACTGACTGTCATAAGAGTCTGACAGTTGACACTGGTAGACGAGATCCATTAATTTTCATCCCTTAATTGATTAATCCGAATACGTGTCCTAATGATTTGGTCGGTTGTATAGGATTAATTTTTTCTTCATCATTTCGCTTATGCCAAATACTTTTAATTTATTTTCGGATGTTTCGATTTTGATTTGCCTGTTATGTATCAAAAATTGTATAAATCTGTTTATTTTTACACAGAGCGTCGGTTGCATCAGCCGTAGAATCAACTCAAGCTTTGCTCAGCCGGCAACAGAGTGAACTCCTGCTGCTGATGTCGAGAGCCACGTCAACACTTTTGGGAAACGTGCCATGGCTCCAAGGGGATGTTGTGTGCGAATGGGAAAGCGACAATCTAATGGTGAGTTAGTATTGGAGAACACTAAGGCCTGGTATAAATAGTCAAGTACTCAAGATGCATCTCGGTCTAAAGACACGGTTCAGGCTCTGTGATTGGTTCCAAGATTAAGACCAATCACAGAGCCGAACCGCGTCTTGAGACCGGGTCGCATCGTAAGTACTATTTATACCAGCCTTAATATTCATCCTTTTCGCAATTAAAACGCATATTTCAATGTGCGGTGGAATGATTTCGAATGTACGATTTATAGAGAAACCTCTGCAAATGTGAAGAAAATATCGATGCTTCGAAACAACACTTTACCTTTACCTTACCGAGCCAACTACAGTTAACAGTAGAACCTAACCTACTACGTATTACCTGTACCACCCACACCCATAAATAATATTTTTGATTTTATTTACGCTTACTAACAGGGAACTTTAAACTACCTTACTAATAATAAATTTACCCGGTGTTTGTTTTTTAGTGGTTTAGTAAATATATTTCATTTTATTTCAGAAAATTCACCACGCGTTTCTTGTAGTCCAGTCTTCGCTATTGAAGTATATCGCCTTGGCTCATATACCAAATAATAAAGCCAAAAATATATACAAAAATCATAATGAACGAATGTATTGGCTTCATAATGTACTAATAGTTCACCTTATTCAAGAATTCAAAGAAAATTATGAATCTCTGGAGCGTATGTACAGATTATTAAAGAATTACGGTACTAAAGATGGCGAAATTTCACAAAAGAAACCGGGACATGCTATAAATACCATATGGTTATATTCCGATGTGCATACAGGAGTTGCTAGATCGTGTCTGGAATTACGAATAGCTTTGGACAAATGCAATAACCTCGACTTATTTCTAGACTCTTGTGCCATAAACAAACAAGATTTAGATTTAAATGTGTTAGATAAAGATATAGACGATATTATAAACGACGTTACTAATTGCTTATCTACCATTCAGAGTTCGCAAATAAGGCTCAAGAAAATGAAAAATAAATATATTATTCATGAGGAAACCAATAAAGTGGAAGAGGAGAATATAGAGACTAACATTTTAAAAATAGAAGACAAAGAACCAGAAATAAAAGACGAAGTATTTTACTTTATCAAAACTGATGATGATTTAGTAACGCTTCCAGCCGGCGATATTACCACAGGGCCTGGAAAAAAGGAAAAAGAAGCTACCAAAATTGTGTTAAAAGAATTACAAAGAAAGTTAGTGAAACGAGAAGATATGATGAGAGAAAGAGAGAGACAGGCACTATTCAAAACGATGCCTCATTTGCAAAACGTTCCAGAGTTTCCTAGACAAATAAAATACGAGGATTTCGTTGAGAGAAAAGGATATTTATCTAAAATACGTAAGGAGGAACACCCGAAAAACCTGAAACCCAAAATTAGACACAAACACAAAAGAAATATGAAGTTTAAATTAAAAGTTTCGCATTATGAGCAAGAAACTGATATAATAGATGTGTATGAAGCGAATTCCAGATTAAATTTTAAGAGTAATCTTTTAACTTTTAGGAAAGGAAAGAAAGAAATGGAGATTATAAAATGGCGCAAGAGTACGAAACAAACTAAAGATAACATTGTTAAGAGTGACTTGTCCGAGCTTAGCGATAATCCAGTAGAAGTCAACCACGCGATAAATAAAAACGTTCACGAATCCAGAAATTACAGATTTACAAAAAAAGATTTAGAGTTATCGACATCATCGGATAGTGATTACGAGTACAATAGGATACAAATTCTGAAAGATGTTAGACGGCATAGAGCCGCTAGAAAGAAGAATTACCCCGCCAAAAGAGCGTCAATAGATAAAGAAGATGAGAGTCTGAAACCTATAGAGTATAGTTTTGGGACGGGAATGGCAATGGCGTCGGTATTACAAGTGAATAGTCTTGCGAAAATACCAAACCGGTGTCAAGAGGAGGTCTTTATTGGGGATGGCGAGGTATCTATCGATAGTGGTAACGATGAAGACGCTTAGACGACTAATCCAATTCATTATTGTTGATAATAATGTATTATGTCAGTATAAAATATAACACAATGTTTATTGAATGTGAATTATTGTTTTATATATTTTCATTAATTCCTTTACCAGACATGTATTTTATAGTCTAAGGTCTAAACTCTAAACGCTAGGATTAATTAATAAAACCACGAAGGCAAACCACAAAACAAAAAATAATATTATTATGTTGTTTTGTGATTTGTCTTTGTGGTTTTTTAGGCTGTAGTTAGTTTCAGTTCATTCCATATTAAGTAAGTTCTTTCTTCGCCATAAAATTCAACCGTCGTAGTACCTATTATACGTATTACTATGATTATTGTATAATACATTTATGTAAGCATTTAACATTGAACCTCGTAGTTCGGCTGAAATGAAATGCGTGTATGATCACGAACCAATATTGCAATTAATAGTAAGTCTTGTTGATATTGCAATAGAGAACTTAATCGTCTGAACTCTCGTTGATCCAATTAACTAATGAAAGGGCAAACAAATATATTATCTATTGATGATTAAATGCACTTGTATGTGTGTCAGTTCATCGCCTGGAGAATGCACATCGGAATAATGTAAGTCGCAATTTTATCTTTATTTTTATAGCCACCGAAAAATATAAATAAGTAGCTTTCTTTTAATTTGGTCCAAAATTAAATCTGAGGATTACCAAAGTTTCTGTTTCTGCGTGTCGCCTGTACTTAAGGTGCACATTTTTGACAAGTATTGTAGAACATGTTTTTTGACGGAGTTACTTTTCCTTAGTTTTTATTATTCGTAGGAGTTTAGGCTTCCTAACCTACACTACATTTTTATTTTTTATTTATTTAATAAACTATAAAGAATAGAACCAAAGACTTAATGGAGTTTCTTTTTCAGTTTGGCGTGTGTCTTTTTGTTGGGCGCAACTGCTCTACCTCAAATTTCTGAGGTGACGACAGATGGAGGTAAGCAATAAAATGAATACTTACTAGAATCTTTTGAATTTATGAAATATACAGTTTCTATATTTAATATAATATAACATTTTTAAATTTTGTAATTTAACCTATCAAGCCCCATAAGATCACAGGTGATCGCGACAACAATAGAATAACAATAGATTCTCAAGAATCCACGATCGAAGGAATATTATAATATTAACCAATCAAGTCGTGTGTGGTTTGGTCTAAGTGTGGTTTGGTCAAATTAATTACCTATGGTGAAATCTTCAAAGTAAACAAAATTTTCTTGTTATGTTTAAGCATTGAATCCGCCGTCGTGTCGCACGGCGAAGGGGGCAACGGGGGCCTGCGTGCCGCGAGAACGCTGCGACTTCGGACCTAACAATATCGACTTTACACTTTATGCACCAAGAGCTTATAAACGGTGAGTTTTTTTGAAATAGGCTGGGTGTTCCCAGGGCCGTTACTAGAAGGCATTGTGGGGCAATGCCGTAGAGATGAACTACGATAACATGGCGCGCCCCTCCAAATGACTGTTTCAATGTGTGTAGTCACATCCTTATGAAAGAGTTTGTATGTAGTAAGTATTCAACCAATCACAGTACACGTAATATTTCAGTTAATGTCACTTATTACCAATATTTGTTGGTCGACTAATCATAACTAGCCTACTGCGCAAGACAACGCACTTCAAGTCGTTTTGAGAACGCACTACAAACGTTTTGAATTTTGGAGGGGCGCGCCAGGTTATCGTACTCTCCGTCTTACGGTTTTTCGATCGGCACGAGAATCTGACGTGAGTTTCACAGTTTTTACCCATCCCACAAAAGTGCTCAACGCCGCTAAAGAAGTTTTCACTTCAAAAAAATTAGCAATAGGCACCTATCTAAACTTGCCGAACATACCACATTTGTGACAATCATTTAATATTATAATAATTGTTTGCTCCTATTCCTCTAATGCTGCTCTATCTCAAATTTGACTCTAGCTACAGCCCAGGGTGTGACAAAACAAAGTGATAAATGATAATACTTTATGGTGTGTGGGTCTCTTGCATAGAGTTTACTGCGAAAGTCTCTCTCGTGTAGACTCAATTTAACCTCATCGTCCCGATTGAGCACGAGGGCAGATGGCGGACCTAGGTAATTTGGTCGCGTTAAGACTGCTCTTTCGAAAAAAGCGTGCAGATGAAACAACTTTTCATCGGCATTAACAGAGAAATTATATCTGAAAAAAATAATTAGTAATCTACATGATATGATACGTAATTTGGTTTTGCCATATTTTCTCTATCGGTATCACATAATAAAGAAATAAAAAACCAAATCACCTCCAAATCGTTGAATGAAACCACTTTACTCCTTCATTATTTATCAAAAGAATATATAAAAAATATCTACTGCTTTGTAATACATAAGTTAATAATTTGGTTTTTTTACTTTTTTGAAATATGTATTATATTATGCCTTAAAAAGGTTTTTTCTCCTATTTCGCCCTATCATGGACGCGGCGAGCGTCATAACCGCCACCGTACAAGGCGCGCTGTTATGAATGTTATTTTAATGTCATTTACGTCGATATTCGCACTGACAGACAATCGACCTGCTAATTTAGGGAGAGAGGGCCCTTAAGTCAATCCAATCCGACCGATCACAGCTAACATTGAATTGACATAAGCCGACCACATGACTTACTTCCGTCATCTGCATAGGAATCAATTTCCTCGATGGTACATTTATTACATAAACCTTTCATTATATTATGTCCGTTTTGAATCGCAGGCCCTGCTCGTTGAAGGAGGTGTGCTGTCCCACACAATATATTATAGTTCAAGACACGACTACGAATAGCCACAGCCTGCGAGAATGACGACCAACGACTACAGTTAAGATCGTCCATTTGTATTTGTAATCTATTTTACTTAGATACTAAGAAACGTCCGTTAAACCTTATGGCATGATGACACCAACCGAGTAGAGTGGCGATACAGTGCCGAGCATTCGGCATGTTTAATACGGATGTACTCGGCCGAGGGCACTGTCTCGCCACTACTGGGTAGGTGTAATCAGAGGCCGTACAACGAAGCCGTTTTGAGGCTCAAACGCACGCCGCGTCCTACTCTAACAAACGTGAAATGTCGTTAGAGTAGAACGTGGCATTCCGATTTGATCGTTCTACTCTCAAAACGGTTTCGTTGTAGGCTTCCAGACTCTTACCAAATCTTATTTAGCAGAGAAGGTGTCCCTTCTCAGCAAAAATCACGTATTTTTAGAGACCAACTACTCAACTCAACATATGAGAATTTGAATAGTTATTATGGATATAAATTAAATTTACATTAAAAAATGCTTTAATTAAATAAACAACTATACTCAAGAAATCTTTTTTTTCTAATTTTACGTGTGACTAGGAAGAGAGGAATCATTGTGAATCGTTTGCATTTATAGACGAATAAGACCCTTACTGGTTCGCGATCGCCAATGCTAGTTCATGATACAAACAGGGGAAGCCACATTGAAAACACATGTTTGGCGTTGTTTTATATTGAAGTTACTACATTGATCTACTACTGATTAAATAATGAATAGTAAAAAAAATAAGAACACGCTTTAAGACCGGGCTGCCAAAAATATCAAAGTACGCTAGCCCCGCCTACACACCCCGCTATCCTCCAATCGTGATTCATTCATGAATCATGATTGCATGAATTAGCTAATAGTGAACAATATCGCGTAATAAATCAAATAGCCTGTCCGGCATCTTGGGAAGGCCGCCTTATTGTGTTTGTAATGACGTTTATTAGCTAGTCATGTACAAAGCTGGGAACAAATTATCGGACGTTTTCATCGGATGCGGCTTGTTTCTATCTGAATAATACAAAATACACTAAACTGTGCATATTGTCTGACATAAATCTGGACACGATCTTGAGTGTTCGGACGTCCGAACAGAATCTGGCTGGCCGGATGTTTTTGCATGAACCGTGCACATTGTTAAGCCGCATCTATCAGCCGCGACTTATGAAAACGTCCGATAATATTTTGTTTCTAGCTGAATTGTCATCAGAACTCGGAGCGAGACCGAAGAATGGGAAGTGGGTCTAATTAAGATTCCAAGATTTTCTTACATACATCTATATCTTTACATATTATAAAACAAAGTCGCTTTTTTCCCCTCATGTACCTTTGTTCCCTTTAATCTTTAAAACTACGCAACGGATTTTGATGATTCTTTCAGTGTTAGATAGCCCATTTATCGAGGAAGGCTACGAGGGCGGCATTGAAAATTTCTGGAATCAAGGTGACACAACAGTACTATTTAAAAATATGTTTATTGCTTTTCGAAGTATTCTCCGCGCAATTTGACACATTTTTCCATACGATGGAACCAATCATTTAAGCAACCATTCCATTCGGAAGTTGGGGTCTCCAAAATGGCCGTTTTGTATGCGTCCACAGCTTCTTCAGGTGATGTAAATCTCTGACCACGCAATTTATTCTTTATTTTAGGGAAAGTATAGAAATCATTAGGGCTTGAGTCGGGGCTGTACGACGGATGGTCTAATAATTCTATGTTTTCTTGCTCTAAAAACTCTTTTGTTCTGTGCGCGGTGTGAGAACTCGCATTGTCGTGATGGAGGATGATGCGGCGGCTGCAGTTCTCTGTACGGAGTTCAGAAACGACCTGTGGCAAACAAATGCTAGCATACCATTCTGCATTAACCGTTCTTTGTCCCTCAAGAGGAATAGTCGCAATATGGCCGGTTTTGGAGACAAACGTGGCCACAATTTTTTTTGCAACACTCCGTGAACGAACAATTTTTGTTGGCTTTAACTCATTTTCGAACACCCAAACTCGTGACTGGTTTTTAGTTTCGGGTTCGTACGCGTATATCCAGGATTCGTCACCTGATACGATCTTGTATACAGCATTTGAGGATTCTGTGTGGAATCTTTCGAGAGTTCTGACGCACCAAGTGACGCGAGCCGCTTTTTGCTCTTCACAGAGCAAATGCGGTATCGATCGGGAAAACAACTTTTTTAAACCTAATTGTTCATGCAATATTATTTGTATTTGACTCATGCCAATGTCTGAAGTTGCCTGAATTTCGCGGTATGTCACATGTCGATCTTCCTCAATCAGCTTACGCACAGCATCAACGTTTTCTTGGGTGACTGCAGTTTTTGGACGACCTTGACGGGGATCATCACTGAGTCTGACACGTCCACGTTGAAATTCAGCAAACCAGCGAATAGTGCTTTTGGATGGGGCCTCATCCCCAAATGCAGAAATCATCCGATCAACACACTGTTTATGTGTTAAACCACTTCGAAAGTCATAATAAATCATCGCTCTAGATTCTGGAATTTTCTCAAGTCAATTCCATTTTCTCAACGACTAAACAAGTTTGACAAGACCTTGTGACAAGACCGAGAATCTTTTTTTAAATAAATAAATGGTATTCGATTTTTAAAACCAAGGAGTTTTCAATTAAAAATATTTTAATATGACAGGAATAGTGGAAGTATTCCATTCCCGATATTTTTAGTGCAGCATATGTATAGGCTATATTTCATTACGCTTAGACTAATAGGAGCGAAGAAATAGAGGAAAATGTGGAAAAAACGGGGAAAATTATTTGAAAGGGCTAACTTGAACGCGCTAAACTCAGGAACTACTGTTCCGATTTGAAAAGTTCTTTCAGTGTTAGATAGCTCATTTATTGAGGAAGGCTGATAAAATATAGCCTATAGGCTATATTTTATCACGCTAAGACTAATAGGAGAATGTGGAAAAAACGGGGGAAATTATTTGAAAGGGCTTATCTCGCGAACTACTGGAGCAATTTTTATGTTATTTGGCACAGATAAGACCACGTGAAGGATCATAGGCTACCGATTTTAATAATTTTTCAGTGACTATATATTTTACTCCCGTGCGACGCCGGGGCGGGTCGCTAGTAGTTAATAATAAAAAAGCGTGTTAATTATAACCCCGCTACTTGGTGATAAAGTCTGCTAAGTGCAGATAATTTAGGTATTATATAATTATTAAGTTGATAAACCTCGATTACTGATAATTTGGTCAACTCATTGCTAAAGTCTAGAACATTAATACTTATCGTACGAACGGCACGCGTCAACGGCAACCATTGACTAGCCTAAATCAGCTGTTTTGCTAGATTTTTTATCTCGGCTCTTTGACTCGTTACTTTTCCGTCTTTACATATTAGCAGATCATACCTCAATATGTTCGTTTGTGATTCTTAACAACAAAATACGGACATGTAGTTTATACAAAACTGACTATAAAAATGGACCTTGAGTAAAACAAAGTTGTAAGGCATTGAAATCTGTAAGTATCATTTATGTTGAATATTTTAAGTCAATGTTATTTGAATAATGCATACAGTGATGTACGTATGTGATCTAAGATGTGAATCACATTATGAAGGTAGGCTTTATATACGAGATTGTTTCTTAAACCTTCGATCGCAGATTCTTGGAAATCTATTATTATTCTATTATCGTCGCGATCACCGGTGCTCTTATGGGGCTTGATAGGTTAAACAGCTAAACCGATTTAAAATGTGGTGAAAATCAAGCCTGGGAAAGGACATCAAATATTTATCACAGAAAAATGAGCGGTTTTTTGCAATTATATCAAAGTTGTTACAAACGAAGTTTCAGATAACATTTAGTTTTTTGAAAAATCTCTTTAATTTGCATAGTGTCTTGTCATTCTGGTCTACTTGTAGTGAATATGAAGCTGCTTGTCTACTTGTGCCTGCTGTGTACGACCTCCGCCTACAGGATTAAATCCGATTCTATAGAATTGATGATTTTTCAGTTAGGTGCCAAACTTTCAAAAGAGAGTTTACAATTATTGATAACAAGCGAGTTATAGGTATGGAACATAGGTACATACCTACATACCTGTCTGCTGCGAGGTACTCCGTGCCCCGCGCGCCCCGCACGGCATCGTGAGTATATGTGCGTGCGAAGTCATTTAACGCGGGCTCGCGTGGAATTCGAAAATCGCGTAAAAATACGAATATTCTTGTAAGCTTCCTTTGGAAACATAATGTTTTTTCAAGACAAAAAGTAGCCTATCTTATTCTCTTCATTCTTTTAACTAAGTGTACCTATGCCAAAAATTACGTCGATTGGTTACTTCGTTAGGGCGTGAAGGGAGGACAAACAAACAAACAAATAAACAAACACACTTTCTTATCTATACTACACAGGGTGCAATTAAACCTTCCTGCCAAATTTTTTCCAGGGCTTAGGTCTTATTAGGAGAGTCCATTTAACCAAATAAATTGGGTGTTATTTTTTTTCAATGACATATTTTATCCCATTTAAAATCGTTGCAGAACGGTCACTCGCGGCGCGGGGAAATAAGAGGGGGTGACGCGGGATGAGCCGCGCGCGGGCCACGTCACGCGCGGCCGACGCATCGTATCCATTAATTGTAGTGTTTTTTAGGATAACTTCCGGAAGGTATTTCTCAACATTTTAGTACTGAGTGACTATAATAGAGAAAATACGTGTATTTATATTTTCAACAAGGATCAATATATCAAAATTTGGCAGGAAGGTTTAATTGCACCCTGTATAATATTAAAAAGCGGAAGAGTTTGTTTGTTTGAACGCGTTAGTCTCAGGAACTACTGGTCCGATTTGAAAAAATCTTTCAGTGTTATAGCCCGTTCATCGAGGAAGGCTACATGCTATATTTTATCACGCTAAGACTAATAGGAGCGAAGAAATAGAAGAAAAAGTGGAAAAACGGGGGAAATTAATTGAAAGGGCTTATTTCACGAACTACTGGAGCAATTTTTCTGTTATTTGGTACAGATAAGAAGTAGACCATGTGTAGAATCATAGGCTATTTTTTAAATCGCCCGCGCGATAATCGAATTTTGGTGCAACGAAGTTACGGGCTATCAACTAGTATAAAATACCTGCTGAAGGTTTGACTGATTGACTCGATTCTCTCGGGTGGATTTGACTTTTCAAGTGGTGGATTTGAATTGTCAAAATATACGAGTAATTATAATCGTCTTTCTCCAGAGGTCCTACAACGTCAAGAAAAACTTTTTCCATAGCAGAATTAGCTGTAGTCGTAATTACCATTGGCTCCTTAACAAGGTGAGAGCTATGTTTTTGTTTCTGACATTTTTCGCACTTACTAATAAATTTTTTAACATCATTCTCTAGACCAGGCCAAAAGTAATATTTTTTAATATTTTTATACATTCGTCTTATTCCAGCGTGGCCACTCGTTGGAAGAAGATGAAAATCATTCAATATTACCTTCTGGTCGTCTTTATCGTCAATTATTTGTACGTCATTTAAAATACACAATCGCGGACCGGTCCAATCTTTTTGTATCTTTATCTCGTTAGCTAACTTTTCTATAAACTCGTCATATATTTTACTTTTACATCTAATAAAAATTAATTCGTGCACATTTATTTTTTCACAAAAACTTCTCAGTTCCCTCACAAAAGTGGCTGGCCTCAGTTGTGATCGGGCGACTGGATTTATGTATAAACACATTCTTTTTGACGAGTAACAAAATATATCATTTTCAATATCTATATCTTTTAACTTACGTAAGTTCCTCAATTTACAATAGTCAATAAATTTAAGTTCAACAGATATTCCCGGTTTACTATAAATTTCTACGACTCTCGGTTGCGCAGGCCGATCGTCAGTAGGTACCATAGCACTCGGAGAACTCTGAGTCTGACTCTGAGTAGCTTTCCTATACTGAGCTCGCGTCATAACCGTGATGATGCTCTCGTGCATCGCTTTTAAGTCTTTCGACGTAACTGGTAAACGTGACATCGCATCGGCTACAATATTTTCGGAACCCTTAACATATTCCACTGTGAAATTATAATCCTCGAGTAAAAGTCTAAATTTTGTAAGTCGACTGGACGGATCTTTCATCCCAAATAAATATATTAACGGCTTGTGATCCGTTTGTATTATAAACGGCCTACCATACAAATATGGGCGAAAATGTTTAACTGCCCACAATATCGCCAAGAGCTCCTTCTCTATCGTGGGATAGTAAAGTTCAGATTTGTTTAAATTTCTACTCGCGAAAGCAATCGGTTTACTATTGGAATTACACAAAACGGCACCTAGTGAATGTTGAGAGGCATCTGTCTGTAGTATGAATTTATGATCTACGGAAACATTTGGATATTTGAGTACTGGAGGCGACGAAATTAAAGATTTTAAAGTTGTAAATGCGGACTGACATTTTTCGTCCCAAATAAATTTAGCATTTTTCTTAGTTAACTGCGTAAGGGGGTACGCAATCATTGCAAAGTTTTTGATAAACTTTCGATAATAATTTGCAAACGCTACAAATCTAATTAATTCTTTTAAATTATTTGGAGTTGGCCATTTACTTAAAACTTTAATTTTTTCTGGATCAGGCAAAATACCTTCGCTGGAAATAGTGTGTCCTAGATATAAAATCTCTTTTCTCAAAAAGTTACATTTATGGGGATTAAGTTTTAAATTTACTTTACGTAATCTTGCAAAGACATCTATTAAATTTTTAGTATGATTTTCCAATGAATTGCCAAAAACTCAGTGTTGCCACCTTGCCCAATGAAAAAGTTGCTAAGCATACGGTAAAAAGTGGCTAGTTTCGAAAAAAATTACTATGTTAGAAGTTGCTAAAAGTGGCCAAAAAAAAAAACAATGTGGGTAAAAAGTCTTTAATTTTATATATTTTTTTTTTATTATTCTTTATAGAAAAATGTCCTCAAAATCGATGTCGACGTCTTGTGATTCTTGTGATGTTGAAGGTTCGGCTTCGTCATTTAGTACGGGTTTTTTCGTTTTTCCTATTTCTTGAAGTATATTATCAGGAATTACGTAGGTAGCGCACGTCTCCGAACATTTTTTCAAAAAATCTCTGATTCGCAGAATTGAATTTAAAGTCAGCAAACCCATTCTGTTCCTATGTTTGGTTTTGATAATGCTCATGACGGAGAAAAGCCTTTCTACTTCGGCGTTGGAGTGCGGTAAAGATAATGCTGTCATTGCCAACTCAGAAAGATCTTTGTACGCACTGTCTCCGCTGGCAGTTTTAAAATTTTTCACCTCGACCCAAAATTGAACCACATCACTTGAATCCCATTTCTCAAAATGAATAATGCTCCATTGTTGCATAATTTTGTCGATTTTATCATCCGAAAATCCGAAAACCTTTGCTAATTCTGAAATAGAGAAATCTTTTTCAGGTTTGCAAGCTTCCTCTGGGCTTAGTAAAGACATTTTTTCCAGCTGTTTATAGTTGGTAGGAAGACGTTGCTGTAATTGCTGAATCAGTTTAACCAAAAAGTCTGAACAGCGTCTCTTTAACAAAAGTTTTGATTCTGGCTGCAGCTGGGAACTTCGCAATGCAGTTTCGAAAGAATAGCCCAAATAAGCTGTAGGATTAACATCCCTTTCGTGAATTGGGTTCTCTAAATAATGCTGTTGCGCCTGTGCGGATGGAGACAAAATCCTTGTTTAGATAGATCTCAAGAGTGTTGCCAAAGTATTCAACAACCTCAACGGGTTTGTATTTTCACCTTCAAAACTTTTAATAGCAATTTGGACATCATTTAGAACGCCGCGTAAAAAGAGCAAATATAATTTAGTAACCTCGTCATTCAGCATACTGCTAAGGAGTTCGGCTGTATAACAATTATCTTTTGATCTCACTATGTTAAAGTGTAACTTGAGCTCTTCCCACTGAGCTAAAATTTTTACTATAGCTGGTTCGATCGACAACCAACGTGTTTCACAAACCTTCAAGAGTTTCATAGGTTCTTCATTACAGTTTATAAGTTGATATATTTTTTTGTATTCCTCTATTCGTTTTGGCGAGATTGAAAACCATGAATAAATTTCGCGCACAAAAAACTCGATGTTTCTTGGTATGGTATTTTCAGATGCGTGCGAGACAGCCAATTGTAACGAATGACATATGCATTTGACTAGTATAAGGTTTTCTAGGCCATAGTCTCGTTTTAAGATAGCATGGACGCCGTTATTGATTCCCACCATGACAGATGCATTGTCGGTACCTATTCTCACAAGGTTTTTTAGTTGCAAGTTATATTCTAGTAAGCAAGCTACCAAGCCATTGACAATGCCTTTCGCATCACAAGTTTCTAATTTGACTAATGCCAAGTAAGAACTTACTATTCGGTTCTGTTTGTCGCTGAAGTATCGTATTACAATCCCCAGATACTTATAAATACTTACGTCAGTCGACTCGTCAATTAAAAGGCTGTATTTTTGCTCACCTATATCTTCAAGCAGAAGAGTGCGAAAATGTGGAGCTAAAACGTAATTTATTATCTGTGTACATTTTGTTCGGTGCAGTTTCAACTCGTTTGCAGCTGGTGAATCCTTAAAAACTTTCTTGCATGCGTCCGTTAAGTGGTCAACACTACGGATTGAAGAATGTTCAGCAATGTATAAGGATAACGATCCTGCAGCTTGATCAGCTGGTTGCACTGTAGTTTTGGGAAATGTTTTAAAGGAAGGTTTGTTACCTGAAATAAAAGAAAAAATTAACGTGTAGTTAAGTTAGTAACGCTAGTATATGTTTCTTCAGTGTAGTAGCACTGAACAAACATATACTAGCGATCCGCCCGCGGCTTCGCTCACGTTGAAGCCGTATTTATCCTATATCCTTTCTAACACCTCTAAGAATATATGCACAAAGTTTCATGATAATCGACGGTAATGAAAGACGGTCAAACAAACACACTTTCATATTTATTACATTGTGGCAACTTCTGAAAATTAAAAGTTAGAAACTCTATTTCTAACTTAACATCATATTTATATCATAATCTATTAGTATAATATCATAAAATATGTAATTTAATTAAATAGTAAAAAAAATCATATAAAAAATAAATAATACATTAGTGTGTAGACTACGTCATATTTTATCATAGACTACGTCGGCAATTTATTTTGCCCAGATTTTCGTGCAGTTTTCTAAACTTATTAAATAGATTTAATACTTAATATAGACAATATTGTAATAGTGAAACAAATAGTGTAAAAGTGAGTGAATAAACTGAGTGTTTTCGGACTTCGAATTTTTAATTGTGGACCTATTCGTAAGTTGTGCATAAACTATTAATAACTGATAATAATATTATAGTGTTCGTTCCTACGAGCACTAAAACATTAATGTATAGTCTGTCAAAAAAGTAAAGAAATTAAAAAGTGGCAACATCGTAGTGTCATCCCTTTTTTCTTAGATTGATTTGAAAGGGAGGACACTACGATGTTGCGACTATAGTATAGTATAGAAAAGATTAATTAACTCACCAGATTTCAATTCAGTTTTTTGCTTATGTTTTTTAGAATCAGCGTGCTTTTTAATGTCCCACATTTTAGAGTTGAATTCAGTAGTACAAAAAATGCACATTGCTTTTGTTGTATCACCTGCAACCGGTCTCAACCATCCTTTAAATTCTTCCTGGGATTCCCATTCCGCACGATACTTCTGATAATATAGTTTCTTTTTTAAAGGTATTTCCATGATGGAAACAAAATTCACAACGTAAATAATGTAAATGTCAACTACGCAATCGAAAGTCGAAATGCACACAAGGCAAGTGGTAACTGGTAATGCACCGAACAATTACTACTCACACTTTGATTCACATGCAGGGTATTCCCCGGTGAAAAGGAAATTAAAGACCGCGGCAGGATTACTTAGACCATAGACATATTTAGGGTTGCCATCTCATAATTTAAAAACTTACTAAAACAGTTGTTGCATTCATTCGCGCCTAAGTACATTTTACGTAACAAATTGAAATTGATTGAACCAATACCTAGTGGTAACTTATTTAATTAGTAACAGTGATAAAAGTAGCTATAAGTGTGGCTAAAAAATTTTGCTACTATATTTTCAAAAATGTAGCTAACTATTCCGAAAATGTGGCTAGATCTAGCTAAAAAGTTGCTAAAGTGGCAACACTGCAAAAACTACCAAATCGTCCAAATAAATTAAGCATTTTTCGTATGTTAAGCCGGACATTGCAACAGTCATCATTTTTGAAAAAGCAGCTGGACTAGTCTTTAGTCCCATGGGCATCCTCGTCATTTGATACTGTCCCGAAAGAGAACTAGTTTTACTTTTATCTGAATCTGTGACTCCAAATTGTCCAGTACTAAAAGCTGTGTATTTTCGGCTACTAGGCTCAAGGTCACACTGATAATAGCTATTCGAAAGATCGAGCGTAGAGAAATAAACAGAACCTGAAAGAGAGTCTAAAATGTCTGTTATGTTCGGGAGAGGGAATTTATCATCCTGTATATTATTATTTAATTTCCTATAATCTAATCGCCATTTTTTAGTTCCTGAATTATCTAATTTTTTAGGAATTAATATTAGAGGTGATGACCAGTCTGACCGACACGGTTCTATTATACCATCCCGTAACATGTCACTAATTTGTTGATTGAGCTCTAATGTTTGTGAATATGGTATCCTATACGGCTTACTGTAAATTGGCTGGGAATTATCTTTTAAATAAATACGATGCTTATAAATATTTGTAGTCGTCAATTTGTCACCTGATAATAAAAATATATCCGAAAATTTTGCACAAATATTCTCAATAATCTTTCTCTCCTCTAAATTTAAATGATTTAAGTGAAGCAAATTCAATAATTTTTTAACACGATCGGATTTAATATTTTTACTACGACTAAAATCACATAATTCGTAATCACTAATTTTCTCTATTTTCGGTTCAATATTTTCAAGACGTATCTCATCCTCGCTAGTATTTAATATTAACACTGGTATCATACCATTCGAAGGCTTAACTATAGTATTCGCTATAAATACTTCTTTTTGTAATTCCGATGAACAGACAAGACATTCCTTCGTATATGTAGTCGGTATATAATGTATAGATTCCGATCTTGGCGGTAAAATATAATAACTACTTCTACTTTCAGTCTGGGAACAAAGCGGCAATACGATACTATTGTTATTCGACTCGTCATTCAAAGTTAAAGTAGAGCATTTAAGGTTCAAAATAGCATTAAAGTTTGTAAGAAAATCCTGTCCTATAATCGCATTCGCTTTGCATTGTAAAGCCTGGAAAACATAAAATTTATGTTGCATCAGAAATTCCTGAGAATTATGCATGTTACTAAGAGTCAAATGAACATATCCTATAGCTTGAATCGCACCGCCTATTCCTTGTATTGTGATGCATTCGGTGTGCATTGGTATGTTGAGTTTCTTTACATACTCATATTTAATAGCACTGATGGATGCTCCTGTATCTAATAAAAATGACAGAATATTATACTTACTTTTATAATGAAAAGTACTTTCATCAACATGTTATAATTGTACACAACACATGCTATTCAAGCCGTAAATAAATTCATTATTCACGAAAAAACTGCTGTGGGATGATCGGCGTATCGCTACCCTCATCATCATCATCTTTATGAACGGTTTCCTCATTCATAATATGGATATTGCCTCCTCGGCGGAACCCGCGACTTCTAGAATTATTATAATAATTATTCGACTTACCTCTGTACGATGTCGTCTGACTTCGACCAAAGCTTCGACCATGACGTGGAGCATGGCCGGACGCAGCAGCAGCGGGGCTGCCGGGGGAGCTGCCGTCGACACGAACATTTTTGGAAGGGCGACCTCCCCATGAGCGATCGTTTCGATTAGGAAAATAACGCCTGTTGTAAAAATTATTACGACCACGTTTATAATTATAAAAATTAAGGGATAAGTCTACTGATAAGATAAGGGATAAGATACTGATGGGGACGACTGCGATGGCATTTCGGTCTCCTCGTCTACGGCGCAGGCCGCCGTAGACGAGGAGACCGAAATGGCGTTCTTCAAGCAATCGAAGTTTCGAGCAGCAATAATTGTGCTGAGTCGTCTATTGCGTAAACCGTCAGCAAAACGTTTAATAGCTTGTTTTTCGTTTAAAGGCTGCAAAATTTTAAGATTTTCGGTTTTGCCACCAGCTTGCGCGATAGTTAGGTCCATGAATATTTCCGTCAACTCCTTGCCATACTCATTTATAGATTTAAAATCTTGCCTCACGGATTGCAATTTATTTTGCAAAGCTACAGAACTCTTTTTAGGCAAAAGAATTGTAGTCATATCCTGCAGTAAATCTTTAATAGTCGCATAGCTAGATTTCAATCTTAACTTAGAAGATTGCGATAGCCTACTCTTCAAAACAAAATTAATTAAATTCAGCTTACAACTATCTTTAGTTAAAATAGATGCGTAATATTCAATTCCATCGATCAATTGTCTAATCGAAGACTCATCGGTCTCGACGGGTAATAAACTTAGTGCAGTTTTTAAATCAAAATCCATTTTGGAAAACTTATCCTTATTAGACGTTGCGCCAAACTTAGTACAAAATTCCTTAATTTCTAAATATAACTGCTTAATCTTAGAACAATATCTCTCAATTAACGTAAGACTTTCTGTAGTTAATAAATTCTTATTTATTTGATCTTGCAAATTTAATTTAAATATTTTATAACAATCATATAAAGTATTAGCTTCCTCAAGCTTAAAATTTAATCTATCGGGCGTTCGCCGTTCGTAACTTAATTTAATCAAGTTTTCTTTTATATATTTCAATTGCTCATAAATTTCAGTAAGTTCTTGAGCCATTACATTTTAAAAATAAAAGTTAAACTTGAATCTTATTAATTAAAATTACCATTGCATAAAATCAAAGAAATTATTTGATTTAAAAAAAGTACTTACATTAAAAATTAAAAATCAAAAATACATTTTAGTAAAAACATGTTTAGGATAGAATTATTAATAATCATTATTTTATATTGGGAAAAATTATCTTACATAATTTCTAAAAATAGTTTTTCCACTCACTTTTAATGTCCACAAACCATTCTTCACTATTTCTTCATTCCTGGCCCCTGGGTTTGATCCTCTCCGCACAGTCGGCACACCTGGCTCCTTCGATGCTCCTCGGAGTGTTGTCACGCCGGGCAAAGGATCTTCTCAATGTTTGGCCAATAATTCGGTTGTCAATCCAATTGAGATGACATCTTTGGTACCACTGGAGGGCGAAGTAAATTACCAGTAGTATCAGCAAGCCCAGGATAATCATCATTATGATGCTGATGCTCGACAAGTGATACTGTAACTGCTCTGTAGTCGCACTGAGAGCAGATCCAATCCCATTTTGGTTGATTATTACCTCTTCTTTCTTGGGAGAATTCGAATTGCACATAGTCACTGATATATACTTAGTCTTTAGTCCTTCAAAGTCTTAAATTTTATTACTATTGAGTGCAAGTGCACTGGATAGTCACCAACAGTCACATTGCTTTCAAAGTTTGTAGAAATTGCACATTCACACGCGCACCGGCAACTCGACGCCTGAACCTGAGACCGGCAGGGTCGCCATGTGAGGATGGGCCCTGATAGGTGAAATGAAACACTCGTCGACTTGGTTAAGACTAACTTTATTGTAGTGTAATTCACTTACTTATACTAGGTACATACTTACTATACTACAGTTTCTTTCTGGGAACTGATAGCCACAAACGACGTTTGATTGATCGCCGTGGTTCTATAAATACAAAAAATCGTAATTTTGTAATTAAAGTCAACACAAACAATTTAGATGACGAAAATATTTTCAAGATTGTTTGAATAATTTTTCCCTCATTACTAACAAGTATGTTACATATTAAATAATAAGTAGCAGTATTTTTCAACACGTGTGTCGCGAAACTCTACGGTGTCCCGAAGCTACTGTCGCCAGCTGAGGTCGATAGAACTATCTCAATTCTCAGTACATAATAGTATTTTTAAAAAGATAAAACTGACTTCAAAATTGTGCGTAATTGAGAATTAAAATTGCCTCATCTCAAAAACTACTGCGCCAATTTTGATGAAACTTGCAGTTTCCCTAAGTTTAACGATACCTAGTACTTACAACAAAAAATAATTATTACTAAAATTATTAGACATGTAGTTCCAGAGATATGCGAATACAGACATGAAAACATAGGAAGGGCACAGGAAAAGAAGGAGTTCATTGACATCGCCTTTGTTTCAAGAAATCAAAGATTTAAACCTAAAATTTCAGTTTATTTACCTACACCTTAAGTGGAATTCGATTTGTACCTATACAAACAAGGAACAGTGTATAATAAACATAATAGTTTATTATTTTATATCATAGGGTTGGTAAATAAATCATAGTTAGACCTTTACCTTCCTAACTCCTAAAATATGTTATTGGAAAGAAGGTGCTCATTGTCACAATGAACTCCTTTTTACATTTTACATATGAAATGGTGATCATAATCAATATCTTATGTACTTATATTTGACTTCTAGTAATGAAATAAAAAAACATTATTTAGCACAATATTTTACTTGTGGGGTAAATTGGTGTAATATGTGATACTTTCTGGGGAACAAAACTTTTTTAAATCCTAAAGGTCACTATATTTTTCAGCAGATATTGGCATTTTGTCTGTATACAACCTTCCAGGCAAAGTGAATTCATTGTGTTGTACAGTGTTCACCTCAGTGGTTTTCTTCTTTCTTCCACTGATGCAAGCAGATTCCCAGGCCCCATTATAAGTAGAGCGGAAGCCTATTTTAGAACTTAGCTTGTCAATTTTGAGTACTTTTATAGGGCGTGAAGGAAAAGATGACTTTTTGGCGTAAATTGTGTCCAAATAGCTAGTCCATGATCTAAAATAAGACTTGTTCACCTCTATAACTTCAAATGGACTCGGCTTACAGCGGGCATTTTGGAAAATATCTATCAAATCTGATGGAAGTTCAGCCCTTGTCTTAGATTTCACCAAACCAATATTTTTGTCGCACTCCATATATGAGTGACCTCTCACTGGAAAGGTCATAGTAATTTTTTCCAATCTTTTCTCATGGTGGACTAAGTGATGCAAGAAACGAAACATAGTAAAATTTTTATTTTGCCCTCCGCACGAGTCACAAAATATTTGAAGGTGAGTTGTAGTAGGCTTCATGTAGTTATAGATGAAGTGATGGACAAGTGAGCATACATCATCACTTCCTTTTTTACCTTCTGTTTCTGGATACAGGTAAAAGATGCTTTGTGATGAAGATAGTACATGCACATTGAATGCAAATACAGATAGCTGTCGTTTATAATATGTATCATTTGTTTGTATGTTAGGAGCACAAAGATTTTTTCCATAGTCAAAACATATAGCCTCCATTGAGCTGCCTGCTTCTCTGCTTCGCAATCTTGCCATCCGTTTTCTATGGTAAAAAGTGCTTGCTTGTAGCTTATGTATTTTATTGAGATGAAACAGATTTAAAATTTCCCGGTCCAGTGTGGACTTGGCAATTGTATCAGTGCATGTCTTCTTTTGAGCATCCAATGCTTTTGATTTTGCAATGAATTCGTCACAAATGCTGCATGTATCTGTACGAGGATAGCCGAAAGCAATGTTAAAGTCAGAGCAAAAAATATTTCTGTAAGTTTCATAAGATACATTTACACCTTGATTATCTTGAAGGAACATTGCATGCACTTTTTTTACATTCAAATCTTCCGGCAAATATGTTTTATTTGAATCATGTAGACTGTAATGACTGGAACGACCTTAAACAAAAAAAAAATATATATATATATATATATATATATATATATATATATATATATATATATATATATATATATATATAAAATTAAATAAACAATAAATATAACAACATAAATCTATAAAATTACATTACCTTTAAATGAATTAATATGCCCTCTTATTAAACTTTTGACATCATCATTAAGTTTTACATGACTGTTATGTTTTCCTCTCTTATCAACAGCAGCACATCCAGTTTTTTTCAAACTTGCTACTAAATATTCAACTTTTTTCCTTGTTATTCCGTGTATCGACATGAAAGCCTTTTTGCATATCATAATTTCTTTTACTTCAGAATCAATCAGAGCAAGTACTCTGTACTTGTATACAGCATCGTAATGTGATATTCCTTCTTTCTTAGAAGGCCTATTAACTGGAAGTACGGAGATTAATCCACTCAAATAGCTATTTTGTGCATCATGTGATCCTAGTAAATTGAAATTCTGGAGAATTTGGGTTCTTGATTCCTTAGGAACCTTATCGAAACATCCCAATCTGCAACCGCAGGCTGGACCGGATTCATGACTGGATAATTTTAACTTTTTCAACACTTCAGACATCCGACCGTGTGATTTCCTCTTTTTTGTTGTCTTATAAACGTAATTTTCATCACAATCACTATTATTTTTGTCCATTTTGAGAAAAACAACCAAAACCTAACACACAACGTACGCGTCGTAAACTGCAAGGAAGCTTAACTGACAGCTGTCACTTGTATGACACAAATGTTAAGATGGCCGACTATGAGCGCGTTCTTTGTTACAATCACTGCAATCAGCCCTTTTTAGCGTGGTTTCATAGACAATGGACACCTTTTTGCTAGGTATGGAATGCAACGAGCGCGTTTTATTCTAAAGTTGGATTTTTTAAAAAGAACTTTACACCATTTCAGCCCCTTTTATCATGTTTAAAATTAAGTGAGCTGATTGGCCACAGAAATAAGAAGCAAATGCTACAGTTATTAAAAAAAAATCAAAATGTCAATGAGCTCCTTTTTTTCCTGTGCCCGTCATTATTTAGGGTAACATGGTCAACAGTGGATCTTTTTTTTTTTTATGCCGCCTCATAATATTAAAACTAACAGTCAGAATTTTACGAAAAATTGTTTAAGGCATACGTATGTTATTACTTAAAGCTTTATAATATTCTTGGTCTTTGCGAACAAAAGTGTATGTATTTTTTTATTGTGAGTTTTGATCCTTTTGATCCACTGTGTACACCTCTTAGTACTCAGTGAATCACCCCCTGCTCCCTGGTGAAGAATGGATCAACGAAAATCTGAACAGGAAAGTAATAAAAGTCAATGCAAATGATCAACTGGATATTTATTTTTAAGCATCGTAAAGATTAGCAACCACTAGTAACTGTATAGTAAAAACTTATAAACTTAAAGGAACTTTGTCCTTTTTAGTCTTCATTCATATATCAATTAAAATAGACTTTTAGGGTGTAAAAAAACTGGCGTCGAAGGAATTGCTGGATATTCGTCCCAATTTTCCAGCACAGATGGACTCATTGTACCTCTAGATGCTCCTCCAGCAGTGCTAGTGGAGGGTCTTGGAGAGTCAGTTACTTGTAAGTGCAGTGAGTTCTCTTCTAGCTCTAAAATCGGTGGTTGGTCAGTAATTGCACGTTCTTCACTGGAGTCATTTACAGGTTGGGCATTTTCAGGTCTATCAGTAACACTGCTGGGGGGTGAGAAGTCTTCGTCAGTAAAAACATGTCGATCGAAAGGAAAAATTCATGTTTTTTTAAATGCTTGTGTTGTATTAGATGGTGTCATAGACTTTGCGAAAGCCTGGCCAATTAATGCTCCCACATCATAAATAATGACAGGGCATCCAGTATTGCGCAACATCCAGGAACTCATGGCGGAATAGTAAAACATTTTGTAAGGTCCAGTGGTAAAACTAAAATGGCGCGCTCACGAGTATCGGTGAGCGCGTCCGCGCGGCGACTGCGGGAGTGAGAGGGGGTTCGTAAACGAAACACGATTACATAATATTTCGTTTACTCTTACATAAATAAATGGTGCAGGTGTATGTGTGATCATCTGTGTACCACTGATCCACTGTTGACCATGCGACACTGCTGTATACAATACATACATACTGTTACGTGCTAGGGTTCGAGGATTCGGAGAGAAAGACCTGGTGACTCTCTTGAAGACTTTATTCACAAACACTAGCTCACACAAATCACTAAGTCCAAACACTAAGCACTAAATCCAAATCACTGAGCACTATCACTGTCCTAGGTCGTAGCCGAGTCGTTAGTTCACTATCACAATCACTCACTATTGATCACTTGTTTTCACTTTTGAAGTCGCCTTGATGATCGCTCGGATCGAACTGACTGCCGGCTGGACTGTCTTCGACTATTTATACGGACCGGATCGAATCTCAGAAAATTCCGGAACATCCCAGAATAAGCCCGATATGCGTAAACAAGTATAAGATATTTCTAGAAATTACTCGTAGGTACACCTAGCGCCATCTAGTATCGAGTAGGGGATTTATGTTGCCTGTGTTCCCTTGGTAAGTTTCACTGCTTCGACGCTAGATGGCTCTGTGTGTCCGCAACACTACTCCCCTCTTAGAGATGCTCGTCCCGAGCATCGTTGTTACTGCCCTGGTAACGCGCCACGTTGTCCTTACAACTCCTGGTCTGTGGTCCCTTCACATCAGCGCAAGAAATACATTCGTGGCACCAATTCTGCACATCATCACGCCAATGCAACCAGAAAAATCGTTCTCGCACTTTCCTTAGCATCCTCTTGACACCTAGATGACTCCCTGATACACCCTCATGTATCTCGCGGAGAACATCTGGTACTCTCGCCCTTGGGACAATTATCTGAAAATAGAACTTTCTACCGTTAGCCCATTTCCGGTAGAGTATTCCGTTTTGAAGTATCAGACTGTCCCATTGCTCCCAGTACGCCTTAGTGACAGCGCCAGTGGGTGCAACCTCACTCCAGATTGGTTTTACGTCACCGCGATTCTTCCATGTGATGATGTGCCGAAGGTCGTCATCTTTTTCTTGAGCTTTCCTCATAGCATCATTTTCCAAGAGACCCAAAGTATTTGTCTTTGTTTTTCCGCTCCGTGCCTGGGAGGTAACAGTTATCGGGGCTCTCTCCACGTTGTCCAATACTCGCCACCTAGTCCTGGATTCTATTCGTTTCCCCTTGTCCCGGGCAGGGGACGAAACTGCTTGCTTCCTCAGCTCCTCTATTTGTTCCTCGATCCTTTCCATCCTGGCCATCTGGGTCTTCTTCTGCGGGCAGTTGAGCTGAAGGTGGCCCCTCTCACCGCACTTATAGCACATGGCTTCGAATCTTTTCCTTGCAGGAGCCTTAACCTCCCTGACTTCCACAGCGACCTCGCGGATATTATGGGTCTGCCGTATGCCACGCCGAACAGCCTCGACTTCCAAAGCATGCGCCAATGCTTCCTTTAGCGAGGTGTGGTGACCTAGCCTTACTGCAGCTCTGACTTCTAGGTCCCTGATTCCGTCGACAAATCCTTGAACAATATTTGTATCGACCATCTTGGTGTCAGCTCCTGGGTATGCCTTCCTGACGAGTTTTTCAATTTCCAGCGCCCATTGCTGAAGCCCTTCTTCTGAGCGCTGGACTCTGTCACGCAGTTGGGCACGGAACACGTGCTCCAAGTGTCGCTCCCCGTATCTGGATTCCAGTGCCTCCATCAGGTCTTGGAACCCATTTCCCGTATGAGGCAGTGCCTCCAGGACCGACAAAGCTTGCCCTCTGAGTGCAACAGTAAGAGCGGTCAGGCATTGCTCCTCCGTCCATCCGTTTGCGGTAGCAACAGTCTGAAATTGCCGACGATAAGCGTTCCAAGAAGAAGTGCCATCGTACGACGGCACCTTGACTCTTGGCCCTTGCGTCACTCCAGTGGCTCCACTAGACACCGTAACTCCCGTAGTTTCAAGGCGCATTACTCTCTTCTGCAGTTCAGTGAATCCGGTTTTCAAATTTTCCACAACCGATTCTAACCCGGTAACTCGTTCATTCATTACGTCGACCTCTTTCCGAAGCTTAGTCACCGTGTCACTGACATCCTTTATGGCCAGAAGCGCTTTCTCTTGAAGGTCCTTTTGTTGGTCTTGTGACTCTTGCATAGCGCCGAGCTTGCGGTCTTGTGACTCTTGCAAAGCGCCCAGCTTGCGGTCTTGTGACTCTTGCAAAGCGCCCAGCTTGCGGTCTTGTGCCTCCATCATTGCCCTTTGAGAATCTTGCATAGCGCCGAGCTTGCGGTCTTGTGCCTCCATCATTGCCCTTTGAGAATCTTGCAAAGCCTGAATTAACCCAATTATGTTTTCCAATTGAGGAGCCATTTGAGGGGCTGTAGAAGCTACGGGCGATGCCTGGTGGCTGGAGCAAGTAGACGGAGCCCGGTGGGCGGGGCCAGTGGGCGTGGCCTGAGTAGTCTGGTGGGCGTGGCCAGTAGGCGTGGCCACGCCCAAAGTGGGCGGAGTCTGGAGGGCGTGGCCAGTGGGCGGGTCCCGGTGGGCGGAGCCAGTGGGCGTGGCCACGCCCAAAGTGGGCGGAGCCTGGGGGGCGTGGCCAGTGGGCGGGTCCCGGTGGGCGGAGCCAGTGGGCGGGGCCTGTCCCTCAGTGGGCGGAGCTTGGTCCCCAGTGGATGTGGCCTCCGCAGCCCGTTGCGCCCTTGTTCTGACACTTCCCTTGAAGTCCTCTCTCGGAGTCAATGGCATCTCCAAATCTCACTTCCGACACCAGTTGTTACGTGCTAGGGTTCGAGGATTCGGAGAGAAAGACCTGGTGACTCTCTTGAAGACTTTATTCACAAACACTAGCTCACACAAATCACTAAGTCCAAACACTAAGCACTAAATCCAAATCACTGAGCACTATCACTGTCCTAGGTCGTAGCCGAGTCGTTAGTTCACTATCACAATCACTCACTATTGATCACTTGTTTTCACTTTTGAAGTCGCCTTGATGATCGCTCGGATCGAACTGACTGCCGGCTGGACTGTCTTCGACTATTTATACGGACCGGATCGAATCTCAGAAAATTCCGGAACATCCCAGAATAAGCCCGATATGCGTAAACAAGTATAAGATATTTCTAGAAATTACTCGTAGGTACACCTAGCGCCATCTAGTATCGAGTAGGGGATTTATGTTGCCTGTGTTCCCTTGGTAAGTTTCACTGCTTCGACGCTAGATGGCTCTGTGTGTCCGTAACAATACATTATAGACACTTTTGAGGCACATTTGTTCAGACACTGAAATAGACTAACATAATACGAAAACTGCGGGGTGATGCACTAAGCGATTCCGCGTGGAATCTTCCCGCTGGCGGAAACTATTTCACTTTCAAGCAAATGACAAGTGAATACTTTCCGATTTTGCTGTCATTTTGACAGTAGTGACATTTCTTTTGTATGAGTGAAATAGTTTCCGCCACGGATTCGAAAAGATCTCACCGCGGATGGGAGTTTGACATCCGACGGCGGGAAATTATCCGAGGATTGGAGTCGTTTTCGCGGAATGTTCCCGCCACCTCCGAGACTCGTGAAATCTTTTCACTTCGAGAACCGTGTCATGGCAGATATTGTTAGATGAAATTATTTAAGATAAGAATAAAACAAAGCAATTATTAATACTTAGTTAGTCGTGTCTTGTTTAAAATATTAAATAAATGTCGTACGGTAATAATTATGTGTTAAATCTTTAGGAAGTGTTCATTGAACAATAAATATTTTTATTCATAAATGCAGTAGGTATATGTATTAATATTCGGTACTTAAAGATTTAGAAATAAGTATGATCATTTTTAAATTTTGTATTAATCCTTCAATCGGGATTCTTGGAAATGATATTGTATTCAATTGTTGTCGCGGTCACCGGTGTCGTTATTGGGCTTGAAGGATTAATACTTATGTATTATGTTAAACCATTATTGTGCTTTTACAATAATTTTAAATAGTTATTTAAGTATATAATATCATTATAATTCCAAGGTCATACTCACCACACTGGAACTTCCATAGTATATCTAATAAAAACTAATATTAAATGAAAAACAAATTTAAAACAAAAGAAACTTATATAAAATTTAAAGTAAATTAATAAGTTTGTTTTACACATAAATAAAAGGTATTCTCACACAACAAGATTTACCGATTTATTAATAATATTAAAGTACTTTGTGATTTATCGGAACTCAACACACGATTTACAAATTTGACAGATTGTCATTGTCACTCGGCAGTCGGCACATAAACAATATTTTTTGTTTTAATTCCACCCAAGCCCCAAGCGGCAGTCGGCAGCCGCGCTATTTGTACTTTGTACTGCGCGGTACGCCATTCACTCAAGACTCAAGCCCCAAGCGGCAGCCGGTTACCGCGCTCTTTTATTCAATTATGTAACATATTTCGCTGACTTACAGACTACTTTTGTATAATCCTTCCATCGGGGATTCTTGGAAATGCTATTGTATACTACTGTTGTCGCGGTCACCTGTGTCCTTATGGGGCTTGACGGAATAAAGAACATAGATACTACAGTATAATTATATACTGAGAATAAAGAAGTTTCATTAGACGTATGATCCTTGATATATTGGCTACATTCTGAATGAAACTACAATATAGACTATGGGCGATTAGTATCTCTTCGGCTATTGTGCATTATTTAGTGTGTGTTGCTATAACGTGTACTTTTTTCGCAGTTTTTTTAACTGGATTTCACGAATGTAAGTAGTGTTTTGTATTTTTTTTAATGAGTAGCTATATCTGCCGTAGCACTTATTGTCAAAAAAAAACTAGTGTCAATTATTCTCTTTGGTTTCGGATTCATTCCCGCGGCGGAAAGTTTGTGAATCGCTGTAATACTGACAGCATATGAGATCTTTTCACGTGAAAACTTTCCGACGATCGTGAATCAGGCAGCTGGGCAGTTCTGGAAATATTACATACACACGTCACACGCTTCGAATTGATAACCTCTTTCTTTAAGTCGGTTAAAAATCCAACTGACTTCAAAATTTCATGAACTTCCATGAATTGTAATTTATCGCCGTTTCGTCGGTTTCCAATTGTACAAACAGAAATGTGTTGTAAGTCTTTGGCTATATTGATAAATTTATTTTAGTTTTATTGTAGAACGGGATATTACAAACTAGTCTTGTATAACGCAAAAATGTATCTACTTTTTATAGCATTTTATAAACAAACTAGCAGTTGCCCGCGACTTCGTCCGCGTGGACTTCAGTTTATAGCGCGCGGTGTCAACATTGGCGAATTACCGCGAGTTATTTAAAACGTGTAGAACAATCGAAAGAATCGAAAAATATAATTTATGAACATACAAAAAAAATATACAGACGAACATATATTCTCCTCCTTTTTGGAAGTCGGTTAAAAATGGTACCACCTCTTATTTAAAGACGTATGAGCAAGCGCTAGTACGATGTAGGCGACTCTTGGCGCCATATGTTATGAATTTTTGGAACTAACTTAATTTGAACAAATTTACGCATAAACACCCCCTTACAACCCCCTTTTCCAGTTAAAAAGTAGCCTATGTCCTTTTTCAGGCCTTAGACTACCTGTGTACAAAATTTCATTACAATCGATTCAGTAGTTTTGGCGTGAAAGCGAGACAGACAGACAGACAGACAGAGATACTTTCGCATTTATAATATAAGTATAGATAAACATTGTATAAGTTGTAGTTTTTGAATGAAATATCTGAATTCAACAAATCAATCAAAAAGGAAATGATGTTTTCTATGAATAATTAAAACTAAGGAATAGTAACTGTGTCAAACATTTTGTTCCGCGAGCTACAAAATGAGACCCGAAATCCGAATACGTGCATACTTTAGCCACATAACGCAAAAAAATAAATGAGCTCAAAGTATTGTTTAATCTCACAAAAAATTATCATACTGTATAGCTTGATAAGGTAAATTAAACAATAAAACAGATTTAATCCACAAGCTTTTGTTGATTTCTATAATATTCAATATTATATTATTACAGTATATACTTTTATTTTATTTATAGTCTACTAGATGACGCCCGCAACTCCGTTGCGCGTAAATTCGTTTATCGCGCGGGAACCATACATTTTCTGGGATAAAAAGTATCCTAGGTCCTTTCCCGGAACTCAAAATATCTCCATACCAAATTTCAGCACAATCGGTTCAGCCGTTTGGGCGTGAAGAGGTAACAGACAGACAGACAGACACACTTTCGCATTTATAATATTAGTATGGATGCTACGCTACTCGATAATTATACGAATTTTCTTTTTTTAATAACACCACGCAGTAACAAAAAAGTATGTGTTTGTGTGTGTGAGTAAAAAAAATGTTTGTTTCATACGCGTACGGAGCAGGGGTGGACTACTAATAAATTATGTTGATGTTAGATTTTGCTGGTGTTGGCGTTGTATAAAATAATTATGTGGCCATATTAATCACCAATTTAAAATGTTTAAGACTCCTGAAGTGTAAGTTTTTATGCAATATCCTAAAACTAACTCTGTACACGTAAAATTCGTGACAAATAAAGCCATTTTCAGTGAGGGGAAACCTCTGAGACTTGAAGACTGTGTATGCCTTCTTTGGCCAAATATTCCAATGGACGAAGAGAGGTAAAATAATTGTAGAAATACTATTGGTAATTTTATTAAATTATTAAACTATTTTTAACACACCATAACATAATAATATAAACTTAAAATCACAAATTCATTACTAAAAATACAAACTAAAATAAAATATACAAATATATACAAACTTAGAATATAAAATTATAAAAAGAAAAAATTTCCCAGGTCGTCCCCATCTGGCAGAGTGCCCAGCAAGCTGACAGCATTGCCACGTTGAATTGCAATTGCTATTCGCTGTGCTAGGTAGCTCCCGGCTCTGGGGTCTCGGGTGGCTTCAATAAGCCTCTTAGATATTTCGCTAAAAAGCTTATGTGCCCCCGGACCCCATGCGCCTAGGGTTTCTAGCCCAAACGGTTCAAATATGAGATCTCCGCCGAGGTTCTCATATTTGCGCCGCTTGAGGTTCTCTGCTTGGTTTGCGGCAGCGCCCGCGGAGCTCGAGGTGCCCTGAACATGAGACGGGGCGAGTGTGTCGACACAAGTAGCGTCCCACACAAGGGCCCGTCCCACATTCCAGGGAACCAGGGTCATTCCATCGGGTCTCTTGCCATCGTCGCGAACCAAACAGGAGGGCTCCAGTATCGCTGGCACGCCGGCAGTGACAAGAGCCCGACGAATTAGGTCGTTTAGGCTGTGATGTCGAGAGAAGCGTCCAGCGCTTCGCGAGCAGCACAACCCGTGATGACCGTAGCTATCTATGTGCGTGCCGCAAACACATTGATGGAGGACGACGTGGGGAGCACCAAGACGCAGAGCAGTGGCTAGGCGGAATGTATTTCGGTCCAGCAATGTTCCTGTGTTTTTGGATGGTAGTGCCTGCAGCCAAGCTCCCGACTCTCACCTCTCCACGGCCAAAAGGCGAGCCCGTTCTGCGACGCTGGTAGACGTGTTTAAGAGTTTATTACGCACCAGTTCGCAGACGGGCCCGTCCCAGAGCCTCTGTGAAGACGTGTTCACGGGGACCTCGCTGCCGGCACTAGCAATATCCCAGGCGTCCTTGGCCTCGTCCGCAAAGGGAATGTCTAATGGGCAAGATGAGGGCTCTAAAATTTTGGCTATTACTTGTCGATTTGCGTGAACTGAGGACAAGAACGCCGGTAATGGTACGTCAAAAGTTTTCCGTATTCCCAGGCCACCGAACCTTACGGGTAGCGTGGCTTGGGTCCAGGAACGTTCATCAAATTTGATGTTTAAAATTGTGGAGAGTGTATGTTTTAGGGTGTCATCTAAGCTATGGAGAGGTTGTGGAAACTTCCAGAGCTGACAACACCGCAAAACATACGAAAATTTGGGAACGAATAAACAATGCCGAATCAAAGTAAATGCCATGTGACTGTTGATTTGCAGAAGACGGTCTAAACTTTCACTAAAATTTTGATTTTTTTTTATTTATATAGTCCGGAAACGAATCGGCTAGAATAGGTGAACCTAAGAGAAAAAGTGAACTCTTCTCAGTCACCGATAATTCTGGGGCGACTGCCTTAAAATTGGATATTATTTCGTTTCTATTCTCGCAATCATCAGGGACGAAGAGCTTACACTTCCCCAGGTTCAGATCTAGACCTATAATGTTGAATTCGCGAATCAGGGTCTGAAAATCCGAAAGAACTGTAGATGGGTCACTGGCGAGAGTCCCGTCATCTAGGTACCACACGTTGAATTTGGAATTTAGGAGTTCGATGACCGGGTGAATAGCTAAGCTGAAAATTGCTGGACCTAGAGGGTCGCCCTGTTGACAGCCAACTTCAGACTGAATTAAATGGTTCCGGTAAATAAGTTTAGTTTAATAATTTAATAAAATTTTACTTTTAATTGGTAATTTTGATGCTTTGGAATCAAACGCGCTAACCTCATGATGACGTTGGATGCTGCACCCAAATCTGGCTCTTCTGGAAGCGTAACGTTTTCCTTGCCAGTTTCAATTTCTGTTTTATATGCGTAACCAGAAACGCCACTCATCACGTAGATTTTATAACCCCATTTATGTGGCTTTTGGGGATTGTATTGCTTCAACAAATTCCGTGCTTTAGTGGAACATATTTGCTCGTCAACACAAAGATGTTCTTCCAAGGGGACCTTTTTGTAAGCTGCATTGAGAGACTCAACCAAAGGTCTTATTTTGAAAATTCTATCATGTTCAGGATCGTTTCTAGGTAGAATTTTACTATTGTCATTGAAGTGTAAAGCTTGGCGCATTTTCTCAAATTTATTCAATGGCATAGTATCCTGTATTATTGGGGTACCAAGAATCGGAGTCCAGTGGTTCGTAACTCTAGGTAATTGAATAAGAGACATTAGATATACTATACCAGGGATGGGGAAACTTTTTCATTCGCGGGCTAAATTAATACTAACGAAATATATGGCGGGCCAAGTTGTTGAATTTTTAGCTATGTTAATTAATGAAATAAAAATATTGATATGTATTTTCTGAAACACTAATTTATTGTGCAACATTACAAAATAACTTGGAATAAAAAAGAAATTGGAAATTGTAATTAAATTAAACTTTTAAGTTAGTTGCGAAGTAGAAGGTTGAGGAGCGCTGGTCTTTGTGGGTTCCACATGTCACATGTGACATGTGGAACTGTTTTTGTTTCTGCATGATTTCATCATAAGCCGGTTCCATTTGTGATGCTGAACATTTTAGTAGTGAATAAAGGTGGTCATCCGAAAACCTTATTACGAAGACAATTTTTTCTTAATTTCATTATTGAAAAAGTTTGTTCGCACAAATAGCTTGTACCAAACATAGCCATTATTTTTTGGGCGTGGGCAACTATATTTGGGTATTGTGTCCTAGATATGAACTTATAAAATTCCAATTTGCTGGTGTTAAGAAAGAGTTGCTTCAAATGGGTATTGCATTGCATCTCAATTAGTTCAAGTTGGAGGTTGGCGGGTGCTTCATTGACGTTGACATTAAAAGGCATCGAAAAAATATTAAGTGAAGGCTCAATTCTCTTAAAATCTTGAAATCTCTTTTCAAATTCTTCGTGCAGTTGCTTCAGTTGTTGAGCGAACCTTTTTAAGTTGCCGGTTGAGACAGGTGATATACTGCTCAGATTGGGAAAATGGGTAAGCTCATTTTTCTCTAAACAACTGAAAAACAATTTAAGCTGCAATTTGAAGGCTTTTAAATGCCCCCAAAGCTCATCTAAAAATTGATTCTTGCCCTGAAGTTTTGTATTCAATTTGTTTGAGTGCGACAGCAAATCTGTGAAAAATGCGAAATCAGCAAGCCAATTTTCGTCAGACATGATTTTAAAGTCGTCCCATTTGCCTTGCACCGTCAAAAAGTCTTGAATCTCCTTTCTTAAGTTCCACACTCTCTCAAATGCATTACCACAACTTAACCATCTTACTTTAGTATGGTAGAGGAGATCAGAGAACTCGCTTTCGGTGGATTTTAGAAATACTTGGAATTGTCGATGCATCAAACCCCGTGAACGTATTGTGTTGATAAGTTTAACAACCACACTCAAAACGGGTTGTATGTCAATAACTGCTTTACACAAGACATCTTGGTGTATTAAACAGTGCAGAAATAATACATTATTATTAGGGTTTTCTTTGCAGAATATACCCATAAACCCCAAATTGCTACCCACCATATTTGGTGCTCCATCCGTGGTTATGTTGCATAATTTGTCCATAGGCAAGTGAAACTTTGAAAGACCCTCAAAACAAGAGTCGTAAATATTTTTTCCAGTAGTTTTTCCTTTCAACGATTGTAAGCATGCTAATTCTTCAGTTATGATGAATTCTGAGTCAATTCCTCTAATAAAAATCAGCAATTGGGCAGTATCGCTCACATCTGTACTCTCGTCCATGGTTAGAGAAAAGTATTCAAATTTGTTACAGTTCTGTTCCAGCTGTGACGATAATTGTGCAGCGATGGCGTCAATTCGATCAGTTATCGTTCTCCGTGATAAAGCTAAAGATTGAAACTCTTTACCCTTTTCTGGACAAATAATGTTGCTTACAGCCACCATGCAATCTTTTACAAACTCACCATCCGACAAAGTTCTGTTGCTTTTTGCGATTTTGTAAGCTACAACATAACTTGCCAGTGTTGCAGCTTTCTGAGTATCAGATTGCTTCGTGAACATGTTCTGCTGTCCACGTAACTTCTCTTTTCGCCTTTCAACAAAGGACTTCCTCTCTGCCTCTGTCATAGACGAATATTTCGCATTTGCATGTTTTTTTGAGAAGTGTCGAGACAAATTAAAATCTTTGAAAACTGCCACTGTTTCGTTACAAATGAGACAAACTGGATTGTCTTTAAATTCTGTGAAAAAATATTTCCATGACCATTCTTCTTTAAAAACTCGACACTCAGAATCGACTTTCCGTTTTTTGCTCGTCGTTTTGCTGCTGTAACAAAAAAAAGTATCTAAATTCTCAGTTCTCGTTGTGTGTTTTTGCTTTTTTGTGACGTTAGAGGCTAAGAGAAACTGGCGACGTTGATCCCAACTACTACATAACATTTTCCAAAATTCATCAAATATTTGCATTCTTGTAGCAAATCTTAACATAACAAGAGTCAGAATTTGAGAAAAACTTTATTTGTTAGTAACTAAGACTTAAATATTGTACTGGTTGTATTATGTTTATGCTGTTGTGTTGATTTTTACTATTTTTACTGATTTGGAATAAATAAATATTATTATTATTATTATTCTTGTTTCATTAGGCACTTTTTCGTAAAATTTAGATTTACAGAGATTTGATTTCGCGATCGCATATTTCAGGGTTTACAGGGAGAATCTGCAACCTTGCAGTTTAAACCGCAACTCTTTTCCATTTAGTCACGTTTTTAACTTTCTTTCTTGTGTTATATTTTTTATTATTTCTTATTTGTTGGTCATCTGGTAAATAAACGTTCGAATGCTGAATGCTTGTGTACAATGTTTGACCTTCATATTTGGTATACGCTGATGTAGCACGATGTGACGCGCTGTCAGTTTTTTTACTATTTTTACATAGGTATGTGTTTCCATTTAGCGGTCTTTTCTTTCCCGTCCACGATGAATTAAGGTTTTTATTTAATAAATTATTCCTTATGTCCTTCATTATATTATATGTCATACAAAATCTTCTTGTTAAAAATTTTCTTGTTCTCAGTTTAAAAAACTGTACCGGTGTTCTCTTGATTGGTTCTCAAGTAATATAGCGGAAGTAGCGAATTCCTTCATAGATTGCTAGAAGTTCTCTGTCATATGGGCTATATTTCTTTTGAGACGGAGATAATTTTTTGGAGAAGAAACCAAGAGGTGTCCAAATATCATCTTTTCTCTGTTGCAGTACCGAGCTTATGTCATCGTTGGATGCGTCAGTAAAGAGTGCTAGCTCTGTTTGAGTGTCAGGGTGAGCAAGTAAAGTAGCTTCAGTGAGAGCATTCTTGCAATCATCAAAAGCTTTTAATCTTGTGGCGTCCATGTCTACTGGCTTTGATCCTTTTAGGTTTCCGGTTAGAGCTTCGTGTAAAGGTTTTTGAGTTTCTGCAGCGTGTGGAATGAATCGTCTATAGAAATTAAGCATTCCAAGGAAACGTCTGAGTTCACGAGCTGATTTTGGAATAAGATAGTTCTGAATGGCTTTAACTTTTTCTTCTAGAGGAGTGATTCCATTAGGTGTTACGTGGTATCCAAGGAAAGTCATGTTCTTAACGCCAAAGACACTCTTAGATGAATTGATGAGTACTCCATAATGCTTTAGTATTTGAAATAGAGCTTCCAGATGCTGCAGGTGTTCTTTCGGGGATTTAGAAAAGATAAGTATATCGTCCAAATATCCGTAAGTGAAGTCTAGGCCTTGAAGAACTTCATCGATAAATCTTTGGAAAGTTTGTGCAGCGTTCCTTAATCCAAAAGTCATGAATGGGGACTCATACAGTCCGAATGGGGTAATTATTGCAGTCTTATCTATATCAGCACTGTCCACAGGTATCTGGTTATATGCCTTTATAAGATCAATTTTAGAGTATATTTGTGTTCCAGCAAGTTGATGAGAAAAATCTTGTAAGTGGCGAATGGGATATCTGTCCGGGATGGTTTTGGCGTTTAAGGCTCTGTAATCGCCGCATGGTCGCCAACCATCATCTTTTTTACGAGCGAGATGGAGTGGCGACGACCACGAACTTTCTGAACGACGAGCTGTGCCATTTGCGAGCATTTCATCAAATTCTTTCTTTGCTAGGAGCAATCTATCAGGAGCTAGTCTGCGGGCGCGAGCAGAAACTGGTGGTCCTGGAGTGGTTCTGATATAGTGTTTGACTTATCGATTTGATTACTTCGGCTTTGTCAGGCATTTGGTCAGAATGAGGAGTATTGATGGAGAGTTTAGTAAGATCGTCGATAAGGCGATGATTTCTGCAGTCAACTAATAAGTGAAAGTGGCTTAGAAAGTCAACTCCAATGATGGGCCTTGAAACATCTGCGACAACGAATCTCCATGTGAAGTCTCGCCGAAGTCCCAGGTTCAGATGAAGTGTGATGAACCCGTATGTGTTGATGACTGTATTGTTAGCTGCGTAAAGCTGATATTTAGTCTTGTTGAATGGTCCTCTTGCCAAAGATTTCGGGAACACACATAGGTCAGCTCCGGTATCAACAAGGAACTTAATCTTGGTATTCTTTTCAGTGACGAAGAGGCGGCCATTACATGTAAGGCAGTCGTTTGCCGCCACTAATGGCTGCCTTGGAAGTTTTCCGGTGGAAATTGACAGGGCTTGGTACATTTCTCTGCTCGGTTTTTGAATCTACGGTGGTACCAAGAAATACCGCTCGTGTCACGGGATTTAGATCGAGAACGGGAGCGTGAGTTAAAGCGACGGCGGAATACTGGCCTACTTCTTTCCATTTTGAGGTTGCGTAATTCTTTTGAAAGTTGGGCGATTTGAAGTGCCATGGCTTCCATTGCACCAACCGGCTGTTGTGGTGAAAAGCGAGAAGGTGTACTGGAGCTCGGTTGTATATCTGGTTGTTTCATTTCGGCTACGATACTAGCGGATGGTGCAGTTATAGCGTGTATTTCATCGGCCAACGTTGCAAGTTTTTCTACATTTAAGTCTTGGTGAGATGCTATGATTGGTTGCAACTCCTTCGGTAGCCTACTTGCCCAAATAGTGCGCACAAAAGTTCCTGGTACCTCAGGGCCAGCAAGGTTCATTAGATGACGTAAATATTGTGAGGGTTTTCTGTTTCCCATTTCTTCTAGCTCTAGAAATTGTCTCACCTTTTGCTCTTTGGTTGCAGATAGACGGCGGATGACTTCTCTTCTAAGAGTTTCATACATGTCCTTCTCAGGTGGGTTTGTTATTAGGTCAGCTATTTCTAAAGCGTATTGATGTTCTAGTTGAGAGATGGCAAAATAAAATTTCGTGCTGTCACTTTTTACGCCGGATAGAATAAATTGGCCATCTAATTGAGAAAACCACAGCGCTGGACTATTAGGGTAGAAGGGTGGTACCTTTACACCAACACGAAACAGTTCCGGCAAATTTTCAGTTGCTTCCTTATGCGCCATACCCGTTGCGGTACTTGAGGTTCCAGGAACGTCGCCGATGTTTTGCTCCGCGTTCGATTTTGAATCTTGAGACATCGTAATCGACTATTCACCGTACACAATACACAACAAGGTTGCTTGTTCTTTGTCGAGGGTCACCAATGAAGGAATAAGGAAAATAATAACACAAGTGCATCCGTTCTATGCCCGAGTTCGACTGAATGCGAGCGGGCGCGCTCCGCCAATAGACTCCTGCGCCGAGCGATAAGACGCTCCAGAAAGAGTTGAACGCAAGTGACTTTTAGCGAAGTGCCAATATTTAATTATTTTTAATTTTAAGTTTATATTTTATTATAATTTGCACAGGTAAGTAAATAAAGGTTTTATTATTACAAATATAGGTAAGTAAGTTTTTATTTTACAGGTTTTACGCCACATAACCTTTGTGTCACTTATAAGGCTGTTTATTGCAGCTGTATTTGTTACGCCTTGATCACACACTGTTGCAATCACATTTAATTTAACCAGTACCAGCTGTTTGATGGCGGCAGCCATACTGGTTGTTTGTACTTCTTCACAATCCCGTTAATCATTGTTAGTGCCAATTTATATTGTATAAGAAAGTTTAGTTTATTTTTATAAAATAGTTTCATATTGTGTTCACTAGATGGCGCTAAGATACTCCTAGATCTCGATATCACTTGCCCGAATGTTATTCATATAGTTTTAGTTACATGATGTATTCAATAGATGGCGCTGAGGCGCTCCTAGATCGCGTTATCGCTTGTACGACAGATTTTTATATAGCTGTAAGAGAATTTTGAAGACAACATTAATATATCGAGTGTTAATTGATCTACTGTGTATTAATTAACCCTCCAAGACCCAAGTTGACCACCGCGAACCACGGTAATTTACATGGTCCTTGGTCGAGTCGGATACGGTCGCGTATAGTCCGCGAGTGTATAAGTGGTCGTCGGTGGTAGTGACCATACCACCCTACGCGTCAAAACTACTGGGCAGTGGATCGCTGTCCAGAGCAGCCCCTTCAAGTGGGGTACCAGGTGAGAGGTATCCTGGAGGAGCAGCCAAGCAGAGTGAGAAGCAGCCAGTTGGAGCGTGGTGCAGCTTGACTGGACTGGACTGGTGGGGAGACATCCGCAGCAACGACGCGAGGGTCAAGAGCAGCAGCAGTACTGGGTACGGTGTTTACCTGGTAACGGCGCCGAGTACAGTGACGAGTGACGTCACCAAGAAGTTCAGTGAGTGAAGTGAAACCGTGAGTACGTTCAAATGTTTATGTAGTGCAGTGTGCACAAGTTTCGTCTTCAAAAAAGTTCAGTGGAAATTGAACTTCGAAGCGTGGACTTGTAATTATTTTGTGAAAACGAGGAACATAGTCTAAAGTTCAGAAGAACAAGAACACTTGTAGTTTTTAATTTCATTGTTTGAACTTAGAATTAATATTAACTTTAGATTTAATTACAACTTAGAAATAAATTCTACTTTGCTCATTTTACGTTTGTTTAAAATTAGAAATGGAGGCATTTAATGATATTCAAGAAGAGTTAAAGGCTAAAATTGTTAAGGCAAAGTCTAACTTTAAAAAATGTCCTAAAGAACGTCTTACTTCAATTCATATTGAAACGCGTATAGAACGATTAGAGCAACTGTGGGAATTATTTCATGAAACACATATTAAAATGATTAGTCAGATAAAAAAGCCAGACTTACAAAGTTCTAATTATTATAAAAATTGTGTTTACGATGAAGTTGAGGAGTTTTATATTGAATTTAAAAGTCAACTTAAAGAGGCTTTGAATAGTAGCAAATTATGTAGCGATTCAAATGATAAGATAGGAACTGGTCAAAAGGAAGTTAATAATTTCAAATTGCCGGAGGTCAAAATTCCTGTGTTTTCTGGTAAATACACCTAATGGCAGACTTTTAAAGATTTATTTGTTGGATTAATACATAAAAATTGTAAATTAGACGATGCACAAAAATTGTATTACCTCAAGGGATATTTGACTGGAGAAGCTGAACAATTATTAAGAAATTGTAATGTGTCGTCTGATAATTATATGGTCTGTTGGAAAAAATTAGAATTCATGTATGACAACAAACGATTTTTAGCAAACGGAGCATTAAAACGTTTATTTAGTCAAAAATCTTTAACTACTGAGTCGGCCTTTGAGATTAAGAAATTATTAAATATAACTCGTGATTGTTTGCAATCAATTAAAAATATAGGGATAGATACGTCATCTTGGGACGTAATTATTATTTATATAGTAAGTGCTAAATTAGATAAAGATACAAAAAAGGCTTGGGAATTACAATTGTCATCAGAACAAGGTGATGATTTACCAACATTTGACTATTTTTGTGATTTTTTAACTGGTAGATTTAGAGGATTAGAAAATTTGGATGAAAAACCAGACAGAAAACCAAAGCACACTCAATCTTTTCATGTGTTCAAAGATAAATTGAATGTATTCTGTGTATATTGTTCTGATAATAATCACAAAATCCAGTACTGTCCGAAATTTGTTAAAGAATCTATCGGTAGCAGGCGTAATTTCGTTCAGGATAAGGGTTTATGCTTTAGATGTCTGGGCTTTAATCACTCAGTAAAATCTTGTAAGAGTAATGCCAGGTGCCAGGAGTGCAAACGTCGTCATCACACATTAATACATGATATTCGCGGAGACAATGCCATTTCAAGCGCCCAAGAAGAAGCGTCTGCAGTGAGTCCAATAGTGTCATGTCATTCAATTGATAATAGAAAGAAAATTGTTTTGCTAACTACAGCGCTAGTAGAAGCCGAGTCAAAAACAGGACACTATCGGATGATAAGAGCATTGCTGGATCAAGGCTCCCAGGGTTCTTTCATAACGGAGTCTATGGTCCAATACTTAGGTTTGAAGAAAACGCCTTCTAAACGCACGGTTTTCGGGGTGAGCGGCAATAAAAATGTCACAACAACGTCGATGGTAGCACTTAAAATCAAATCAAGGCTGAACCCACAATTCCAGTTAAAAATAAACGCCCATGTTTTAACTTCAATCACAGCCCTGCTACCAGCTGGGAAAGTGGCTCGTGTGGAATGGGTGGATCTGAAAGAAGATCAATTAGCGGATCCTGGGTACTTCAGACCCAGTAAGATAGATATTTTACTGGGTGCTGAAGTATTTAGCCAAGCTATTCAAGAAGGAATTAAGAAAAATACAAGCAATACGTTATTGGCACAGGAAACAATGTTTGGCTGGGTATTGTCTGGACTAGTCGAAATTGATTCATGTAATACTTACTTGCATATTACGGCTATGCATACTACCGTCCGAGATGATGAGTTGCTGCGAAGGTTTTGGGAAATGGAAGCCGAGCCTGCTGGAATAAAACGAATAATGACGGATGAAGAGCTTGAATGTGAAAGAGTATTTGCCTCTTCTACAACGCGAAATGAAGAAGGCAGATATATCGTGAGATTACCTGTGCGTGATAACAATGTTATTTCTAATGTAGGTGATTCCGAAACTATTGCTGAAAAAAGGCTGAAAAGTTTAGAATTAAGATTAACGAAAAATCCTAAATTGAAAAAAGATTACAAAAACGTTATAGAAGAATATATAGATTTGAAACATACAGAGAAAGTGACTGAAGATACAGTAAATAATAAAAAGGCAGTCTACTTACCTCACCATGCCGTTGTTAGGGAAGAAAAGGATACTACCAAAGTCCGAGTGGTATTTGATGCGTCCTGTAAAGGTTCAAATTGGATGTCGTTAAATGACAATTTATTAGTGGGCCCTACTTTACAAATGGAACTTCGGCATATTCTTATTAGATGGAGAAGACACAAAATATGTCTTACAAGTGATATAATCAAAATGTATCGACAAGTATTAGTAAATCGGGACGATACACATTTACAGAGAATCCTGTGGAGAGAAAAAGACACAATTGAAAAATATGAATTACTTACCGTTACTTTTGGTACTGCATCGGCACCATACCTGGCAGTTAGAGCGCTGCAACAAGTAGCTAGAGATGAATGTCAAGGAAAGGAACATATCAAAGACATAATCATGAAGGACTTCTACATCGATGATCTTATGTGCGGGGCTGAAAATATAGAAGAAGCATTTAAAATATATACAGAAATTAGTAAAGTATTAGGAAAAGGGGGGTTTCAATTACAAAAGTGGAACAGTAACAGTAAAGAATTATTAAATAAAATAAAAAGTGAGAAGGGAACTGATAAAATATTAAAAATAAAAATGGACGATGTAACTAAAATACTGGGACTTACCTGGAACTCCAACGATGATGTTTTCCAATACTCCCTGGATCTCACGCCGACAGCAGCACCTGTAACAAAAAGAAAAATTATATCAAATATTTCAAGATTATTTGATCCAATGGGTTGGTTAGCCCCAACCATAGTACTAGCCAAAATATTCATTCAAAAATTGTGGTTAGCTGGCTTAGAATGGGATGAACCAATTCCAAGTACATTGTTAAAATAATGGAATACTTACTATACTGATTTGGCATCGTTGACTCGAATAAGAATTCCACGTTGGTCACACACTAGCTCGAACACGGTGAAATTAGAGCTGCACGGGTTTTCGGACGCTTCTAAAATGGCGTACTCAGCAGTGGTTTATCTCAGAGCAGTTGACACAATGGGTCACATAAATATATGTTTAATCACTTCTAAAACGAAGGTAGCACCCATAAAACAAGTCTCAATTCCTAGATTAGAATTGTGCGGAGCGACGTTGCTCGCGAAATTAATTCGAGAAGTTGGTGAAGTTTTGGAGATACCAAAGGTAGACTGGCATGCTTGGACAGATAGCGAAGTGGTTTTAGCCTGGATGAATGGTCACCCGAGCCGTTGGAAAACTTTTGTGGCCAACCGAGTTTCAGATATATTGACCACATTAGATTCGCATCATTGGTCCCACGTACCATCCAAACTAAATGCGGCAGATTGCGCTTCTCGTGGCCTTCTCCCTTCAGAATTAGATTGCACTACTTTATGGTGGGATGGTCCGGCCTTTCTTAGGGATCAAATTATAGATTATAAAAGGCCAAAATATCTTATAACAAATTTAGAAGAAATTAAATCGCATACTATAACATTTGATGTTTCGTTTTGGAATAAGTTCTCTTCGCTGAACAAGATGGTCAGAGTATTAGCCTATTGTCGTAGATTTGCAAATAACATAAGAAAACAAAGAGTCAATAGATGTAAAATAGATAAGCAATATTTGTCAAGAGAAGAATTAGAAAGTATTTTGGAAATTAGTATAAAAAGAAGCCAAGAAGAAAGGTTTGAAGATGAATTAAAGGATCTGAAAAATAAAAAAGAAATTAAAAGCAGTAGTTTAAAAGCGTTGAATATATTTTTGGATGATAAAGGAATTATAAGAGTCGGAGGCAGATTAGAATTATCAAAATTGGATTATGACAGGGTACATCCTATCTTAATAGCTAAAAATTCTTTTATAACTAACCTTTTAATAGATGACGCCCACAAGAAAACTATGCATGGAGGTCCACAAATAATGGTTACTTATTTAAGGTCCAAATATTGGATCATTGGGGTTAAGTTGCTCTGCAAAAGGTTTGTGCGAGGATGTGTAAAATGCATTAGATACGCAGCAAGAGCAACGACACAACTGATGGGACAGTTACCAATTTCCCGTGTGACGCCTAGTAAACCTTTCTTAAGTAGTGGAGTGGATTATGCTGGCCCCATAAGCATCAGAGTATCAAAGGGCCGAGGTAACAAATCTTATAAAGGATACATTGCTTTGTTTATATGCATGGCAACTAGAGCGGTGCATTTGGAAGCCGTTAGTGACATGTCCACTCAAGGATTTTTGTCAGCTTTTAAGCGATTTGTGGCTCGACGTGGTCGCTGTGCTGAATTACATAGTGACAACGGTACTAATTTCGTAGGAGCCGCTCGGGAGTTGACACATTTGTTTGACTACGAAAAAGGGACATGCCATCCCGAACTAGCAGAAGAACTAGCCAATTGTGGCACAGAGTGGCATTTCATTCCACCACGCGCGCCAAATTTTGGGGGACTTTGGGAGGCAGGAATAAAGTCCACTAAGTATCATCTCAAGCGGGTGATAGGAAATTCTACGCTTACCTTTGAAGAGATGATTACGGTACTCGCCCAGATTGAGAGCTGTCTCAATTCGAGGCCTTTATCATATATTGAGGACCAGGACAAGCTTACCATACTAACACCAGGTCATTTCTTGATTGGAGAACCGTTAGTTGTGGTTCCCGATTTTAATTACGAGAAGTCTAATATAACGTCTCTAAAGCGATGGCAACTAAGCCAACGCATGATGCAAGAATTTTGGCGGCGTTGGTCTCAGGACTATCTTAATCAATTTCTTCAACGCTATAAATGGAGTTACAGAACTCCTGAGCCAGCTGTGGGAGACGTCGTATTGGTTAAGGAGGATGATATGGCACCTGGCAAGTGGCTAATGGGTAAAGTAGAGCAAAAGCATTCTGGACCGGATGGAATTACGCGTGTTGTCTCGATACGCACTGGGAATTCTATTTTTAAACGTCCGGCATCAAAATTAATTTTATTGCCGGTTACAGTGTGAAATGTTAACTTTTGTAATTGCTCAATGTTTTTTCATATTAAAGGACATCTATCAATATGTCCTTGGTGGGCGGTATGTTAGTGCCAATTTATATTGTATAAGAAAGTTTAGTTTATTTTTATAAAATAGTTTCATATTGTGTTCACTAGATGGCGCTAAGATACTCCTAGATCTCGATATCACTTGCCCGAATGTTATTCATATAGTTTTAGTTACATGATGTATTCAATAGATGGCGCTGAGGCGCTCCTAGATCGCGTTATCGCTTGTACGACAGATTTTTATATAGCTGTAAGAGAATTTTGAAGACAACATTAATATATCGAGTGTTAATTGATCTACTGTGTATTAATTAACCCTCCAAGACCCAAGTTGACCACCGCGAACCACGGTAATTTACAATCATAAATACCAATATCAATTATTATTATTATTATTGACAAATCATTTAATAACATCTTTGCCTGTGTTAAAGCTGCATGATCTATTGCCATCTCGCCAAAGACCAAAGTGCAGTATTTATGTTCTCAGGCATTTCAGTCAAATCTTACATTAATAATTCCAATTAATATCATTTTTTTTTCAAAATCCCTGTGTGCTACACAAAAATAACTTTTTTTTTCCTATTACATTTGTACTAGTACTTGAGCATGACACTTTTTAGATAGTAACCATTTTTACATAGTTTTGTAAGTTTCTTCACTTATGGGACATTTAATTTCAATAATAAATTCTTGTTGATAAATGTCATCTGGAGAACCAGCAATTAGAGGTTCATCTTTGGAAATGAAAAGGCCACATTTCCTTAATTGTTTTCCCAATTTTTTTTCTGAATAATTTTAAAAACTTTTTTTTCCAAACTACAACCTGTTTTCATGGCAGCTGTCTCAGGCATGAGGCACCCGGTAGGCACCCATTACTATAGCAATCAATGAACCTTCAGCTGTCTTATATCTACTTACTTCATATGCTTTTGAGGCTAGAGCATATCTTAGCTCATACCACAATTTGTTCTTTTTTTGGTTTCTTGTGTTTAATTTAATTTTCTTTATAAGGTCATCGGACAGAAATTGTATCTTTTTTATAAAAGCCTCATTAAGCTTTAAAATATATAGCCATGCAGTGGCATGGTTCTCTATATTTTAAAACAAGTTGATTCAATGAAAAGTTTTCAACATTATTGACAGAGTCTGTTAATTTCCTTCTTGCTTCTTGTACAAATTTCAGAAACACATTACAGTCAAAATATGTTGGCACATTACCAGAATGTTTTCTTTCGCTAACTTAGATGCTAAAATAAATTTAGTGAAGTGCCAACATTCGATAACTTTGACAATAGCAAGCCACTTGTGCACAAGATGGTTCCTCACTCCTATTAAGGGCTAGTTCCAGAAATTAAATACTTGTATTCCCAAACAATTATTTATTCAATATAATTCTTATAAATACTATTAAAAATATGACTATCGGAACGTGTCGTACGACAACTTGAAATGTCTAATGTCTCGGGTGGCTTCCAACAATCTGCCAGTCCTCGAGCTCTACGTCCCTGGCCAGAGACCGTCCCCACTCTTGCCGTTAAAGGAACGCCCCCTTTGACGGCAACAGTGTTAACTGTCAAGTGACATCCGGTTTATAAAATAAAATTAATAAACCGGATGTCCGCCTTGAAACATTTATAAAAGTCAAATGTGAAACTTTAAAATAATAATATTAAAGCTCCATATTTAACGATACAATATGAAATATAAATTATTTAGTATTTAACCGGAGAAGAGAGAGGTTATAGCGATTGGTCTGTAGTTGGAAGGATTTGAGCGATCACCTTTTTTGGGGATCGGGTGCACCAAGGCAAAGGACGGAATAGGCGAAATTCCGTCAGGCCCACTCGACTTTTGGATATCAAGGGAACAGAGGGCTTTTCGCACTGAGCGCTGATGAAACCGAATATCCGACATAATGCTCGTGTATCGCGGTATGGTCGGCGGTTTTTGCCCTCCGTCATCCAGGGTCGAGTTTGACGCAAAGAGCTTGCCCAGAAGATCGGCTTTGTCTTTTGCGTCTTGGGCCAACGACCCATTTCCTACGTGTAGGGATGGTAGGGTTGGCTTGCAGAAATTTCCTTCAATAGCTTTGGCCAGAGACCAGAATGCACGGGTTCCCGAGGGGAGGCGCTCAACTCTCTTGCCAATTCTATTGACGTGCTGTTGCTTTGCCCGAGTAATCTCTTTCTTGAGGGACCTAGAGGCAAGGTTGTACTCCTTTTTATATGTGCTGGTATTTAAATCCCGAGCAGACACCGCGTTGGCCCAGGATTGGTAAGCCTCCTGCTTCCGGCGAGAAGCTTTGAACCAAACCAGGGACGAAATCTGCCGCCAGTTGGCACCACAGAGGACGGAATGAAAAGTTCCATCCCCTGCATCACCACATTGGCAACAGAGTTGGCAGTGTTGTCGGGATCATCCGGCGAGAAGCACACGTGCCCCCAAGGATGGGATGCAAAAACGACCGCATCCCATCCCAGTCTGCCGACTTGTAGTGCCACACACGACGGTATTTAACAGCATTTCGTCGGCGTCGAATTGATAACCTCCTTTTTTTGAAGTCTGTTAATGAAGTCGGTTAAAAAACATAACGGACTTAAATCATTTACAAGTAATTTTATATTTTCAAATATAGTGTGAAACCCATTAACATTCCATCGCAAAAAAATTCATTATAAACAACAAAGGTTTAAAGACAAGAAATGTGTAAAAATAAGTATTAGGTAGTAAGTCGAATAATTTCTTGCAGTTTCCGAGACAATCTTGCGCATCTATTTTTAAGATTCTTATTCATTTTAGGGTATAGGTATAGGCACATATTAATTAACTCTGGAACGTTATCTGTATAGTCCTTAACGATATCTTGAATGTTTTGTTTGTTAAGGCAGCATTCGGATCTGGGCAACCGCGACCCGGCAGTGGCGACCAGCTGCCGCGACCCATTGTCGCTGCTGTGCAGCGCTGCTAGAAGCTTACGGATAGCAACGTCCGTGACCCGGGCAGCGACTGCCACGTGCAGTAGTCAAACAGCACTCAGTGTGAACGCTTGTGCATTCCAGTCGTGTATAAAATATTCACTATGTCTGACTATTTAAATATACGAAAGCGAGAACTCGTGAAGAGACTGATAGAAGACGAAGAAGAGGATGATGAAATAATGTTGATCTTGCTATCATCAAAGAGGAATAACATCGATTCATTATATACGTCCAGAATTGATGAAGACACCTATCAAATCCTGATAAAACGGCACTTAAATGTAAAGGAAAAGAAATTCAGGGGTTACTGTAGACTAAATAAAACTCAATTTCAATTTGTACTTAGTTTAATCAACAGTGATATTCAACCAATGAAAAAAGGATCAATAACAAGCGAGGAAAAATTATTTCTCACTTTAAGGTAAAAAGTTATCTATAGTTTGTGCGTTTTATGATGATATGGGTGACACATAATAATTGACAATAGTAGGGAAGTTACCTAAAAAAAATAATCGATAATTTAAAAATATCGAATCACTTCGTAAAGGAATTGCAATCGAAATTATCGATTTCATACTGACGTTTCAGAGTGGCGCCGGCGATTTAAGATGGCCGCCCTTTTTATCGATTTGATTTCGATTCAAAAGCGTCAATCTCTATTGGCATAAGTTCCGTTTCATGCATCTAACATTTTTCAAATATTTTCGTAACAATAATTTTATACTCCTATTTCACAGTTAATATTTATAATTTTATATTAATAAGTTAGCATTTAGCAACTTTTCATTTTTATCCATTTACAATAATTATAGGAAACATTTGTTTTTGTAGATGGAATATAATTTATTACATTTTGATTTTTTTTTGTTTTCTTGTAAAAAAATCCGTAGCAAGGAATTTGAGAAGTGTCACCCATATCATCTTAGAACGCACAAACTATAGCTGGAAATATGTGTTGGACATGTTTTCTGAAGTATTTGTTGGAAAATTAATTGTATTTGGAATACTTAAGTCAGTAGGTTCACAGAGTGGACTGATGGGTGATGCGACGGAAGCTATCGGAGAATAAGGGTTTGATGAAGAATTTTCACCAAAAGGGGGACTGCTTGAGGAAGTACTAAGACCACTAACACTAGTATGCTCGTTTAGGCTCCTTAATTCATAGTCGGCTAAAATATTGAATACTTTAGTTTTCGCTTCTACTCTTAAAGCAGGAGTAAGTTTTTTTAGCATTGTCCCAACGTGCGAGCAAAACGATGTAATACCATCCACATCTTCTTTGTCCTGGGTTGACTGAGGCGTGAGGGCTTGAATTTGGGCACGCCTTTCAGCGTCCCTTTCTTTCCAGTAGTTGAGTAGAGCCGCCTGCATGGTACTATTTTGATTTTGTTTCTTTTTTTTCAATACGCTTCCTGTAGATCTCCCTGTTTTTTTGTTTCGTTTCTCATCATCAGCAGTTTCTTCAACGTCTACCTCTGTTGCACTCGATGGCGCATTCACCATTATTATTCCGCTTGTTCCTTCGCTATTCATTTCTATTTCGTTAGGTTCCACGTTAATGTCTTTCTCTTTATTCAAAAAGCTTTCATCATAATTTGATACTTCATTTTCGCTATCATTAGTATCATCAGTTCCCTCATTATTACATATAGTTTTTCTTTCAGTGGGAACATTTTCCAAAAAAGTTAGTCTTTCCATTAAAGGCCATTTTTTTGACTTGCTGCCGGCTGCTGATCCAGTTGGTAATTTATTTTTGCGCTTAATTCTTTGATAGGAATCTCTGATGCATTTCCAGCGTTTTCTGCAGTCATCACCTAAAACAGATTTAAAATTCATAGTATAAATATGTTGTAGTTACATATTAAGAAGTCTACTTTAAAATACATATTATTGTTAGAATTCTGTACAAAATCAAATAATATTTTTCAATTTCAGATTCCTAGCAACTGGTGAAACATACGCATCTTTAGAATTCAATTATCGTATATCGGCAAGCTATATAAGCAGAATAGTCGCACAAGTTCTTGCAAGTTTGCGAAAAAATTTAGTACCAATTTTCCTGCCTGTGCCAACGGAAAATCATCTAAAACAAACTGCTGAACATTTCTGGAATAGGTGGAACTGTCCAAATTGTTTTGGAGCAATTGATGGCAAGCACGTACGTATTAAATGTCCGAAGAACAGTGGATCGATGTTTTTTAACTATAAAGACTACTATTCTACTGTATTATTGGCTATTGTAGACGCAAACTGCAAATTTATTGCTGTTGACGTGGGCTCATATGGGAAGGAAGGGGACAGTGGTATATTCAAAAAGTCAGCTATGGGCAAAAAAATTATGTCCGAACAATTTAATGTGCCTCAACCGGCAGCCTTACCAGCAACAGATATCTTAACCCCACATTATCTAGTTGGCGATGACGCGTTTGGATTAGACGTCTACATGATGAAACCCTATTACAGAACTCATATTAGAGGCGATCGTGGTAAAGCGATTTTCAACTATCGCATCTGCCGAGCAAGACGAGTCACAGAGAATTCTTTTGGACTTCTGAGTCAGGTTTTCCGAATATTATATTCACCTATAGCAATTAGACCAGAAATATGTGATGACTTAATTACTACACTATGTAGTCTCCATAATTTATTAAGGGATGCTTATTTAGAAAAAAATGGAATACCATATTACAGTTACGACAAAAAAAAAACAAAACCAACAGAGAACATGCTTCCACTGACACGTACGGGAGGATTTCGGAACATAGATGGATTTCGAATCAGAAATATCCTTAAAGATTATACTTTACCTCAGAAACTGGAAAAGTCTCATGGCAAGAACAGTCGATAAACAGAATGAACTAGAGCAGGTAGGTATGAACACGACGCACAGCAAGCTTCATTTGTCATTTAAATGTTTATTTGTAATAACTATGTAAAAATAAAAAAAAGTTGGTACTTACTTGTTTTATTGAGTTGACTACCAATATGCTCCCATATATTATCTCTAACAACATTATCCTTATAGCTTTTGAGTTGAGGAACGTAAAGCGGTGGGTTTTTAGCAACTAACTCAACTAAAAACTCGTCATTTTCATCGGTAAACGTCGCCATTTTGTCACCCTCTACGAACGGGCAGCGCGACCCAACTGCCACCGGAGCGGCTCGGCGGCGCTGTTAAGGCCGCGCGTAGACCACGCCCCCCGGCTGCGCTGCTCGGTCGCTTGCGTTGGTTACTATTGCATACAATTCCCTACGAAGCGGTGGGTCGCGACCGCGGTCGCAGCTGCAGGGCCGCGGCTGCCGGGTCGCGACTGCCCAGATCCGAATCATACCTTTAGAGAAAAATGTGGATAAAACGGTGAAAATTATTTGAAAGGGCTAACTTGAACGCGCTAATCTCAGAAACTACTGGTCCGATTTGAAAAATTCTTTCAGTGTTAGATAGCCCATTTATTGAGGAAGGCTATAGGCTATATTTTATCACGCTAAGACTAATAGGAGAATGTGGAAAAAACGGGGGAAATTATTTGAAAGGGCCTATCTCGCGAACTACTGCAGCAATTTTTATGTTATTTGGCACAGATAAGAAGTAGACCACGTGAAGGATCATAGGCTATCGATTTTAAAAATTAACACCCTATTTTTGTGGCTTAATGGACTCTCTTAATAACACCTAAGCCCCAAAAAATTTGGCAGGTAGGTTTAATTGCATCCTGTATAATCACAGAAAATTTTGAACACCTATGAAGAGAAGAGATGTATATTTTACACGGAAATGTTTTGAAATGTATTTAGATGTATCAAAATGTAAATGTATATTTTCATATAGCTCTGTATCTTAAGATACGAAGACGTAAAAATATACATTATAGCTGTTGTGTGTGGTCTCCTGACGATTTCTATAGAAAGATGTATCGAGATGTATCGTGCTATAATATACATATTTACATTACCTGCTCTGTCTGTGACAGCGTTGAGGTAGCGGGGCCCGGGGGGCCTTACCGGGATGGAGCAAGGTTTGTAATGCACCTACATGTCAGTGTAGTTGATATTTTACGAAATATTTAAGCGGTCCGATGAAGGAAGCGGTCCAATGGTCGCAACCTTCGCCTTTCTATAACCTTTCTAAGGCCTCATTTTTAGGGTTCCGTACCCAAAGGGTAAAAACGGGACCCTATTACTGAGACTTCGATGTCTGTCCGTCTGTCTCCAGGCTGTAACTGAAGAACGGTAATAGCTAGAGAGTTGAAATTTTCACAGATTATGTACTTCTGTTGCCGCTATAACAAATACTAAAAACAAAATAAATTAAATATTTAAGGGTGGCTCCCATACAACAAACGTAATTTTTCAAACATTTTTTGCTCGGTATCAATGATGACAACAAGTAGGCATTTGAAATTTTCACAAAAGCCTTAATTATATGTGTACTTAATAATTAAAAATAATATTTAAATAGAATAATAATTTAAGGGGGCTCCCATACAAAAAACGCAATTTTTGGCCTATTTTTGCTCTATAACGGTACGGAACCCTTCGTGCGCGAGTCCGACTCGCACTTGGCCGATTTTTTTATTTTTATCAACATCGCTTACACTACTAGGGTTTGTCCCTTAAAATTGTAAGCGATACAAATTTTAATATAAAATCTTTTTCTACTTCGATCGCTTGCGGTGGCGAGATCCCAGCAGCTGGCGGTGACGCAGCGTCCTCTATCGCGCAAGAAAAGGCGATTGATGTTAAACTGATGAACGCGGTTACACCGTCAATCTGACCGCTGACGTCGATCTTACCGATATTGATGAAAATTACCAAAATTATTCAGAAATCCAGCAATCTATCAGTCCATCAATCCGGGGGTTAGATGTTCAGTTTCGCGTAAATCTTACCAAACTGTAGGATGAGAAACTGAGACACGCTCAGTCTCTCAATCAGTTAATCCTAGAGATCAACTACGATAACTTGGCGCGCCCCTCCAAATGACTGTTTCAATGTGTGTAGTCACATCCTTATGAAAGAGTTTGTATGTAGTAAGTATTCAACCAATCACAGTACACGTAATATTTCACTTAATGTCACTTATTACCAAGATCTGTTGGTCAACTAATCATAACTAGCCTACCGCGCAAGACGAAGCATTTCAAACGTTTTGACACGCACTTCAAATCGTTTTGAATTTTGGAGGGGCGCGCCAAGTTATCGTAGTTGATCTCTACCTACGTCTTAGGACTGACGCATGAAGTTTTACTTATGCCGTCATGTTTGATGCAAATGAAATATTAGGGTGATCGCACACTCATCAGCAGGCATGCGTTGATTGTCGAACGATTTTAGAATTCGTTTTATGAATAGATATGGAATTGGCACACTCACTCGCACCGTACGCGCCGCATTTCGTGTAGAGATAAACTACGATAACATGGCGCGCCCCTTCAAATTACTGTTTCAATGTGTGTAATCTCACCCTTATGAAAGAGTCTGTGTGTAGTAAGTATTCAACCAATCAACCAGTACTCGTATTAATACTTCAGTCGGAATTTCCAGGAATTGCTATTGTATTCTATTGTTGTCGCGATCACCGGTGCTCGCGCGGGGCCGAAGGATTAATGTCACGTATTACCAAGATTTGTTGGTCAAATAATCATAACTAGCCGACCGCGCAAGACAACGCACTTCAAACGTTTTGAATTTTGGAGGAGCGCGCCATGTTTATTTTATTTTATTTTGTCGTAGTTTATCTCTACTATGCGGTGCGTTCGACGCGTACGGCGCGTACGGTGCTACCAATCTGTGGTGCTACCAGATGTGCGATCAGCTTGGAACATAATATGTGGGCGATAATAAAACTTTAATAGGCTTAGTGCTTACAGGATTTGCAACATATTTTGGATCTGGCGCCGCAAGGAGCTATTTTATTCAGTTTGGGGTCCATCGTGAATGCCACCTCCTTGTTAAAGTCGGTTAAACATGAGTTGATCGATTTGTTTGGAAGTCTACCTTAGGTACACCTTTCTCTGGAAATTCGACGAAGAATTTGACCGACTGCCCAAAAATGTACACGTACGAAAATGGATGCCGCAAAATAGTATTTTGGGTAAGTCGTCATTACATGTGAGTCGAGTTTGTGAATGAGTTTACCTCGCATTTGGCAGGTTGACTCTTTTATTGATCTGTTATTAAAGGATTGCTGAGAAATATTTACATGGTGGTCAATTCTTTTTCAACAGCACATCCCAACACAAAAGTGTTCATATCGCACTGTGGGCTGCTCAGCACTTTGGAGTCCCTGTACTTCGGTGTACCGGTCCTGGCGGCGCCCGTCTTCGGAGACCAGCACAGAAACGCCGCTGATGCTGTCAAGTCAGGCCGGGTCTTGAGGGTGGACCTCAAGAATGTCACACTAGTCCAAGCAGCTCTGAAGGAGATTACAGAAAATAAAACGTAAGTTTCCGTCATGTCACTCTTCCACAAGAACACTTTTATCGTACTAAAAATTACGCAGTGTATACTGTATATATCGTAGCGTATAAGCTCATTTTTATCTGCTGCCTTTGGGTCTAAACACACTAGGCTGAATTACGCCGGCGTAATTTACGTGGCCAAAATTACGTTCAGCCGCTTACGTAAGCGGCTGAACGTAACTTTGGCCACGTAAATAACGCGAAGAGCCAAAAGGGGTACGAAGATTTTGGCCGACCTACTTATCCGCCATTTTGATTTTTTTTTAATCGCGTTCACGAATAATTCTTTAAAAAATGGATAGCTAACATTAATACAAACAAAAAATAATCTTGGACAAAACCGCGTAAAGTGTAACATTTCGAAGATATGAGCTGTCAAAGTTTTACAATGGTAAAACTTTGACAGCTCATATCTTGTATATATCTAAAATATTTATTTCCAATGGGAAATAAATATTTTAGATATTGCAACTCTAAGGCACGGTTAAATCAAGTGGTTTCACTTCTATGAAACAGTGGCCACTCTGTAACACGCCGTCGCGTGATGACAAAGTGCAATCTAGCTCAAACAATAATTTTATCAATGAGAAACTCGCGACGGCGTGTTACAGAGTGGCTACTGTTTCATAGACGAGAAATCACTTGGAATAACCATGCCTTAGAGTTGCAATATCTTAAATATTTATTTCCAATGGTAGAACTTTGGCAGCTCATATCTTCGAAATGTGACACTTTACGCGGTTTTGTCCAAGATTAGTTTTTGTCTGTATTGATGTTAGCTATCCATTTTTCAAAGAATTATTCGTGAATGAGATTTAAAAAAAAAATCAAAATGGCGGACATGTTGGTCGGCCAGGCTCCATACAAAAATCTTCATACCCCTTTCGCGGCGTAATTTCCGTTGCGGAACGCGCGCGTAAGTGAGTATTTAAAATTCTCAGATGTAATGTGTTGTAATATTAACGCTTTGGACTAAAGGTTGGATTTGCTATGTTCGGTTTTGATAATTCCGTCGCATATATTGTGTTGCTATACAAAACATTACCGCCGAATCGCTGCCGAACTTTACGCTCGACTCGGCTCGACGGAAATTCGGCTCGCGACGGAATTTCGGCATAGTGTGTCGTCTGTCGCGTTCCGTCCGTATTTTGTATGCGTTCTTCAGCCGCGTAATTCAGCCTAGTGTGTTTAGACAGGTCTGTCGCACTACATTTCCATTTGCACGACAAAGATAAGCAGATCTTGTCAGGGGGTTGATACTTAATGTGTAACAAAAGGAAGTGATAATACTTTAGGACGTGTATGAGACCCCTGTACAGAGTTCACTGTGGAAGTAGCAGCGCAGAAAGAGCAACTTTTTTTCTTTTGTATTGGCAAATTGATGAATCTCTAAGGAAAAATATTAGCTTTTTAGCGCTGCTTCTTTCACAAATCACATTGATCTTTATACAGTGAACTCATACACACCTAAATCACTTATCTCCTTCTTATCTATATATATAAAAATGGATTTTCAAATGTGTTAGTCGCGCTAAAACTCGAAAACGGGTGAACGGATTGGGCTGATTTTAGTCTTAAAACAGTCGTAGAAGTCCAGGGAGGGTTTTAAAGTGACACGAAGTTCACCGGGACAGCTAGTACTATAATATAAGTATTATCACTGTTTTGTTACACTATGCATAACATTTTTGGCACTAAGATTTCTCATTTATTTTGTAGATACTTCGTGAGGACAAAATATTTGTCAAAGCTGTACAGAGCTCGCCCCGTGAGTCCGTCCAGACTGGTGTCGTTTTATGTCGAGCTGGCTATTGAGACCAAGGGTAAATATTAAGCTAACGATATTATTCCCTTGTTTTATGAGTACTAGCACTACTAATATATATTCTGTGGTGCTAGGCTGATGGTCGATACATACTCCACTTTAACTTTGTTTCCTTTTGAGAGTACCGACTTAACGTTTGTCCACCTTCGAGGTTGTTTTGATCGTTTCGTTGTGCATGGACGTTGCCATAACGTCTGTGATTGCCATAACACAAGTTCAACTTAGCATGATGGGATTGGATGCGACGTGATGTACACTATTTTGTGTTGTTGTGTGTTATTACTTATTGTATGAATATAATTATATTGTAATTAAAATAAAGAACTTGAATTTGTGATCTGCTCAGATTCAGAGGTTTAAGCGTGATAAGTCATAGACTGACACACTTTCGCCTGACGCCTTGATTATTATTAATTTATTGTAATAGGTTATCAATGCAAACATGAACGTAGAAAAAAAGGCGGATGGAGTCTTATTATACACAGAACTGTGTCTTCAGAGTCGGCCACGCACACATTCTTACGCCTGTCAAATGGTATGGACTAGCGTAATAATGTGTGCGTGCGGACCGTGTAGGTACATGCAGTCAGCTGGCCCACTCTGAAGGACACAGTTTTGTGTATGGTGGGACTCCGTCCGCCTTTTTTAATACACGTCCATGAATGTAAATATAAAAATACTTGTGTTTAAAGGCCGGCCCGGCCTCTCATAGTAAACAAGCAATCTAAAACATATCCAACACGGTTTCTTACTTTAACGCGGCGTCACCTTAACCTACGCGACCAAAGCGACTGCGAAGCGGTAGCGTCTACGCTGCCCATGTAATCTTATGTCGCTGTGCACACCTGCACGGCCGCGACGCGGGATGTTCGCGCCGGCAAGCGGAACGTGCGCGTCATGTTGTCAGACGCGTGTTTTGAAGTGTACGTATGTACGTAATACCGTATAAAAAAAAGTCTAAAAATAAGTCTAGCTATGTAGCTAGACTTATTTTTTAAAACCTTTTTTATGTTATTTTGTACTACTAGAGTTTATGATTTTTTGATTTGTTTACGTTTTGATAGATCGTGTCATGAATCATGATTGCCCGGTCCCGGTGTATTATTTTTCTCTATGATCATGATATTAGTAGTCGCGCAGGTGTGCACGACAAGTTTCGCGTTGCAGACGCTCCCGTATCGCGTACCGCGTCCCCTGTCACTGACGCGTAGGTTTGTTCTAAGCTTTATTGAATGTCGACTTGCATTGAAGGGCTTGACCATGGAGCTATTATATTATAATAGCTCCATGGGCTTGATTGGCACTGCTTGGCTGAATATAAATGCAGCCACTACAACAAAATTTATATAGGAACAATAAACTTGGTGTCAAAAAATTGTTGGGCTTATAAAGAAAAATAAAAAAATACACAATAAATAGTATTTTGTTCAACTTACATCTATTTTACAGCTAATTTTGTTTAACTTTACTACTTTGATTCTTTAATACTTTTGAAGTGGCAATCTTGATCAATGTATACAGACTGTAGAGGATCGCTACCAGGAATGCTACTTGATCCAGCATCCATAGCTCGTACCATGCGTACAGAACAGCTCAGGAGCGGAGATATTTGACCGTGCTTTGCTCGGTATTCGATAAAACACGAATAAAAAGACATTTTCTAAAAATGATTCCTAGCTAGATCGATTTATCGCCCCCGAAACCCCCTATATACTAAATTTCATGAAAATCGTTGGAGCCGATTCCGAGATTCCAATTATATATGTATATATATATACAAGAATTGCTCGTTTAAAGATAGAAGATAAGATATTTAGCTTCTATGCTGCTCAGTTATGGCGCACATTAAGCAAAAATATTTTGATAGGCGATAGCTAAACTTTATTGTCAGGTTAAAAAAAAAAAAACACTTTTAATGAATATTTTTATTTCTGCTTCAATTTTACGTCGTTGCTTTTAATTTTTCTTGTGATTCTTCCAGTTAGATTCTTTAAGAGTTTGTAAATCGTGTAGAGAATCACGACAAGGAACGCGATCTGATCCAGCATCCACAACTGGTACCACTGGTAATGAGATGTCCGCGAACGAAGATGGTAAGAACCTGATTTTTTTTAAACATTTGGTTAATTCCATGTTTAAACTTTAACCTAAGATTATCCACCCCCTTTTTATGATGACATTGCTTGCGTTGGACGAGGCCCGAGGGCCGAGGGTGTAAATTAAGAGGTTGAAAATGGAATAAACTAATTTTACTACCCAGCACAATAGGTATTTCTAGTATCTTTCGCCTTAATCTTATGTTAAAAATTTTAACGTCTACATTGTCATCAGTACCTAAAAATTATTAATGAGTAATGAATATTTTAAGCTAATTAAATCGTAGTATAGATTTAATTAACTTAAACTATTCAGGGCTTATTTTGAATTTCGTTAAATAACACTATATGATTCTAATACATGAATATGAACTAAAAGAAACAAACGCGTAATTTTCTGGGAAAATCTAGTTTTTTCTAACGTGTTCAAAAGTTATTATTGTACTCGTATTGCTACTAGATGATGCCCGCAACTCCGTTGCGCCAATATTCGTTTATCGCGCTGGAACCGCCCATTTTATTCTATATAAAAAATATCTTATGTACTTTCCAGGGACTCCAAGTATCTTCATACCAAATTTCAGCAAAATCGGTTCAGCGGTTTGGGAGTGGAGAGGTAACAGACAGACAGACACATTTTTGCATTTAATATTTATAATATTGGTATGGGTATTGGGTAAGTAACATTTCATGGGCTGGCTTACCTTTGGTTCGTATGGCTTGTTCTACGTGGTGAAGTATTAGTTTTGATGGAGAAATTGGCCTGTCCTTGAAAATGGACGAATGATACTTCGCCCGTTTTTGATAACTGCAACACAAAATATATGAAGTATGTTATAACTTAGCTTAATGCGTGTGTGTTTTTTTTACAAACTATTACCTGTCATCGGCCAGTATTTTTTTTAGAGCTACTTCTAAGTCTTTGGCCAGATTTTCTGTTAAGTCAACTTTGATGCCCGTTCCCGATTGTTCCGCACGATGTGCATTGTTGTACTGATCCCCAAATGTCGGTATAGACACGGTTGGAACTCCGAAGTAATTGCTCTCAAGCGTGCTCAGCATTCCACTGTGCGTAATGAACACCTTTATGTTGGGATGAGCTGAAAAATAACATAAACAATTCAGCAACATACTCCACTGCCTCCTAACTTTACCTAACCGTAATATTATAATATATCTCTAGTGCGTGTATTAAGACTTTAAAATTGTGAACTTGAAAATAAATTATTCTTTATAATATAAAGAATAATTTATCGAGAAAGGGATGGTACAGCCGTGCCGCTTTTTTGCTCGACTCTGCGGGGGCACTACCGTGTCCCCAGATTTTCAAGTCCGCAAAATTTTCAAACGCATGACGCAGTGGCGTAAGTATAAGGTGGCAGGGCTGAAAAATGCCTCGGAAACCCGACGTAAAAGGGCCGTGAGGTCAGAATTTTTTTATACATTGTTTTATTATTAACGTAACGATTTTTACTGATAGGGCCCCATCAATTTGCCACGGGCCCCGGGTGTTATAGTTACGACTAAGGGTCTACACAGACGGACCGCATTTCAACTGCAAATCCAACCGCAAATTGCAGTTCACGTGCAGTTTGAATGCAGTTGACACGACTGCAATAGAACTGCAAACCAAACAGTTCACACGACTGCACGCCAACTGCAACTGAACTGCAATACAACTGCGCGTTTGGTTTGCAGTTCTATTGCAGTCGTGTCAACTGCATTCAAACTGCACTTGAACTGCAATTTGCAGTTGGATTGCAGTTGAAATGCAGTCCGTCTGTGTAGGCCCTTACGCCACTGCTCATACGTAAGATAACTTTTTTGGAAATAATCTTTCTGCCCAAGGATCGTCTTTACACAAAATCACATTATGATCTATAATCTACATGCTTCTAGAGCGACTTTGATAAAAATGGCGCCTAATTATGATCTTTCTAATAAATCATAATTGGTCGCTGTTAAGTATTTGTGTATTAATCCACAATTATTATTATTTTTTTAAGTTATGAATACAGTCTTGTTATAAATCATCTAAAGAACATAACTCAATAGGTAATTTATTTTGTGGGATGATACACAAATGCTTAACAACGTCCAATTATTCTTCGGTAATTCTTCGCTATATTTTAATATCGCTTGTGCGTATTTTTTTTGAGTCAATTAATCCTCGTACATGCCCTAGTCGTAATAAAACATTTGACTTACCAAGTATACTTGGTTGAGGCATCCAGGATCTAATGTGTAAATTTTTAGGACTTTCTGCGATGGGCTCCTCGTGTTTCCATATAACTGTGTAGGGTAGCCTCCCAAATAACTGAACTAACTCTATTCTAGTCTCTATAGGTAGGAATGTCGAGTTATACCATGATCCCATACTAAAGTATATCACACCGTTCTTAGACGAGTTCATGATTTCTGCAAGGTCCTGGAAAGAAATGTGTTCTGTTAATATTAAACTTGTTTTTAATTTATATCTACCCAATATTATGTAATAAACCAGGATAACAAAAAATGTGTCCTTCGTTAGTCTCTCTTGATAGACATGACATAAAATCCAGCCTTTCTTCATTTATCTTTGGCTTTTATTTTACGCTTGGGTTTTGATACGGTATTGTATCATGTCTCCCAGTATGTATTGCATATTTTCACTATTTTTAAAGATTAAAATATTTGTCTACATCATATCGGAAATATCCATTGATATACGAGGGAAGACAGTAATTTAGAATTAGATGTTATACAGTATGTAAACTGTAAGGGAATTTATATAAATGATCGTTACCTTAGGAAGTGGTGGTATATCTTTTGAAATGTGATACCCTCCTATCTGTACCATGTTTGGTGGTAGACTTTTCACTTGTGACGCCGGTGGGTGTTCATTCAGAAAAACGACCGAAAAATTATATTTGGCTTCCGAGAATGGTGGCAGCGTAACTCCTCTTGCTTCAGCTATAGGTCCGAAGTTTTCATTGTAGTCCTCTTCTGCTAATTTATTCCACTGGCTAAAAATGGTAAATTAAAAATATCGCGAGCAAAGAATGTAATTTCAAATTGCTATGCCAAGATTCTATATTAATTTCTACTTTTGTATTTGGCGTTTCAACACGTCTTAACAACAATAAAATATTATAGTAAAGTAAAACAAATAAAGCAGTAAGGATCTACACAGACGGATTTCAACTGCAATCCAACCGCAAATTGCAGTTCAATTGCAGTTCAAGTGCAGTTTGAATGCAGTTGACACGACTGCAATAGAACTGCAAACCAAACGCGCAGTCGGATTGCAGTTCAGTTGCAGTTGGCGTGCAGTCGTGTGAACTGTTTGGTTTGCAGTTCTATCGCAGTCGTGTCAACTGCATTCAAACTGCACTTGAACTGCAATTTGCGGTTGGATTGCTGTTGAAATGCAGTCCGTATGTGTAGACCCTAAGGGCCAATCCACACGTACCACAACCACATCACGTCGCAACGACAAAATGCCGTCAAGCAGTAGTTACGTGTGAATAAAATACAAAATATACGCCCGACCACGTGGTGTGGTTGTGGTACGTATGGGTTGGCCCTAAAATTAAACAATTATTCCGTTGTAACTTCTACTTACTACATTTGAAAGTGTATTCTGATTTGCCAAAATGTGTTTATAAGACGATCCCAAAAGTTCATGGGTTCTTTGGTGAAATGGTATATGACTGGACCTGTCGGTACTAGTGGTGCTCGGTCTACCATGGCTTCCAAAAACGGCTCAGTTGTCGCACCAGTCAGTAATATCCAGGGAACACGCTGCACCGCTGCATATCTAAAATATCAAGAACATTTTTGTTTTCAGTCGTCTGTGTACCAATCACTTTAATTTTATGACGAAAAATTCTTTAAACTAATAAGAAACCTTTTAAGTGGTAAAGTTTCAAGGGTTGAGAGTACAGAAAAAATCGCGGGCTTGCATGTGTCTATGAAAGTACTTCCTTAATCGTGAAATGATCTTTTGTATTTTAACTATTCCAAAACTCCCAGTATTGAGCTTACATCTATTTTCTTCTGAAAAAAAACTACTTTTTTTCGAAGGACCTTCTAGCTTTATGCCCGCGAAATTGGGAATATCCATCCTAACATTTTATAACTTACCCAGCATCAGCGGGATCGGAATACATCCAGTCAGTAACAACAGCATCGAACTGAACCTCAGTAAGTGCCTTCCTAACTTCAGGTGTACCGATAGTGGTTCGTCCAGTCTCTCTATTGAATTTTAATAATAAGCTGAAGTTGACGTCATGGTCAACGTCTGAAAAACATGTACAAAAATGTACATTATTTGAATTGAAGTTTATAATATCACAGTCTTGTGTTTTAAGAACCGATCAAGTACTCCATTCCCAAAATTTCGAAAAATATGTCACGTCTCCATCACTCAACTTAAGAAATATTAATAGGAATAATTATATTTAAACTTAACATTTGTTTATGAAATGTACAAGAAAGATATTAGATCACGTACTTTCCAATATTTTATTTAACGCACTGGCATCTATTTGTTTTATTCTGTTTTTGACCTTTGATCCTGGGTTAGGTGTAACCAGAGTTACCTGTAAAAATAAATAGAAACTTAAGGTATTTGCCACTTTGCTGCGAGAAACTTCTAGGCTTATGAATGTTCTGGAAGTAAAATATAATAATATATCTGAAGGACCAAACTCCATAAATTTTTGTCATACTCCTTTACGTGACCCTTATCAAAACTTTATTCTAATCTTGCAATTCTACGTCAGCAAATTATTTTTGAACTGCCTGTAGTTATTTATTATAACAATTATTTTTATTATTAACCCATTAAGCCCCGTAAGGACACCGGTGACCGCGACAACAATAGAATACAATAGTATTTCCAAGAATTCCCGATCGAAGGATTAAATATTACAATAACACTTACCTCATGGCCCCCGTCGACAAGTGCTTCAGCAATTCCATTCATTAGATTAAAATGACTCTTGCTGGGCACCGAGTTGATAATGAGTATATGGTAGGCGCAGCATGACGTTATCAACGCATAAAGTATCACCAGCAGGAGATTCATGACACTTAAATAAAAAAAGTTTATGTTTTACACGGTAGAGAACTATTTGGTCAGATTTTTTATTATTTATTTTCTTAACAATATAGGAAATATTCGTTGCTACACACTTGCTTAAACAGTTTCCAATAATAAACTAAATAGATGTTACGAGCTTGAATGATTTTCCTACTAATTTGTATGTTTTTTTGTTATTGCTAAGGTTATGTAATTGATAGTTAAGTTATCTTTGACTCGTAATCTTGGAGTCAGGTCGCCAATCGCCATATTTTATCTAACTGTGATTTGCATACACAGGATGTTATTGTTTCTGTAATTTGGACGATTTTTTTAATGACGGTGGGATTTCACCAATCACGTGTGAAACTTGGTTTTATAAAACTTAGTTCTCATTGAACTTAGTTCACACGGCGACGTTAATCTCGTGTTCTTGCAAATGGATTTCATCAGCTTCTTTATAATCGCGATTAATAAATCCAAGTTTACATGACGTGACGCGATGCGTTTAAATATTTCATCACCTTGAAGCCATGTCACGTTCTTTTTTTATACAAAATAGTAAGTACCGTTACATATAATATCCAAACGCAACTGTCAAAACTGTCATCTCGACATTTGTTTCGATCGATATGTCAAGTGTCAAAATTTTTCCTGTTTGTTGTTTTTGTGGAGTTCGGTGCGCTTGAGATTTGTTTTGATTTTTTCTTGTTTTGACCCAATTGACCCTTGCAATACCTCCAGGATTTTGAACCCATCTCAATCGACGACCTTGGCACTGTTTAACGGACTGGTCTCAAATTGCTGTCGAATTTAACAGCATAACCAGTACACATCCCAGGGAATGGACAGTACTCAAAACGAGCTGGGAGAATTTGAAAAAAAGGGCAAAGCAGGAGCAAACCCAGCGCAACCAACATCATTTGGCAACAGGCAACTACACATTTTTATTTCTTTATTTTGCATTAGGTACCCATGTACAGTAATATTTGACTTGCTCGCGTTTCATGTGGTAATAGAATCGGAACGAAGTTTTATAATAATCATATTTTGTTAACATTATTTCTTTTTACTCACAGGAGGTGGCCCACCTAGAAAAAAAAACACAGGACCCAATAATTGACCGGGTTCTAGAACTCATTCAAACTAGATTAATCGGGGTTCCTAAATATTTATGACTCTGATGGGTCCCAAATCTTGTGTAAGTGTTTATATATTATAATTATATGTTTCTTAGGATACATATTTTAAAAATTTGTATGTAACAACAGTATAATATGTTTTAGCTACTACTGCGACAACCAGTGTTCCTGTCACCCAAAATATTTTAATTGACCAGACCACAGAAATAGAAATTAGGCCAAATGAAACAGAAGTTACAGATGCTGTAAGTATGCTTTATTAAACAATTCAAACTTTTACATTATAAATATAATTTGGTAATTTTTCAATATGGTTTAAATAATATAATTTAAATATATTTTTAGGATAAATGGTTTAAAGTTATAAACATTTCCTATAAATATCCAAAAACAGAGACTTTACAAGATATTTATATCAAATGTTTATGTAGGATTGGAGTCACTATACCCCTACAATGCTCAGGCAAAATATTGCTCCTGCACTGGTCGAGCCATCATCGCCAATTCTGCAAGATTCAAATGTGCCTGAACATAGAGAGGCGCAGGAACAGCAAGCACCACGGTCCTCACCAAGGTTAGCACAAAACAGAATAATTTGTGATATTATAATATTAATATATAAGTACTTAATATAACAATCAAATTATATTTTATTATTTGCTAAGGTATTATTATGTGTTAGTAACAATTTAACTGGTAATGTGTAAAATACAACATTTTATATCTTTATTTATAGGATGGCACCAAGGAACACGACTTCAACCAGTCGCAGGAGGCCGACATTAAGGCCTACATTAAGAGACAGCAATCTAAATATTGAAAGGATTAATTTAATTGAAAAAATAAAACAACACAGTGAGGAGGAGCATGAAATAAATATGAAGATATTAAAAATACAGGAGGAAAGAGAAAGAGCTCTCCTAGTGCAAGAAAGTTTGAAAATTGAACAAGAAAAACTAAAATTGGAAATTTTAAAATTAGAGCTAAGGAATTTAAAAAAATAAAGTATTTTAAGAAGTTTTATTTTTTATTTCACCTCCACAGTAAATCTTATAGCCAGCTAAAATAAATTAAGTACTTGATATACTTACATTATAAATTATAATATTAATCCTTCAGGCCCCGCGCGAGCACCAGTGATCGCGACAACAATAGAATACAATAGCAATTCCTGGAAATTCCGACTGAAGTATTAATGTCAAAACTAATTTGAGCAATGTTTAATAATATATTGATTACACTCAATTTTATCTTTTTATGGTTTTCAAATAGTATTCACAACTTAATGCTATTTTAAATTTTGAATTCTACCACATAAAATCGACTAGCAACTACCGCCGCCCATGGACACTCGCAACATCAGAAGAGCTGCAGGTGTGTTGCTGGCCTTTTAAGAGGGAATACACTCTCTTCTTGAAGGGTTGCCGGTCGTATAGGTCCGGAAATACTGCTGGTGACAGTTCGTTCCAGAGAAACGCAAGGTGGAAGACTGCCAACTGATTATCTTGTTATCTTGCTAATCTGAAAAGAAAATAGGATATAAAATAACTATTTGAATGTTATAACGGGCATTCAATAATATTCTTAATTCTACCAGTTATTTTCGAGCCATCAAAATAGTAGGTATGATTGTCGACAAAACCAAATATCTTACTACAATAAATAACAATGCAATTACATAGGTATTGCAATTCATTGTGTGAAACAAGTGGCAACTGACCATTACTTGAGTATCCTTGTTTAATTTTTATATAATGTTATATTATGCCTAAATAATAACATAGAAGGTAACCTAAACTTTTTCTTTTGCTTTGTATGTATCGCTGACCATAAGTTGTACTACATGAAAGCTGAACACAGCGTACAGAAAACTAAATACTAAACTTATATTAATACCTATGCTATCATTAATCAGCACTAGCCACTATTGCACATGGAACATAACCCATCTGTTTATACTTTAGAGTTATCATTCTAACAACTATGAGGTAAATTATACCTCCAAACTGACTACAAAATATTTTAACTTACTCTGCATAGTAGCCTACTAATTCGCTGCGCCTTCTATGGTTTGGATTGTGTCTTTGTGTTCTCTGTACATTCATAGTATTAATATTGCCAAGAGCTAATATAGTTTCCCAAGATGCAGGGTTAATGTCTTGGTCATCATTGGGAGGTGTGTTTTCACCACTTCTACTTGCAATATTATGTAAAATAGCTGTTGCAATAATTATCGGGAATGAGTTTTGCACTGTCACTCCTAAACCAATGGCCATCGCCGGAAAACGCCTTTTCCACACTCCAAACAATCTTTCTACACAATTTCTTGTTCTAATATGAGATTCATTGTATAAATTTTCAGCATTAGTATGGCATTGTTCTAAGGGGGTCATCATGTACCTGTTACATGCATACCCTGCATCTCCAACAAGAACAGCGTTGTCATATTTGTTCTGTTCAAACATGGCTCTTCTATAGCAATTATTAAAAATATAAGAATCATGTGTACTTCCTGGCCATCGAGCAACCATATCAGTAAACTCTAATTTTGTATTACAAATTGCCTGAATGTTGAGTGAAAGTTGCGAAATGTTTCTGGACAATCTCCACCTAAAAGAAATGTTACTTTGAATTAATTCTTATGCCTTTAACATATATTTTTATTACATAAACAATTTTTATACATTTATTATGAAATTATTATGAGTAATTAGATTATTATAATGTTTGCAATACCTAACTGTTTTTTTCCTTAATCCTTCAGGCCCCGCGCGAGCACCGATGATCGCGACAACAATAGAATACAATAGCAATTCCTGGAAATTCCGACTGAAGTATTAATAATTTAAAAGCAGGTAGCTGTACTAAGTAGATAAAAGGTATGTAAGTAAAAGTTTTAACCTGGGGATTTGAGGATTTTTACATGAGTGCAATCTATAGCACCTATGACAAATGGAAAACGAGCCTTTTTATAAAACTCTATTTGTGTCTGGTGAATTTCATCTGGTGATTCTGGAAACACAATATGCTGTGGACGCAGACTGGCAATAGCAGCACTGACTATGCACAATTCTGTGTGCAGTAGAAGTGCTGAATCCACATAAATCTGCAGCAGTCATTTGATAGCAACCAGTTGCATAGAATCTTAAAGCACAAAGCAACTGGTTGATGGGAGATATACTGTGATTCCTGAAATAAATGAATATAGATTAATTGTTGAAACAAATAGGTATATACCTACTTAGTAATAATTCTGCCCACAGTGTATTATAAGTGCCTACTCTAATGATCTATGATATTATTAATTATATAAGTAATATCTAGGTACTTTTGAGTAGAGAAAAAGTCTCGAAACTTACTTGTTAGAAGGAAATTCTAATTTATCTTCAATAGATTCCAATACAGACAAAACCGTTGGTTTTGTAAGACGAAATCTAGTAACAAAATCTTTGTCGTCTAGGATTTCAAAATGTTCTTCTCTTTCGCGTATCCATCTTGGACGTCGAACAACCTCCTCCTCATCAGAGCTTTCGTCAAAAACTAAAGCAAATGCACGTCTCATTCTAGACTATTATATTTCTAATTCTATTCTACAGATAAATTCATACAATAACTGGGATTATGTGAAAACAAGATAGTAAACAAAACAGTAGCAAAACAGTATTGCAATGACAGTACACAGTGACAGGGCTTGAACGGGGTTTTATGTCGTTAAACTTCGGACTTTGGGCGTTCAGAAATAAAACTCGGATTTGCTGTGAACGCGTTCAGTTTATGTTGGAGAAATGCAATTCGATGTTATAACAGGGCTTCAAATAACGTTATTTTTTCATAACGTTACTGCTTCAAGGGCATAGATAACGTTATGAAAATTTACCCGATATTAAAAATAACGTTAAAAATTGATATTAATAACGGTTAATGTTATAACGTTATATAGAATTTATAACGGTAAATATATGTTCTTTTATAACGTTATAGTCCGTCAAGAAAGTCATGACAGGCGGGAAAATTTTCTAAACGTAATCACGCTTAAAAGGTGTATTTTTCTTTGTATTTTCACACAAATCTCGCAAAAAAAGTGGGCTGCGAGTGAGATTTAGTGCACCGTGCACGATCGCATACCTGATACCAGAAAATAACGTTATATTTACCGTTATTATTATAACGATATTTTTTCGTTTATACATACTTAACGAAAAAATATCGTTATAATAATAACGGTAAATATAACGTTATTTTACTAAATATCGTTAAAAAAATAACGTTATCTGGCTACCATTATGAAAATAACGGTACGTAACGATATTTTTTCTGTTATTCGATAACGTTATGAAGCCCTGTGTTATAATCGCGTTTATACGTTTTGAACCGGTTCAGTTTGAATTGAACGCGTTCCATTTCTTTGGTGAAATTGCCCCAAGTAGTAATAAGTTGTGCCTAGTTGCCTTTTATGTATAATTTGAAAAGAGGTAAATGACAAATATTTATGTTTGTTTTTTTTTTATATTAAGTACATTAAAATGTATTGTAAAATGTTTATGAAATGACTTTTAATAATTTAATATGTATTATTATTAGGATTTAATATTTTTATACGAATGTCCGGCCAAGCTGTCTGTTTTGTCCGGCTTTTCGGCTTAGCGACCTGGCAACCCAGTTGGGCTAACCCAGGGTTTCTCAATTTGACAATGAACCCCTTAATAACTAATGATACCCCCCCCCCCCCCCCCCCCGGAAAAAAAGAAAATTGACTGTTGAAGAAAATAAGGTTTTTATTGGAATAAAAGGTAACATATAAAGAGCCAATCCCACGCGTACCCCACTTTGAGAAAACCTGGGCTAAACCAATTGTATCTGAGAAAATAACTTAAGGGCGCGTGTTATATCAAAATGCATGATCGTCTGTAATATCAATATTAATGAAAAACTGAACGTTAAATTAAGATGCAGCAAACTTCAGGACTAACACTAGTGACTATGTTACTCAAAAACACGACAGCATACAATTTTGTCGATAAAAAAAATATGCGACGTTGCTTCCAAATCACCTATAATTAACACGTTAAACTGCTAGTATTCGAGTAATACATTAAAATAAAGCTTGAAACTTTTTAAAGTATAATTACATTATAGATAAGGCAGGGATTATGTTACATATTTTTTAATAACATAAATATCCTTTAAAAAAAAGAATACCTTTAACTGCCCGCTAACTTGGCAATGATTCCGCGTCGTCCTTTTTCACCTGCCATATGAAAACGGGCGTGAGTGTGAAGAGAGAAGGACGATGTTTGAGTTTTTGGGTTGGGCGTCTCTTTAATTTATTAACGAGTTCGACCGATAACAATTTATGAGGCATTTGTTAATATTTGGCAAATACCTGTAAGTACTACCTTTTAACTTTGAAGATAAATATATCATAAATTACGAGGGCGGGTCAATAAGTCCGTGACTTGGAATAAAACACAGTTTTCTTATAAATAAATCATTTTATTTTTCAAAATAGTCTCCCTTGAGCTCTATATACTTTGTCCAACGCTTCTCCAATTTTTTTATCCCTTCCAATAAATATGATTTGTCGAGGTCCTCAAAATAGGCCTTTGTTTGCGAGATGACTTCATCATTGGAATCAAATCTTTTTCCACCGAGCCATTTCTTCAGGTTTAGGAACAAGAAGTAGTCACTCGGAGCCAAATCTGGAGAATAGAGCGAATGAGGGAGCAATTCATAGCCCAATTCATGGATTTTTGCCATGGCATTAAAATTAAACACGTTATCATTAAATTTCTAGGAGTGTGGCCGTGAGAGTTTATTAACTAATTTATCACAAATTGAATAAAATGTATCATATGAAGAGTAAACTTAGTGGTGTCTATTTAATGTCATCATCACTATTGTCACTTTCACGTTCATTGTTAAGTTGGTGTCTAACATTAACTTCCTCGTAATCGTTGTTATGTCCCAAGCTTTTGAGCAAGTCTTGGACGCCCAATGTGAGCCATGCAGCGATAGTGTTGGTTTTCGGCGTCAAAATCTGGTAGCAATTTCTGCAATTCAACCATGTATTGTGTATTCGCCGATGCGTTGTCGACTGTCATTCCTTGGATTTTACCTGTTAAATTATAATCTGAAATTGACCTATAAAACATTTGAGAAATATCATATCCGGTATGCTTTCGTTTGATTGATATTTCCATTGTTGGCAATTGATGTCCACCCATCAAGTGCAAACGATACTTTCGATGCATTTTTATTTAATTGATCTTTTACACGCACTTGGAGCTCTTTAAACCTTTTTTTACTTCTCGTCGAATGGTGAATCTACTAGGTATTTTTATTTTTGGGTCAATAATTCTAAAATAGTTTTGCGTGTCTTGGTCTTCAAAAAAGGAAAAAGGGAGGTATTTTTTCGAGTTCCAGTATACTGTTCATCATCATTTAGTGCCCTCTTCATATCGAAGTTCGGCGGTCAGCTGGTTGAATTTCTTCCGGTCCTGTGCTAATTTCCTTAATTGTGGGTAGCTGTGGGTAACATCTGGTCCATTCCTTTATGTCATCAATTATTTTCTTTTTGGTCTACCAGGTGGTCTCTTTCCCGGAAATCTACCCTCTATGATTTGAAACAGCTCACTTCTTGCTAGGGTGCACTAATCACTCGTATGAGGAGGTTTGTTGCGCCGTGTACCATCATGCGGCATTTTGCTCATCGCGCGGGTATCGGCGTGAGTAGGTACTTTTTTTCCTTGTAAATAAATTATTTTTTATCGTTTCAACAGTTTTACTGCTACTTTTATGTTATATTATGGTTTTATATAGTAATATTATATCCTGGTAACTTACTTTTTTAGTATAAAACAGTGAATCAGGTTTAAAAGCCTTTATGCCATGGGTACATTCAATGTTTTGTAAGGTGCTAGACTATTGATATGACCACACCAAAATGCATTCATCTCTTCGATCCCGGTCTGTCTATAACAGAAATTCGTAAGAGTTTTAATTACTATTTAATTACTATTAGAGCGCCTTCACATTACGTCGCAAGCAGTGCGGCAGCAGCGATGCAGCCGCGCAACTTCATACAAAAAAGGCTCGTTTTAGTATGGAAGTCGCGCGGCTGCCGCACCACTGGCGACGTAATGTGAAGGCAGCCTTACAGTAAACTATTACGAATTTCTGTTATAGACAGACCGGGATCGAAGAGATGAATGCATTTTGGTGTGGTCATATCAATAGTCTAGCACCTTACAAAACATTGAATGTACCCATGGCATAAAGGCTTTTAAACCTGATTCACCGTTTTATACTAAAAAAGTAAGTTACCAGGACAAAAAAAATCAAATATAATCTAAGTGGTTTGCCTAAGACAAAAACCATGAGACCAAAAAAGGCCAATTTACTGCCAAAAATTTTTATGTACCGAGCAAAGTCGTATGACTTTGCTCGGTACATAAAAATTTTGTAATATGTGTAAAGCTCGCAAATATAATGAAGATTAAAACTTCACACATATTTAAGTTTTCTTTTAAAAGATTTTTATTTGTGAATTTTTTTCCTCCATACTGCCTCAGAATGCTGAAAAATGTGTTATCAATTAATTTTAATGAAAATTAAAAATATTAATGTTGATAAAGTTTAAAATATACTTACATTTTTTAGAATAAACAAAGTGTGATTTATTTAATAAAATGATAAAAGTAAAAACATTACTTTGTAAAACCTGCATTTAATCACATTTACTAACGTGAGCAAAATGCTCTACGCGCGAGTACTCGTGTAACTTTTAGGGGCGCGGGTGCTGACTGCTGGTGGGTTATAACTACTGTGTCAGATCGTGCAACTTTAAAAGTTCTTTTTTTTTATTAAATAAGGGGGCAAACGAGCAAACGGGTCACCTGATGGTAAGCAACTACCGTCGCCCATGGACACTCGCAACATCAGAAGAGCTGCAGGTGCGTTGCCGGCCTTTTAAGAGGGAATACGCTCTTTTCTTGAAGGTTTGCAGGTCGCATAGGTCCGGAAAAACTGCTGGTGACAGTTCATTCCAGAGTTTTACAGTGCGCGGCAGAAAGTTACGCGAAAATCGCACTGTGGAAGACTGCCACTCATCAAGGTGATGAGGATGGTATGTTTTTCGCGTGGGACGATGGCGAAAAGTTGCAGGTGGTATGATTCCGAACAATTCCTCAGAGCACTCCCCGTTATACAACCGATAGAGGATGCAGAGTGAAGCTACATCTCGGCGTAATTCCAAGGGGTCCAAGCTGTTTGAAACACTATGGCAGTCAACAATTCGAGCGGCCCTTCGTTGGATACGATCCAGAGGAAGTAGTTGGTATTTTGGCGCCCCTGCCCAGAGATGAGAACAATATTCCATATGAGGCCGAACCTGCGCCTTGTAGAGTTGTAGGCGTTGGTCCGGACTAAAGTACTGTCTCGCTCTGTTAAGAACACCAAGCTTCTTCGAGGCTAATTTGGCCTTACCCTCTAGATGATATCGGAACTGGACTTCGCTCGATATGTTGACGCCAAGTATCTCAATGCTAGGGGAGATGGTTAAAGATGTGCCCTCGAAACGAATACGACCATTGCTGACTTTTTAGTGGTGAACGCGCAGACCTGTGTCTTGGCGGGGTTGAATTGGACCAAGTTACGTCTACCCCATTCAGAGACTCAAATTTTCCAATGAAAATTTTCCAAAGAAATTCTCCAATGAATTCTCCACCTTAGACACAAGTTCGTTTCGACTCTCAGTGACATTTTGCCGAGAAATATTGGGGGAGCCGGTATATACAGCATCACCTGTACTGTCATCCGCATAGCAATGAATGCCGCTGGTCTGCAACATGTCATTGATATGCAGTAAGAATATAGTAGGCACAGCCCTGAGGGACACCAGCATCAACAGACTGAGTTTCCAAGCATTCGCCGTCAACTACGACCTTTATGCTTCTGTCTGCTAAGAAACCAGTGACCCACTTACATAATTTCTCAGGCAGCCCGTATGATGGAAGCTTTAAAAGCAGCGCTTTATGCCAAACCCGATCAAAGGCTTTCGCAATGTCCAAACTAACAGCCAATGCCTCTCCCTTCGACTCAATTGCCTGAGCCCAACGATGAGTCAGGTACGCCAAGAGATCACCAGCCGAGCGACCCTTACGGAACCCGTATTGTTTGTTACTTAGTAATCCCTGGCCGTCCAAGTATCGAAGAAGCTGGCTATTGATAATGGATTCCATTATCTTAGAGAAGAGAGAGGTTATAGCGATTGGTCTGTAGTTGGAAGGATTTGAGCGATCACCTTTTTTGGGAATCGGGTGCACCAAGGCTGTCTTCCAGGAAGCCGGGACGATGCCAGTAGAATAGGAGAGCCGAAAAAGACGCGTCAAGACCGGAGCCAACTCTGGAGCACACTTTTTAAACACAATAGGCGGGATTCCGTCAGGCCCACTCGACTTTTGGATATCAAGGGAACGGAGGGCTTTTCGCACTGAGCGCTGATGAAACCGAATATCCGACATGATGCTCGTGCATCGCGGTATGGTCGGCGGTTTTTGCCCCCCGTCACCCAGGGTCGAGTTTGACGCAAAGAGCTTGCCCAGAAGATCGGCTTTGTCTTTTGCGTCTTGGGCCAACGACTCATTTCCTACGTGTAGGGATGGTAGGGTTGGCTTGCAGAAATTTCCTTCAATAGCTTTGGCCAGAGACCAGAATACACGGGTTCCCGAGGGGAGGCGCTCAAGTGTCTTGCCAATTCTATTGACGTGCTGTTGCTTTGCCCGAGTAATCTCTTTCTTGAGGGACCTAGAGGCAAGGTTGTGCTCCTTTTTATATGTGCTGGTATTTAAATCCCGAGCAGACACCGCGTTGGCCCAGGATTGGTAAGCCTCCTCCTTCCGGCGAGAAGCTTTTTTGGGGGATGAACCAAACCAGGGACGAAATCTGCCGCCAGTTGGCACCACAGAGGACGGAATGAAAAGTTCCATCCCCTGCATCACCACATTGGCAACAGAGTTGGCAGTGTTGTCGGGATCATCCGGCGAGAAGCACACGTGCCCCCAAGGATAGGATGCAAAAAACGACCGCATCCCATCCCAGTCTGCCGACTTGTAGTGCCACACACGACGGTATTTAACAGCACGCTGTCTTAACACCGTCGTAAGTGGCACAGAACTCCTGACAAGGCAATGATCCGATGAACCAAGTGGTGCGGTTACGGATATTTGGTAGCCGTCAGGATTTGAAGTCGCAGGAGGTCCAGCAAGAAAGGATTCTGACCATCCACATCTGGGATTCGCGTAGGCGTAGTAACCAGTTGTGTCAAGTCGTTCGCAAGGGCAAAGTTGCAGACAGATCTCCCCGCATGATCAGTTTTACTGGAATTGAGCCAGTCGGCGTGGTGGGCATTAAAGTCGCCAAGCATTATGATCTCTGCGGATGGGATCTGCCGCTGCACAAAATCTGAAGCAGCTTGCAGGTGCTCCAAGAGTCGGTCCGTCTCGGGGTCACCACTATGGGACCTTTATAGGCATGCATAGACGCGAGGGTGGTCGTCGCAATCTATGCGGAGCCATAAGATGGACAGGTCCATGACCTCAAGATTGCTGAGGCGGCGAGAGCAGATATCACCTCTGATATACACACACACTACAGCTTTGGGTAGAAAGGAGTGCTCGAGATAATACCCTGGGTGGGAAAGGTATGATGTGTCACTCGAAGATGATATCTGCGTCTCGGTTAAAAAGAGCAAAGCCGGCTTTGCCGTCTCAAGGTGGTAATGGACGGCATTAAGGTTGGAGTGTAATCCCCTGATATTGCAAAAGTCCACGTTTAATATCGAAGGGGGTGCCTTTGTGTGATTGCTCTTGCCCCGAGCAGATTGGAGCGCAGTTTTGCCCTCCCCAGAATACGAGGGGCAGCCTGGACGTCCACGCTCAGTTCTGAGCTGAGCTGAGTAGTTTTTATAGTAATTTACATCATACATTTTTTTTAGAATCATCATGTGAAGTTAGAGGGGGGGGGGGCACACGTTTTACCACTTTGGAAGAGTCTCTCTCGCAAACTATTCAGATTAGAAAAAAATGAAATTAGAAACCTCAATATGGTTTTTGAAGACCTATCCATAGATACCCTATACGTATAATTTAGACGAAAAAAATTTTTTTTTGTTTTAGTTGTACCTACAATTTTTAATAGTTTTTCCATTTTTGTATCAAAATCTTAATGCGGTTCACAGACTACATCTACTTACCAAGTTTCAATAGTATAGCTCTTATAGTTTCGGAGAAAAGTGGCTGTGACATACGGACGGACAGACAGACAGACATGACGAATGTATAAGGGTTCCGTTTTTTTGCCATTTTGGCTACGGAACCCTAAAAATGACAATGTTGGCGTTGCGTTCGTTGACGTATTCAATAATTATTGAATGCGCCAAAACGAGAGTTGAATGAAAGAAGATGACGAAAATTTAAGACGAAAGCGCATAGTGTGGACATAGCTTTTCGGCGACGTGATGCGCGCTTCGTTCGGGAACCTCCCCCGGAGGCCGGAATCTCCGGTAAACTACACCGATGGGCCAGAACTCCTCCACCTCGAAAATGTATAAAACTTGAGTCGGCACTCTGACCACAAAGGAACTGAAATTCACTTTGTGGCGAGAGTGCAGACGCTCCACCCTCAAGGTGTAGGTGGTCTTCTCGCGGATGTAGTTCGTAAATTACGACTTCGTCTTCGACCGTCATGGACCAGTGCAGAGCGGCGTCGCGGGCACCTCGCTGCGCAAGCGCAGCTCGGGCACATAAGGTACGGTGCCGCGATGGTTGCGGACGATGGGCTAAAGCTATAAGCTCTATTTTTACTTTAAGATCATATTTATATAATAATCTATTAATATATATTATCAAAAAATATGTAAAATTAAATAGTAAAAAATTTCACAAGTAAGTAGGTATATAAAATCAATAATAAATATGTAATTTTAAGTGTTTTTATTTCATTCATATTTCATATATTCATTTTTATTTTAAGTGTTACTCATGCCTATTGCCTGTCTGTGTTAACTTTGATGTCAATATCACTAATGACAACGATTACGGTTATTTTGACTCTAATGATCAAGTTTATTTAAGAGCGGGCTGTGTGATTTTGCTGTTTTCTAATAAGTATTACGATCCCGGAAGACGATTGACTCAAATGAAATTGAGATTTATTTAATCATTGTATATTTATCTGATATTTAGCTAACGGAAAACACGATTCACTTATTTTGACTCGATAGTTTTATTTTTCGAAATTATGAATATTTTTGAGCATTTCAACAAATATCTGTTACACTTATTGAGTTACTATCATTAAATAACTTGCACTACTATAATCACACACTTTATAAAATAGGAACTCAAATCATATACAACACTAAAGGAAATCATATATATCAAATATCTTTATTAGCATAAATTGAGTACAGGTGAGCATTTCAATCCTCCAAACTAGAAGCAGCCTGTCTTATGGAGGAATTTCTTGGATTACAACAAATATTGGTTGCGACTTGCAACTTATAAGTAAATAACAATGAGAAAATGAAATTGACTACAATTAAGACTACAATTAATAAAACAATGAGAAATCATTAGCCAAATATAATTTACTAAGTTAAGACGTTTGTTGCTTCAAACTATGATGCTGCATGGGTTAATAAACAATAAAATTGATTGTCCAGATTTCCAGAATTGGTTAGTAATATTTTCTATACTGTCCCTAGGACAGAAATAAGACGAGAGACGCGCGCTTACCCACTATTGTGCAACGTCTACATGTCGTACAAATGCTGGTGAACGCGCGCCTCTACATAGATTAGTTAAAATATATAATGATCACTCACTGACATAGTATGTACTACGTACTAGACTCGACAACGCAACGCAATGCTTGGTCACATTCAACGTAATCTATATAGCAGCAGTGCACTTAGTCACCCGCGAGCTCTTCTGCGCGCCAGACGTACAACAATCAAAAACGGAACCAAAAAAAGTCGCAAAAATGCCTAATTGTGGGTTAATATACTGCAAAAATTATTCCATTAACACTTCCAAATGCAACGGAATAACATTTCATCGGTATTAGCATTCTTATTTAATTATTTTCAATTAAAATACGAACATTCAATTACTAGGCGAAGACGCGCGCCATTTGCATTGTCATAGAGTAATAGATTCAGAGTGGAATGTAGGCAGAATACAGATCAATGATAAGACGACGATGAATGAAGTACTTACTCACGTAGAGGAGTTTGTATTTTGGTAATATTTAGAATATTACGTACATTATACATGCGTGCATTATAATAATTTTATTATGGTACATATTTGAAAATATTTAAGTAATTTAAATAAGGTAATTAGCTATAGTGGACTATGGATCCATACTTAATTAATTTTTTTATAAAAAAGTGAATTGTTATTTTTATTTTATACACTTACTCAAATAGATTCTGCATTCATTCGAGTGTAGGCACAAAACTGTGTCACTTCTGCGGTACTGATCTATAGCAATCACCGCCCCGCCTCCCACCCCGCTCATGCCTCAAGTGCGACATGTTTTTTGTTTGCAATAGCTGCTCTAGTACGTAGTACTTACTACCTCAGTGTGATCACTTTAATTTTTTGCAAAAGGTAAAAATGTATTTAGAAAAGAAATTAAGAAAGCTTTAATGCACTGTTAGCAATTAAGTATATTATGTGGAAACTTAGTGGAGTATACTATTGTTTATTTTAAGTTTAAGTAGTAAGTATGTAATTTCTTAGTATACTTGTTTGTTTGCCTAATAAAATAAAATAAAACAAAAACGAATCTTCTCTTCATTTCTAGAAGTGCAGTAAGTACAAAATAAACTTAGAAGATTTTTATTTTTATAAATATATTTTATTATTATTGTGTGTGTGTGTGTGTGTGTGTGTGTGTGTGTGTGTGTGTGTGTGTGTGTGTGTGTGTGTGTGTGTGTTTGTGCGTCTGTATATAATCTGTATATTTAATCTGTAAATATTTTGAACTTAATTTTTGTACAAGAACCTAGGTTATTATTATTTAAAGCTGAAAAATAACTCAAACATGTTAAATATTTTCGTATGAGAAAATAATTTTGGTATTACGTATGTATGAGAATTTCGAGGGTAGCCCGGCCCCTTAAAGCGGGGATTCACTACCGGGCTGCCCGCGGGCCGCCCGGTCTGGCACAAGTCTGCCGCTTGCCCCAATTGAACATACACAGAACAGGCAAGTCAGTCGAACAGATAGAGAGCTGCAGCTCGCTCGTGGACTCATGGACTCGATATTCTTTTTAACAAATGATAGATCAGTATCGGCGTTGATTTTTTTGGATTTTTCAATAAGTTCGGTGTAAGCGGCTTTACGTTAATCGGTGTTTTGAATGTTATCCTTGCTTTTAACTTTCCACAAACAAGGATGCGACCGGTAAATGGAAATAAACGAATGTCAAAATTGTTGTTGTTGGTTTTTCTTATGTTTAGTATTTGTATTGTTTACAATAATATGTTTTAAAATAATATTTAAGTGGACTCCAGTCGCTCTCCAAGGCGCAAATGACGACGGGCCGCCCGTTGCGACCATTCATGTACACAGACTTGCCCATGCCCGCGCGGGAAAAATGCGATCTCGCGGGCAGGCTGCGGGCACGGGCCGGCGGGCATGTCTGTGCCCGTACCTAGAAATTGACGAGCAGGCATGCGACAGACCTGTCCGTGACGGGCGGCCCGTAGCGGGCGGCCCGGTAGTCAATTCCCTGCTTAATAGGTCTTATCTTACTATACTTACTTATAGGTCAGCAAACGATTTCATGATATTTCGAAGCTGACTAATGATAATAATCTGAATGATATTGACTTAGATAATAAGTAAATAATAAATATATTAAGTATTTTATCTTTATTTGCAGGCGTCGTTTAGTTTCAAATAATTTAAAACTAGATGAGGCCTGCATAATATAGGTACTTACTGCTTATTAAATCTATATATATATATATATATATGGATTTTCAAATGTGTTGGTCGCGCAGTCGCGCTAAAACTCGAAAACGGCTGAACGGATTGGGCTGATTTTAATCTTAAAATATTCGTAGAAGTCCAGGGAAGGTTTTAAAGAGACACGAAGTTCACCGGGACAGCTAGTAATTAAATAATGTTATTTTATTAGGTAAGTACCTAATAGATACATGAAGTTATGCAAATAAAACAAAATAACGGTATCAAAACGTCTTAATTATTTTTGCTTTAATTTTGTTGTCTTCGTTTGGAATTTTGACAATATTTTGTTGATCAAAATCGAAATGAATTTATAGAAAGCATAAATAATCGCGAGGAAAAGTGCGATTTGATCCAACATTAGCAGTTCGTACCATTTGTATAGAGATGCTCTCGAACGGAGATGGTAGGATCCTGAAATTATAAAACAATTAAATTATAATACACTTGAAGTGTAAAATGTTTATTTTAATGTTTAAAGCACTGTTAACAATCTCATAATTCACATGCCTGACGTTATATTTTGCTTAGTGGTCCATTCACGAATAATTATCTTGTAAGAAAAGGAAAAAACTCCTATTTTATTTTACAAAATATGTTTGTGATCGGTTGATTGCGACTCACTAAACTTTGGTGTCGGTAATCTTTTTCATTATGGCTTAAATTAGTATGCTAGCACCTTAAGATACAAAGCTTAACCAACCTTTAGTTTTAATTGCTTGCTCTACATGGAACTGTATAAGTTTTCTTGGAGAAACTGGCCTGGAGTTGAAAATGGTGGAATAAAATTTCGCGCGCCTTTGGTAGCTGTAACATATAAAAATAAATACGAGATAATATGCTTACTTTAGCACCAAGAATATTATAAATTTAGAAAAGAGAATATGCACTTTTTTATTTATCTAAATATATCGTAAAGATAATTGACATAATTATTATCTTAAGAGCCCGGGTTACCCTCGAAATTCTCATACATACGTAATACCAAAATCATTTTGTCATACGAAAATATTCAACATGTTTGAGTTATTTTTCAGCTTAAAATAGTAATTACCTAGGTTCCTGAACAAAAATTAACTTCAAAATATTTAAACACTAAAAAATAGAGTAAAACACAAAAAAATATATACATAAATATTAAATTTACTACAAAATATTTCAACTCTAAAAATATTTTTTAGTATTTAAATATTTTGTAGTAAATTTACTATTTAATTATATATTTTTTAGTGTTTAAATATTTAGTAGTAAATTTAGTAAAAAAAATTTATACACAAAAAAAAAAATTTTAGTGTTTAAATATTTTGAAGTTAATTTTTGTTCAGGAACCTAGGTAATTACTATTTTAAGCTGAAAAATAACTCAAACATGTTAAATATTTTCGTATGACAAAATGATTTTGGTATTACGTATGTATGAGAATTTCGAGGGTAACCCGGGCTCTTAAATGCGATATATATACTTCTTTGTTAATATCAAAATGTTGTGTTTTTTGACTTGCAAAATATTTAGGTATGTACCCATCGTCAGCTAGGATTTTCTTCAGGGCCACTGCCAAGTCCTTGGCTAGGTTTTCTGACAGGTCGACTTTGACTCCCGTCCCTGCCTGTTCCATCCTCAGCGCGTTATTGTACTGATCTCCGAAGGTAGGTATCGCGACGGTGGCGACTCCATAGTGCTGGCATTCCAATGTGCTGAGCAGTCCTCCATGGGTGATGAAAACCTTTAAGTTGGGATGAGCTGAAATGGGGAAAAAAGGTAATTTTGTTAATGGACGCTCGTGTGTGTCTGCTTTTCATAGATTGGCAGGTGATTTTGTATCTTGTGACAGCAATACAACTGATGAAAATTGTATTATAGGTCTGAATCAGAATCACAACTTTTGAATAGATCTCTTGCATATTGCACTCAAGACGCCAGGTGCCATCGAAATTCTCATACATACGTAATACCAAAATCATTTTAGATGGCACCCGGTCTCTTAAGAGTGATTATGTAAGTGTCGCCAATTACATAGTTACCCTGAAGATCTCATAAATTTAATTAGTTTCTTAACGTTACCCAGTATACTCGGTTGTGGCATCCAAGGTCTAATGTGAAGATTATTCGGTACATTTTCTAAGGTATCCTCATATTTCCACAGGACCGTGTATTCTAACTGGCCGAAGAGTTTTACTAGGTCAAATATTGTTTGTTTCGGCAGGAATGTAGATTGGTACCATGACCCCAAGCTGAAGTAAATAACACCGTTCTTAGCTGTACTCATTATCTCTTCAAGGTCCTTAAACAGGAAAATTATATTTAATGATCTTACAATATGTAATACCGTAGCCATTTTTCTAAGGGCCAACCCACACGTAATTACCACAATCACACGACAACCACAACCACACCACAACCACACCACGTGGTCGGGCGTATATTTCGTATTGTAAATGAACTGGACCATTCACACGTACCACATTTTGCAGTCGTTGTCAACCACTTGTCAGATAACTTGTCAGACGCAACCACGGCCGACCACATCGCAACCACAACGTTGCGTCGATGCAACTACAGTGCGCGCGCACCGCCCGCGCTCTTTCCCTCCCTCCGTTTCATTGACTTTCGTACGTAACCACATCGCAGCCACTGGCGACAACGCAACCACGTCGGCATTTTGTCGGTACCACAACGTAACTACAAAAAGTTGCAGCCACACCTTTCACACGTAAGTCGTAACCACTGCTCGACGACATTTTGTCGTTGCGATGTCGTGTGGTTGTGGTACGTGTGGGTTGGACTTAAAGCAACAAGACTAGAAATGCGCAAAAATTCGTTTATCGCGCGGAAACCGTAAACTTTTCCGGCATCAAACTATCCTATGTCCTTTCCCGGGACTCAAAGTATCTCCATGCCAAATTTCAGGAAAATCGGTTCAGCAGTTTGAGCGTGAAGAGGTAACAGACAGACACTTTCGCGTTTATAATATTAGTATGGATATAGATGGTTGACATTAGTTACTAACTTTTGGTAGCGATGGTGTTTTCTGTGGGATGTGGTATCCTCCTATTTGGATCAAATTGGGTGGTAGGCTTTTCACTTGCGACGCAGGCGGGTAGTCGGTAGCAAAAGCCACCGAAATGTTGTATTTGGCTTGGGGAAACGGCGGTAGAGTGACTCCTCTTGCCTTAGCTATTGGTCCAAAGTCTCGCTCGTAGTCTTCTTCTGCTGCTTTCAACAAGTTACTAAAATAGAAGATATTGTTGATCTGAACTAACGTTTATGGTGTTGATTACTATAATTTATTTAGCAACCAAGTGGCTTTCGGATCTTTGCCGCGAGCTACCGCGACCGACAAAAATTCAAACAAAATGCCACTTTATTACATAGGCTATAGGATTCATTTTACTCTACGCCACCAGCTTAGGGTCAACCCACACGTACCACAACCAAACGACAACCACACTACAACCACACCACGTGGTCCGGCGTATATTTCGTATTGTAAATGAACTGAACTATTCACACGTACCACATTTTGCAGTTGTTGTCGACCGCTTGTAGTTGAGATGTGGTAGGTACTACATCGCAACCACAAGCGACGCGAAGTAGTGGCCGACTACATCGCTACCACAACGTTGCGTAACCAAATCGCAACTACTGGCGACAACCCAACCACGGCGACATTTTGTCGGTACCACAACGAAACTACAAAAAGCTGCAGCGACATCATTCATACGTAACCACTGCTTGACGGCATTTTGTCGCTGCGACGTGGTGTGGTTGTGGTACGTGTGGGTTGGCCCTTATACGCCGCAGCAGGCGGCAGCATGGGTCGCCACACATTTATGTCAGTAGAAAAAGATACCTATAGTCTTTGTTATTAAGTAACATTTTATTTGAATTTTTATCTGTCGCGTTCGCTCGCGGCAAAGATCCGAAAGCCAACTTGATTAGCCTAAAATGTGAAACTGAGAGAATCGTAACGCAAAAATCATTTACTGACTTTCAATAATTATATTGTGTATAAGACCAGCATCAGTCTGTATTGTGCCCTTGATTAGTATGTTTTTTGTAGAGTTCTACAAAAAAACATTAAACTAACTAAAACCATGAATTCTAAAAATTTTACAAAACCATTGACACAAAAACTTTATTTCTGAAAAAAAATGTTTGCAGACAGCCATACATCGTAGTCTTTAGCACTTACTTCATTTGGTAAAATATTCTAGCTTGCCACAGTGTGTTGATGATGCGGTGCCAGAAGTTCATCGGCTCTTTTGTGTTGTGATACATGACCGGGGCTGTTGGTACCAATCGCACAGTATCCAACATCGCCTCAAGGAACGGCTCTGTTACTGAACCGCTGAGTATAATCCATGGAACTTGTTGTACAGCCGCATATCTAAAATCAATCAAATGAGAGTAATTTAAAAGAATATCGTACCATGCCTTTGTTGTTATAAGCAATCTTCGTCCCACATCGTATTAAGACCTTCTCGGCTTAAAACTCGGCCCCCGTATCACGTATCTTGCGAGAGCAATGCGATAGTAATTATTGCGCGACAATTGCTCCAAAATCGCAATTTATCACGTATCACGATCGTATCACGTATCAACCAAAACAATACGATTGCAATCGATCGCTGTACATGACACCATTGTTTTTATATTCAGCAATCGCTCGCGCGATTATTGCTAGTGGATTGTTCATCGCTATTTTTACGTGATAGCCCTGCGGTTCAGAGAAAAAATTATACGATGGAGAACTCATTCACGAAATATGCTATATCCACCTATTTTAAGGAAATATAACTTGAGAGAAAAGAACAGCAAGTGCTGCTAAAATACGAGTATGCTCTAATTTCATATTGTATACTGGTCGTAACAAAACAGTCATAATACTTTAGGGTGTGTATGAGTCCCCTGAATAGAAGAATTCACTGGAAAGTTCACTAGAAGCAACGCTGAAAGAGTAACTTTTTGAACTTATGTAGATCCATGACGCTATTGCCCATACAAATCACACAATAATGCTACTTTGACAGTGAATTATATAAGAGAATTGTATAACCCCACTGATCTCGTACTTGTATAATGGAGGCCTGTATGATAATGGTGTTTGGACTCACCCAGCCTCTGCGGGGTCAGAGTAAAACCAATCCGTGATAACGGCATCGAACTGCACGTCTATGAGAGTCTGCCTTACTTCGGGAATGTTGATCACGATCCTGCCCACAATTCTAGTAAATTGTAATAGCGCAGTAAAGTCTATTTCATCATGGGCAGCTTCTATGGAGGAAAGAAGAGATTTATCATTTATATCTACATCTTGCTATACTCTATGGCATGCAAATCTACTTATCAATTACGCTAAATTGACCATATCATGGTCATGTCAATTGACCGCAATTGTTTTCACAATCATACCTTGTAACACTTTATTGACCGCACTGGCGTTTATTATTCTTATCTCCTTTCTAGCTTTTGGACTTGGATTGGGGGACACCAAAGTTACCTGTAAAATGTCATGAAAACAAATAAGTTTGCTTTTTTATAATAATTTATTACTTACAGAAAATTAGTAAACGCAATAAAGTTAACTATCTGTTTCTGTATTATAAATAAACAAATCTTTTTGTTAGCGTCATATCACCGAAAAGGATAATAATGAAGGTTTTTAATTTTGGACCATCTCTTACCTTTTTCATTTTTGAATTTCTTATGATCAGAAAAATCCGATAGAATTAGGGACTTATGAACAGGTGACTGGTGATATATCCTATTGATTATATTTTTGCGCATTATTTATATTTGTCTTGTTCGACTATAAAATTGCCAGTGTTATTAAGCAGACAACGCCTTCCTACGGTGATACATTATAATTGCTAAGCTTACACGTAATGATTGGAGTCTGTATATTAGAATCGACTATTATAGGATACATTGGTTGTAATTTAGAGAAAGACCATTCATTATTACCTCATGTCCTGCATCGAGTAGGGGCTCAGCGATTCCGTGCATCAGCGTGAAGCAGCTCTTGGTGGGAATAGTGTTGATGATCAGGATGTTGTAGCCCTGACATGACGTCACTAACGCCCAAATTATAGTCAACAGATACTGATTCATGCTGAAAATATTTTATTATTAATAACAGATATTTCCCTTGATCGTACGCGCAAAATAAAATTCCGTTAAAGCCCAGTATTTTCTAAATATGGCCTTATTATTTAAGGGCGTTCCCTACGGAGAATCCGTAATACCGTATTTAGAGCCTTATAAACTCATAATTTGAAAGCTACAAAGTTATAATAAAAGTATAACAATAATCTTCAGTATATCAACATTCCTTTCCACGTTTTAAATGTTCTATATTTGTTTATTATACTCATGATATCATCTTCCAAAGTAAAACCAATTTATTAAAATTCAAACATACATTCAGCATCTCCTTAGTATTTACAAATTACTTTTAAATTACACACGCCAATAGATCGACAATATCATAAACTACATATTCCACGTTTTAATTTTTTTAGGTGGTAAGATATGTAAAAAAACAGGGTTTTGGTGCGATCTCGGCAACGCGGCAAATGTATGGCCAAGGTCGTTTGCTCGGGGGACGGCCTTAACCATGGCTTTTCATTCCATTATTCAAAAACTCCACACAGGAGAAATAATAATCGTATTCTATGCAAAACAAGCATGAAGGCAAATCTTTCCACTTTAAACATAATAAAGATAAACGAAACTATGTAAAGCGCACAGAAACTCGCTGCGTGCCCGCGGCGTGCTCGCGCGTCGACTTGCCTCGATTCTCGCACGCTCAGAACTCACTAGTGTCAAAGAATACTAGTGTTAAAATATTGGTTTGATCACTTTGATTAAAGAAAATTGGCGACGCTCTGCGCAGCCATTGTGTCCTTCATTTGAATAGTAGCGTTTGGAAGTGCCTTTACAGACATACGAATCTGTCTTACCCTCCTCACCTAATATCTTTTCCAAACAATAAAATTAATCAAGTACAGTACTCCAAAAGTAATAATGCGCATGGAACTTTTCGAAATTTGTCGGTAACGGTCGTATTTCCCGAGCGACGGTAGACGATATTGCATTTTCTATTTGCATTGCGTTTAAGATACATGTATCAGTCAAAGTTCGTCGTGATATTCCTGTAGCTTTTGTAACACGGTCATTATTCACGGTCACTCATGCGCATTATTAATTTTGGAGTACTGTACGATATAATATTATACCCATTGAGCATAATATTTAAGCTAATATTTTTGATATAAACATATCATAAGCACGAATTTAAAAAAATACGAATGTAACCTTGTCTAATCCCGGGTGAAGCATAGTAATGGCCGCCCGTGTAGGATGTGTGCGTGTCATTGGCGCCGTCACTCTATGTACAATGACAGCGGGTTGTAGTACCTAGTTGCGTGTGTGAGTGTCGGTCACGTGTACAATAAACGAAATTGTGACGAAATTGTCGTACCTTGCATGCTTCACCTCTTTATAGTGTAATGCTCTATCCGTATTTTTTTTAAATCCGTGAATCGTGATCATAAGATTATTTATATCTACTCAAAAAATCTCATGTATGAGTTGTATGACTGAGTGAGTCCACTTTTGTAAATTACTACCCTATAATAATAATTTATCTGCCTGTCTAGGTCATGCTTGCTATAACGCAGTATTGTCTAAAATGCGATTTTTATGTTTCACGTACATTATGGGTGTTCCAACTTCAGAATTCAGTAAAGCTTGATGTGATTGGAATAGTCTGTATTTGTTTATAAAGTACTACAACACGGTCAAATTAACTTGACGCATCGAAATGTCAAATTAACATGCGAGCTCTATAATGACGTCATCAAACCGTGCGTCTAGTTAATTTGACCGTGTTGTAGCTGACCCCGCGAACTTCGTTTCGCTGTTCTAAGAAAGTCGATCCAAGCGTAAACCGTGCATGCAAAGCATTCTTCTTTCACCGCGGGTCGTGTCGGTCAGCCGTCCCACCTGTATAGAAAGGGCACCCTGTGAATTGCGCACACATTTGGGCACTTCCATCTCTCTAGCGCCGCTATCCCCAACCCGCGGCCCGCCGGGACTTTATTTGCGGCCCGCGTGATGTTAAATAATTTTGAAATTCACGCCCACCGGCAAAATAACGTAGTCTACGTGATAGTCGTTAAATTTTTTCCACTTTAAATCGTTAATTTTGAAGAATGTTATTTTTTAACCCTAAAATAATTTTGCTGTGGCCCGCGACACCAAGACCAAAACATCTTTGTGGCCCGCATGAAAAAAAGGTTGGGGACCACTGCTCTAGCGTATTTAGAAGATCTCGATGAGATGGGTAGCCGGTCTTTCGACTTGGAAAATATATACAGTATTCGCGGTAGCCGCCGCTTACCGTCGCGTCGGCGCGTTGTTTTGGGTTCAAAATGTCCTAACTTCTAAAATATTTGTCCGACTGTAAAGGGCGAAAACCTCTGTGGCTCAGTTGGTAGCTGTTGGTAGTTCAAAGCCGGGATCGCGGGTTCGAATCCCGCCGACGGAACAAAAAGTTTTCAAAATTCCTGGGTCATGGATGTGTATTAAATATGTGTATCATATACCTAATAAATATTTTAAATATATGTATGTATAGTATAAAAGTATTGAGTATATTTCTGTTATCTGGTACCCGTGGCACAAGTCCTTCAGGTGCTTAGCACGGGGCCAGACTGACGTGGTGTGAAGCATCCATGGATATTATTTAAATTATAATTCTCTTCTTTACATAATGCCAATAAATAATTAATTCACATTTATTTAGATAAGGATTAATAATAAATAACCAAAACGCCTCGCAAGAAGGAGATGATTCGAAATTATTTTTTTACAGAAGAAATGGTTGTTGTTATTGATGATGATTGATAATGAATACTTACTTTAAATATGTAAAACATTCTTTTTATGTATCATCAATAATTTTACGCAGCGCAAGCGAAATAATGTAATTTTATGTCAAATTTTTGCCACTTCGGGTTACATTTTTGCCATTTTCGGAAGGATCTCTAATATTTTTTAGAATAAAACATAGCATTTATCCATAACAAATGATGTAACTTTCCGTGGGTGAAAGAATTTTTAAAATCAGTTCAGTAGTTTTTGAACCTAAATAATACATACGTTTGTATGTTTATATTACTTTGTATGGTGGTAGGCATCATGTAGACTTTCAGAAAATATTTGCAAAAATTTATTCTGAATAAAAAAATTTGAGTTTGAGTTGAGTTTGAGTTTGAGTTATGTTTATACAAACAAACAAACTTTTCCTCTTTATACTAATTAATAGAGATATCAGATAAATAAGGTAGTCTCCACTTGTTGATAGCATAATATTAGGTTGGATAAAAACTTTTATATACTTCACATTTTATATAAAAATTCAAAAGGTTCTTTTATAAAGTTAATTTACAATTGACTAAAGTATATAGGCGCCATTTTGTTCGATAACTTTTTGCCATCTTGTTGGTAGGGACATGATGTCATTGCTATAAAAATGTTGGGGCTTCTGATGAAAAAACTGCGACAGGTAATGATATTCTACTTATACAGATCTGTTACACCATACCATTTTCCGGCTTAAATCTCTTCGATGTGACGAAATGACGAAAATTCGATTGTTTCCAGATTGTTCGAAAAAATAATTGAAAATATAAATAATCGAGGTATTTATTGCAATCAAGACATGTGGTAAAAGATTCCATGTGTTTTGTTTACTTTCGAGTTATAATTGGTACATTTTCGAAACACGCACGACGTCATTTTCAATTTATTTAGGTAAGACAAGACGCGGCACGTTCGTGACTGCGCTCGATGCAGACTAAATAACAGACGACCCAATTGGGCCCTATTTGAATCTTCACAACGCGCGCGGTAGTAACATATCTGCTTTGATTTTTTCATCATTGGCGACAAGTGGTTTTGGCAGTCCTGTTGTGATGTCAACCTGAGCGAACCGAAAAGCGACCGAAACAGGTGGAAATCTGAAGGTGCCAGGTCACGACTAGGTATACGGCGGATGCATTAACACCTCCCAGCCAAACTCCCGTAATTTTTGCTGAGTGGTGTTGTGGTGTGTGTTGTGATGTGTGTGTAGTGTCTCACAGATAAGTACTACATTAGGTCCATAAACATCACACATTTTTTGAAGTGAAAACTTCGTTAGCGGCGTTGAGCACTTTTGTGGGATGGGTAAAAACTGTGAAACTCGCGTCAGATTCTCATGCTGATCGAAAAAACAAGGAAAAAACGTAGGACGGTTGGAGAGTAGTGTTTTGTGTCGAACTCGAACTCGAATTGATTGTAAGGGTTTCGATTTAAAAAAAAATCGATTTTCTTAAAAAATGGGTTAAAAATTTAATCGATTGTAAGGGTTTCGATTAATAAAAAAAATCGATTTTTTTAATAATCGATTTTCATAAAAAATAGGGTTTAAAAAATGCACAACGTTAATAATCTAGTTTTCACTTCTGCCGGCATTCCCGGAGTGCAATCCGTCTTTTTTTTCACGGTTTGTGTTGCATTTTTACCTTTTTTGTAATAAAATTTTAAAATGTACCGAATTTCTTCATTAGAATCACTCATTTTAGCAATAAGAAAAACCAATGAAAAGCTTACCTAATTTGAATTTGGAATTGTCTTCTGTAAAATTAAAACTTTTTAATGATACCAAAACCAGCCAGATACAATTGGTAAGTATAGCCCACTGCCCAAGATATTTTATGACAAGTTCATACATACTTAACTATAATGCGAAAAGACTTTTTCCCCAACCTATTATATTATATTATTTTTACTAATTCTTATCTCCCACAATTATAATAAATAATAAATTCTTATTATTTAAATATCTACTTACATTATGTTATTATGTTAAAGGACTTCACTTTATACTTAGAAGAAAAAAAAGTTTATAACACTCGAAATCTAAAATAGTCACTAGTCGCCATTGGCTACGACCCAAGTGTATGAAGTCACAATACACTGTGAACTGTGAAGTGTTTAGAGGACACAAAATTATAATCTTGAATGCATTAGTTCCTATTTACTTTGTTTTGTTTATATAATATACAGAAGTACTGTATACTTAGTAATCAGCGCCCCAAGGTCACAAACGATAGTGTACCTCAATGGCTTGATTGTAATCTGTAATTGATTTTGTAATTTTTGGGAATATTTAGCTTAGACAAGTGCTTTCATTGTAAGAATCCATAAAATTTTAAATGCGACTTTACATGCTCCATGAAAATTGTTTCGCATAAAAAATAAATGTAGGACGTCATGAGTCGTGACTCGTGAAGGATATTTTTTTGTCTGAGAAAGTACCTAACTGTTTTTTTAAACACATTTATGGCCCCAATGTTTGTAGGGACTGATCGCAAATAGTTGGTATAGCATTGACCCGTGTCACTTATCGCTCTTAGACATTTTTTGTAAATTCATTATTTTTTCCACATTTTTCCCGACGAGATGCTTCGAACAAATAATGTGCAAGTGTCTACACTCTGCTCACGCTCTTTATCCGCAGCATAAAAACTGAAGCGTGACCTGCAATTTTATTAGAATAATCGTTAGGTACTTCCGCGTTTGGATTTTTGTACAACAATTTGCAAAGGTATGCTTGGCAATTGGCACTAACGATCTTTTTCGAAAAACCCGCAAGCTTTTGCCAATTTTCTTTTTAACTAAATTACGTTTTGGTGAATGCTGGAAATAACTTATTTAATTAGGGGCTTGAGAAGGAATTTATAAATGTTTTCTATTACTTACCTTTTATTTTATTTGCGGAGCTCTTTTTTGATTTAATTTCTATTGTAAGTATGTTTTTTTCCGATGTCCATGGGATGTACTTATAACGATGGCAGTATATGAACCACCATAAATCATAATATATACCGGCTTGTTACGGCAACTACATTATTATTGTAATATTTGGGTCCTTATCGTCAATAAAAAAAACTTAAGACCACTAACTTCATATAAAAGTTAATAGAGGGTTAAAGTCAAGGTAAGTTTTGTCTTATTTTAGCCAATGACTGATAAGCATAATGCATGATACTTATAATATCGTTGCCTTTACATATAGGGGTAATTTGTGCAAATACCTTATCGAATCATCACAGTATTAAAAATTACAAAAAATATATATATAATTTTTATTTATTTTCCTACAATATTTTAGCTCTTAATGTCTTTTAATTTTCTTTTGTTTATTACTTTTGCTTTTAAATAAATTTTGTGCTCCTTTTTTAATAATCATGTAAATAATGTACACAATGAACATGAAAAACACTAATTGATCTAGCATCCAGAGCTGATACCACTTGTACAAGCGTGCCGGTGAGCGGAGATGGTAAGCACCTAAAACAAAAATCCAAAATTAAATAAATTTTTCATCAAACCCCATTTTAATTCATTTTGCCATGTAAATCATATTTAAAAAATAGGTTCAATTTTTATGGCTTTGTTGAATTTTTGTTCTAAACTAAAACTGTGTAAGTAAAGTGTTAGTAGTAGTGTTAGTGTTAGCGATGTCTGGTGCATGATTAGCTGTAGCCATCTAGCTTTTGTTATGTAAAATGTTAATATATAAGAAATCTGTGGACAGTGCGGTAGGCTACATTATTATTATTATATTTTGTTTAAGCTTTAATTTTGTGGACTTACATAGTGTAGCTGTTTGCTGTCCCTTTTGTAATAAAATAAAAAATAAAAGTAAAGTTTTAACGCACCTTTTAAACCGAAAAAAAGTGCCATGCGAATTGTCTAAATAGCAACACTGTTGCAACGAGGTGCGTAGCAATAATCAAAAATATTTTTAATAATAAGAACAATTTACCTTTTGTTTTGATGGCTATTTCTGTGTAGTATTGTATGAGCTTTGATGGCGGCACCAGTCTATCACGAAATAAACCCGAAAGGTATTTCGCTTTATTGTAATAGCTGCAAAAATATTGTACATACACGATAAATCCAAAAAGAAAGGCATCCAAAAATGATTATCAATGTACATGGGGCACACTAAAAGTTTTGCACTTCTAGCTAATTGGAACTATTTGAGTTTTTAATGTTATATTTTTTTAAATAAGAAGGTTGCAACTTCTTAGCAATATGGAAAAAAATTGTCGGGAAATCATTTGTCAATTATTTCTTATCACACATCAAAGTTCTACGTACGCAACGAAATTGGAATTAAGTCGAAAAGATTTTAGAGCAAAGATTTTTTATGATTTTAAAAGTTCTCTCTCTCGACCTGGATCCCAAAAGGATAAGACATACTCGTAACTTACTTTCTGATGGATGAAACCATAGGTTCTTGGTAGTCCCTCGTGAACTTAGAATACCTGCGAATTTTTGTAGCTCTAAGTGTGACCCCTGGTCAGGTACCAGGTACCAAAGTGGACAAAAAATGAGTCTTACTTTACTTATTTTTTGATGGCTAATATTTATATATAATTTGTAGATTATTGTTCTGAACAAGTATCATGTAGTGTAAGACACTTTTCAATGACCAAATCTATTATCAGACGTTTTGAAAATAATTTTGTTGCTATTTTTTTTCAAAGGTGTTAATTTTTATTTTATAAATTAATATAACACCTTAGAAAACAATACGATATTGCAAGAATTTATTTTCTACTAGCTGTTGCCCGCGACTTTGTCCGTGTCAGCATACTGCATAGTATAATAACAAAGATGGATAATTTTCCCCTCTTTCCTTACCCAAAGGGTAAAAACGGGATCCGATATCAAAGACATTTCAGTCTGTCCGTCTGTCTGTCTGTCCATATCCAGACTGTACCTCCCCTTTGTAACATGTAGTGAATATTATTAAAGTATGGATACAATTGAGTATTTTTTGGTCATATACCTAGTCAAGTGCCTACCTGTTAGACCCAGATCCCAGAGCGATAACACATATTATGACATATCACAATATGGATGAAACCTTAGGTTCTTAGTAGTTCCTTATGTACTCAGAATTCCTTCGAATTTGTGAAGCTCTACCCATGTAGAGCTATACTCACTCACTCACTCACTCATAATGTGTAAAAATGTCTGTCTGTCTGTCTGTAACCTCTTCATGCCCAAACCGCTTAACCGATTTTGCTGAAATTTGGTACAGATATACTTTGAGCCCTGGGGTTAAAGTATACTTATAACTTTTAGCTTAAGGCGACGCCTTGATAATTTGGCTGTAGGCTGTAGCGATATCGATTTTTCACACTTAGAGCTACACAAATTCGCAAGTATTCTAAGTTCACGAGGGACTATCAAGAACCTATGGTTTCATCCATCAGAAAGTAAGTTATGTCTTATCCTTTTGGGATCCAGGTCTATGTGCTGCTCGTCTTCAAAATGCTTTTGGGAGAGAAACACCTTGTTTGAGCACCGTGAAGAGATGGTATGCTGAATTTGAATGTTTATGACATTGTCACAGGAGACGAAACGTGGATTTGTTGTTTTGAACCAGATAAAAAACAGCAGTCTTGTGAGTGGGTGTGTGAAAATGAGAACAGGCCAACAAAAGTGTGGCAGGCGAGAAACGTTGGTAAAAAAATGATCGCGTTTTTTTCTGAGCTATCCCATCTGTACAATTCTACTTGGAGATCATAAGAGTGTTAATGCTGAGTGGTATTACACCATTTGTTTACCCAGGATATTAGAAAAAGTTCGCGAAAGACGACCAAGAAGCCGCATTCTCCTACATCATGACAACGCCTTTTCACACACGGTCAACGAAACAAAGTCATTTTTAGCTTCCGAAAAAGCACAACTCGTCACCCATCCTGCGTTTAGCCCTGACCTAGAACCTTGTGATTTCTGTATTTTCCCCAAAATTAAAGATTTAATGAGAGGTTTCACTTTTATTACCTCCGAAGAGGCAGTGATAGCATTCAATAAGCGCGTAGAAAACATACCTTCAGATCTATGGTCCTCCTGTTTAAAAAAATGGTTCGATAACATAAAAGAATGTTTAGAATGTAAAGGAGAGTATTTTGAAAAGCAATAAACATAATATTTTGGTTATAACATGTCGGTTTTTTAAGTTACGCAAAACTTATAGTGTGACCTACGTATACATATAATAAAACCGTAGAAATGAAGATTCTGTACATTAAAGATATTCAAAAAATAATAAGCGGAGGGTGTCACTACATCGCTATAGAAGCCAAAAATGTGGACAGTTTTTTTGTCTGTCTGTCTGTCTGTCTGTCTGTCTGTCTGTCTGTATGTTTGTTCCACTATCACACGAAAACTACTGATCCGATTTGAATGCGGTTTTCGCAGATATATTTGTCTTCTTCCAACTTAACATCTGCGGGGCTAAAATGGTCACATTTAGCAATTCCTTTCAATCAATTCAGCAAATGAATTGTCAAAACTGTCAAACTGACAAATGTCAAATCAGTACAAAAATACAGAAATGAATTGCAAGCAGAGTTGCATTTTGCGATTTTAAACAATTGAATCATATTATGATTCATATCATTACTCAACAAAGCGACCATTTTAGCCCCGCTGGTGTATAAAATTTTTTCTCCCCACCCCTCTAAAGGGACGAAAAAGGGGGTCAGATTTTGCATAAGACTTTTGCTTTAACACGAAAACTACTGAACCGATTTGCATACGGTTTTCGCAGATATATTTGCCTTCTTCCAACCCAACATCTGGTATATAAAAATCACCCCCCCCCCATCCCTCTGGACCAAAGAGGGGATCAGATTTTGTATCAAACTTTTTTCTTTAATGGACTTACTTCATATTATTAACTGTTTTTCCAACTTAACAGCTGGTGTATAAAATTTTTCCCCCCACCCCTCTTTGGGTTACAAAAAAGGGGGTAAGATTTCATATCAACTGATGAAGTAGAAATACTATGATGGCAAAACAACGTTTGTCGGGACAGCTAGTTATTAATAAAAAATTTCACCTATCATCATCCATTATCTTCCGCAAAGCTTCTTCTAAATTCGCTGCTAGGTTATCATTAAGTTCCACCTTGAGGGCATGACCAGCCCGCTCGGATTGGGCTGCGTTTGAGGGTTGGTCTCCAAAAACTGGTACATTGACTGTGGGTACTCCGTGGTGAAGCGACTCTAGCTTGCTGAGCAACCCGCCGTGTGTGATGAACACTTTTAGGTTTGGATGGGCTAGAAGTCATACGACAATTAATGATCACTTTATGGTCATTATTTCTTTTTCTGTCTTCGAACTAGTTTGATATAAAAGATCTTGACTTCAATTCAATCTAGCTTAGAAATCTTACCTAGTATAGCCGATTGCGGCATCCACGATTTAATGTGAAGATTGTTCGGTAAGTTGTCCAATTGTTCTTCGAATTTCCAAAGTACGGTGTAGGGAAGCTTGCCGAAAAGTTTGACTAAGTCAGCTTTGGTTTGGTTTGGAAACATTGTTGAGTTAAAGGCTGTTCCCATGCTGAAGTAGATAACTCCGTTCTTAGCCGAGCCTAGAAGTTCCTGTAGATCCTGTAAATCATTGAATTTCACTTCAATCACACAATTTCAAATTTTAGACTGTCTTTATTCATAGAGAATAATAACAAAACCGATATGGATCTCAGGCCCAAAATTCATTGCCTTAGAAATTATAACTGTACAATTTACCTGTCTTGCGCCTCTAGTGTGATTTTAATACTATTTGTAGTATAAACTACAAACCTTCAAGATAAGAGCGTATTCCCTCTTAAAAGGCCGGCAACGCACCTGCAACTCTTCTGATGTTGCGAGTGTCCATGAGCGACGGTAGTTGCTTACCATCAGGTAACCCGTTTGCTTGTTTGCCCCCTTATGTAATAAAAAAAAACTATTCTTAATTATTCTAATCCTCGAGTACCTTTGATAAAGCCGGTACTGCTTCAGAAATGTGGTACCCAGCTATATCTACGACATTCGGTGGCATGCTTTTGACTGGCTCATATGCTGGATGTCCATTGACAAAGAGGATCGATATGTTGTGCAATGCTCCGTAGTAAGAGGGGAGAGATACGCCTCGGTATTCCGCTATTGGTTTAAACAGCATTTCGTAGTCTGATTCGCTGATTGAGAACCTTTTTCTGTAAAATATGAAAAAAAAGATTTAAAAATGAAGTAACATACAATCCTTTCAATTATAGTCAACTAGTTGATCCCCACAATTGTGCAGAAACTCATTTATCGCGACTGTTCTTTCCCGGGACCCACAAATTTTATCAAAATTGGTTCAGCTGTGAAGAGGTAACAGACAAACAAAAAGACAGATAGACAAACTTTGGTATTAGTACGGAAGTATGGACATTGAGTTTTATGTAGTTATTAAGCTATTGCTCACAGAAATACATCTAATACTTGAACAAGATATATAAATATGCAATGTAAATGACGTACGCAGTATCGATTGACATCAAGGCATACAGTAATGTATTTTTCACACGTTCCCAGAAAGTCATGGGCACAGATGCATCGTTCAACATAACGGGTACTGTAGGGAGAGACCTAACAGTGTCCACCAGGTTCTCGAAGTGAGGCGTCAATGGAGCACTGTTAAGCACTATCCGTGGGACTTGTTGCACCGCTGCATATCTAAAAAATATCGTTTTGGTATAATATGTCGTATCGTAACATAAAAAAATACCGAATGTTTTCTAAAATTGAGGCACAATGGAGAGTTTCGTTCCCAAGGCAAAAAACTGTTAGACTAGGTCCTAGGACGTCGTAACGAAAAATTTATTTTTGCAGGGAACAAAATATATAATGACCACCATAAAATGCTCTGATACCCTAAGCTATGATAGCCAAAATAATTACTTAGCACCAAAAAAATAAAGTCTAAAATTGCAATTATACTACTAGCTATTTTTGTCACGACTACACCTCAAATTGTAATCGGACGCAAAATATAGTACATGATCACCAAGCAAGCAAATCAATGCGATATTTCTGTCGAAATAATACTACGATTGACAAAAGCATAATAACAAATAAAACCGACCAAGTGCGAGTTGGACTCGCCCATGAAGGGTTCCGCAGCAGCAATAAGAATTGTTTCTATGAAATTATAAGGTTTTTGATTTATTTTAATATTTCATTTTTGATATAATAAAAGTTAAATTAAGGTTTATCATTTATGACGTATAAAAAAGCTACTGGCTAGAGCTCGTTCAAACCAATTTTCGTTGGTAGTTTTTATAGTAATGTACATCATGTATTTTTTTTAGAATTATCATTCCCCTACTTTAGAAGTTAGAGGGGGGGCAACCCATTTTGCCACTTTGGAAGAGTGTCTCTCGCAAACTATTCAGGTTAGAAAAAAATGATATTAAAAACCTCAATATGATTTTTGAAGACCTATCCATAGATACCCCACACGCATCTGGCCGATGAAAAAAAAAAATTTTGTTTCAGTTGTACCTTTGGGGACCCCTAAAATTTTTAATAATTTTACCATTTTTGTATCAAAATCTTAATACGGTTCACAGACTACATGTACTTACCAAGTTTCAATAGTATAGCTCTTATAGTTTCGGAGAAAAGTGGCTGTGACATACGGACGGACAGACAGACAGACAGACAGACAGACAGACATGATGAATCTTTAAGGGTTCCGTTTTTTGCCATTTTGGCTACGGAACCCTAAAAAAGGATTATAATTCCTTTATTATGTTAGCTATATTGTCTGTGAAATGTTACTATATCTGGTGGTTAGTTGATTATAAGCCTTTTTTTAATCAGAAACCTTCAGGCTAAGTTCGTTATTTCAAAAATATGTTACATTTTTTTTTTGCATAACGTACCCAGCTTCGATATCAGAGAAGAACCACTCAGTAATGACGGCATCGAATTGTGTGTTGATTAAAACATTTCTCACACGAGGATTAGCCGCAATAGTCATAGACATTTTCCTACCCATCTCTATTACCATTCGTATATCAAAGTTCTCATAGTCTTTTAAGTCTATGGCTGAAATAAGCAAATCTATATAAATAAAAATCAATATTTTAGATTTTGTTAGTCTTGCTGAAAATCGGATAACGGCTTAACTGATTTGCCAAATTTCAGTTACGAAATATTCGTGGAAAGTTAATGCGTCATAAGTAGTACGAAAATTGACGAAAGCGTTCTCCAATTAATATTTTTCATAATATTAATTTAAGAACGCTTCAATATTTTTGTTCAAAATTGGTTAATTATGAAATCTAATTATAGTTGACTGAAGACACACTTTCCAGCATCGCTATAACTTCGCTGACATCGACGAAGTTAAGATTGTCTATTTCTTTCTTATCCGGGAAAGGCGTTACCATCGTCACCTAAAAAAATAAGTGTGTTTAAATGATTTCATATTATTAGTCCCTTATCCATGCTCAGCACAGAGAGTGCTATGATGCTTCGAGTAATTGGAATTTATAAATTTCATAACGTCGCGTTGCTATTTTGTTACTATATATAATAAATAATCTTTGTAATAACTTACCTCATGTCCGGCATCTAGTAGAACGTTAACTACTCCTTTTACTAAATTATAGTGACTCTTAGTTGGTGCTGCTTGAAAACAGAGAATCTTGTACGAATATGCTGTAGTCAGCAGAGAAAATATTATTATCAATAACTTCATTTTGTTAGAACAAGTATACTTATCCTCAATTTCGCTTACTTATGACAAAATTAACAGCTATTATGAATAATATCGATTGTTCTACATCACAACACTTCGGTTAAACTGCAATAAATTATAGAAATGCAATAAAACTGCTAAGACAACTAAGATTTGCGCCAAAAATGAAGGTCACTTATTTCCGACAGAAAAACTTGAATTTGATTCGGCTTTTGTACATAAATTAGAGTAAGTTCTCTAAATATGGACTACCGTATCGTTTTTGATAAATAAAACCCAAATTTTAATAGATTGTAAGGATTTATTCTCATAAATCTATGAAGAAATTAACACAAGTTAAAAAAATAGATTCAATTTTACAAAAATAACAACATAAGTAAGAAAAAATACTGAATTTTCAAAAACAGGCACTATTGCCTCTTCTCAAAATGAGCGTATTATATGGACCACAGCATGTTTAATATGGACTATGGGTACATAATATGGACTTTTCGCCTTATAAGTAAGTTTAAGTATTAGCTTATCACAAAATTAACTATTAAAGTAAATCTTTATCAGTCAAAAATCACAACTTACCAACTTATAGGCGGCATAAGTATACATATTTTACTACCTAAGTTAATTTTATACTTTGTCAAAAATAAAACTATCATTGAAAATAAATCAAGTAAGAATAAAAACAAATAAACGGTTTACATTTAACCGTTATCAAAGGTTTCCTTAACAAAAATCAGGCTCAACTACCGTAACAAACAAATGAAAATAATACGATAAAAAGAATCAGTCATCTCGGCAAAATTCACAAATAAATCGACCACTTTCGACACCAGCACATTCTTCATGGGCCCATTTCTCGCATGAAGGACATTGGATCCATTGCTCTCCTTGTGTATCTTCGGAAAACAGTCCGTTGCAATAAAAACATTTGCCATTGTCTCTTTGGCTACGATCAGGGCTCTCATCAGTCATATCATTGATTGAAAAAGCACTCTCGTCGGATGACGTGGACTCTCTTCTAACTTTCTTCAATGCCTTTGTTTTATCATTTTTTTTTTACTTTCTTTCTGTCATTTTCTTTTGTTTTCTTTGGTATAGTTTTCTTTCTTTTTGAGGCACACTTGTCATTCATTCTTTCCTTTCCTTTCAACTCCCTCAAGGCATTCTTTTTATTCTTTAGCGCTTCTGCTTCATTTTTCCTTTTTACTGATGTTGTCAAATCAAGTTTGTAGGGCGATGAAGTCAATATTGTTGATTTAGAAACTTTTCTCCCTCTGTTACTAGTTTTTTTGTGTAAGCTTGGTATTGGACAAATTTGTTTTGGAGACAAATAAGCTGTGGATGTGGAAGGTCTATCTTGATAAGGTTTTTCTGGCTCACTTGTTTTTTGGGATTGCAATTCAAGATCTAAATCTGTATCTTGTCTAAATGAATGAGGAATTAGAGATGAATGAGGATTGGGAGAAACATCTATTTCTTGGGATGAATTAATTTGTCTATATTTTGAAGAAGCTTCTAATGCCAATTTGGCTAAAGTTTGGACTTCGTTGGCGTGGAGTTTGTGTGTAAGTAACGATGGCGATTCACACATGGTCCTATCTGAATCACCATCATCACTGTTATGAGCGGTTATGACTGGCGGCGATTGGACGATGTCTTGCGTTTGCTGAATAGGGTCTACCTGTTCAAGTTGATTGTTCCCTGACTGCTCACAATCTATGAAGTCATGGTCTTGGAAAACATTTCTATCAATTGGACAAATCCCAGTTGCACGAAAACCATTAATTGCTAGTTCAGCACGCTGAGCTTTTATATAGGCACGCACAAATAGCTCCGCAATGTCCCAATGCTGAGCATTTTGTCCTTTGTTACGCACAAATTGCCGGATTTCTTCAGTGAAGTATTTCTTTAATGGCCCCATGAATGTACGATCGAGTGGCTGAATCTTATGGCTAGAATGTGGAGGTAATGATAATAATTGAACATGATTCTCTCGTGCCAAGTCAATGAGTTCAATATTTCTTGTATGACTTGCATGTCCATCTAATATCAAAAGTACAGGAGAAGTGTCAGAAGGTTTTACGTGCTGTAGAAAATGCTTAAACCACTGAGTGAAAAGATCAGTTTGAATCCAACCCGATGGGTGACATGCGTGTATTGAGCCAGGAGGAGCTCCTTTCATTAAAAGTGGACTATCCCGCTTACGGGGGAAAATCATCATTGGTGGAACATATGAGCCGCTAGCGTTCATACACAGTACACAAGTTACTGTAGACCCTCTTTCGCCTGATGTTGCAGCCTTTATTTGCCGCTTTCCCTTCTCGGCAAGTATTTCAGGCATTTTTGAGGGCACCACTGTAATACTGGTCTCATCAACATTGTATATATTGTTTGGAGTATATTTGTATTTGTCCATAGCTTCTTCTAATAATTCAAAAAATCTGTTGACACTTTCTCTGTTAAAGCCCTTCAATCTTGCAATGGATGTGCCAGTGGGTTGGCGAAAAGAGAGGTTAGGGTAGCGCTTTAAGAACAATCTCAGCCATGTTTTACCAGCAGACTGCTTTTCTTGAGAAAAGGTATGACACAAGTTATTTTTCTCGGCCAATTGATAAGCCAATGACATAATATCACGTCTAGTTAATCCAAACCCTGCTTCCTCCATTCGAAGAACATATTCAGCTAGATCATTTTCTAAATCTGTGGGAAGTGTTGTTTTTCTACCAAGTTTTATATTCGTCAAATCATGTAAGGGCATATTTTGTTTTTGGCATAAACGAATGAGTGTGGTTTTTGGCACGCCGAAAGATTTTGACGCTTTTAAATATCCCATTCTTTTTTCTTTAATAGCTAATATTGCAATAGTCATAGAATCTTTATTCCATTTTTGTCTATTGCCTTGTCCACTTGTCGAGGCCATTTCCTAAAACAAAAATACAGGTATCATAAAATGGACTACATAATTACAATATGGACCACTGGTCCATTTATGAAATCCCTGTTGGAGTCCATATTGAAAACTGATGCTACTTTTAGGTTATAATGTTTTCAGAAAATATTTACGTTAGCTACAGTTATTACTCTTAGGGACAATAACTGCTAATACAATAACATTTTCAAAAAAATAATCCTCACAATACAATTAATATCAATATAACAGCAATCATCTTACAAAACTTACCGAAAAATTGTATCAAATCACGCTGAAAACAAAAATGGCTGCCACCGACACAGCCGCACTCGGAGACTCGCTGCGAATGACTAGTGGCGCCACGCGACGAAAGTGCGTTGTTTGTTGCTATATTCACTTCGCTAGTAGTTATACGAAGTGAAATATTTCCATAGTCCACATTGTGTGACTAGTCCATATTTAGGGAAATTATTTCATTAAAGTAGACGCCACAATCGCCTGACACCGAATATAAAAATATAAGGCATATTGTGTAACTACGTCCACTTGACCTAATCTCATGAAGATCAGACTGATAATCAGTCTGATCTTTATGAGATCTTTTATCGTTACTATACTTTATTAACTATACTTTATTACTAAAGCGAAAAAATTCTTACTGAATGACGAATATTATTTGTAAACTTACGCCTATAAATGTAATACCACACCTAAGAGTTAGTAAAATAATCATAAAATTTAAAAAAGAAATGACTACAATAATTTTAAATTACTGTATTTTTAATTTGCCAGAAATTTTTCTAGTCAAGTATTTTAAAATTGATTTAAAAATAAGATAGCTTGTAAAAATAAAGAGCAATAACGCTGCAAGTTGATCCAACATCCAGAGCTCGTACCATTTGTATAGGAGATCTGGTGACCTTAGATGATATGCTCCTAAAAAAAAAAGAAAGAGAAAGCATAAACCAAAACAAAAACAGCAACTTGTATTGAAGAATCAAGTTCCGATAATTTTAAAAAGTGTAAGTACTTAAAATGTGTGAAATCTTATTAAAAATTCGTGGCAGTACCTTTCGTTTCTATGGCCAATTCCACATAATGTTTAACCAATTTGGAAGGTGGTACTGGTCTATTTCTAAAGACCATTGCACGTTTGTGATATCTGTAATATTGATTAATCTTAATAAAAAGCAACGCTAGTAGGAAAATTAGGTACTGTCGTGACATATTAAAACGCTTACAGACGAACGGCACTTGTCGACGCCAGCGCCACGTCAACGGATGCCGTCGACAAGTGCCGTTAGTCTGTAAGAAGCCTTAAGGCGACGCCTTGATAATTTGGCTGTAGCGATGCCGATTTTTCTCAGCAATGACTAAAGCTAAGAAACTAAAGTTCATTGTCAGTATTCATCATGTCTTTGTCTTTGAATTGCCCATAGCATAACACGATTGGACAACTTTTATAACACAGAATTATCAATCGAAAAGACCTTTGTAAAAAAAGGGATTCCTATTTTTCCAACAGAGGAGAGTGATTTAAGGTTCCAAAATTTGTACATAAATTGGTTGAAGCATACACTTTAATATGTGCATATATGAAATGTATTTATGGTTTTTAAATTACGCGACAAAAACCATTTTGTCGCTTACGCCCTTTCCATTTTTTGCTGTTCCATTGCTTGTTTTCTATGAGGGGCCGGCCCGGCCTCTCATAGAAAACAAGCAATCTAAAACATATCCAACACGGTTTCTTACTTTAACGCGGCGTCACCTTAAACGGAAGGTTTAGGTGGTTTTCGTAATTCGCAATAAATGATCACTAAGACTGTGTCTTTAGTTGTACATTCTCTTTTGCAGTCTCGCATGCCTAAAATTGCATCCTCCTCTTTATTTCTACATTCCTCGCATTGTTAGTTACCATTTTCGTTTACGATTGTGCTGAAAATTTCAGATTTACTGTATTCAGTATTTACCTGTCGTCTTGAAGCATCTCGTCAAGAGCTGAACTAATATTTTCAGCTATAAAAGGTGATAATTTCACTCTTTTGCTATTCCTTGCTCCACGGATCTAGCCGCGTTGGTAATTTGGTCTCCATACACAGGAATCACAATCATTGGTATACCATTATTAACTGCTTCTAGTGTGCTTAGGAAGCCACCATGCGTTATAAACAGTTTTATATTTGGATGGGCTACAAAGTAAGGAATGTTCGATTCTCAATGAAGCACAATATAACTCAAAAACTGTAATATTTCGCACGAGAAAAAAATTAAGTGAATTCTTTAGAATTGTTAAACATTGATAATATTTAATCTACAGGTTCAGGAACTAATCTTGCGACTGACTATTTTGAAAGTTTTACCTAAAACGCTTGACTGTGGCACCCAATTTCGAGCGTGTGCGTTTTGTGGGAGGAACTGTAAATCATCGTCGAACTTCCATATTACCGTATAAGGAAGACTTTCGAAAACTTGCAATAGTTGTGATCTAGTTTTATCTGAAAAAACATCAGCTTTCAAAGCAGAACCCATACTGAAGTAAATGACCCCTCGTTTCGAACTGTCCAATATATCCTGGAGGTCCTGAAAATATATTTTTTTACCCAAAGTGTTGCATGTCATGGGTGTGAAAGTCGTCAGGGGTAGAAGTGTAGTTATACATACCTTTGATAATGGGGATACGTTACTAAAATGGTAACCAACAATATTGATTACATTTGGCGGTATACTTTTCGTGGGCTCCATAGTTGGATAAGTGTTTACGAGCAGTATGGAAATATTATGAATGGCCTCCGTCAGTGATGGTAGAGCAACGTTTTTTACTTCCGCCAGAGGTTTAAAATATTTTTCATAATCTGCTTTCGTTTTAATGAGCACAAGCAGTTGCAAGCACAATGAGCGTTGAGCAGTTTTAAGCTACAAAAAATCGTCAAAATTGATTAGATATGAGAAACGAAACACCATACCTTTTAAACGACCAAGTATGAATGATCAAAACATTAAAAAGCAATTTTAGAGTGATTGGTTGAAGCACTAGAGTTTTTTAGTTTATTATTTTCTAGTCGAAACATAGCATTTTGACTATAAAAAATGTAGCAAACGCATCTCCAACAAGAATGAATTATAGTTGCATCAATCAAAACTGTTTATATATATTATAATTAAGCACTTACTAATTTGCATATGACTTCGTCAAATATTCAAGTGTGTTTTTTGTTATTTCTATAAAGTGCGTGGGGAGCTTCTTGTCCATCGCCAGAGGAATACTGGGTATTGATCTGACAGTGTCGAAAATGCTATTGTATTCTATTGTTGTCGTGATCACCGGTGCTCGTACGGGGCTTGATGGGTCATAATATTATATTGATATCGATCTTTCGCTGTCGTTTGTTGTTACAGTTCGTTTCAAGTACTCACCCAGCTTCTAAATATGAATAAAACCATTCAGACACAACCGCATCATAATTATTATTTACTATAACGTCCTTTACACTCGATGATTCGATCACCATCCTCGATATGTTTCGACTAACATCCGATAGATCTCATTTGACTGCGGTCGGAGAGGTCTATCGCTATAAAATTGTAAAATTAAAAAAAAAAAAACTTAAAAAATACTTACTTTAATATTTTGAGCAAGGTTTACATAGGTGTTGTTGTATTACCTTCTATTATCTTTCTGACTTCACTTATATCAATTAAGTTTAGTTTGTTCACCGGTTTTATGTCTGGATAGGTGGTTATCATTGTTACCTGAAAAATTAAAAAAATAGGTACTTGGCATTGACCTGATTCCTCTCAAAGATTCTAAAACACACTGATTCTTGTTTATTTTGCACACTAATATCTAGACAGTCTTGATATATTTTTTATCTTTATCGTATTAAGTTAATGAACTTTAATGCGACTTAGAGGTGACCGAAGGAACGAACAATGACTTGACCCGTTATTACAATTTACAAATATATTGATTCCTTACTTCCGATATGTATGATTGAATATATATTTGCATTAAAGATACTTAAATATTCATATATTTTCGAAACTTAGGTAAAAATTTGAAATTTACGCCTGATTAAATGATAATGCAATATTATTTTTAAGAAATATAACATACTAAAAGACAAGTATTAAAATATTTCTATATTGTTATAATTTTTTTCATCTCTTTTTAAACGTATGACTTAAGTAAGTATATTAACTTGAAATTAGTTACGCAGTATTGTTTAAAAGAAACTAAGCATGGCTCTTTAGTCATGTTTTATTTTATCATTTGGCTTCAATGACATCCATACGTTGTACGATCAGGGCCGTGCCTGGGTATATGGCCGCCTGCGTGCCAGTCTGTATGGCCGCCCCCAGGATAACATTAAAAAAAACTACTTTAATTTTTAATGTTTATTATTATACACAGGGCATCAAACCGGGAAAAAATCAGTTTTTGGTTAACCGAAATCGAGAACGAAAAAAAATATTGGTTTTGTTCCGAAAACCGGTTTCTGAAAAGAAAAACCGGCTAAAAACCGGTTTTATGAGATTTATATGTTTGCATGAAATTGAAATTGAAAACGTACCCATACAAATCACAAAACATTTTTTTCGCTTTCAGCGCTGAGTACTTTCACTGTAAAGTGTAAACTATATAAGGAACGTTGTGCACTCGTTTCCATTACCGACATTTTTTATCGATACTTGCCGCCCTAGTCGATAAACGTCACACGACGTAAGTTTTGCAGGACGTAAACATAAATTGAGATTGAGATAACTTCTCGTAAATGTTAAGATTTGTTAAAAATATCAACGGAATACATTACTAATGGTATAAAGCTACGTAAAATTTTTAAATGGCATTTTTAGACGCCCCCAATATGATCCCAATTTAATGGTGACGCCACTACAATGTTATATGATGACATTAGCTGTCAGTGTCATAGGGATCAAGGTTCGCCGCGCCGAGTATAATGAAAACAAACCGATTATATTTTTGCCCAGTAAACAACTTGTAACGATTTGGCCGCCTCTTAATTTCGGCCGCCTGCGTGCGGTGCACGCAATGAACGCCCGTCAGGCACGGCCCTGTGTACGATGTAGAAGAAGAGGAGAAATAAGACCAGTTGGTCCAACATCAGTATTACCAGCTGTAGAGCTGGCTTTTCGAACGCAAGTGGTATGCACCTGAAAATAAAGTTTTACCAACAATTACAATATTAATAACAATAAAAAACTACAAGCACGTCTAATAATCATTAGGGTAATTCAATGGATTAATGAACATCGCAGTCAGACTTCTCAATAATTTTCGCCAGGCAATCCAAAATCGTCCATTACACCCATGTAATGAACTGTATTAACAATTCTTAGTCTTTGAACGCAATGTTTAATTAGATATTGTGTAGACAATCAGTTGAATTCTTTTGATTGATGTCCCTACACGTTTATCTTAGTGCTATGATACCTAAATCTTCTATACTTATAAAATTACATGTCCTGACTGACTGACTGATTCATCATCGCTGAACAAAAACTGTTAAAGTTACAGCCACGAAATTTAGTGGGTAAGGTTGTTTTTATTAAGTAGACACCCATTAAGGAAGGAATTTTGAAAATTTTACCCCGAAGGGGGTGAAACAGGGGTTGAAAGTCGGAATGAAAGTCTGTCATTTTTTAAGTTAGGAACATGAAATTTTATTTTTGTGTTACTGATTAAAAATAAATGGATACGTATTTAAGCATTTTTGGAAATTCTACCCCCAAGGGGGTGAAATTGGGCTTGAAAGTTTCAATGGAAGTCCGTTATTTCTCGAGTAAGAAGCATGAAATTTTATGTTTGGGCTAGTGATTAAAAAATGATTGGATACGTGTTTAAGCGTTTTTGAACCCCCAAGGGGGTGAAATAGGGGTTGAAAGTTTAAATGAAAGTCAGTATAGGTATACTATGTTAACGCGGACGAAGTCGCGGGCAACAGCTAGTTAAATAATAAATGCATAGTGGTATTGCTTTTACCTTTGCTACGTATTGCTAATTCTACGACGTAGTCCTTTATTAGTTGGGGAGATGTTACTGGGCGGCTCATAAACAAATCAGATACTTATTTCGCTCGCTTGTAATAACTGAAAACAAAATATTGATTATTTTTTACTTTTTGCGGTGATTGAATGAAGAGCAATAGTAGAACAAAAAATAAGCATAATTATTAATAGTGACCCGCCCTAGAACATATTTTTTTATTACTAACAAGCTAATTTTTTGTGAGTATCTTCATTTTGGTAAGACAAACAACTTTTATATCTGAGAAAATCTTAAAAGTAGGGTTCTGTAATCAACAAAATTTTATTGACTACGTAATATTGATAGGTTTATACTCAATAGTTACATAATGTAAGAGTATCATTGTCTTACAAATAGAACAATCTATATTTTAGGATCATCAAATCAAAGTATGAAATCCTTTCTATCTCTGTTAGCTACAATTTTCAAGAATTTTCGCAGATAAAAAAGTTGTTTGTCTTATCAAAATGAAGCCACTCACAAAAAATTTGCTTGTTAGTATTTAAAAAAATGTTCTAGGGCTCCCTGACTAACCTGTCATAAGACTCAAGATATCATTTCTCTGATAGCAACATTAAGTTTATCTGCCATGTCTTCTGAAAGGTCGACCCTCAAACCGTAGCCATCTTTTGCTGCCCGATTTGCATTACTTGGCTGATCCCCATAAACTGGCACCGCTAATATTGGCACTCTATACTTCATTGAATCTATTATACTTAGAAAACCACCGTGGGTGATGAATTTGGTTTGAAAAAATTTGGGTGAACTGTAAAATTTTAATAAAGGTATATTATTTACAATTATTAAGTACTATGAATTTTTATATACATTCAACTATTTTAATTTCATTTAAAACATACCGAGAATACTTGTTTGTGGCATCCAATTCTTAACATCAATTTTATTTTTCTATATTTTGAAATTGCTAATGCAGCTTTTTATGCTTCAGATCCGTAAATTGTATGAAAATCCTTGAATCTTCTTTCAACACTGGCAAGATAAATCTCGACAAGATGTTTGCAATATAATATATTTAGCTTGCTTTGATTGCATTTCAACTTCAGGTAGAATGCGCGAGAGAGCAAGTCGTGCTTGTCACACGAAGCCTGTCCTGCAGGAAATTGAGCTGTTATTTCAATCCACTTTGGGTTGATAGTGATGATAATCAAGAGGTCCGGGCGATCTTTCGCACGTAACAAAATGCATCTTGGGTCCTCTCGTGCATGCACCGCGGACCTCCTGTGAAGGTGGAGGGGAGAATGATTATTTTTCCTATATCTTGAGCATTTGCATTATTCTGCATGGCATCTCTGACATGGACGTGGTTCTCAGCTTTCAGCTTTCTTTGGTTGGACCTTATAAATACGGAACGCTTTGTCTTAATTTTGGCATACATGTACACATACATGCACCAGAAGCTGACTAAAGAGTAAACGTTAATGGTGGAGATAAGAACCGTTGCTTACCCCCCAGCTGAAAAAGCTGTAGTACTGAATGACGGAGGTTTTTTTGTTATAATTTGGGGAGCCTGCCTGGGGCTCTACATTATAGTGGGCGAAATGGTAGCCATCCTCTCCGCGACAGAACATGAGGGGATATTGAAGAGAATCGCACGCGCGGTGAGTCCTGCTTATCCTTTGAAGCCGGTCATGCGTGCGTAAAACAATTTCTCTTTTATCGCACTCCTGATCGACTAACTATTAGTCGATCAGGATCACAATGGATAAATAAGAACTAACAATACACTAACAATACACAATGCAAACTAAACTCTATTCCAATCGTAATTTGTGTACAAAATAATTATGACAGGTTTTATTTAATGTTTTCGTAAAAATATCAGCTATTTCTTCCCTTGTAGAACACAAATTTCCTTACATTCTATTTTATGTTTAATAGAGTTATATTTTACATCCACATGTTTCATTCTTTTTTGTTCAGGATTACATGCAGAAAATATTGTACTTTTATTGTCTTCATATATAGTAGTGGTATTTCAATTAACGTCTAACTCATTTAATAATTTCCTAATCCAACAAGCCTCCAGAGTGGCTACATTGAGGGAGTATAACTCTGCCTCAGTAGTGTTTAAAGCTACAGTGCTCTGCTTTTTGCAGCGCCAAACAACACTGTTATCAAATACTTTAAAGCTTTGCTTTCCTGTCCCCCGAAGAGGTCATGTAACACCTTTTATAAATAACGCAAACCTATTAAAAATGGAAACACGTCGATACCTTCATCTCGCACACTGATGTTTGGCATCATAAAATTACACCACCCTTCATACCTACACGAAAAACTCGAATTCTCCAAACGAGACGCTAGAAACCCTGACTTACTTATATTTCCTACATACACAAAGACCGCTTTTCGTGGCACCTTCAGATACTCCGCTACAAAATGCTGGTAACATTCCACCACCTTTCAAAAAATGCATCACAATTGGAGTTTTTAAACGTAAATTAAAGGAATACCTTTTAAATGAGCAAAAAAATTCTACTTAATATGATTTCTCAGCTGTCTGCCACTCGTAATCTTTATATAAATCTATGTACTCTCTTTTTGAATTTAGTATTACACTTACCTTTTTAACGATAACTACCGTTATTACAATATAATATTTTAGTTGCGGGCGTCTTCTAGTTCTTCATAATTTTTTGAGTAACTCGATGACACCCGCAACTCCGTTGCGCCAAAATTCGTTTATCGCGAATGAACCGTGTATTGTTCGGGGATAAAAAGTGTTTTGTCCTTTCCCGGGACTCAAAGCATCTATAGATATACCAATATTCAGCAAAATCAGTTCAATGGTTTGGGCTTGAAGAAGCAACAGATAGTCAGACACACTTTCGCTTTTATAATATTATAGTATAAGTGTATAGTATGGATACTCGTTTAACACAAAAAATAGGAAGTATAAAGGAACTTTTCGCTCAAATTCTAAGTCAAATTCTGTTTTGGAATTTTCCATCCACAAATATTTGTTGACTAGGCTCAGTGTCGCAGCTGCTATGCAATATCCTCATTTATCGCACGTAACAATGCGTGCTTCTTTTCTCTTGCGCTTCCTCTCCTCACGCGATGTCGTATACAAAAGTGATGGCAACCCCAGTTTGCGGCTATCGTGCAACTGGCAACCATAGATATTTATGTACAAAATGCATAAAACTTTAATTCTGTATCAAAATTATTAAAAAATCGATGCTTCAATTTTGATGAAGTACTATGTCTGTTTACGGGCTGGCAACCCTAGGTTGCGGCCGACTTAGAGCTGGCAACCATTTATACCTTATTTTGTCTCGTCATTTTGTTTCAAATGATGTAAAATTTATTGGAAAAAAGATACATGCAAATTTATGCATTTATCTCATGAACATTGAACTTAATTAAAGGTACTTGCGGCCTCTTTTGACAAGGCAACCCAATATTAATTCATTCTATACGTTCTAAAGATTATTTTAAAATATATTTGATCGAAAAAAACGATTCATGCAGGATTTTACGGTGGGATCCATTAATAAAACAAGTATAGATGTCATTTACAAAGGTAAACGCCAGACTATTTAAATAAAATAAGGTTGTTTACTGAATTTTGAACTTTATTTTCGCTAGTCTATTAGTGACATAATTTCTAAGCTTCCTCAGTTGTATAAACGTGACGTAGGTTATAAGAAGCAAAAAGGCGATCTGATCGAGCATCCATATTTCGTACCATTCCAAATCATGGGATAGGCGTAGGTGGGCAGCACCTGAAGAAAAAGAAGAAAATATTACATAATATAGTGTAAGAAGGGTTAATGAATGCCTACAATAATATTGAACAATACATTTATTGCACAATAAGATTGAAAGGCGATTTGAATCGGAACTAGGTATCAATATAATAGAAATTGATTTTTTCGTGCAATGTTTTCATGTTCAGTCGAAGCAACATGCAGCTGGCAGCAAGATTTATCTGCAGCTGTAGTGTTGCTATTTGTACCAAAACGTAAACGAACACGTCGTTATTTTTATCACGATCGTGATATTCCGTGCTCTTAAAAATAATATAGTAGGGAGGATTCAAGAAGGTGATGCTATTTTTTATAAGTTATTTCATACCGATCAAATTTTTGTATAGTAGTAGATTAAGGCCGTCCCCCGAGCAAACGACCTTAGCCAGAGCGCACCAAAACCATATTTTTTTTACTTACCTTAGTTCAAAATTGACTTAAAAAAATTTAAAACGGGGAATATGTAGTTTATGATACTGTCGATCTATTAGTGTGTGTTTCAAATAAAAGTAATTTGTAAATCCTAAGGAGATGCTGAATGTATGCTTGAATTTTAATAAATTGGTTTTACTTTGGAAGCTGATATCATGACTATAATAAACAAAAATAGGAAATTTAAAACGGGGAAAGGAATGTCTATATACTGAAGATTATTGCTGTATTTTTATTATAACTTTGTAACTTTCAAATTATGAGTTTATAGGGCTTGAAATACGGTATAAATTGTATGGATGATTATTGAGGTCATGCTTAACCAAAAAAATCACCGTCAGCCGTATTGCAGACGGGGGATTCAACGTCAGTCACGTTACTGAATACCGATGTAATTTTTTTTTTGAAATATAAAGTCATTTTATATCGTACTTACATCATTTACACAGGTGAATGTTTATACTTTGTAAATAATAAAGACAACCGTCAGTCGTTATTATGACGGTAGAAAAACCATCAGCCAGTGATATGAGTTATAATTAATAACCATGCTGCGCGCTCAATGTATCTGAGAGCGTCGCGTAATCATTTTGGCAGATGAATTGACGATCTTTCCACTAACAAGTATTCAGCTGACGACGATTTTCGTTTGAATTAACAATAATATTGTTTCATATAGCAATTTAATTCCTTATTATATTAGTTTAATACTCGCCTCCGTCTTTAACCCGTCAATCCCCAAGCGGCAGCCGGCTGCCGCATAAGTATTGAAAATCTATTGTGTCTGCAGTGCGATACCCACGATGGAGGTGTAAATTACGCCTCCGTGGTCTAATGGTTTAGACTTTAGAGCGTGGCTCTTGACTCGGGTTGTGGGTTATTTCCAAGTTTTATTAAGTTAATGCAGGCTGATCAGTGATAACCTGATTGTCTGACAAGTAAGATGATCCATGCGTCGGATGGGCATGTAAAAAGTCGGTCCTGCGCCTGATCTCGCCAGTCATGTCGGTCGTCTGTTCTGCTTATTACCGGGTTACGAGAGTTAAAGGAATAGAAAGTGCTATTTTTTAATTATTATTAATACTAAACTATGACATTTTAGGCTGCTGAAAAAATACATATTCTTTAATAAATGAAAATAAAAACCTTTTTCTGATGTTTCTTTTTTTCCTAAGTATTTATTTTATGAACAAACTTAAACTAAACGCTAAATATAAGATTAATAAGTATTTTTTTCGGTAATAAATACTTATTTTTATTAAGTAAGTAACAAAATATTCATCAATTATTATCACATTAAAAATCATAATTCAATTTATCGCCACTACTATCTGATCTGTCTATATTAACGTTTTGTCCTTTTCCAAATTCATCTTCGTCACATTTTGTAAAGAAAACGTACGAAAATTAAAGCTTTATAATTAATGCGTTGCGCCAAAATTCAATTATCTCACAGGAACCGTACACTTTGTCCGGAAAAAAGTATCTTATGTCCAGAATTCAAAGTACCTCCATGCCAAATTTCAGCAAAATCTCTTCAGCGATTTGAGCGTAAAGAGGTAACAGACTGACAGACAGGCAGAATGGAATCGTTTTATATGCGTGTCTCTAAAATATGTGTGCTAAAAATGTTGAGCGTAGTATGTGTTGCTGTAATTCGGACTTGCAGGAGGAAATATCGCTCTGTCAATTGTATATTTCAGCTTTTTTTTTTTCTCCCTTTGAACATCTGCAATCGGCTAGTTATAATCATAATCACATCTTATTAATTATTAAATTGGGTTTTATTTGTCCAAACTCCATTAGGTGAGTCCAAGTTTGCTGTATTGGCCACTATCCTATGGCCCTATCTATTGTCAATGTCCAGTATATTCCACTTTTTTTAGTCGTGATTTATGTGTATTACTGGTAATGAGGGCTCTTGCTAGTATGTTAACATGTTCCTGTAATCTTTTTTTGTATTCGGTGCTGTCGTTTTGCTTCCTCTTTGACACTTAGAATGTTAAGCTGATGATCGTGAATTTCTGTGTTGCGTGTGAACCAAGGTGCATTGGTAATGGTTCTTAGGGCTTTATTTTGAAATCTTTGCAGTATTTCATGGTTCGAGTTACTTGCTGAGCCCCATAACTCTATTCCATAGGACCAGATTTGTTTCACAATACTTTTATACACTAGTATTTTATTGTGTACAGATAGCTGCGATGACCGTCCTATGAGCCAGTTCAGATTGTTGAGCCCGTCACAGACTTAGCTATAATATATATTTATAGTATTATTTTATTTTATTTATATATATTTAGCTGCTTAATATCAATCAATATTTAAAAATAAATTAATCATTAAGAGGTAATACATCAAATACGTTAAAAAATACATTAACTACTTTATAAATAAGTAAGTAAATAATTTTTATATCAATTATTACAGGGAACAATAAAAAAATAATAATAATAATAAAAAAAAAGAAAGACTATATATAAAAAACTAAATCTAAGTCGGAGGCTGCGGGCAATGTACCCAAGAGGCTGGCAGCATTACCTCGCTGTATCGCAAGACTGATACGTTGGCCGAGGTAAGCGCCAGCTCTGGGATCGTTAGTTTTCTCAACCAGTCTTTGGGATAACTCCTTGAATAGTAGTTTGGCACCAGGGCCCCACGGGCCCAGGGTCTCAACCCCGAAAGGTACAAAAAAGTAATCACTCCCCAGTGCTTCATACTTTCTTCTTTTGTTTGTCTCCGCTTGTGCTGCCGCAGCTCCCGCCTCTCTCGTTGTGGCCGTCACGTGCGACGCCGCCAGCGTATCCACGCAGGTGGCGTCCCATACGAGAGGCCTCCCACGGCTCCACGGAACGAGCGTCATTCCGTCGGGCCTTTTGCCGTCGTCACGTGCGATACCGTTCGGCTCAAGAGTGGCCGGCACGTTGACGGAGACAAGGGCCCTGCGGATCACGTCGTTCAAGGAAGCATGGCGGGACTGGCGGCCGACACTGCGTCGACAAGACAGGCCGTGATGACCCTGGCGGTCTACTGCGGCGCCGCAGTGGCAGCGATGGGGTTCGCTGATATTGGCTCCTAATCGCAAACTGAGTGATAGATTGAATGTATGATTATCTAATAGTGTTCCGGTATTGGATGATGGGTTTGCCTGGAGCCAGTAGCCTGATTCCGGCTCGGCGGACGCTAGGGGACGCGCGCGATCTGTGGCGGACGAGGAATTTAGTATGTCTGTTAGTGCCAAATTAATTAGGGGTTCATCCCAATTCTTTTGGATGTTGGGGTTAGCTGGAACGTCACTGGGACAAACACGCTTCCAAGCGTTGATCGCCTCAGCTAGTGACTGAATGCCTATGTTTCCAAAAGAATTGGTGATGATTTTGATGAAAAGAGGATGAATGCTGTGAGCTGAAAAAAGGAAGGCGGGAAGAGACACGCTGGACACACTTCTGAGACCCAAGCCGCCGAAACGAATGGGAAGAGTGGCTTGGGCCCAGGAGGTGTCAGAGATTTGACAGTTAAAAATATTAATTACTGTGTCTTTTAAAATAGAGTCTAAATGGGAAAGAAGGTTGGGACACTCCCACAGAGGGCAGCACCTCAAGACATATGTAAATTGGGGCACAAACAAACGAATTATTTGGTAAGCCATATGGGATTTTATTGCGACGAGTTTGCCAGAAGATTCTACGAATTTTGGTTTTTGTTCCGAAACGTAAGGCTCAAAACCGTCATTTAATATGGGGGCACCTAAAAGGCGGAGGGATTCTTTACTGAGAATTTTGATACTAGGGGCCAAATTGTTAAATTCCGATATAATTACGTCGTGCGGCTGTGTGATTGGGCTATTCAAAAAAAGCTCACATTTGGAGAAATTTAAATCCAAATCTATTGCTTTAAATTTCTCTATTAATACCTGCAAATCGTGGAGAACTGTAGCCGGGTCACCACCGAGGGTGCCATCATCCAAATACCAGACGTTAAATTCAGATTGGAGGGATGTAATTGTAGAATGTATGGCAAGGCTGAAAATAGCGGGGCCCAGAGGATCGCCTTGCTGGCAACCAGTAGAGGATAGTAGGCAATCCCTGTTATATAGAAGTGTCGAATTGGCGCCGTAGCTTTGGAGGATGTATTCATATATTTCGGGAATGTGGTTATGGACTTCCTTGAGCAGAGCGCTTCTAGATACGGAGTTGAAGGCATTTTTTACATCAACCTTCACGATCACTTGTCCGGTTTTGGATTTAATATAGGTACGGAGGGCGTGAACGGCGGCTTCACATCCACCCTTACTCCCAAAGCCAAGTTGTACAGGCTGAAAAACATCTCTAAGTTTATTCGTAATGTGCTTACAACAAATTTTCGATGCGATTCTACGGTAGGTGCAACCGACCGCTATGGGACGAATACCACCATCTTTTTTCTTTAATGCGCATAAATTAGCGCCATATAAAATATTCGTGAAATCGTGGTGGACCTTGCCAGATAGCATCAAATTTATTAAGGTCGTCAGGTCCTCTAGAAGCGCTCTGCTGGAGTCTTCAGATGCACTGATTAAGTCCTTCAGGTGCTGGGGACTTAGACCATCGTAACCGCTGGCCGATCCAGTCCGGAAAGACATTATCGCGTTTTTTACATCTTTTATGGAGGCCTCTACGGGTTGCACAGAAGGGCTAGACGAAGGAGGTATGTTCGGTGATGGGAGTGTGGGATGTTTGTCACGGAGGGCTTCTAGGGTGTGTGCGTTGTATTGGGCTATGCTATCGCTGGAAAAAAGCATGTTGGCAGCACCTTTTAGGTCCCCATCGCTGATCTTAGATTCGATTTTGTGTATCGAGTTGTGTTGTTTACGAAGAAGATGCGGGGGTGAGTTATCATGTGAATGAAGGTGTAGAGAGGCATTGATGGTGAGGTTGTTAAAGTTGGAGCAGTTGTTTTTAATGATAGAAGTGAGTGATTTTTTTTATCTTGGATTGCATGTAGGACATGGAACGGAAAAGTGAGTAGACTTTCCCATCGCTGGCAGCTGTCGGGATGTGAAATGACCTCTCTAATTACAGATGAAAGTTGCTTGGCTACTTGAACCCTAGCACCTTTCGGGATGCGTTTAAGGATGGGTAGTGACAATTTGTAGTTTGAAATTTTTTGCCAGAAAGGAATGTTGCATGACGGGGATGGGGTTGTTGTGGGTGTGCTACTGATATTTGAGCTGTGGTTGTGTGTCTTACCTATGTGAATGTTCAGGCCTTTTACCCCTTTGAAAGACCGGTTGCAAAACTGGCAGCGTATGAAGTTGATCGGTTCGCTCGCAGTCTCCGACATGTAAAGCTTATAAAAGAAATTACTAAACTAAAACAATTTACAAAGGGCGCGTAATAGTTAGTAAGGAAAAAATAAAACCTAAACAAAATAGTAGTGAAAAAAAAAAACCTTAAGTATAATATAATAAAGGGCTATACTAAACTACCTTAAAGAATTCATAACAAATAAAAATAATATACTATACTCGAAATACTTAATAATATTAGATATAAGTAGGTACTTTTTCCTCTGCCTCTTGTTTCTTGGATGCGTGAACCAACGACATCAAAATATACTTCTATAGCGTGAACATATCGAGAGCTGCTGCCGGTTCCAAAGCCGATGCCAGAACAGTCTACCCGCTGTCTGCGTCTCTTGGATCAACGACTAAATCTTCTTTTTATTATTGACAAATTGAACGGGATACATTTAATATTATCTTAAAAAGTTCGAAAACTATGCTGCGTCTTTCCTCGACAGACTGGACAGAAGGTGTGAAATGGAAAAGGGCTTCTCAGAATTGTTTATATTTTTACATAGGTACTATCTTGCAAGACTTGCAGTACGTAAGTATGAGGAGATTATCTCGTGACAATACTCACGGTTTTGCCCGCTTGGGCTGCTGTGAATTACTGATTATGGCAATATTAATGCTGAAAAGGGAGTGTTTTACACTGAATGCTTAAACTTGTATAAATTTTTCTATTTTTTATCCAAAAAAATTGCAGGGAAAATTTTTAACTTATATATTTATATTTATATATTTATAATAAGGCATATTATCAGTGGCGAAGCGTCCATATAACCCGATTCCCATCGGCTTCCCTTAGGGCTTAGAAAAATCGAATATATGGGCCAACGACATATTTATCTAATAAATATTTTACATACCTACTTAAAAAACTTTGAATTCACAATGTTATATGCAATAAATTTTTCTCTCACTTGAAATACATAGTTTGAATTAATAACTATCGCCTACAAATTTTAAAAGGCAATGCAATGTGCGGGCGCAGATAATCAAATAAGCCGCAGGATTAGCGGCTTATTTCTCCATACAACGACAGTTCATAGTAAGCATCTGTCCTTTTCATTCCTGTGAACTGGTCGTCATGTTCTGTCTCGTTCTAGCACGCGCGATATATACTTGGAAATAACTCGATGCCCGACGAGTTATTACGGAGAAAGGTTAATTAGCAACGCACAAGTGCAAGCGAGATAGATGAGTCATGAAGTAAAATTGTTATGATTCGAATTTAAGAATGAATGTAGCGACATTATACTTTTGCTGGCGCGTAATACATTTTATTTTGGTAGGATTTTTTGTAATACGACTTTATTAAGAATGCCTTTAGCGGTACTAAATATGACAGGCGCGTAATACATTTTTATTTTGCTGGTTTTTAGATTGACATATTAATATGGCGGATAGTGTGTTTGTAAACAACATGTCGTTTGTTTTGTTTTGTCGAATTTAAATTTTGTTTTAGCGTTAGAACTTAGAAGAGTGTCGTGAATTAAATTAATTTATATTGTGACTTGTGAATTGTGAGTCGTACGACGTAATCGTGTAGTTCGGAAAATATGGCATTAATTCAGAAAGACTGTTGTCTGACAGATTATATTTTGCTGTCGAAGGAAACTTTGTTTTCCAAACTTAGTTTTGAAAATTAAAAGCATGTCATTCAATTATAAATTACCAAAATTGGTAAGTAGATTTTTTACTCCGGCTTCCCTTCTCAAAATATTCACCCCTCGCCACTGCATATTATTCTATACTAAATCTACATGTCACAGAAATATATATTATAGCTGAGTGTGTGGTCACGCGAAAATTAGTATAGATAATATATATTTATATGCCTAGCTATAAACATATTAATATATATTATAGCTAGGTCTGTGACGGGCTTTAAGCTTTTTATTTTTATTTTTTTTATTATTAAATAAGGGGGCAAACGAGCAAACGGGTCACCTGATGGTAAGCAACTACCGTCGCCCATGGACACTCGCAACATCAGAAGAGCTGCAGGTGCGTTGCCGGCCTTTTAAGAGGGAATACGCTCTTATCTTGAAGGTTTGCAGGTCGTATAGGTCCGGAAATACTGCTGGTGACAGTTCGTTCCAGAGAAAAAATAATTGAAGAGCTGCAAATTTGCCTCATTTTTCTTTGTTTTCAGGTGTGTAACCCAGGTAAGTTTCCTATCCAGAGTGAAGCCCAGATATTTGACAGCTGTCTTGTGTAGTAGAATATCCCCATCTAATGTAGCTGGTCCTGTCCCCATCTAATAGTTTTCTTTACTGAGAGTAAAGGTACCGTGGGTAGATTTAGTGCTACTGGACTTTTTCATACATTTTATATTTTTTCCATATTATGACCTTGCAGTATGTCTGAGGCCTTATTTGGCATTTCAGCATACATGCATCTTTTTTGTCGTCTATCTTGTAAGTGTTTGTAAATATTTTTACACGAGCTGTATTAACATTGTATGTTGTTTTTTGTCCATATATTCTACACACGAATTCTTCAATTATTTTTTTTAACTTCGTAAATACTATACGAATAGTGTATATTAGATATTTCTGTAAAATATTTTATGTAATTCTGTGAAGTTTTCAAAATTTCATAAGATTTTTTGTAAATATGCTACACGAGCTGTATTAACATTGTATGTTGTTTTTTGCCCATATATTCTACACACGAATTCTTCAATTATTTTTTTTAACTTCATAAATACTATACGAATAGTGTATATTAGATATTTCTGTAAAATATTTTATGTAATTCTGTGAAGTTTTCAAAATTTCATAAGATTTTTTGTAAATATTGCTACACGAGCTGTATTAACATTGTATGTTGTTTTTTGCCCATATATTCTACACACGAATTCTTCAATTATTTTTTTTAACTTCATAAATACTATACGAATAGTGTATATTAGATATTTCTGTAAAATATTTTATGTAATTCTCTGAAGTTTTCAAAATTTCATAAGATTTTTTGTAAATATTGCTACACGAGCTGTATTAACATTGTATGTGGTTTTTGGACATACATTCTAGACACTAATTCTTCAATTATTTTTTTTAACTTCATAAATACTATACGAATAGTGTATATTAGATATTTCGGTAAAATATTTTATGTAATTCTCTGAAGTTTTCAAAGTCTCATAAGGTTTTTTGTAAGTATCGCTACACGAACTGTATTAACATTGTATGTTGTATTTTTCCCATACATTATACACACGAATTCTTCAATTGTATTTTTCATTAATATTATACGAATAGTGTATATAACATATTTCTGTAATAGATAATTCTCTGAAGTTATCAAAATTTCATAAGGTTTTTATTTAGATTTTCAAAGAACTCTTGACTTTGTAGATAAAAGGTTCCACCGGTACATCTAGTAAATAATAAAAATAATGTGAATGGAAAGTAATTTCAATTTGCTGAGAAAACTAAAATAATAATAGCTCCCACACCGGTTTCGGTGACGGTGGCCGGTTTCATTGAAATCAGGCCAGCTACGCAGGAGTAATTTTATAGTGCCCAAATGTGTGCGCAGTACACAAGAGCACTCTCTATTCCTTTTACTCTCATAACCCAGTGGGATGGAAGACCGATACGACTGGCGAGAGATCAGGCGCTAGACTGAATTTTTACATGCCCATCCGACGCATGGATCATCTTACTTGTCAGACAACCAGGTGATCAGCCTGCATTGTCCTAACCAAACTTAGAAATAACATGAGCCGCGCTCTCTACCACTAGACCACGGAGCTAAAAACTAAAATTCATTAAGCGTATTAGACTGCGTAGTGTTAACATTTTAGACTGCATAGTCTAAAATGTCATAACTCATAATTGAGTATTAAATTAATTTTATAATTTATACCGAATGAAATTGCTATATAAGACTGTTTAATTGTTAATTTACACGAAAGTAACCGTCAGCTGAATGTTTGTAGGTGACGTTCTCGTCAGGACAATATTTTTACATAAAAATGTTTTTGGTGGGATTTCATTTCTTGTTGTTGTTTTCAAGTCATTTCAAGTTGGTTTTAAATATGTTTTTTTTTTGGTTACCTTTTTTCTTTTCTTTTTGGTGTATTTCTTGTACATCAGCCACGCCTTTTTTCATAGCCCACTCTCTTTCTTTGCCTTTTTTGTTTAATGATTTATCGTTCTAAATAAGAGGTAAATCCGAGCGAAACCTCGCTCTTAGGCGATTACATTTCACTATAACTGCTTGTTGTGCTTTAATACAGCTAAAATCAATATTTACAAGGTGTACGCCTGTTCAGTGTCCACACGAGAAAGTTGATGAACCAATATCAATTATCACTGGTCAAACTTAACCCTTGGCTTTCGTAGATCGTAGTAGCGTATGCGACCCAGATTGGAAATTGCTCACGGTAAACGAATTCTCTATTGAAAATTTCAAATTTAGATTTTACGGGTGCTATTTCATGTTTAAGACCGATTTTAAAAATAAAAACAGTACAACATACAAACTCATACAACAAACGTGATTGTTTGCTATTTTTTCCTTTTGATAATATTATTATTATTCATACATCGACATATTATGTATATTATGTTTCGGTGCACTACCGTGCCCCCAGATATTGCTCAATATCGGCCCTTTATGGTTTAATAAAAATTAAACTAGCTAAAAGTTTCGTTCAATCAGTGCAAAATATTCAATATTAACCCTCCACTGTTGTCCACGTAGGAGAGTTCATACCTTTTGTGTTGATGGTAAGCTCAATATAATGGAGGATCAGCTTCTTCGGATCCACAATCCGGTTGGTAAATAAGTGTGATACCTCCTTTGCTCGTCTGCTATAACTGCAACAGTCCATAATATAATATTATATTTCTCCTATGACCATATAGTTATATACTTTCCAATAAGGGACCAAAAATTACATTTCTTTAAAATGTTCTTCTTAGTAAGCCTTGTTCTCGTTATTTATCGTTTCGTTATATGCAATAAGTAATAATTGAATCTACCTTTCATTTGATAATATCTTTTGTAAAGCATCTGATATGTGTCGTGCCATGTTTGGTGAGAACGGCACTTGGATCGCGTAGCCCGCTTTCACGGCGTTGTGGGAGTTGGTGTGTTGGTCCACGAACGAAGGGACTGTAATCAGGGGCACTCCAAACTTCACTGCTTCTATCGTGCTGAGCAGACCACAGTGTGTTATGAACACCTTCACGTTAGGGTGAGCTGGAAATGTATATTTTCATTTAACATCTTGTATAAGATTATATAATTATTCCACAGTTAAATAACTTTTTCTTTTTAAAACCTCTTCTTATTCATATTTTATATGAAAAAAAAAATATGTATTGCTAAGAATTTTTATCTTTCCGTGTACTTTTATCAATGTTAACATAAATAATAATTCATCTTACCGAGTATACTCGTCTGTGGCATCCAAGATTTAATATGTACGTTATTAGGAATATTGTTGAATGAAGCATCCAACTTCCATAAAATTGTTTGTGGCATATTTTTGAACACTTTAATCAATTCTTCTATTGTGCTGTTGCGTAACATATCTACACGAATTATGGAACCCAGACTAAAATAAACAACTCCTTTGGGAGATGCATCTAATAATTCCTGCAAATCCTGAAATGTGACAAGTTTAGCATTTTTTATTCCCTCGAAATTATTATATCTATAGCGTTTTTAAAATAGCACTTATTATTTTTTACGAGCATGCTTCAATTTCTAAACATGATAACGCCATAAATCATGACTAGGACTACAATAACAATATATAGTTGGGGGGGGGGGGCTTAGCATAGGCTTCCAACATGTGTCTAGTTATCATGGTATAGAAATCAGATTTCTCACGTGGTGGGTAAAATATCTATATTGAAATGTCGGATCTGTCAGATTAAGATGGGATAAAAATGTTTAGTATACCCCAAAGAAGCTTCCATATAAAGCACTGACGATTCAAAGGTCAGGTAAGCCTGTAGGGACATTTTAAAATACAAATAAATAAAGCTTCATACATATTTTCATATCTAAGCTTCGGAGATATTTTGTTTTGCTCTAAAGTCTAAACTAAATGATTAATTAGTCCTTGTTGTCTAAAAATATATTTATTGCAATATATTCAGAAAATTGCAATAAATAAGCAATTTTCTGAATATATTTTCCTTTTCAAAACTTTAAAATGGCTGCAGTTTCTGAACCCACCGCTAAAATAAAAAACGCTCTTATTTTTTTTATCAGCTTTACCTAATGTACAAAACCTACTACTACCAGGTCTCCATGACGCTCAAGTGACTACATAAATAGCCCTCCCTCCTCTCCCTCCCCTCCTCTACTATAAGTCACGAGTCACTAGATGTTTCCCACAACTTGCTATTAATGCTATCAGCTATTTAGATTTGACGAGGCAATTGTTAGTCCATAAAAACATAACGTACAATAAGATAATTTTGCTATCATGCTCGACGATTTTCGTTATCAACGTTTTTCTTCCGTCGTCTGCTAAATACATTTAAGAAATTTCTTGACCACTAAAAACGACGATTTGTATATTGGATCAATTTTTTGCGATCGAAATGTTTATGGTTGATTATTAGTTGATTAAACATATTATTAAGAGTACTGTTAGGGCGAAGACAGCTGCCAATTCGACATCTTTGTGCAATTTTCTAGACGTACCTATACAGGATGGAACAAAAACAAGTGATAATACTTTAGGGTGTGTACGTGTTCCCTGTAGAGAGCTCACTGTAAAAGTAGCAGCGCTGAAAGACCAATTTTTTTTTTTCACTTTTGTATGGGCAAGGGCCCAAGCATCACGAGTTTCCCCATACAAAAGTGAAAAAGAAGACATATCCAATTCGAGACCACTCACACCCTTGTCGTCCGATCCGGCGGTTTTAAGGGCCCTCTCTCCCTAAATTAGCAGGTCGATTGTCTGTCAGTGCGAATATCGACGTAAATGACATTAAAATAACATTCATAACAGCGCGCCTTGTACGGTGGCGGTTACGACGCTCGCCGCGTTCATGATAGGGCGAAATAGGAGAAAAAACGATTTTAAGGCTTAATATAATACATATTTCAAAAAAGTAAAAAGAAAAATTATTAACTTATGTATTGCAAAGCAGTAGATATTTTTTATATATTCTTTTGATAAATAATGAAGGAGTAAAGTGGTTTCATTCAGCGACTTGGAGGTGATTTGGTTTTTTATTTCTTAATTATGTGATACCGATAGAAAAAATATGGCAAAACCAAATTACGTATCATATCATGTAGATTACTAATTATTTTTTGTCAGGTATAATTTCTCTGTTAATGCCGATGAAAAGTTGTTTCATCTGCACGATTTTTTCAAAAGAGCAGCCTTAAGTCCACACCCGGACATTTTATCATCGGTCGTCCGATGACTTCACTACCTAACGTACAAATTATAAGATCAGAACATACAGCCTGAGACGAGATTCCACTTCATTGAACAATTGAAACAACAGTTTCACGATGGAGCAAAGAATTTGCATCGGAACTGCAAATACGTACTAAATGGCGTTCTGAGATCAATTTTCTCAAGCTGGGTACGATGTTGGTCGTCAAAGAGGATAACGTTCCACCTCTGAAATGGAAACTGGGACGTGTCATCGCTGTCCGTCCAGGCCGTGATGGTGTAGTACGTGTTGCCGACCTTCGAACTTCTTTAGGAATTATAAGAAGATTTTTTCGAAAATTTTCCCATTCCACACAATATTATCAATCTATATTACGGCCCTGGGTTAGATGTATATTGTATTTTACGTTTAATTTAAGGTCTATTCTTATTAGTTTTGTTTATAGTTTTAATAGGATATTAATTTGTAATTTACGTTCATTACTATTTTCTATTGAGTATTTTTGGTTGAAAGTGTCTTTCGACGCCTGGGGGCATATTAAGAATTGTTTAAAGAGTTGGATAGTCTTAGATTTTTAATGTCACATTTATTATTGTATTTTTTCTCGGTCTAACAACGGTCTAAACTCTAATATATTGATGTATTTTTTTCAATTTGTATCAAATATTTTCCTGTTCGGAATTTTTATTCAATTCGCCAATCAAGTTTTGATTTTAATAATTACACAATATAATGGATTATTATTATTAATAATAATTTTAAAGGACCTTTGGCAGTGGTGGAACTTTATCTGGAATGTGGTATCCTCCAACTTCAATGGCGTTCGGTGGAAGACTTATAGCTGGTGCATAAGATGGATGACTGTTTAATAGCAATAGAGAAACTTTGGAAATAGCGTCGTAGAATGACGGCAACGAAACGCCTCTGGCTTTTGCTATGGGCGCAAAAATATTGTTGTATTCCTTCTCCGTTCTTGAATCAAATTTCCTAAAACATGCAAAATTTATTCATAAGACCTACAAAAAGCACATGATGTGCTAATCTGAGTAAAAGTTAATCGTGGATTAATATCAATTATCTGATTTCTCCTTCGTCTTAATCAAATTGTGTTATTTTTAAGAACAATCAGCAAACTCAGTCTGGCGTAAGTCAGCTATAATGAATTTCGTAAATTAATTAAATACTTTGATGTAATACTATTTTTTTCGCCCAATATGTTTTTCAAATTATCCTAAAAATGTACTTCTAACTTGCGTATGAGCTCTGAAAAATATCTTACCAGGTAACTCTGAAGTAGGTAAATGTATTTAAAAGTCTCGTTACAAAGTTCATGGGTGGCAGGAAAGCTGTTATCATGAATGGCGACGCTGCCAAATCTCTCGTGAAGTCCACTAGTCGCTGCACTTCTGGATGGATCACGGTCCCACAGAAAACGATCCATGGCACATTTTGAACAGCAGCATATCTAGATAATATGTGACATTTTTGTTTAGACTTTTTTGTTACAGTTACGTCTTTATCTGTGTGAAGGTACTTTAGAAAAATCTTATGCTGCTAACCTTTAGTTATTTTCACTTTGTTACGTTTATTATATTTAATGAATAATATTAAAAGTTCATCGAATTTAATATTAATTATAAGCATTTAGAATTTTTTACCCAGCATCTAAGTCCGTGAACAGCCATTCGCTTAATATGGCATCAAATTGGGTATTGACCAGGGCGTTCTGCATCGCCGTGGAGTTGAGAACCCAGCTCGAACGCCATAATGCGCTTGAATGGATAAAATCTATTTTCCAAAAGTCCAGTTTCGTGAAATCCATTTCTGTGATAAGTATACAAAAAACCAATAAATAAATAATGGAAGAGAAATATTAGAAGTTTTTTTTTTTTTAAGGAAACTTTATTAACATTTTAGTTATTCAGTAGGATATAAACATATAAATTGTCCAAACCAAAAATCTCTTAAGCACAATCATATTTTGCGTCATAGCTCAGTAATCCATAACAGTATCATAAACGTTTTTGTTTTCCAATATACGTGACAAAAATTTTGTATAGTCAAAATTCGTCTGGTGCATACGACAATATGTGAGTGACTACGTCGTAAACTTTTCTGCAAAGCGCATTTTTATCGTTAGTCCTAGACACGGCTAGTTATAAAAATAATATGCACCTACTTATTTTTTACTTGGATTGTTAAATTAGTCGGAGTCATTGGAATTCGCGGAATCAATACCATCCCACTTCCGTGTTCCTGTTATACTTATTCATCTTATTGCTTTACAATATTACGTCTCAAGCATACTTTAGCACGTGCTGTTATATAAGATTGCTCTTGTATTATAATAATATGTCGAATTAACATTACTTACTGGAATAACATAAATTTTTGCGAAGACAATTCTGATAAATCTAGGTAGTTGAGTAACTATTCTATAACAACAAATCACGTCAGAATATTAGAATAGATGCATATTTATAACGAAATAATATTACTTTTTTTGCAAGTGGTATGCGTATTTTTTAATCGCTTACGGATTTCGTCAGTCAACCCGTGATCACGGCAGCTGGAAACGTGGGGAAGGAAACGTGACAAAATCCATAGGTGATTAAAACATACGGAATAACATACATACATACAATACACTGAGTATAAATTTATGTTGCCTATCCATATAAAGAAAGTGGTATACCTGACCAGTAATGGGCAACCGAACTTATGTCAATGTAGTGCAGGTTCGTTGGTGGGTTTGGTTCAGGAAACGGTGTAGCGAATGTCACCTGAGAACAAAAGGTCAATGTTACTCGGAGCTACGGAGCGATATTTATACACAATGCCTTGACACCCGGAAAATAATTATGACAATGCATAATAATCCTTTTGTATTGGACAATGGTCTTATACACTTCTTTGCCTATTATACACTTGTTAGCAAAAATATGTAACTCAACTACTCGACTTTAGATGATAAGACAAGACAAAAAGAGGAGACCACAATGAAGCACTTTGGCGGGAAGATATAGGCTTCCCACAATATAGCAATTTTCACATACGGAGTCTCATTAAATAGGGGGTTTAGGCCTTTGCTCTCAAAAAACATAAATGACACTTATAAGAAAACAATACATATTTCTTTTCTTACATTGGCCAAAAATGTCTAGTTAATAATGATTACTTTTCAATTTTCATGTAAAATAAAACCACTGTAACTATGTTTATGTGGTCATAATATATCTAAATGTATATTTTACTTACTTCATGTCCTGCATTTAATAATATGTTTTTTATTTCTGAAAGTAGGTTGTAATGACTCCTTGAGAGTCCCGACTGGAGACAAAGTATGTGGTAGCTAGTCGCCGTCGCCGCCAACCACAGCACCACAATGTTATGCAGTAACACCATTTCTAAAATATGGAAATCAAAACCATAAGTAACTAATCTAATTGTTCAAGTTTACGGAAACACGAGTTTCACACTAAAGGCCGTTAGCTAATTAATATATTAATGATCGTGAACATGATAACGCCATTCACGACTTAAGAATGTTTTACATTCTTTCATACATAAAATAAATACACTAGATATTGCCCGCAACTTGTGTTCAAATATGTGCAGTTTATGCACAAGTAGCATTCTACTAATAAGCAAAAAAGAGAAGTAAAAATAAAATCTTATATAAGTATTATATAATTCTCGTGTCACAATGTTAGTTACTATACTCCTCCGAAACGGATTTACTTACTGATTTTTACCAAATTTTATATGCTCATTAAGTAGGTCTAAGAATCGGCTACTGGCTACTTTTTATATTGATAAGTGCATTTGTTCAATAAATAATAGTAAATTATTACAAATCGAGACTGACGGCGACCATTGTTTATGCGACGGGATCACGGGATAGCAATGGACGTTGACATGGTGCCAATAAAACTTATTTAGTCACTTCAATAAAATAATATGGGCGAAATACTTTATATGGCAAAACAAGGTTGGCGGGACAGCTAGTATTAATATATTATTAAGGAAAATATAAAAATAACCTGACCGTTCAAAACGTTGATTGAATGTATTTTTAACATTTTAATTACTTGCATTGTTTAATATTGAAAAATTGTTTCGGTACTTAATTGCTTTAAATACTAATTAGGTACCTATATCAAATTCAAAAACACATTTGTTTGCAAAATTGTTATTCTTGTTATCTGAAAATTTAAATTGAAGATTTAAAATCTTAGTGGAATCTGTCGTAATAAGAAGTTATTATTGTTTTCAAAAATATATCCTTCGATCGGAGATTCTCGGAAATGCTATTGTATTCTATTGTTGTCGCGATCACCGGTGCTCGTATGGGGCTTGATGAGATAAATCTGTTGTCAACGAGCTGGCGTTTGATTACACAACATGGTGGCAAAGGAAAAATAAAATATTTTAGAAAGGAAATAAGACTTACATTTTCCATATTATTGTAATTACGGGTAAAGTAAAAAGATTTAGGAGGCAACTTCGTACGCCGGTCTGACGCTTGCAAAAGGTGGATAACTCAGTTCCATCTTTTCACGAAGGCATAAGGGATGCAGAAATAAGACAGCGGGGTACAGGTCAGTCAGTCTGTTGTTAAAACTCAAACCTCATCGGCCCGGACGGGTACGATATTTATGAAACTTTTGCAAATGAATCGGACAGAAACGATATTAAAATTTTGGAGAAAAAATTTAATGAATATTTTGAAATTAAGAAAAATATGATAGTGAAAAGTTTTCAGTTTCTTCATGAGGTGTCAAGAAACTGGTGAAACTATAGACCAATATGTTACTGCATTGGTAAACCGTGCGAGTTCAAGGACCTGGAGGAAGAGTTAATCAGAGATCGAATCGTGTGCGGCGTTCTCGACAAGACGCTCCGCGATCGCCTGCTTCGGCATGAAAACCTGACTCTCGATGCAGCTACTGGCATCTGTCAGGTCGAAGAGGTGTCACAGGAGAGTAGCCGGGTGCTGTAAGCAGGGCAATCTCGCGTGGACGGCGTGAACGCACGTATGGTGCGTTTCGGCGGCAGCAGTAGCCTACTACGCTACTGCCAGCGGGCAGTAGCGTTACAAGAGGGGGTCGCGGCGGACAACGGAGCTGGCCACAACGGGAGAACCGTGGCGCGGTCGGCGGTGCAGACGCCGGTGTGCCGCGACGGAGCTTCTAGAAAACGGCTACCTGTCGTCGATGTGGAGGCAGGCGCAAAAATGTCGACGAGTGTCCCGCCGTAGGTGAACAATGTTATAAATAAGTAATAACATAGATCACTACGCTAGAATGTGTAAGGTGTGGAAAGTATATATGACATAGAAGTAAAAGAGCAAATGCAGCAACCACAGATTTCGGACGCGGCGGCTGAGGCTGACGCAGGGCTGTTTACTATATCGTCCTTGGCTACTGCTGAAATAATTGCGTATTGGAAGATTTTAGTGTAGTATGATATAGTAAGAGGGGAGTTTCAAAAAAATAATACAACAGAGAAAAATCGGCCAAAAATAATAACTTTCACATAAGGCGGTTTTACGATTTTAGTTATAGGGACCGAGCAGAGCGATTACACTGCCACTAGTGACGAATAGCCGAAACTTATGCGAAAATTTTATTGTCAAGCCCAAGTCAAGCTACGGAAAATTATAAGATTTCTTGCGAAATTTCAGTATTTTCAAGAATTGAAATGCATTGTTGTATTCCCGGATGTTCAAGAAAAATAAAGGCAAATCGAACGATGTAAAATTTTACTATTTTCCTGGCAAAAGTATTCAAATGCTATGGCTTATTGAAAAACGAAAGAAATGGATAAAAGCCGGTTAAAACAATAAAACATACGTAAGTATTCAAAGAGTTTCATGAATTATAAGTGTAGACTCGTAAAAACACTAAATTTTGTAGATTATAACCGTAAATTCATTTTTGAGGAACCCAATTATAATATTACCTATATTAAAATATATAACCGTTGCTTCTTTCAGTAAACATCCAAACTGGCTTCCATCTAAATTGATATGCCAATTACACATAAATTTGGATCAAAAGTAAGGATAATTTGGAGAAGTTCTGCCAGGAATTCAACACTGAGGATAGTATTGAACTTTAACCCAGCTTGTCAAAGTGTTGGTTCTCAAAAGGATGATCCTTTGCAAGTAAAAAAAGATTAATAGTGCAGTCTTTGTGTGTTATTTAAAGAATACTTATATGGTGTTTGTACTGAATATGAGGTCCAGACTGAAATTAGTTAAAATTAATAGTGACAGACAAAAGTTGTGAAGATGGTATCGAGCGAATCGCAGAAGGTTGATGAAATAAAAGCATTTATTTTAGTGAACTTGTTTTATTTTATTAATCCACAAGCATGTTCAGTAATTATTATAAGTATTTTTGCATCTTCATTATTTTATTGCAATAATAAACTTGATAGGTGGTTAAACCACCTATCAAGTTTTTACTTTCTATGCTGATGGATACTACTAATTACTTTTTCAGATATTTTCTTAGATAACTAGATAAGCTTTATACATTTTTATTCACGCTTTCGTTCTTTGTTTACAGTTAGAAACTCATCCATACTCAATATTATAAATGCGAAAGTGTTTCTGTCTGTTAGCACTTCACGCCCAAACCGCTGAACCAATTTTGCTGAAATTTGGTATGGATTTACTTTGAACCCCGGGAATGGACATAGTATACTTTTTATCCCGGGAAAATGTACGGTTCTCGCGCGATAAATGATTTTTGGCGCAACGGAGTTGCGGGCGTTATTTAGTTTTTTACTTTAATCCTTCGATCGCGGATTCTTGGAAATCTGTTGTTCGAAATCGCATGTGGCCACTTGGGAGTGTAAGTATTAAATCATTTTATAGTCTAAAACATAAAAAAATTAATTATAAACTAGCCGGGGTCAAAGAATGCGAAGCCAAAGTCATTCACAAGTTACTTCTTTTACTCGTATCGTGTCGCTGCTGTCGAATTACAACGCCCTCTATAGTTTCTGCACAGTCCCTATAATAGTATATTACTAAATTTTTTTAATGTCATATTTTTTTCGTGACTAATAGACTATTTACTAGTAAAAAATTCAAAACTATGTGAGTTAGTATCAAAGTTGTGTCCGTTTTGTTACCATAATCAAGTTGAATAGAAATAAAACTATAATATATTTTAAGACTCTGGCGTATTTATTGAAATAATACAGTTCTTTTACGTTATTTACATAAAAAAATTAAGACACTGCACATTTTAAAACAGATTAGAATATCCAATTTCTATTTCGGGATCCAAAACTACATCCATTTTCTATAGCACTTTCTCAAAAATTGAGCTGTTTAAAATCTGAATGCAATTAAAAAAGCTTAATATTAATTGTTTTAGCTAAGACACGAGACATATTTCATAAGATAGAAATTTACGGCAAAATCTTAAAAATACCTTAAATAAATCCAGGGACAGTAACAAAACCGACAGTAACTAAATTTTAAGACATAGTGTACAAGACTTAGAATTCAATATTATATTAAAATTAGTAATTATTTTTTTCGTAACTCCACTCGTCTATTCTAGCTTCTGCCTCAGCTGGATTCAGTTCTGATATGTTTTTCTTTTTTTATTTAATCTTCGTGAAATTTTCCTTAATTTACTCTGGATTTTAATTTTTTAACCTCTCCCTATACTTACCTATTTGTAAAACAAAAATTTTAAACAAACTATCAGCTAACTTTAACTTTACAAAAATTGTATTTAATTGAAACTTCTTAGATAATTTATCACCATGCAAATCCACAGTGTATGACTAGCTTTGTGCTTTCGGTTTTGTTACTTTGCCGGTCCGTCTATATGTTACCCTGTAAGCAGTAACAAAACCGAAGTAACATTATGCGTCTACCGTACACTTAAAGACATGTTAAACTTTTACTGTTTTACGCTGAATCAAACTACACACACTTACTTTAGTTCAAAAATCAGTCTATCTTTACAAACTATTATGTTACAAATAAAGATAGTAAAAAGAATCAAACAGTCGTAACAAACCTGACTATCAATTTTGGTCCATTCCAACTGATTACACATTTCTTTGCACCACCGAAAAAATTACTCAGCCAAGCCGTATTAAAATGGCCCATCGTACTGAATATTAGTTTCAAAAATATATTTTAGTAGAATGTTATCGTAAAAAAATTATGGTAACAAAACTGGAATATCCGGAAATAGCATATTCCGGGGACAACAGATAACTGCACATTTAAATGGATTAAAGTAGTCTTACGCTTTAAATTGAACCTTATTAAAAAGTAAAGAACATGGTTCATTTAACCAAAAAAACAATTGAATGTGTCAAGTATTTCCAGAAAATTTTAATTTAATTCAGTCCGAAGTTTTAAATTGTTACTGGGGACACTGGAAAAAGAGGGGCTTGATAAATTATATCACCATAATTTCTTTTTTCTTTCTATTTGAATTAAGTTTTTAATTATCCAAAATAAAGTACAAATAGACACTTTTTCAGTTACTTTATAAATAAATACCAATAATGGTCAAAGTTTTTAATAAAATAAATATTAAAATGAAGGACATGCCAAAATGACTGTTGTATTATTTTTTTGAAACTCCCCGAGAATGGGTCTGAAAGTTTTAAGTTAGGGCAGACATAAATGTAATTTCGAACAAACGCTTTCTAGCATTGGGATTTGACTTGAAATGTATTAATGTCAATCAAAAGATTAAAAAGCAATCGTATTGTGGCAATTTTATACCTACAAAGGGTGTCATTTAAAAATAAGGAATATTGTCTGAGGTTTGCCATTGCAAACATGGTTAGCCAAAGCGTGTTGGGATTGCAAGCATGCTTAGAGTTAGGACTTATTACACGAATTTATGATTTGAGCGTCTCTAATAACTTGGATTCATTCAACGGAATCGGGTGTTTACCAAGCGAGTATCTTATTGTTGTTGATAAGGGGGTGTCGCCAGTTATATGTGAACCCAGGAAGGCTCTATTAGCTTTGCGTGACAAGTTACGAGATAAGTTAAATGGGATGGTCGAGTTAAGAATATAAAAAAAGTTAGGTTGACTATTTAACAGGTATGAGGTTCGAAATGATTTAAAGTATTTTTGGCCTATGAGAGACGAATTGTATAGCGTAGATAATGTAATTTTTGAAAAGAAACAAGTTTTAATTCCAATTATGTTACAAAATGAAATATTGAAGATTTAACATGATGGACATTTAGGAATAGATCGATGTAAGATTTTATTTTGGCCAGGAATTACTGATGACGTGGAACAACATGTGAGAAACTGTAAAGTATGCAAGGAGAATCTAAATAGAGCCGGTAAGGAACCAATGATTCCAATACCAGTACCGAATATGGCTTGGAATAAAATTGGTAGCGACATCTTTGAGTATGCGAGAAAGAACCATCTAATTTTAGTTGATTATTTATTATTCAGGTTTTGTGGAAGTATTCTACTTGAGATACACCACGTCAAATTCAGTTATAACTATAATGAAAGAGCATTTTGCACGTTATGGTATTCAAGAAACTGTGATCGGCGACATAGTCCGCAATTTTCAGGTCGGGATTTTAAACTTTTTTCTAATAAGTGGGGTTTTGAGCACATATCCTCATCTCTATATTATGCTCAAATCAACAGTAAGAGTGTACGTACGTAAAAAACTCATTAAGAAATTGGTTCAGCCTAAAAATAATTTTTATTTGAATTTACTTAGTTACAGAAATACTCTTAGGAATAATTCAGATTATCCGGCTGAAACGGTGATGGGACGCCGCCTAAAGTGCAGGCTTCCAGTGCATCCAGACCTTTTGAAACTCGGCCACTACCCTGATCAATATAAAAATATTTTTTATAAGCAATTTAAATGTAAAATGTATTGTGATCACCACACTAAGTCACTGATAGAATTAAATGTTGGTGAGGATGTAATAATGGTGGAAAACAATAATGAACGAATTCGTGAAAAGGTAATCGGAAAAGCTTAGACCCCTCGTTCCTATATAAAGTATATTGTAAAGAATAAAAAGGAATTAATTGACGTAATCGCCGGTATTTAATTAGGTCTGTGACCGGTATTTAATTAGGTCTGTGACAACAAACAGAACAGATAATTATGTTGTGCAAAATTTTGACAACTCATGTGAGGAGATAGAATAGGAGATATCCGAAGAATATCCGAAGAGGAGAATAGGGACCATGGTTCAATCTATGAACCATCTGATTTAAAATCAACGATTGAATTTTATTATTCTTCTTTCTAACTTTCAGTCCAGAATAAAAAAATTAAATTAAAATAGTAAATTTTAGAATTATTATATATATATATATATATATATATATATATATATATATATATATATATATATATATATATATATATGCCCGCAGCCTCCGACTTAGATTTAGTTTTTTATATATAGTCTTTCTTTTTTTTATTATTCTCCCCATGTTTTATATTTTAGTAATATATTTTATAGTAATTATTAGAACAACTTTATAATTTTGTACATTATGTAAGTTCTATAATTTATAATAATTATTTATTAAGTTTTTGGTATATATATATATATATATATATATATATATATATATATATATATATATATATATCATATTTGTGTCTACTATTAGTGATGTTCGTTTTTTGTGATGTCATCCATGTCTTATGACTAAGTTTACAAAAAACTCAATAATATTATTTTTTTATTGATTTATCAGAAAATAACTATAATAGTTTTATTTTGTTAAAGTTACAGAAGACATAAAACAAGTTATTTATCTTTTATTTTCATAAATAAGTATACATTTTATTACATTCAAATCTTTTATTTTTCCTTATAGTGTCTACCATTAGTGATTTTCCCTTATTTATTTAAAACTTGACTGTGTTATAATTTTTAAATCAAATAAGTATATATTACAACGAACTGAACCTTATATTATAATAATAATTATGACTTTGCACGCCACATCACTGGCAGAATGCATGAGAGCTAATATTATTACTTTAATTTATGTACATTCCTGCAAATAATTAAATTGAAAAAAAAAACTTTAAATTGTAGATGACGATTCATTCCAAATATAATAAAACGTGCAGGCTGCCCGCGAAACGCAGTATCACCGGTCACTGTACTCGCATAGCATTATGCGTGAAGAAGCAACACAACGACCGGTAGCAGTCCAGGTAAAAAGAGGAAAAAGGAAAGCTTGTTTCCAGAAAACAGCAATTAATACATAGGTAGGTAGTGTAAATCTTTATTTTTTCTTAAGCATTTACTTAAAGTTGTCTTTCTATTGTACTTACTTCTGGTACATCTTCAATTGTCTGGTCTTGGGCAAGTAGTACGTCGCATCGCACATTGATCTTATAATATTATCGATGTGCATGTAGACATCGATGTGCATTTAGACATCGATGTGCGATGATACGTATGAATATTTCAATGATATAGGTTAGTAGCTCTCAGTGTCTATCTGTGGGTCATCCGCTCTGTAAGTGTGCCGGGTGATATAATTATAGTGCATGTCATTTATGTCATTATCTTAATTATTATGAAAGCATAGTGTTGTTTAGTTTACAAGGATTCATCGTGTAGGTAGGTACATGGTAATATTTTATTATTTATTTATATATGATGCTTGTCATTTATTTTTTAAATAAAAGCTTGTTGATCGGAATTTAGTTTAAGCGCAAAAATTAATGCAAAGAATACGATTAAAATGAATGAATTTTAATCATTATCTTTGTACGCCGTATGCAATTTGATTCAACTTGAAATACATGATAGCTGAAAGCAGGATACTTAACAATATTAATATTTAATTGCAAATTATTGTCCTCTATTTGATACGAGGGCCGTTTGAAAAGTTCTCGGCCTAACATCTGCGTGACTTACAAGCGTACAATAACTTGGTTTATATTATTATATCACATTTTTCAAATCTAAATTACAGTTACTAGGGACGGAGATATTCACATTACAACGAGACGGTAGTCGATCTCGGTGATCATTTCGTAAGACTTTTTTTAATCAACTTTTTAAGTCTTTAAAAATTATTGTAATTTCAATTTTTAAAGCCATATCTCCTATACTGAATTTAAATTTGGAAAAAATTCTTGAATCATTTCATTGGAAAAATTCTCAAAGCCGAGAACTTATCAAACAGCCCTAGCAGCAATAAGTATTCTGTATTGTTATTTGTTAGCTCCAAAGAATTCTAACAATTCAAGAGATGGTGCTATCCATACTTCCATACTAATATTATAAATATATAAATTATAAATCTTATCTTCTTATATATAAAATTCTCGTGTCACAGTGTTAATCCACGAACTCCTCCGAAACGGCTTTACTGATTTTTACCAAAGTAGGTCTGAGAATCGGGTACTCGGTACTTTATATATTGATAAGTGCATTTGTTGAATAAATAATAGTAAATTATTACAACCTGAGACTGACGGCGACCATTGTTTGTGCGACGGGATAGCGATCGACGTTGCCATGATGAGTGCAGATGACATACTTATTTAGTCACTTGAATAAAATAATATGGTAAATATAATATCATGGCAAAGCAACGTTTGCCGGGGCAGCTAGTATTAAATATATATATATATATATATATTTATTTATTTATTTATTATTTTATATATTTATTATGCGCACCTGCAGCTCTTCTGATGTTGCTAGTGTCCATGGGCGACGATAGTTGCTTACCATCAGGTGACCCGTTTGCTCGTTTGCCCCCTTATTTAATAAAAAAAAAACAGGTGTTTTCTATTGTAGCAAGACCGTATATTTTTAAGTATTCGAAGTAAGCAACTAAAATTATCGTAATTGCAGTTATTTAACTTAACTTATTATAATTGTATACTAAGTATTTACGTAAAAGATATGCGGAACATTCTAACATTTGCATCGAATTCCTTGGAAATTAGATAATTATTATTTCATTACTTATCTCCCTTTTAAACAATTTGTTACTAAGTACAATGTGGTCGAATTTAGTAGTATCCATATTGTTTAAGCATATTATTCGTAATATGTATTGATTGTTTCAGATAACAATGAGAGATTTTTTGCTTTTGTTGTGCGTGTTTTCCGTGAGCCACGGTTACCACGTTCTGAGTATTCAAGGAGGATTGTCTAAAAGTCACTACAATTTAATGGTGGGATTAAATAAAATCTTATTACAAGCTGGACATGAAGTGAGTAAATCCATACTAATATTATAAATGTGAGAGTGTGTCTGTATATCTGTTAGTATGTCGGTTACGTCTTCACGCTTAAACCACTGAACCAATTTTGTTGAAATTTGGTATGCATGTACTTGGACTTCCGGGAAAGGCTTAGCTTTTGTTGCGAAAAAATGTACGGTTCCCTCGCGATACTCAAATTTCGGCGCAACGGAGTTGCGGGCTTCATCTAGTACAGTGATTCGCTAAGCACGCTGATGTTCCGTGATCAGCAGTTAGTGTGCCTCGAAAAAGGTAACAGTACTGAGTTCTAGTGCTAACCATGAACGTAGTAATTCATTCGGCCACGCACACATTCTTACGCCTGTCAAATGGTATGGACTAGCGTAAAATGTGTGCGTGCGGACCGTGTAAGTACAGCAGCCAGCTGGCCGACTCTGAAGGACAGTTTTGTGTATGGTGGGATTCCATCCGCCTTTTTTTATACGTTCATGGTGCTAACTGCCAAAAAAGGACATCTCAGGAGTAAGGACAATAAGCGAAGGCATATGGCAGCTCACAGTAGCCCTTATACACACTGATATAAGGGTTATATCAGTGTATAACACACTGATTAATTTGTGGTGTACAACCACTGACTCACAAATTTGCGTCTAATCATTTTTTCTAGACGTCATTCCGGATCTAATGAGCTATCGCATGTATTTTTAAGAACCTTATCTCTATATTTCGCCATTTTCAACTTATCACATAGACCAGTGGTCCCCAACCTTTTTTTCATGCGGGCCACAAACATGTTTTGGTCTTGGTGTCGCGGGCCGCAACAAAAATTTTTAGGGTTAAAGATTAAAATATAACATTCTTCAAAATTAAGTATTTAAAAAATGGAAAAAATTTAACGACTATCACGTAGACTTTACGTTATTTTGACGGTGGGCGTGAATTTCAAAATTGTTTAACATCACGAGGGCCACAAATAGAGTCCCGGCGGGCCGCATGCGGCCCGCAGGCCGCGGGTTGGGGATAGCGGACATAGACTATTTGCTAACAAGAGCAATATATTTTTATTGTATACTCCTCTTATCTCATGAGTCATGACTAATTGATTAACAAGAACTAATAATAATTATTATACTAAACCTACGTAGATAATAATATGAATACTAATGACTAATACACCATTTGCAATTTCAGGTCACTTTTATAACTACATACCCAGGTCCAAAGCCTATAAAAAACCTTAATAACATTGATGTCAGCTCCGTTTTGGAAATAGGAAAATGTAAGTAATTTTAGCTTATTTAAAACGGCATTCTCATATTATAACTCGATTAACAGTAGTTCTTTACTGTTTCCAGATATAAATGTAACAGATCACAACACGATGGGTATAAAAATAGTTCTGGAATTTGGCAAAAATATTTCCGAAGCAATAGCAGCGCATCCGGCGGTGCAGAACGTTTTGAGCAATACCCAATTTGACGCTGTTCTCAGCGAGTGGTTCTTTTCAGACCTCGATGCTGGGTAAGGACTTTTAGCTGCCACGAGGTCTTACGACAGTTTTACTTTAACAGCCGCACCCAGAGTCATTAAAACCATATCACACAGCTTCTCAAATTCATTGAATAAAAGTTAAGTCACCATTAAATGTATATTCTGGATGTGCTCTTGCATTTTGAATATGAAACGCAGAAATAAAAAACATCGTTATTTACAAATAGAAATCATGTTTTTTGTACGTAATTCTGGTGCCAAAAGTACTGCCAAATGACCTCACGGTAAGGCACCCATTAAAAGTGGTACACTCTGCCGGCAACCGCATTGTGGACCTTTATGAAAATTGGAAATTTGTATGACTTGTTTGACTCTCACAGCGAAAAAAGCCTGACATGTATTAAAAATACCATAACCAAGTAAAATATTGCTAGCCATTGTCGGTATATATATTATGTCTATGTTCTGACCACAACATTTTCCTTTGTAATTCATTCATACCCATGGCTTCGTTTTTACCCACGCGAGTTAACAAGCAAATACTTAAATATAATTAGAATCGGATTAACCTCAGGGTCAATTCATTCATTCTTATTCAAATTATACATGTAATTATAAGTGACAACTATTTTAATTAGAAAAACTATATATATTTATAATAATATACTAGACGTTCCGCGCGGCTCCGCCCGTATTAAGGCGACGTCTTGATAATTTGGCTGTAGCGATGCCGATTTTTCTCAGCAATGACTAAAGCTAAGAAACTAAAGTTCATTGTCAGTATTCATCATGTCTTTGTCTTTGAATTGCCCATAGCATAACACGATTGAACAACTTTTATAACACAGAATTATCAATCGAAAAGACCTCTGTAAAAAAGGGATTCCTATTTTTCCAACAGAGGAGAGTGATTTAAGGTTCCAAAATTTGTACATAAATTGGTTGAAGCATACACTTTAATATGTGCATAGCTTATATGAAATGTATTTATGGTTTTTAAATTACGCGACAAAAACCATTTTGTCGCTTACGCCTTTTCCATTTTTTGCTGTTCCATTGTTTGTTTTCTATGAGAGGCCGGGCCGGCCTCTCATAGAAAACAAGCAATCTAAAACAAATCCAACACGGTTTCTTACTTTAACGCGGCGTCACCTTAATAAGATAATATCATGTTCAAACCGTATTACATGTTATAACTGTAATATAAACCGTACATTTTCCCAAAAAATATTGCCTATGTCCTTCCCTGTGGTCTACTCTATCAGTGCCAAGTAGCATGAAAATTGGTCCAATAGGCATGATGACTATTATTGAAGTGAAAACTTCTTTGGCGGCGTTGAGCACTTTTGTGGGATGGGTAAAAACTGTGAAACTCGCGCCAGATTTTCGTGTTGATCGAAAAACCATACAAAATGCGTAAGACGGTTGGAGAGTAGTATTTTGTGTCGAACTCAAACTCGAACGAAATGTACAGTCGGGGAAATGAGTTGTTTAGCAGAAATGTACAGTCGGGGAAGATTGTGCTAAGCAGAAATGTACAGTCGGGGAAATGAGTTGTTTAGCAGAAATGTACAGTCGGGGAAAATTGTGCTAAGCAGAAATGTACAGTCGGGGAAATGAGTTCTTTAGCAGACGCGCTGATTAAGGACGGGTCTCCACTTGCAAGACAACTGTCGCGAGAAGTGTCTGACAGCAGCTTTTTTTCGAAGGGTTTCGATTAATTAATTAAAACGATCGTTTTTTACTTTTTTTTTTTTAATCGATTTTCATAAAAAATGGGTTAAAAAAATAATGCACAACGTTAATAATCAAGTTTTCACTTTTGCCGGCACTCCCGGAATGCAACCCGTCTTTTTTTTCTTATTAGTAATTGAAAGACCTTTAAAAACAGAAACATCGGTGAAAGAATTACTCTGATAGCTTAAACATTCACCAAGATATGACAATTCAAACATCTCATAAAATGGACCTGCCCGAAACGCTCCATACAAAATGCTACTCGATTATGACGTCACCTTAGAGTTGTTTGTAGGCATCGCAGAAGATTTTTGTTCGGTAGCTATATTAATTATTGCGTTTATGAAAGTGGTTTCATAACAAAAGTTGCTTTAAATTATTTAAGTTATCGAATGGTATACAAATATTAAGAAATTTTATTGAAAAAAAAATCGACTTGAATATCCAACTTTGAAGGCGCATAACAAAAAATATACAAAAGCTATCAAGCTGAAATTTTGGAAACACTTATTTTTTACCGTTATTTCTTTATTTTAATAACAAAATTCTCTAATCTTTGACTTTGTCATCATCCCAATTGCTCGTAAGATTGAAGCGTTCAAATAATATTTTCCCTGTTTTTCCACAATTTCTCTGATTCTTTGCTTCTATTCCGCTAACATCTTGGAAGTTTAAAAGATATTAATTATTAATACATGCAATTATACCTATTTAATATTCTTTCAGATATGCAGCTGTTCAAAACATTCCTAGAATATTGCTCTGTGGTACGATTCTCCATCCTCATATACAGCATCTGGTGGACATCGCCAGAGATTTACCCACCACACCCGTTTTGATGGCGCCGTATCTACCACCGATGAATTTTGCCGAGAGGGTCTTGAACAGTATAGCTCATCTTCGGTTGTCATGGTAGCTAATCTTCATATTATTTTTGATAGTTGCTTAGGGCCTGTTTCACCGCTTCCTGATAAGGTACCCGATAGGCTTATTTGACAGATTCTCCATACTCTATGTGTCAAGTTAAGTGGTTGATAGCCTTATCAGAAAACGGTGAAACAGGACCTTAGTTTTCTAAAAATACAGGTCAGTTAACAAGAGCTGGCACGATCAACACATTTAAACATTGCGCTTGTGTAGTGTCTGTGAATAAGCGCGTGGCGTGACGTCGTACTGCATACGCATCATAAAAAGTCTGCCCGTCTCTCTCGCGCGCGGCCTATCTTATGAGCGTGAAGGGGACAGTTATTGTTTTTCATATGCTACCGTTTATAAATACAGCGTGATGTTACAAGTCGGTAACATGTGATCGGCGAGCGGCCAGCGTTCGGAACCGTACGACAATTATCGTGCACATACGATAATTTTGTGCGTACGTACGATGTACGATAGCATATTATTATCGTAGGCTGATTATACGATAATTTTTATCATGATGCAAACATATTACATTTTTAAACATACTGTGTAGTATAATTCCATAAGTGACAGCACTGTGAACGTGCCAGCTTCAGTTAACTGATCTATACCAATAATTAATTATATTTCTCGTTCCAGGATGGGATATTTTGACACAAAAAACAGTTACGAGCGCTACTTTTCGCCTATAGCAAAAGCGCGTAATGTAACTTTGGCTCCATTTTACGAGGCTCGTCACAACATCTCAGTAATTTTGGTGAACAGTCATCCGACGTTCTCTCCGACCCACAGCTTACCTCCGAACGTTATAGAAATCGGAGGGTATCACGTGGAAGATGATGTGCCCCCTCTACCAAAGGTAGATGAAATTATTTCTTATGTCAATAGCCTCTGAGTAAGAGGAAACTATCGTAATGTAATTTCACATTAAATGGTAATTATGATTTTTAAAAGTACGTCAATTGAAAACTTATAATATTTTTAGGACCTTCAAGACATTCTAGATTCTTCTCCTGAAGGTGCTATCTATTTTAGCATGGGCTCTAACATTAAAGCTAACGCTTTTCCTGAAAAGACTAAACGGGAGCTGATAGAGGTATTTAAAAAATTACCTCATACAGTCCTTTGGAAATACGAAGATCCCTTGCCTGACACTCCAAAGAATTTACATGTAAGGCCATGGCTCCCACAGACGAGTGTTCTGGGTAAGGTATTATAAAATAGCAATACGCCAGCGCCGCGATTGCCTTATAAATATACATCATTATGCTGTAATAAATGTTAAAGTCAGTGGACTAGAGGCGCTTCTAGTCCACTGACGCCGACGCTGCGAACTGCGAATACTCTGGGAAACCAATGCGAAACAGCAGTAGAGCGAGAGGCAATATAACGCACTGTCGTGATGCCTGGCAGATGAGACAGTAAATCGGTTGGCCGCTATTTCGCAGTTCGCAGCGTCGGTGGACTAGAGGCGTAAGTGGAATGTGAGCAGGGGATGGATGAATGGTTTTTTACTTGAAAACAAAAATTATAATAAATTTTGGTAGGTATGCAATGGAATACTGGATTAACATAGGCAACTTTTATAACAAGTTTATTATTACAAAGTGTAAAGGATTCCACAAACCTACGCGACCAAAGCGACTGCGAAGCGGTAGCGTTTACCGCGCGGCGGACACTGCCCATGTAATCTTATGGCGCCGTGAACACCTGCACGACCGCGACGCGAAATGTTCGCGTCGGCAAGCGAAACGTGGGCGTCAAATTGTCAGACGCGTGTTTTAAAGTGTACATAACTAGACTTCTTTCTTAAAACCTTTTTTTATATTATTTTCTACAACTCTTTAGTTAATTTTTTTTTATTTGTATACGTTTTGATAGATTGTGTCATGATATTAACGTTTGACGGTTCGCACCGTAGTCGTGCAGGTGTGCACGGCCAGTTTCGCGTTGCAGACGCTCCCGTATCGCGTACCGCGTCCCCTGTCACTGACGCTTAGGTTTGTTTTCAGCTTTAAAGCGCAGGTTAATGTTAGTAAACAAAAAATTGATGTAAATATTTTTCGTGTTGTAATGTATTGAGAAGAGAAAAAAGATCTCTTGATTCTTCAGCACATCCCAACGTGAGAGTATTCATCACTCACAGCGGTCTCCTCAGCACGATAGAGGCGACCAAGTTCGGAGTCCCCATGGTCACAATCCCAGTCTTCGCTGACCAGCCAATCAACTCCATCACCGCCGTGCGAGATGGACGCGCGGTGCAGGTCCAATTCTCACCCGACATGGCCGGAAGCTTAGAAGATGCTCTAAACGAAATACTTAGCAATAAGACGTTAGTAACAGCTACAGTTACCTTAATTTGATGTTTTATTTTTGTCAATTTAAATTGCGCTTTTCTAACAAAAAAACATGTACATATTGCGTCGTGTAATAGTGAAATATCTATGACAAAAACCATTCAATACACCATAAAATATGTGGCGTTACTAGTTAAAACATTTACATTACAGGTACTATATACAAGCAAAGAAACTGTCGAAGCTTTTTAACGACCGTCTAGTCGAGCCGAAGAAATTGATTCTCCACTACATCGAGTTAGCTATAGAGAGTCAAGGTATGTACTTCAGCAACCTAAGGTAGATAGTGATGCTGATACCGGTTTAAATTGTATTATATGGTACTCTAGCACCAGAATCCAATGATGCTGATACGTGCCACTGCGTCAACTCAAACCAGCCCTATGTAGAGAAACTCTAGTGCGAAGGAGTCACAATTGATCCTCATGGGTCGCAGTGACGTCAGGGCTACAATGACCTGCCTTTAAAAAAAAAGACGGGTCACACTCCGGGAGTGCCGGCAGTTAAGTGAAAACTTGATTATGAACGTTGTGCATTATTTTTTTTAAAGCATTTTTTATGAAAATCGATTTATAAAAAATATATATAAAAGAAATAAACGATCGTTTATTTAAGTAATCGAAACCCTTACAATCGATTTTTTTAATTAAGTAATCGAAACCCTTACAATCGATTAAAAAATATCGACAATCGAAATAAACAATCGATTGTTCGATTAATCGATTTCGATGTTACAAAATGCTCTCCAACCGTCCTACGCTTGTTCCTTGGTTTTTCGATCAGCATGAGAATCAGACGCGAGTTTCACAGTTTTTACCCATCCCACAAAAGTGCTCAACGCCGCTAAAGAAGTTTTCACTTCAAAAATGTAGAGGTACTATCAGAGAAATCGATCCATAGGCAGATGGTGATTGGAACCCGACTGGCCGCATACATACGTTTTCCGTATTCAAAATGTGGAATTACGATTTGGAAGTCCGTGAGACTAGCGCGGCAAATGAAACTAACGTTTTGGCTCATGGCTTGAATTTCCGTTTCGAAAGCGAACGTGTGCTCCAGTTAACGTATTTAAGGGTGCTCCCAGATAGAAGTTATATAACGCTAATAAAATACACGTTTATTTTTTGGCATGTTGTAGCGTATGTTACACGATGGTATAAAATGTTATCGTGTTACACAATATTTTATAACGTTATATAACTTCTGTCTGGGAGCACCATTATATTTTCTACTGATTCCAATTCGTTTTCCGTATTCGGAAATCCGAAATTTCCGAATACGGAAAACGAATTCGGAAAACGTTTGTATGCAATCTATGAATCAATTTATCTGATTCACATTCTCACAGTAATATGTAATATTCTTCTGCAGGTGCGACACATCTTCGCCTGTCATCAGATCTGGCCTGGTATCAACTGTGGATGCTCGACCAAATTGTATTTTTCCTCATTTCCCTGTACGCTATGTGTCACCTGCTCTATAAAGCCAAATATCTAATTTATATAAAAAATATGAAACAGAAAATAAAAAATCAATAAAATACTATCATGAGTTTTCATTTGTATTCATATATGGGTGAGGCCGCCAATTTTTGCTGATATGACGCAGAATAATTTTGCGAGAGAAAGAAAATTGGCGAATATCTAAGCTGCTTGTGACGTTAGGAGCACCAAAATAGTAGCTAATTTATTCCTCTACGCTATCATAGCGTTGAGAAATATGACGTTGGGAAAATCAAACTTATCTCTGTAAATAATACACACTGTGGTTTTTATTATAGCCCCAAACATGGCCCTTTTGACTACTCACATGATGCATTGATCGTTTTATGTGAAACAGTAATACTTACATTTGTGTCACAAAAAAACTTCCTTTGAAAAAACTGTGTACACAGCCCGACTGAGGTTCAAATGTTAACTGTCGAGAAATGGCGGATATTACGAGATTTTCCATAGAATACGTAAAAACTCAGGATTGCCATCTTGATTTTACCTTCCCTAACAGCCAACGATAATAATAAATCGGTATTATTGATGACGTTTAAAATGTGGGGTAGAATTGATGTTTCTAACGATTCATTTGATTTTAAAAAGTTTACAAAGAAAGTTATCTTGAAATACTATAAGAATTAGATGAGGTAATAGCCATTTATATAAGTATTCATAACATATCCGACTTATATTCAAATCTGTCATACTAACTGCTACAGTGACAGTTAAAGTGCACCTCTTCCACGGCGGATTGTATATTTTAAGCTATTTTCTTACCTTTTTTTATGTTTAATTGTAAATATATTTTTATACTATTGTTGGAACTCAAATAATTCTAATGCATGCTTGAGTACTTACTTTTCTTCGTTAGAATCAGTTTTTAACCGACTTCCAAAAAGGAGGAGGTTATATTATGTTCGGCTGTGGATATTTTTATTATTTTTATTTGTGTATGGTCAACGATTACTCCGCCGTTTGTGAACCGATTTTCAAAATTTTTCTTTTGTTGTATGGGTTTAACTTCAATTTGGTACCATGTTCACAAAAGTGGTGACCTGATGATGGGATCCATGAGTAATCGAGGGAACTCCTCAAAATTTATAAGGAAACATATAGTGATTTTGGTTTTATGTGAAGGATCCTAGGCATATGCTACCAAAAAATAAAATTTTACACCAAGGCATGCTATGGTTCCGAAGATACTAAGAGAACTCCGGATTCCTTATAGATACAAGTTTGGGACTTTCGGCGATGTTTTAAGAACTGAAAGCATATGCTACTATGCAAATTACATTTATCATCATCATCATCATAATTATCACTACCATCACACGATGCACTGTTATGAGTTATGACCCTATTATTGGTACTTTTCATAGTCTATTCGATCGAGACTCGAGTTTGTCGAGTGATTTTGAAAATTATATTAATGTTGTTACAAAGTAAATGATTTAAACTTGGTGTTGCGGTTACCAAGTTGGCAATTTGATCATGGGATATATGAGGTACGTAGGAAAAAACTTATTTGAAAACTGCCTGAGTATAGTAGTTGTGATAGTAAGTAGCTAAATCCTATAAATTATCTACAGCTGACAGCTTATAATATGTTTACCTGTAAATAACTAAAAAGAGTGAAATTATTATTTTTTACAAAAAATTAAAACCGACTTCCAAGGTAAAAACAATAAGTAATAATAGGAACTAAAAAGTATTAAATAATTCTTACTCTTTAATAGTGCCTCTTTCAGAATTCGTCTAAATCTCAACTATTTCTGTACATAACTACTATAGTCTTCATTACTTTGAAGTCGGTACCAGTCCCAAAAGTTTCATATATTCTGACATTGACTGATTAACTCACGATTAAATTAGCATAAGATAAATACAATACTTTTTAAAACAATCGAAACAAAACGAGATTTTTGTATGTAGTACTAGATGTTAAGTGTGGCTCTGCCGGCGTTTATTATTCATTTCACGGAAACCGTACATTGTCCTAAAAAATAAAATAGCCTACGTCCCTCCCGTGGTCTATTTTATATATGTGCCAAATAACATAAAAATCCTTCAGCAGTTTGTGAGATAAGCTCTTTTAAATAATTTTCCCCATTTTTCCACATTTTCCTCTGTTTCTTGTTGGTGGCAACGTGATGTTATGTAGCTCAAGTCTTCCTCGATAAGTAAGTACCGAATTTTTCAATTCAAACCAGGAGTTCCACAAATTTTTCAACTTTATAATAAAAGACATAAAGTATGATTTTCCCAAACTTTAAACCCGCAAATCATGAGGAAGGGTAAGTCGTATGAAAAAAGTGTCTGAATATTTTTTGTAGATAATCTGCACTCTTGCCATACCTATTTTTATGATAAAATGTACAGTTTGAAAAAAAAACGGGAAAAACATCATTTTTATTCATTTGACCTTGAATAAAATTTTTTGCACAAGGAGGATCGCCGGGGACTTTTGATGTTTTATTTATAATGGTGTATTTACCTAACGTCTCTACCAATTTTCAGCTCTATGCGAATTATTCCGAGATTACGATTTTTTTGCGTCTAAAACTAAATAGACCGGGCTAATTTATTATTTTTCACAGTGATGAACAATGATTTATTTTCATTTTGTCAATAATTCAGCCATCGGATTTTCCTTGACATTGCAAATACACACTTATATCAAAATAACCAAACCGAAATCACCAAATAAAAGTTTGTATTATGATTCATATTTTCAGCTTTGACAGATAATAATTATTAACCTGGTAAATTAAAGAAAACTATTGTAGCGTGACAAATGTATGCGATCAGTGGTATTTTAATTTGGTCGCATTATCTACCAGATGACGTATTATACAAATAAGTAAGATAATGACACATTGCAGCAAACATGTCGTATTAAACTTATACATTGCAATTTCGTCGCCTTATAATAAGAACGAACGAATTGATACCTAGTTGTTCACTCGTTGTTCATTTAACATTGCATTTACTAATCCGCTGTTAAATTTTTACTGTGGGACATAAGTATTTGTTTCGTTTGTTTAATTTTCTAAGGTCCATTAAGTAATGCCTTGTTAGGATTTAACAAACAGAGGTTAGTGAAATTGGGGCTAGTCGCGTTAAGTCCCTAAATTAATAAGTTTTAATCATAATGCAACGCGAAAGTTTAAAATTTTATCTACGGATATTTTAACCGGATTGTACGTGATTACTGATTAGTAACTGGCGTGCAATATTGTAATTTAGCTTACATTTAAGGGCTCGTTTACACGTATTAAGTAGATAAGTAGTTAACTAGATTTTAAGTTATTTATTGCATGTAAACACAAAATTTAGTAGCAAGTAGCAAGTTAAAATTTAGTTAAGTACTGACATGGAAATTAGAAGTTTGACTATTTTTGTTAAGTTGGCAGGCGAGTCTTATCACTTGACACATTTCGGGCAGGCACTTCAAACTAAGTTAAAATTTAGTTACTTAGTTCATTGAAATGTTACAATTTTAGGACCGAATATTGCATTTATTAGAGGACGCAATTTTATTTTTGGGATATGTTGGGGGGTCAATAGAAGCTTAACCTCAAGTTTGTGGGGTCGCTGCTCTTGTCCCCCGGCCGCCATCTTGAAAAAAGGGGTGATAACAGTGTTTTCGTGATATCTCGGAAACTATACGTCTTACAAAAAATTTGTAAGAACATAATTTGTTTCAAATTATCTTGCCTACAAATACGTTTCAATAACTTTTTACCCTAAATTAAATTTTTTAAAAGTTATAAGCAGTAAAGTGATAAAAAAATTTAAAAGGATTATTATAGTTCTTTAACTTTGTTTAATACATTTTACAAAAAAAAATACCTTAGACCAACCTTGTAGATGATCTTTTAAGAAAAAAATCCTCCTATCCCCCCGGATCTCATGAAATTAATTTTTTGCAGATGCAAAGGAAACTGTAAAAGCATGTGTGGCTGCATAAAAGCAGGCCTAAAATGCTCTACGGTATGCCTACTATTCTGTAAAGCATTTCAGGCCTGCTTTTCTGCAGCCACAGTCTTCAGTAATGCCTACTATACTACTAATATATATGCATACTATATTATAGTATGCCTACTATACTAGTCTACACATTTGCATATGCCTACTATACTGTAAAGCATTTCAGGTCTGCTTTTCTGCAGTCCGACATAGTTCCACAGTTTTTTTTTGTATCTGCAGAAAATTAATTTCATGAGATGGAGTGAGATCGAGGGATCTTTTTCTAAAAAGATCATCTACAAGGTTGGTCGAAGGTATTCTTTTTGTAAAATGTATGAAACAAAGTAAAAGAGGAATAATAATCCTTTTAATAAAAATTATCACTTTTTTGCTTATAACTTTTCTAAATGTTTAATTTAGGGTAAAAAATTACAGGAACATATTTGTAGGCAAAATAATTTGCAACAAATTATGTTCTTACAATTTTTTTGTAAGGCTTATAGTTTCCGAGATATCATGAAAATAGTGTTGTCACCCCTTTTTTCAAAATGGCGGCCGGGGGACAAGAGCGGCGACCCCACAAACTTGAGGTTAAGCTTCTATTGACCCCTCCAACATATCCCAAAAATAAAATTGCGTCCTCTAATAAATGCAAAGCAAATGTAACATTTCAATGGACTAACTACTTATCTACTTAATGCGTGTAAACCAGCCATAAATGAAAAATCACCTTGTTGTTCCTCGAACTCTATTTGTACCTTTACTCGTTAATACATAGGTTATTTTCTTTTGATATGTACGTTTAAATGATCGTGCTTTGTCACCTGGCTTATCGTTTTACGTATAATTCTATGGTTTTACGTACATTTTCACAGCATAAATTATTATCGCATCAGTAGCCATACCAGTAAAAAGGGAAGTTAACGCGCACACATATCCATTTTGTTGTTGTTGTTGTCACTGTCGACTTTATTATTATTAAAAAATAACTAGTTTTGTTCCTAGTAGTAGTAGGAATTAGCTTTATTACACTTTGTAATGCTAATTATATGGTTGTGTATTTTATTATGTCAGTCCTGTGTTTTTATGTATTTTTTAACTTATTTCCATTTGGCGTAAAAAGTTAATCTTGTTGCACTGCTTAAAGTAAGTACATTTCAATTGTTATCAAATTATTTTATCAAATTATTTATGATGCTCTTAGGAAGATTTAGTATGGTCACTATAATATATTAGTAATTAGTAATTAGATTATTCAGGGTGTAACAAAACTAAGTAACATTATTTTAGGGTGGTTCCCTGTGCCCTGCTCTTCCGCGGGCCCGGGAGGAAAGGACCCCCACCGGGTGCACGACTCCTGGTCGGACGGACGGAGGTCAGGGTGAGCCCGACACTGAAATGTCTTGGGCTCATCCTGGACGGGAGGTGGACCTTCGGTACTTATTTCGAACAGTTGGGACCGAAGGTCGTGAGGGCGGCATCAGCGCTGGGCCGGCTCCTTCCGAACATAGGAGGGCCCAGCGAAGCCTGCAGGCGGCTATACTCCGGGGTATGCCGGAGTATAGCTATGTACGGGGCCCCAATTTGGGCGGATTCCCTCACCGTTAGGAACAAAGCCCAGCTGCGGAAGGCGCAGCGGGTCATAGCGGTGAGGGTAATTCGGGGCTACCGTACAGTCTCCTGGGTGGCAGCCACTGCCCTGGCTGGAGATCCCCTGTGGGAGCTCGTGGCGCCGGTGCTCGCCGAGATGCACCTCTTTACTTTAGAGAGGAGGTCACTCTTCGGTGAGTCGCTGACGTGGGAGGAGCTCTCGCGGGTGCGGAAGCTGGGGCAGGAGTGGCTGCTTCGAAGGTGGGGTAAGGTTCTGGCGCAGGCCCAGTACGGTCAACGTACTGCTGAGGCCCTGCGCCCAGTTCTTGCGGCGTGGATGCGTCGCAAGAGAAAACACCTCACCTTCCACCTTACACAGGTACTCACCGGACACGGCTGTTTCGGTGCGTACCTGTGTAAGATCGCCAGGAGGGAGCCAACGCCAGCCTGCCACGACTGTGGCGCTGCGGAGGACACGGCCCAGCATACCCTCGAGGTGTGCGATCGCTGGGCCGTGCAGCGCCACGATCTTGTGGCAGTGCTAGGCGGGGACCTCTCGCTCCCGAGCATGGTGCGCTACATGCTCGAGAGCGATGAGGCCTGGCAGGCGGCGGTCTCTTTCTGCGAAATTGTTATGTCGCAGAAAGAGGTAGCGGAGCGGGACAGAGAGGACGATCCCACCTCTCTGCCGCTCCGCTGGCGTAGGACGGGAGTGCGGAGGCGACGCTATGCGAACCTCCTAACTCTCATCTAACGGGGCTCCGGGAGAGGATGGGAACCCTCCCCGGCTTAGCCAGTCCCGGCGCCGAGGGGAACGCTTTAGTTTGCCTAAGCGTTCCCTTACTTTTGGTGGAAGTCCGGTCCCTGAGGTAGACCGGCCGGTCGTGGAGGGAGTCCCGTGTTTGTCAGATCCGGGACATCCCTCCTTTATACGGCTGAAGGCGAACCGCAGGTGGTTTTAGTGAGTAGGAGTCTCACATACCCCCGGGGAGCTTCAGCTTACTGAGGCACATATCCAACCCGGGGGACCCATGATAAGTTTCTCCTGCTAGTGATGAGCAAAGCAAGACCAAGACCAAGACTCGACCAGTCTTGCTTGTGCAGTCTTGGTCTTGGACTTGCTCATATCTGTCTGGTCTTGGTCTTGGTCTTGCACGCCAAGTCTTGGTCTTGGTCTTACAAAAAGCAAGACTCTTGCAAACATTTTTCAAAACTTTTCGTAAACGTTTTAATTTTCTAGAAAATACATTTTCAATTCTAAAATATAGACTAGCTACATGATCTTGTCTTAACTTGTCAAGAGAATGATTCTTAAGGCGACGCCTTGATAATTTGGCTGTAGCGATGCCGATTTTTCTCAGCAATGACTAAAGCTAAGAAACTAAAGTTCATTGTCAGTATTCATCATGTCTTTGTCTTTGAATTGCCCATAGCATAACACGATTGGACAACTTTTATAACACAGAATTATCAATCGAAAAGACCTCTGTAAAAAAAGGGATTCCTATTTTTCCAACAGAGGAGAGTGATTTAAGGTTCCAAAATTTGTACATAAATTGGTTGAAGCATACACTTTAATATGTGCATAGCTTATATGAAATGTATTTATGGTTTTTAAATTACGCGACAAAAACCATTTTCTTGCTTATGCCCTTTCCATTTTTTGCTGTTCCATTGCTTGTTTTCTATGAGAGGCCGGCCCGGCCTCTCATAGAAAACAAGCAATCTAAAACATATCCAACACGGTTTCTTACTTTAACGCGGCGTCACCTTAAATTGAAAATACTAATGAAAAGTCGAGAGCCAACTCAGCATTGGCTGATCTTTTAGCGGCAATAATGTCCTTAAGGAAAATGAAAATTTTGAAAAATAAGAACTTTCCCTCGGATTTCTTCTATAGTATATTTAAGGTTCCGTAGCCAAATGGCAAAAAACGATACCTTTGTAGATTCGTCACATGACTGTCTGTCTGTCCGTATGTCACAGCCACATTTCGTCGAAACTATAAAAGCTATACAATTCAAACTTGGTAAGTAGGTGTAATCTGTGAACCGCATAAAGATTTTGATACAAAAATAGAAAAATCATTAAAAATTGTAGGGGTCGAACGAAGTTTCTTATTGCGCGTTCCGAAAGGGGGCTAAAAGTGGTTTTGACCGACACTTTTTGCCACAGACATAGATCAAGATAGATGCGGTATCTATCTTGATCTATGTCTGTGCGTTTTGATATAGTTGTGAGCCGTGCGGCGTGCGCGTCTTGCTCAGTCTGTCTCTGTATCTCTCTCTCATAGAAAGCATTTGTTTAAAGTGTATACATGTTTTTTGTTCATAAGAAATAACTTCGTTCCATCGGGCGTTGACTCCTCTCAAGTTATTTTTCATCTAACCTATGCGTGTGGGGTATCTATTAATAGGTCTTTCAAAATAATTTTGAGATTTCTAATATAATTTTTTTCTAACCTGAATAGTTTGCGAGAGAGACTCTTCCAAAGTGGTAAAATCTGTGCTCTAACTTTTAAAGTAGGGACTTAGTACATTACTATAAAAACTACAAAGGAAAATTGGTTTGAACGAAAACTAGCAAGTAGTTTTTTTATACGTCATAAATGGTAAACCTTAAAAATGGTTAACCTTAACTTTCATTAAATCAACTGAAATATAAAATGAAATAAAAAACCTTTTAATTTCATAAAATAAAGCTTTTTGCTGCTACTGAACCCTTCATGGGCGGGTCCAACTCGCACTTGGCCAGATTTTCGGATTCTGTCTTGATTAGGAGATCTTCCTTTTCGGCCGCCACGTATCTTCCAAAATTTTTAGTTTAAATGCATGGTTACAAAATGCCTGTTTCTAGGCTGTATCATAAGAACTTGAAATTCGTGTTAAGTAGATTTTTTTAAAATTTTTTTTATTAAATAAGGGGGCAAACGAGCAAACAGGTCACCTGATGGTAAGAAACTACCGTCGCCCATGGACACTCGCAACATCAGAAGAGCTGCAGGTGCGTTGCCGGCCTTTTAAGAGGGAATACGCTCTTTTCTTGAAGGTTTGCAGGTCGTATAAGTCCGGAAATACTGCTGGTGACAGTTCGTTCCCGAGTTTTACAGTGCGCGGCAGAAAGTTACGCGAAAAACGCACTGTGGAAGACTGCCACTCATCAAGGTGATGAGGATGGTATGTTTTGATGGTATTTCGCGTGGGACGATGGCGAAAAGTTGCAGGTGGTATGATTCCGAACAATTCCTCAGAGCACTCCCCGTGATACAACCGATAGAGGATGCAGAGTGAAGCTACATCTCGGCGTAATTCCAAGGGGTCCAAGCTGTTTGAAATACTATGGCAGTCAACAATTCGAGCGGCCCTTCGTTGGATACGATCCAGAGTGAGCAGTTGGTATTTTGGCGCCCCTGCCCAGAGATGAGAACAATATTCCATATGAGGCCGAATCTGCGCCTTGTAGAGTTGTAGGCGTTGGTCTAGACTGAAGTACTGTCTTCCCAAGCTTCTTCGAGGTTAACTTGGCCTTACCCTCTAGATGATATCGGAACTAGACTTCGCTCGATATGTTAACGCCAAGTACTTTTGTATGGGCAAGCGTACTAGCGTCACGAGTTTCCCCATACAAAAGTGAAAACAATTTTGGTCTTTCACGCGCTGCTACTTTCACAGTGAAGACGTGAACTCTTTATAAGGAATACACACATACCCTAATGAACCGATTTTGATGAAACTTGTAGTGTTCCCTAAGTTGAACAATACCGAGTACAACAATAAAGAATTACTTAAATCGGATTTGTAGTTCCGGAGATATGCGAACACAAACATAAAAACATACATACATACACTTTTTAAATTATGCACATTTGTTCAGACACTGAAATAGATTAACATATTATACAAAAACTGGGCAGTTCTGGAAATATTACATACATACGCGTCGAATTGATAACCTCCTTTTTTTGAAGTCGGTTAAAAAACCATCTTAATTGAGCGTGATTAGTGATTACGTTTAGAAAATGTTGTACTGCGTCTACTCCTTCTTGACAGACTGTATTTTATACTTGGAAGTTTGACAAAAATTATTTACACGACCTAATTATTACTTATACACTATTGTTTGTTCGGCGTATTTTAAAATTATCATTATTCATTACAAAGTTTTCAAAAGTGATACGCTTCGTAAATATCTGGATAGTTTAAAACAGGTACTTGGCTTATGAATTATCTTTTGGAATACAATGTAGCATCAATAGATTATTTTGCATCTAGGTAATTGCGACTATCCATGATGCTAGTTTTTCTTCCGTTGCCTTAATAATAAATAATAATAGACAATTTAAAAAACTTCGATTCTAACTCCACTTGCTCAACTAACACCTAAACAAGCTAATTAATTCTAAAAAGTTAAGATTCAAATATTTCGACAGCACTGAGAAACAAATGAATCTATAACTCGTTTAGAGCAAGAAAAATGTGTAATGCATTGTGTCTAATATACCTAAATATTTTTGTTGCACGTACAACCAGTTCTACTAAGATATCGTTAAATCCAAAAATATATATTTTGAGGGTCATTTGATAACAAATCTATCACACGCTGAGAGAATGGTACATCAAGGAAACTCATCAGACTTTGCCAATCTGTTAATAAAATTATTATAAGTAAATTGGAATACATGCATCTACTTTTGTTCTGATTACTTTAATTATTAAATATTGTAAGTCCGATTTGGCTCCTGAGATCCTAGCAAAAGGTTTTGTGTTTATTATTGAAAGAACGCCGTTTTAGAGTTCGAGTAGTGATGTGTAGTGGGATAATTCTCGTTAAAAATATATTGTCTTAGACTATAGGGGATGCAATATGTTCTCTCTCAATTTAGAAAGCTTGTAAGCTAACCTAACCTAACATACCATACTTACTATAAGTAATATGGTAACATAATATTATGTTAGCATGTACCTTGATACTACAATTTTTCAGGATGCGTGACCTACTTTGATTTTATCTATGCATGGTAGGCTTTATTCGTGAATCTCACCTCAACTTGATGAAGTTGTTGCTTACCAGCAAACGTTTAAATAAAATAAAAATATCCTTAATTCTACCACCATACATTTAGAATATTTCTACATTAATTATATTATATATTATTACATTGAAATGTAAGACGTTGAAATGCTTTACATTCAACCTGTCGTCGTTAATGGCGCCAGTCTCGAAGTTGTGCAAGAATACGTATATCTTGTCCATACAATTCAACTAGGGCGGCACAACTTTGAGAAGGAGGCGAATAGAAGAATACGCTTGGGCTGGGCTGCATTTGGGAAGCTCCGAAATATCTTTGAATCGTCGATCCCACTATCCCGTAAGTCCAGGGTTTTTAATCAATGCGTTCTATCGGTAATGACATACGGAGCTGAAACGTGGACACTCACCAGAGGACTAGTTCACAAGTTTAAGGTTGCTCAGCGTGCCATGGAAAGAGCTATGTTGGGAGTATGTCTGGTGGACAAAATTCCCAATAAAGTCATTCGCCAGAGAACTAAAGTCACCGACATCGCTCATAGAATTAGCACGCTGAAGTGGAAGTGGGCTGGTCATGTCTGCAGACGGGAAGACGGTAGATGGAGCAGACAAGTGTTAGAGTGGAGACCGCGCATAGGCAGAAGTGTAGGACGTCCCGCAGCACGGTGGACCGACGATTTAAAGAAAGTGGCTGGCAGCGGATGGATGAGGGCTGCCAAAGATCGGGATGGTTGGCGCTCATTGGGGGAGGTCTACGTTCAGCAGTGGACGGCTATAGGCTGATGATGATGATGATGATGATTACATTGAAATTACATAATATTGATAAACTTAATTTTAACTGCTGATTAAAGCAAACGTTTAGGGCCTGTTTCACCACTTGACAGATGGAGTATAGAGAATCTGACAAAAAAGTTGTGGATAGCCTATCCAGCACTTTATCAGGTATCAAGTGGTGAAACAGGCCCTTAGTCTAGAATAAAATATCGGTTACCACGCATGTAACGCTATTGGGGCCGATCTGTGGGATAAGTTATCATAGTGAGATTTTGAGAGACTTATCTTTAGAGATATCGCGACTTTTAGGTAAATCGTACAAAGATAAGCTTATCTTAACCGAATTTATCTAATTGTATTGCGGATTTAGGCAAATAAAAGCGAGAAGAAACCCGGCCTTGCTTAATCTATTGTATCTATAGTAACATTAGCGCCTGGCACATAAAATAATCAGTTGATATGCAATGTTTATTTTTGAAAACTTCAACAATAGTAATTATAATAAGGAATATAGGATTTCCTCGTGAGGTTTTGTTAAAGATTAAGAACTAAAATGTATTTACGAATGTCAATGACATTGTTAAGACTCTTGTAAGAATCAGGGTCGGCCCCTGCTGAGGCAGGAGTTAATTACTTCACAGAATCCAGGTTGACTATTGTAAAACATTAGACAGCGAGGCACATTTTTAAAAGAACCAGTCGAGTCATCACCTCACTTAAGTAACACAGAAAATATATCACACAAGAAACTCGCACAGAAAACCTCTAACAGAATTTTCGGCTATAATTTTACATCAAATAAAGTATATTTTGAAATAATCTCTATATATAAAAATTAATCCATATTCGCGTGGTCACGACATCACGCCTAAACGGCTGGACCGATTTCGCTGAAATTTAACATAGAGATACTTTGAGTCCCGAAGACCAAAGTTGTCCCGGAAAAATGTGCGGTTACTGCACAATATACTTTTATGATTTTCACGTAAAATATTCAATCGATTTTGATGAATTTTGGTATGGAGATACTTTGAGTTTCGGGAAAGGTCAGCTAGTAATATTATAAATGCGAAAGTGTGTCTGTCTGTGTGTTACCTCTTCACGCCCAAACCGCTGAACCGATTTTGCTGAAATTTGGTATGGAGATACTTTGAGTCCCGGGAAAGGAAGTAGAATACTTTTATCCCGAAAAATGTGTGGCACCCCGCGTCGCGCGATAAACGAATTTGGCGCAACGGAGTTGTCTCTAGTTTTGAAATATTTTCCTAGTCCATAATTTTTGAAAAGTAGTAAAAGATTGTTCGAATATATTTGCAAATCGTGCGACTATTGAATAGTAACTGCAGTAATATTATTGCGACAGCCCTATGAATTGTCAGTGACACAGAGAACTCTATAAAGCTACGCTTATACGGGCAACTAAAATTCGCTCCACTCCAGTCAATTCTCGTCAACTTTGATGTCACGACTACATTGACAAGCAATTTTCGGCAACAAGCAGCAACAAGCAGCAATATTGCGCAATACATCGCAATACAATTACTAGGCAATACTATCATACACGAGCCCATCGGATATTTGTCAATTCGTACCGGCGACATTGAGCGATATGAAATATCTGGAGCAATATCGCCTCAATAATTTCCGCAATTTATTGAAATTGCTCCATATTGCTCCACTAATTGCTCCAGAAAAAAATGTAATGATAAAAATCCAAATGGACCTACCATTCATGTCGCCGGGCAATAATTGCCGCAATTGTTGCCCGTGTAACCGCTTCTTAATACACTGGACCGGCGATCGCTATCAATAAAATGTTCCTATTTGAAAGTCGCCATATTGGCGCTGATTGCTATGTGAAAGCAGTAGTGAGTGTACTTGGAACTACTATTTTGCAAATGGCGGTTGTAATTTTCTATGTAATTAGTTCACAGTACGTTCACCGGTGGCGATTCAAGTCGGTACAAGAAATAGTTGTAATTTTGTACGGCTTAGCCAGTCCAGTGTATTATAGAGGTCAGTGGTCAGTGACAATAGATCGAAGGTTAATCTCTCCGGTTGATCGACACCTCGCACGGATATCTCAGTACTAGTCGGTCTGCGCGGGAGAGCGCTTTCCTGCGTCACGCGCCAATACGTGTGTTCCTTCTGTTCTAATTTTGAATCTACTTTAGCTTCATGTGGGTCTTCCTATATTATTAAATGTTTATATGGGTCGCCAATTTAACAAAATAGTGTTATGACTTACTAGTTACTAGCTATCATAGCTACCATTTGTTTTAATAGAATTTAGTGTTTTGAAAAATCTCTTCCGATTTTAACATTTTAATAGGTAAGTTTTCATTTTTTACATGATATTTTCGTGCATAATAGAGACAAGTTGCGCATTTAAGGGCAAACAAACTTGCTTAAATCTTAAGACACATATTATATTAAGAAAACAAAATAAAGAAAACAAAATATGTTATTAGGTATTTTTCTATTTTCCTATTATATCCAGTTACAGTGTTTCTATTGTTTGTACACTGTACATAGTTACATTATTAAGGACACTATATAATTGTTGTAGTCAATAGTTAAAGTAGTCTTACTATTACTAGTTTGTTATTTATTAGTTTGTTATGTAGTTTTATCTTACACCTAATACTCCATAAGTAATTGTTATCTGTGGAGGCTTGTAATTGGCTTTTCTTTTCTATCCTTTATGACTATTATAATATTGTTAGCTGTAAGCCACCCAAAGAAAATAAAATAAAATATATTATATGGATTTTTTAATACAGCAAAAAAGAATAAGAAACTATGAATTAAGAATTGGTTAAAAACAAATGATTAGTAATATTATAATTGTAAATGATTTGGGTAGTGGACTAAGAGCCTGCGATGGCCAGACCTTCCTCCGTTTCGTAAAGCTGAAAGCTTAGCTGTTTGTGGCCTTTACAGAGGTAAGAACGACCAGCAACTATAGAGTTTCGGTCGCGGTTACTTCAGGAGGTATCCAGTTCTGAAGGTCTACCTGACCTTCCAGAAAGAGTAAAGCTCAATTTCATAGCTTATATTCTTCGCGGTAAGTGGAGGAATCCCGTCTTCCAGTGACGGACATTTTTGACAGTTGCTTCCCACTGCTAGACACCCTCAAAGTCTACTTTCTTTCGGGAAGGTCAGGCAGACCTTCAGAACTGGATGCCTCTTAACGCGACCGAAACTCCATAGTTGCTGGTCGTTCTTACCTCTGTACAGGCCACAAACCGCTACACATTCAGCTTTACTGACGATGGTCTGGCCATCGCAATTCGCATGCTCTTACTTTATAGGTGCCAAAAACTTAAAAAAAATGTAATATGATGTATTATATAGGTATGTGTTCTTAGTATATTTTGACGTCAACTTCATCAAAATATGAGTGGGAAAGATAGTACATACTCATACGAAAAAGGAATATAGATTGGATCAAAGATGTTGATCTAAGTAGGACATCATATCAGATTTTTTCCTGACCCTTTCTTTTATGTGTATCTCCCCTCTCTGTGATTCATTGATAAGGTTTTATTTATAATAATGAGTAAGTGTAATTGTTTTAATTGAGTTATGAGTACTTAAGTACATTGTAAATAACCCAAGAAATCGATTACGTCTTATACTACATTTTATTTCTTCGTCACATTTATTTTTTATTTTTTGCTTAAAATATTGTGTACGGTCAACGGTGGTAGGTGGCCAAAATTTTACTCTTAAAATAAATTAATTTTTATTTTAGTATTATAATATTTTTGATCTCCGCTTTATGGAAAAGTATTGATCGATTAAACTCCGAGGATAACTGGTAATTTAAATGATTTAATTAGAATACTACTATGTCGTATTATTTTTAAATAAATTCCTTTTATTATCTGTCATAGTATTCAACTCGAACTAGTTCTTCACGTGGCCACCGACCGTACTGACCGATTTAACAAATAACCTGTTGAGCTTCGTATTTGACTCATCAAAATTCACATAAGGCTTTGCGCAAACATGACCTTCTTTCGGGCGTCTTATTCACAATGTGCGTTTTTGTGCTCCGTATACGAAATTTTGCCGATTTCGCTCATTTAACAGACGTGATTTAACAGTTAAAATACAGTATTTCTATAAGTTTTAATGCACAACATGTAAGATCATTTCAATTATACTTAATATAGTGTTGGAACTAGATTTTTTATTTTTTTAAGTATCTTTAAATAATCCAACTCAAACCCGCGACAGTTTTGTGATTTTTGCTGTAAAAGGTTTAGAATATCACCTTTTCATGGATTGTATTGACGTCTTAACGGTATGAAAAAAATACAATGTACTGTTGAGAAAGTCGTCTATTAAGTGTTGGAATTACTTTTTACCACTTCAATATAAAAAAAAAAAACCCTTTAAATACAGAAAACCTCTATCTGCCCGCTAACTTGGCGATCGTCCTTTTTCACCTGGCATATGAAAGACGGGCGTGAGTGTGAAGAGAGCGGTAGAAAATAGAGGCTCTTAACAGACTAGAATTAAACATTTTGTAACTGTTAGTGCTTATTTCAGTACAGCGGGAACCACGCGTTTCCAGTGTAGAAACCGAGCGGTTACAAGTAGCAAGTTGCAACTAAATTTTAACTTGCTACTTGCTACTAAATTGTGTGTTTACATGCAATTATTAACTTAAAATTTAGTTAACTACTTATCAACTTAATACGTGTAAACTAGCCCTTAGTGTGAAGTGTGAACGCTGAAATACCGTTGTATTTCAGCGTTTACAGCTTACTTACTTGCAGCTTATTACAAAGGCGTTCCTTTGTAATAAGCTGCAAGCACGGGTCCAAAACAATTTTTCATATACCCTCGTTTAGTTGTTTGTCATATACCGGTATTGTCATACCGATTTCAATTGTTTTTTTATATTAGCCTACAGACCAATTTATCCAGTCGCTTGTTATTTCAGTTGTGCTGACAATGCATCACCTTTTGCTGTTGGTTCTTTCGGCTGTGTCATCGGCGTGCGGCTACCACATTCTCTGCGTCCACACAATACACAGCCGGAGCCACTTCAACTTGGTCTATGGCGTCGTTAAACCGCTTCTGAAAGCCGGCCACCAGGTATTTAGTTGATTTACGTTTTAACCGACTTCAAAAGGAGGTTATCGATTTGACTCATATACGTTATGTATTATTTCCAGAAATGCCCAGTTTTCATATATTGTGTTAGTCTATGTCAACATCTGAACAAATATGTCAAATTTCAAAAGTGTATTTATGTATGTATGGTTTTATGTTTGTGTTTACATATCTCTGGAACTACAAGTCCGATTTAATCGATTCTTTTTTTGTTTTACTAGGTATTGTACAACTTAGAGAATGCTGCAATTTTCATCAAACTCGGTTCAGTAGTTTTTAAGACAGGGAATTTTAATTCTCAGTTACGTATAATTTTGAAGTCGATTTTATGTTTTTATAATACTATTATTCTTATTCCAACTTACATAAGAACACCTTTAAGGGCAGGTTATTCCTAAATTAGCAGGTCGATGTCTGTCAGTGCGAATATCGACGTAAATGACATTAAAATTATTATTTTTCACAAAAAATTTAAACCGACTTCCAAGGTAAAAACAATAATAACATCTTTATAATATGAACTAAAAAGTATTAAATAATTTTTCCTATCACATGGTGCCTTTTTCCGAATTCGGCTAAAACTCAACTATTTCTGTACTCAATCTTCATAATTTTGAAGTCGGTACCAGATATAGCTGAATCCAGATGCCAGAATATTTGAAACATTGTAACTGGCAACGTACTATACGTAGATTAGGGCCGATTCACACGGAATGGCAGAGGTGAGGCGAGCAGTTTCAGTGTCATATGATTTTAAACTTTATCTTCATTATTGTAATACATAGTATCGCTTGAGAAATCGACGCCGCCGGCGGCCGCAAGAGGCCACGAGCGTCATGGATCCCATCATCAGGTCACCACTTTTGTGAACATGGTACTTACCAAATTGGAGTGAAACCTAATACAACAAAACAAAAATTTTGAAAATCGGTTCACAAACGGCGGAGTAATCGTTGAACATACAAAAAAAATCACAGCCGAACATTTAACCTCCTCGTTTTTTGGAAGTCGGTTAATAACATTCATATCAGTGCGTACGGTGTACCTTGTACGGTGGCGGTTACGACGCTCGCCGCGTCCATGATAGGGCGAAATAGGAGAAAAAACCGTTTTACTTAGATAAAAAATATTATAACTAAACATGTATCCAACCATTTCCCTGTTAAATTTTAATAGTAATCGAACTGTCCAAATTATTTTTTGATTGAGTCCCTGTAAGTCCTATAAAACTCAAAATGTTTAAAAAAAAAAAACCGAAACAACCTCGTTGTTCCGAATTTTTTTTTTATCGAGTAAAGTTATCTGTATTGTGTTTCTAACCCAATGATATATTATATTAAAAACTTGAATATCATTGTTCTAACCAAAAAAGTCACTAGTTAAAAGATGTATCTATACATGTATATATTTTTCAGTATTTTTGAATTACACTTTCTTTAAAAATTACTCATTCTAGAAACGTGAATTTGGAAGAACGGGCCCTTAACGCCATTGTTCTCGTTAATACTTTAGTACTCCTATCAGTTTCCCATACATTTTCCAATTTCTTCCATATAACGGATAAACTAAATCGTTCACTCTTGATGCGTTTGTAATTTTTTGAGCTAATTTTTCAATGACTTTAGGGACAATTTTCTTTGTGAAAACGTTATTTTATTTCCAGGTAACATTTATAACATCGTTCCCTGACACGCAAGCTCATCAAAACTTAACCATAATCGACGTGAGTTCGACGCAGAAGTACATGGAAGGTATTTCTGTTGATGTAGTAAAGAATTTTTAGTACATAAAAGATATAACATAATTTCAATGATTAACATTTGAGTAGTCAATCAATTCTACACAATTCAATCGGAGAAGCGTACTAAGTTATAAGAGATCATTTTGGTTGGGTTGGGTAGGTACTGATTTCTTGCTCTCAATGATGGTTATAGGATGATTATGATGGTTAGACTACACTGCTTTAAGAAAAATACATTAGTGATACATACCCAGTAGGTAACAAAGTAGGATTTATCTAACCGTACGAGAAACGTAGCGAGAAAAATCAGGTAGCGTCGATTAAATTTAGCACAAAAACTTTGAAAAGTGATATGGTTCTCATTAAAATGTTTCTCACTTTGTCACATAGACCTGCCCATATAATCTTTCCTACCAGGTCCACTATAAAAGAGTATAAAAGCATAATTAAAGTAAATGAAGTATAAAACTGATAATATGTGGTTATTGTTAAAATAATTAATAATGGACTCTTAATTATTATTTTATCAACAATATTTTAATAAACAAGTTAATTTAACATTTGCTATTGATAGATAACAACTCTTTCTACTTTTATTACTGTTATTTTTATTTCGTATCTACATTATTTAAATATGAAGTTATCAATATTATAAATACGAAAGTATTTATCCGTTATCCATTCAATTAATTATTTCATTGAAATACAAATTAATTTCACAACTTCGTACGATCAATAAATAATCACCGAACCTTAAAATTTTTCGCTTTGTCCTATATGCCTAATTGCCTATGCTCGTCAATATATTTTAATCAGTGCTTTTGAAGCCAAGTTCGGCTCAAATAAAACTTTTTTCTATAGTATGACTATGTACCCAATTGTGATCTATATGGGAAAGTGCCCCAGCGTCATGAATTTGCCTACAAATCACACAAAAAATCGCTCTTTCAGCGTTGCTACTTTCAAAGTGAACTCTATATAAGGAACACAATCCAAAGTATTAGGTATCACTTAGTTTTGGGTACAATATTATATAAAGATATATTATATAAAGAACGCAACTCCTTTGGCCTTTCAGCCCTTCACAGCAAGAATCACAGCGTGGAGTGGGAGGCGGTAAAGCAGTTTGCTAGAGATGTAAACAGGGAGGTGTTCAACAAGCCAGCTGTAAGGGAACTTCTGCTCAAGGGCAAGATAGACTTGGTCGTCACAGAGTGGTTCTTCTCTGATCTAGAAGCCGGGTAAGTTCCCCTTTAGAGCAATAATGAAAATATTTTCATAGAAAAAGGGACTTAGTAATTCTTAGACCCTTTTTCTCAAACTCAAGTAAGTTTTTTTTCGCTGTTAATCTTTTAAAGAGCGACAAGCTTAGCTAAATATTTTATCAGATCAGGCGATTGCGTCTTACAACAAGGTTCTTATTGAACTAAATAACAATTGTTATTACATTTATCAATAGCCCCAGTTTGTTCAATGACATTTATTTCCGATGTGCCAAAAACAAAATAACGGCAACAAGAATAATAAACAAGTATGTTAATGTAATCGAAAACATCGCTTTCAACAATAAGGACATTATCCTTGACATGGTTTTTAAAGTAGGTAATTCTGGTTTTTGACGGCGGATGAAATTCACAGATACTCTGCAATAGTCCAGGCGCCGTGGATCGTGGTGAGCGGCATGATCTACCACACGCGGCTGGAGTATCTCATGGACTCGGTGCGGTCCGTGCCCATAATACCCACCGGCCTGGGCCGCACCAGAGACTACCAGCTGCCTCTGGACTTCCGACATCGACTTCTCAACACGTTCTCCTTTTTGTTTTACATATATGATTGGATGTAAGTATATTATATTTGGAGCCTGTTTCACCACTTCCTGATAAAGTGCCGGATAGGCTATCCCTAATTTATTTGACAAGATTCTCCATACTCTATCTGTCAAGTTAAGTGGTGGCCTATCCGGCACTTATCAGGAAGTGGTGAAACAGGCCCTTAGGATTGCTAATTTACTAATCCTACAAATATTCACCCTGTCAAAGTAATCCATTTCTAAATTTTGTTGCGACGTCTGGACGAGTGACATAGATGCCTATTCCATATTGCGTCCACTGTCTAGTTTAATAAACAGCAAATATAAGTAATATTTATTAATAAACTCCCACGTTAAAAAAAATGCATTAATTTCTTATACATTATTTACCTACACAATAAAATCAAAATGTACTTTTCTAAAAATACGAAATGTCTCAAATTTCCAGCAAAGATTATCCCATCGACAAGGCTCTGTACGAGAGACACTTTCAGCCTATAGCCCGGCAGAAGGGGATAGCGCTGGCCCCGTTTTCTGAGGCTATCCACAACATATCGCTGGTGTTTGTGAACTCGCACACGACGCTGGCGCCAGCCATGAGCCTTCCGCCCAATGTGATCGATATCGGCGGATATTATATCGACGAGGAGGTGCCTCCGCTCCCACAGGTAAACTTGCTAAAAGGAAAATTTATCGATGATTTGCTGTATGACATAACTATGAGGGTTAGCGATCCTCATTAAGTTGTATCCATTCTATCCGTATCTGGTTTACGTCATCAATCAAACAATGAGATTACCAAGTATTCTTATTGCAGATCCTCTTTGAAAATCCGTATCTAATAGATGGTATGCCTACGTTCCAGGATCTCCAAGACCTCATGGATTCTTCCACCGAAGGTGTGATTTACTTTAGCATGGGATCGGTGGTCAAGTCCACGAATTTCCCGCCTCATACTCTACAGGATATTTTGAAGCTCTTCAGCGAGATCCCACAAACAGTTCTGTGGAAATTTGATATTCCCCTGGAGAATCTGCCGAAGAACGTCCACGTGAGACCTTGGATGCCTCAAACTAGTATTCTATGTAAGTCCTCAAGTCCGAGGCGCGTCGCCCTTAGTTGTGTGAGTGACCATATATATACACGCGTACATGGCTCGCTCGCTACTGACTGCTCCGTCAGGTACGCACACTAACGAAAATGTCTATTCACATAACCAACTACAAATAAAGGCTACGCGCACTCGTAGATTGCAAGAACTATACGTAAAATAGACAACGCCGAAATAGTAATCAATACTCAAATCAATATGATGCTGTGGCATTTTAACTTGCGAGGCCTTCAGGCCCCGCGCGAGCACCGGTGATCGCGACAACAATAGAATACAATTCCTGGAAATTCCGACTGAAGTATTAAATCAAATTGAGTCCTTAAACAATACCAGAAATATGGTGGGTACCATAAGCAAAGTATTTGTTGTCTAAATATTGGCCTATTAGACCGACTTATCTCCAAAGTTGAAACCGATCTTGTAATGTGCGAAAAAAATTTAAATGTGTTTTTTTTTTCAATATCTATATCAGCGCACCCAAACCTGCGCATATTCATAACGCACTGCGGGCTGCTGAGTACACTGGAGGCGCTGAAGTTTGGCGCCCCAATCCTGGCTGTCCCCGTCTTTGGAGACCAACCCTCCAACGCCGAAATGGTAGAGGCGGCAGGGAACGGCTTGAGGATCCACTCCTCCCCGGAAATTGGAAAGGACCTTGTCGAACCCCTCAAGAGAATGCTCTCGAATGATAGGTAAGGATGATGATGTTTTGAAAGCCCTTTAAAGCGAAAAGGGGTTCTGACCGCATCAGAATTGCTTCTGTGTGACTGGCCGTTCGAAAGCAGAATGCCAACGCAGAACGCTCTCTATCGATAGGTCCATAAGGCTAACATAAAAAATGTACATGTCGCTTCAGAACCAAGTAACATCGTAATTCTAAAAGTACTTGTGACATCGACTTTCAGACTTCAAAAATGCAGTTATAATCTTGATTACCCTTTTCGCGATAGTTGCATAAGTAAGACATTTAATTTAAAAATTTAATCGGTTTCAGCTACTACAATCGCGCGAAGTACTTGTCGCGGATATTCAACAACCGGCCGGTGTCGCCGACGCAGCTCATCCTGCACTACGTCCACCTTGTCATCGAGTCTCAAGGTTAATTATTTATCAGAGCCTTTTTATTTATTTTTTATTTATCGCTTTGCCAAGACCTTTTATTTATCGCTTATTTTGTTAAATGTATGGATTTGACATTAGGGTTGATTCAGACCGCAACGTGACGTGTAGACTGTAGATGCATTTCTAAATTTGTACTGAATTGACAGATTGGCATGCCGTCTCGCGAAATTAAAATCTGTCAAATCCATACAAATTTATGCCGCGCCGCGCCTCGCCTCGCCTTGTCGCGTTACGGTCTGAATTGACCCTTAGACGAGTCGAACGTCAACGTCATAATTAACGAACGCTTATGTCAACTCCATACATTTTGATCGGCGATAAAGAAAAGGTCTTGGCTAAAGGGCCAGATCATTTAAAGACATGAGAGGATGAGTCACGTTACTAACATTTTACAACATAATAACAATTACTAATTTTTCCCTTATAATTTGAACAAACCTTGTAACTTGCCTACTTTATTCTCTAGGTATACAAATAGAATCCACATTTTTTGATTTCATATCATTTCCCGGTCCTAAAACCTACGTTTATGCAAAAACCGTCAATTAAATTGTTAGTTACCTACGTGGCTTTATTTATTTTCTGTCCTGTCTTTTTTACACCGGTGTTAATCCTGATTTACAGGAGTTGTAACTTGTAGTGACGAAAATGTGTTTTAAAGTTGTTATTTCCAAACGGGCATTGTTGGTTGGGTCAACAGCACATTTCCACCTTAGTTGTGTTTGTAGATTGTCGCGTTTTGTGCTATCTGCCGCTTTGTTTGGGGAGTTTTCTTGTCATTAAGTTATTTTGCTGGTACCAATATTTTCTCAGCGTGTCCTATAATTATAATAATTTAATCTAAGAGATCAAGTACTGTTCAGCACACAGATTCATATACTTAATACTTAATAATAATTATTAGGTGTGATCATATAATTATGTTTGAAAGCTTGAATATTAAGAAAAGGGGTACATTTAGAACAATATCCAAAATTCGTAGTGTCATTACTCATTATGTGGTGGCAACGGAAGGTCAAGAACGACCGCCGGACGTTGCGTAGATTTACTCTCATTAATATTACATTTTGTTTAAGAGTCCGTATACGAAATTTTGCCGATGAATACGAAATTGCAAAGGTTCGCTACAGAAATATTATTAGGTTTTTTCCCCTTATTAAACTTAAAAATATATATATTAATTATTAGATTTCAAATATATTCATCTCATTTTTTCCTTGTTATAATTCTGTTGCACCTAGAACGAACTTCACCAAGTTATTTTTTTTTCAGGCGCACCTCACCTCCGGTCGAAGGTCCATCTTTACAAATGGTACCAGATATGGATGATTGACCAACTGGTGTTCTTCGTACTAGTGAGTTATGTGACCTACAGAATACTCGGAAAAATATTATGCTTAATATCATTAGTATTTATTAAAAAACAAAAATTACTTTAAAATATATTTTATCTGTTTTATTTAACGATCAAAACTTTGTTTATAGTCTACTATCTATTATGGTAGAAAATAATTTCAAGAAGTCCTTGTTTTCGGCTCAGAATCGCCAGACATATTTGAGTATTCAGTATGATTCAGTGGAATCCCAAAATGAAAATGAACTTGGCTCGAAAATGTCGATAGTCCAATTTCGAAACCAACTTTACAACAAAGAAAACATTTTGCCAATTAATTTATCAGACGGCAGAGTAAACGTTGCACAAAATTTCATCCCCTAGTTTTTACCCTTAAGGGAGATCGCAGACGTCACACTTTTTGTGTGATCGAGTCTGCGGCGCACAAAAGGTCTGCGTGGCGCGCAAAATGTCGTTCGCGGACTTTTCACAGACGCACACGACGCACATCTTCGATCATTCTGTCCGCTAAACTGTAGGGATGTAGACGCTATGGAAATCGTTTAAAGACCGCGAAGTATTATTTTGTACCTACAGAAAAAGAAGAAAAAACTTATCGGAACAGTGACAATTTAATCTCTTAGGCGGACTTGCGCAGATCTGAGTTAAAGTTAACTCTGAGTTAAACATCATGTCATATCTGTCACTCACTTGGTGAGTGACAGTTAAACATCATGTCATATCTGTCACTCACTTGGTGAGTGACAGATATGACATGATGTTTAACTCAGAGTTAACTTTAACTCAGATCTGCGCAAGTGCGCCTTAGAAAGATGCTTGTGTAAGTGTACACGTACACATAATATTTTTACACACAGATATAAACCAATTTCGGTTTCGTTTGACAGCTCGAGATTGTTGCTCTATTCCGTTAGGTATATTAACTTCACGATGAAAACTTGAACCAACTTACCGTATTTTGTAATTTCTTTAGACGTCAACGATGTCCAAACATGAGCTGAATATACATTACAGCACACTTTTTCCCACAATTTTCTTTTTAACCCATCAAGCCCCGTAAGGCCCATATGAGCCGCGATAACAAAAGATTTCCAGGAATTGGCGATCCACGGTTTAAATGTCTATTATGATATTCTGCCTTAGAAGTATCATCAATTACTGGTCTGTTTTGTATTTCATGAATTAACATCGTTACATCGATATCTGGCGCCATAGTAATTAAATAGATCGCGTACGTTACGTCACTACAAATGCAGATTGAAGACTGAAAGTGTGCGCCGTCTGCGTTAGCGCATGTTGAAGCAAACGTTCTATTTTTTTCGCACACTTTTTGTGCGGTGCGGCGCGATGCGGTCTGCCAGAATTATACGGATTTTTTGTGCACCAGACTTTTTGCGCGTCGTGTGCGTTACTGCATATAATTGCATAGGTTATATTTCCAGACTAAAAAGTGCGTCACGGATAGTCTGTCGTCTGCCATCTCCCTTAGGGCCGGTTGTTTGATCACTAGTCAAAAATGACAAATAGTCTCCGTAACCATTAGTTAATTGACTGTAGTTAAGCCTTGACCAGTTGTTAAAATAGAAATACGTTGTTTCAACTGATTTTTGACTATAGTTAAAAGTAACAATTGCCAATTGTGTTGCTTCAAGTAGGAACATGGGGAACCCAAAATTCTGCCGGGAGAATTTTTTTACTACTGGTATTATTGTTTATGAAACGTCGGCTGTACAGAACCTTTGCCGCTCACGCACAACATTGTTCAAAGAACAATAGCTCTTAAAATATTTGACATATGGACGTAATTGAAACTTAACTCAAATTCTTTGGATATAATTATCAATAAAGATGGGTCATGGGGGCTCTTTCTGTAAAAAAGTACAATTGTTTTTAATTTTTGCACGTGTTTTCTCTATTTATTAGAAACTTTATGACTTATTGAAACTTGTTGCATAAAAAACCCTTTTTTTGTGTTGTTTATGGTAGGCAGCTTTTTGATAATATGATGAATATAGGTTTTTAGTATGTACTATTACTATGTACTGTAAAATAATTATTGTGCAGCTAGCTGCTAGACTATTGGGATGAAGTCGAATTTTTCGAAAGGTTTAGAATGTCCAAAGAAACAGTACTTTGGATAGTTGCTGAAGTGATTAAAGTCTACATTGTGTACTATTTACTAAATAGGTAAGTAGGTACCAACAATAACAGTGCTGTATTACATAAATATTGAAACCTATATTCATCATATCAAAAAGCTGCCTACCATAAACAACACAAAAAAAGGCTTTTTTTATGCAAAAAGTTTCAATAAGTCATAAAGTTTCTAATAAATAGAGAAAACACGTGCAAAAATTAAAAACAACTGTACTTACTTTTTTTAAAGAAAGAGCCCCCATGACCCATCTTTATTGATTATTATATCCAAAGAATTTGAGTTGGGTTTCAATTACGTCCATATGTCAAATATTTTAAGAGCTATTGTTCTTTGAACATTGTTGTGCGTGAGCGGCAAAGGTTCTGTACAGCCGACGTTTTATTAACAATATTACCAGTAGGTTTTTTGACTAGTGATCAAACAACCGGCCCGATCACTAGTCAAAAAAGACAAATAGTCTCCGTAACCATTAGTTAGTTAACTGTAGTTAAGCCTTGGCCAGTTGTTAAAATAGAAATACGTTGTTTCAACTGATTTTTGACTATAGTTAAAAGTAACAATCGTCAATTGTGTTGCTATTTGAAGGAACATGGGAAACCCAAAATTCTGCCGGGAGAATTTTTTTACTACTGGTAATATTGTTTATGAAACGTCGGCTGTACATAACCTTTTGAGCTCACGCACAACCAATGTTCAAAGAATAATAGCTCTTAAAGTATTTGACATACGGACTTAATTAAAACTTAACTAATATTCTTTGGATATAATAATCAATAAAGATGGGTCATGGGGGCTTCAATATTTATGTAATACAGCACTGTTGTTGTTGGTACCTACTTACCTATTTAGTAAATAGTACACAATGTAGACTTAAATCACTTCAGCAACTATCCAAAGTTTCTTTGGACATTCTAAACCTTTTGAAAAATTCGACTTCATCCGAATAGTCTAGTTTTCGGGCGGCGTGTTAAAACGAATTCTAGAATGATTTCTTCATCAGAAGAACTTTCCGAGTCATCGAAATGTATAAGTACATTTAAATCCATTATTTTTTTAAAAAAGCACTCTTTTTGGGCAGTAAAATATCACAACTCGACTAGATACTATCCGCAACAACAAACGAATCAAACTAATGGTCAATGTTAACTACGCAGTCCGAGCGTAGTCATTTTATTTAACAATTTGTCAAAAAATTTTACTACAGTTAGCTTAACTATCGATTGAAAAACAAAATTTTGTAATTTTTAACAAATAGTTAGTTTAACTAACAGTTTTTAACTATTTGTAACCTTAACTAGCGATCAAACAACGGGCCCTAAGTGTCGCAATGGTTTGGCATCAGAAAATAAAGGCAGTAGCAATTACATTAGCTGCAACGTTTCAGGCATCTTTAAAAAAATGGACAAAACGATATATTATATTATATAAGGAAACATATATTTTGTATAATATTAAAATAATAATAGTAATGGATAACAAGGATTACCGATTAAAAAAACCATAGGTATGAAAATGAATCATGATACATATTTTGAAGAATTTTAAGCCTGATTAAAAAGGCACTCAATGAGACTTGCTATATATCTGCTCAAGATTGGCTTGTTGCTATATTATCTGGCAATGGGTAGAGCATATAGAAAAGTCGGTATCAGTAGTCTGTAGTAGGTATACACTAGGTACCTAGTGGTCAACAAGGCCGAGACTACGTCTGCCTTCATACAAAAACAAAATGTCAAGATAGTAATATTTATTTTCAGCGTGAAAAAGATCTATTAAATATCAAATCTCGTGGGAAATCTAAAATATAATAAATATCCATTAATAATAATCAGCCGATAAAAAATCACAATATTTCAGTACAAAACACAAATTTGTGCAAAAAACATATTTGGTGGCAAATACTTGGCATAAAAATAGCACACTTTTATTTATTACAAGAGTAAAAAGAATAAGTTCGAATTCAGGGAAACTCTAGATAGTTTACGGTAAATGTGTGCGGTGGCACAGCAAAATGCAATTTCGCACTGTGGATGATGTGGTTCCCTTGAAATGGTACAATGGTAACCCACGAACGCCGCCCACGAATAATAAAAACTAAGGAAGAGTAACTGCGTCAAAAAAATTGTCCACGAGTCTACAAAATGTGACCCGAATACATGCATACTTTATGCATGTATTCGATAAACAATTTTGTGTAAGTAAATATAGAAATGACAATTAATGTCAATGGCTTTATTTCGTGAAGAGTGTTGGCGTTTCGTTGCTATTGCCATATTTTAGTGTGCAAAAAGGAACCAAATTAAGGACGGTTGAAGTAGAGGAGTAACGTTTCCTTAGTTTTTAATTATTCGTAGAGGATAACTTATGTGCAAAAATTTGGCGTTAATTTGAATTCTTCTGTATCCTTACTTATCCCAAAGCTTTATCTAAGCTATATTGTGTATAGTTAACAGTATATCAGACGTTCGATGGCCCTATTAGTATAAAAAAAAAAAAACCATAAAATTTCATTTTTCTAAAGTTATAAATTAAGAATAATTAAGCTCAAAAGGTCCTTTTTCATCTAGCCAAGGTGTTTATAGTTCGATAATAATATCTTGTTCAAAATTCCTAAAAATAGGAATGGTATTTGACGGTATTCATACAATATTCAAAATCGACCTTCGTCTGACAATACAGCCTGTTACATTGTCCGTGGGCTTGTGCTGAAAGGGCGGAACTTATTCGCGATTGATCGTTTCGATCCATCGAAAATAAACTGATATGAACTGATTTCATAGACAGACATAAGATGCCTTTTAGAAATCAGTTTATACCTCGCTCTTGCCCTAATGTAGCAAGTATCCTTTTAGTCCATTGAATGAATCGCTCAAAGGGGGGTCTAGAGTGCGTGAGCGGGATCGTGAGATTTTTTTTCGGAAACGTGTACAGAGTAACTAGTTCATAAACATACTAAAAGTCCTGGACACTAGGGGTACTGGCGGAGTGGGAGGAGGGGGGGAAAGGGCCCATTTTTGTGTTTTTCGCTTATATCTCAAAATTGGTGCGTTCTAGAGAAAAACTTTCAAAGAGTAGATAAAAGGCCATAAAATTATCTACAAATAATACCTCGAATATTTTATAAAATTTCTTACCGTTTTCGAGTTGCACCTTTTCGAAAAGTAGGGGTAAAATGGGGAAAATGCCCATTTTTGTGTTTTTCAGTCATATCTCAAAATTGGTGCATTCTAGAGAAACACTTTCAGAGAATAGTTGAAAGACCATTGAATTATCTACAAATTGCACCTAAAACATTTTTAAAATGTCCTACCGTTTTAGAGTTACACCTTTTCGAAAATGAGTTTTTTTAACTTATTAGCTTCTGGTCTATAACTTATTAGCTGGCGCATCCCTATTCTATTCCTGCCCTATCCCTACACTACCCTACACCTGGACTTTAACACATTAATCTACATCTGACTTAACATCTGATCATCGGGTTCTTTATAAATTCGGTGTCTCACATGATTTTTTTCATTCTTTTAGCTTGGGAGAGTCCTGTTTCTTCCTCTGTCATTTGTTCATCCTCATTGGTAGGCGTTTCTTGAAGCTCTTCATCATCATTATCGTCTTCTTCATTAAAAGATACGCCGTTGAGGCATTTTCCTTCACAATGAAGGCATGCCGCTGAACAATTGAGCATTGCTTTTCTGCACCCACATTTGCCACTGCTACAGTCTTTTGTGCAGCGGCAAAATATTGTTTGTAGTAGTGTCTCGGGGGCTGGTGCGTCTTCAGTTTTTATGGGTTCAAGTATGTTTTGTGTAGATGGGCAATGGGCATCTAATGATATGGAAATTATTTTCAGATCTTTACCAATGCCCACTGATATTGAAAATGCAATCTTATACTGTTTCCGCCCTCGCCACGAGGAGGCACTCCCAGCTTATGTTTTTATTGAGTTGACAGTTTTAGTAGTAAGCAACTAAAGCAACGAATTACTACCTAATTCGTTAAACTAAAGAGTCTGATTGCTAACAGTTTGTGATAAAATGTTTTATCTTCTATATTTAAAAGAAAGTATTGTTAGTTATAAAAATTACTCAATAACGGCTGACCCGATTTGGCTGGAAATTGTTGGGGGTAGCTTAGAAAAAGAAGAACATAGGTTTTTTTTGTAGGCGAGTAGGTTGGGTAGAGGTATGTATAGTAGGGTTAGGGTGTTTAGGGCGTATTTACTCGGCAGGATGACGTCTGCTGGGTCAGCTAATAAGATATAAAGTAGCAGCCAATAAGTTAAAAAAACTTATTTTCGAAACGGTGTAACTCGAAAACGGTAGGATATTTTCAAAATGTTTTAGATGCAATTTGTAGATAATTTAATGGTCTTTCAACTATTTTTTTTAAAGTGTTTCTCTAGAATGCACCAATTTTGAGATATGACTGAAAAACACAAAAATGGGCATTTTCCCCATTTTACCCCTACTTTTCGAAAAGGTGTAACTCGAAAACGGTAAGAAATTTTATAAAACATTCCAGGTATTATTTGTAGATAATTTTATGGTCTTTTATCTACTTTTTGAAAGTTTTTCTCTAGAACACACCAATTTTGAGATATAAGCGAAAAACATAAAAATGGGCCCTTTCCCCCTCCGCCAGTACCCCTAGTATCCAGGACTTTTAGTATGTTTGTAAAAAAATGTGTTTAGTAAAAAAAACTCACGATCCCGCTCACGCATTCTAGAATTGCTTTATTCGATGGACTATTTTCTAAAAAGTGACAAAGATTAATGGTGACAAAACGTTTTCTTGTAATAGTAAATCTTGACTAAAGATTAATATATGTAAATATTATTATGGCATTGTAAATACCAATATTATAATTATTTACAATACTTTATATACTTAATTAAAAATATTATTTAAATCGCTAAACTACGTAAATTAAAATCAAATAATACTCAATTCTGGTAACACAAAGTTATAGAAAGAAAATAAAATTTGTAAAATTTAACAAATCAATAGTTTTTAAACAATAAATAGAATAAATTTTATTAAATATACTTTTATACAGCCTTAATCGGAATAATTATACACCTAACCAAATTATAAGAGTAGTTCAAACAAAGTTGTAAATAATACCTAAAAAAACACTATCCTCGCCATATTACGGTCACATTATATCAGGTAAAACGATTATAATGTTATTAGTTAGATAATAAAATATAGTGAGTGTGGCCCAGCGCGCCATCCTGTATAATTCCATAGTAGGTACTGCTGATTGGAAATCTCCAATCAGCAGTATGGAATTACACATTGGCGCACTTGCCGGGGTGGCGCGCTTTGCCACTGGTACGGGAGGCAGCAACGTTTGAAAAAAAAGTATTTCAGGTCGGCTGATTTTGTGATATTGTGTCGTCATTTTTGTTCTTTTGGTTAGAGTCCGGGCGGTCTGGCTGCCAGTAGTGGTTGCGTTCATTAGTGCGCAACCTTTTGGTCCTGGTTATAATCCTGGATTTTAAATGATTTTAAAATAATTTTAGTGAGCAAGGAGTGCTGAACACAAACGTAACATGTAATTATGACAATAATAATAATAATAATAATAATAATAATAATAATAATAATAATAATTGATAAAGCCTCGCCTTTAACATGACAAGAGCCAGAAGAGAGAGATTGTCATTTATTTTTATCAGGCGCTCCTTATATTAATAGCATCACCTGGATAAATGAAACGCGCACTAATGCAACCACTACCGGCAGCCAGACCGCCTGGACTCTAACCAGAAAAGCAAGAATGACGACTTATCACAAAATCAGCCGACCTGAAATACTTTCTCGAAAACGTTGCTACCTCCTATAGTCTATACTACACACTGACTATACTTAATCTTCACAAGACAAGTCATGTCTTTATAAAAATCAATTAGCCTTCATATTAGGTATAAGTGTAACACACACGCAACGAAAATTTAAATTTAAATAATATTTGATATGTAAACTTGTTCTTATTGCAGTTCAAGTCATAATGTTTCATGGTGTGTCACAGTGTAATAAAGCGATTATTATTAGACATCGAACTATAATTGGTATTAATCAATGATGTTCAAAAGTATTAATGATTGTTATTTACGTATTTGAAAATACATATGTGTTACTATTGTAGTGCCTACCTATTTTCAGTTGGTACACTTGCAAGGTAAAAAGTTGCTCTTATATTATGAAACGTATTTTATTGGCTCAATAAAACGACGCAATTGAGAAACTTAAAAATAAATAAATAAATTTTAATTATAAATTTCTTATTTCGTTCATATTTCGGCATATTTTGTGTACTGGCCCGGGAGCCAGGTAAATTTTTGGTCAATGATTTCCTCCCGGGCGAAACTTTGTAAAATGCATAAGGGACTTATACTATGAATACTAGTGACCGTCAGCTGCGACTCCGTTGGTGGGGTGGGCAGTGGCAGCCTCCCAAAGATGAAGAAAAAAAAATTTTTTTTCAGTCTTTTCCTCTCATTTGAAAATTTATCAGAGTATAGTTTAGGTAGTATTTTGAAAAAAAAAAAAACATAGTCAGCTGACCATACCACGGTGGATTATACGTCAGTTGGCTCCTTGAACATGAAAAAAAAAAATTTTTTTTTCAATGATTTACTCTCAGCTAAAAATTTACCTGGTGATCGTTTATATGCTATTATGAATGAAAATTAATGTCAGCTTGCTATATCTCAGTGGAAAGTTTGTCAGCTGGTTCCTTGAAAGTTGTAACGCAACAGCATCTTATGACCTACTGAAACTTATCAGCTGACGACTTTTCTTTTGACTTACAGCTAGCTGTTTTTTTTTTTAATTGTTTACTAGAATATTTTAACAATTCTAATAAATTTTCATCCGGAAGGAAATAACAATTCTTATGTTATTAAGCGGTATGGTTAATTTGAGAGTTTTGATAACAAATATAAAGTTTAATATTGGAGAAAATGTTGGTATGCCGTTTTTATTTCAATTAATTTATTCAAGAAATAATAAAAAATATTTTCAAATCTCTTTTTGGCTTGTGTCACTTTCATCTTTCTCTGATTCACTGTCAGAGTTGCTGTCAGAGTTATTATATAAGTAATGCGATCACGTCTTCATCATAATCATCATCTATGAAAAATTAAAAGAAAAGTTATTAGGCCGCATGTATAGCAAAACATGATCACATGAAAAAAATATAAAAAACGAATAATAATTGATACCTTTGATAGTGAGATCTAGAAGACATGATCACATATAACTCTGACAGTGAATCAGAAAGAGATGAAAGCGACACACGCCAAAAAGAGATTGAATATAATTAACTTTTATTGTTTCTTTAATAAAATTAAAATAAAAGTTTATTAATTGAAAAAATATGTTACAATAAATTATTAAATACTTAATTAATTTACTAATACCAACATTTTCTCCAATATTAAACTTTACATTTGTTATCAAAACTCTCAAATTAAACATACCGCCAAGTAACATAAGAAATGTTATTTTCTCCCGGATGAAAATTTAATCAGAGAATTGTTAAAATACTCTAGTAAACAATAAAAAAAATCAGCTAGCTGTAAGTCAAGGGAAAAGTCGTCATCTGATAAGTTTCAGTAGGTCATAGATGCTGTTGCCTTACAACTTTCAAGGAACCAGCTGACAAACTTTCCACTGAGATACAGCAAGCTGACATTAATTTTCATTCATAGTAGCATATAAACGATCACCAGGTAAATTTTTAGCTGAGAGGAAATCATTGAAAAAAAATTTTTTTTTCATGTTCAAGAAGCCAGCTGACGTATAATCCACCGTGTTATGATCAGCTGACTATGTTTTTCTTTCAAAATACTACATAAACTATACTCTGATAAATTTTCAAATGAGAGGAAGTGACTGAAAAATTTTTTTTCTTCATCTTTGGGAGGCTGCCACTGCCCAACCCACCAACGGAGTCGCAGCTGACGGTCACGAGTATTCATAGTATAAGTCCCTTATTCATTTTACGAAGTTTCGGTTGGGAGGGACTTGGTCATGAAAATCTGTCACTGGCCCCAGGTCTATACGTTTCGACACATTGAAAGAGAAAGAAAGAATTCGATGTCTAATAATACAGCGTAAAAATAATAAATAAATCCTAATCTACAATATTTGGTATCGATTCGGTTTTTGTACTTTTTTTCCGTTACTATTATTAGTACATTACTTTTCGCCTGTAGACAAAATTCTCTCAGATTCGTTCCGTTCGCCATTTTTTGTATACTTCTTTTGTTCAACCTGAAACAATAACATTAATACTTTTAACTACTATCTTGTTCATTTATGTATAAATTATTATCGGTAACGACTACATCATATTTTCGTACAAAGCCATAAGTGTTAATCATTTTCAAAATTAATTATGACCTTGTGTGACAAGGTGCGATACGAATTTCAGTAATAAAGAAGGTTTTTTGATGTTAAAAACGATATCATAATAATGTTTTTTTATTAAGTACGTATATTTTTAGATTTTCCACATACTACTCGCTTAAGACATTCAGTGCCACCGACTCGCCCGAAGAGTGCACGTAAATTCTATTCCAGCGCTGTAGACTTGTCCGGCAGGTAGCAATAATTGTCCGGCGCATAATATTTAAGGCGGCCTCTAAAAAAACATCGTAAAAATCGTAGTGGTAATGAATGTGTTAACCCATCAATCCCCAAGCGGCAGCCGGCTGCCGCATAACAACTGAAAATCTATTGTGTCAGCGATACCAACGATGGAGGTGTTATTATTATTAATCTATCTCTAAAATGTATCTACCTGTATAAAGCGTATGAAGTGAACAAATTATGTCATAAACAGGATCAAACAAACAAGTACCTCTGGCTCTCCAATAAGCGTGTTGGCAAGGTAGGGAGCGCGTAACACGCCGCGCCAGTACAGCTTCTCGAGGGGCCGGTTGACGCACCAGCCCGCGCATCGAACCCCCAGAGACCGCCAGTAGCTCACCTCGCTCCTGGCAACACAGGCATATATTGTGTTAATGTAACAGTATATGGGACGTTCCTCGTATTTATCGACAACGGCTTGTCCTCTGCGCAAAAAAAAAAAACAAAATATTTGCAAAAATTTATTCTGAATAAAAAAATTTGAGTTTGAGTTTGAGTTTTTTGAAATATATTGTTTCTAAATAATTCGTGGAATACGGTCTGTAGCGGTCAATGACTTCCTGTCAAAAAAAAAAAACTTGTCATATTTCGTCACTTTCTAAACACACCGCGATTAACAATGAAGTAACAGATGTTTCTAGGCTAAGGGCGATATCATATTTTGCATACACGATGTGAACAGAGTATGAATAGGCTACTGGACCTAATTTTTTTCTTCATGTTATAATCGCTTCTTGATCATTCACAAAAAAAAAAACTAATATTTTGATATTTTACATAGTAGAAACCAATGATGTTTTAATAAAGATGGCGTCACGGATTAAAAAAAAATACGGATGGAGCATTACACTATAAAGAGGTGAAGCATGCAAGGTACGACAATTTCGTCACAATTTCGTTTATTGTACACGTGACCGACACTCACACACGCAACTAGGTACTACAACCCGCTGTCATTGTACATAGAGTGACGGCGCCAATGACACGCACACATCCTACACGGGCGGTCATTACTTATGCTTCACTCGGGATTAGACAAGGTTACATCCGTATTTTTTTTAAACCCGTGGATGGCGTATGTTCATACAAATTGGTCCTCAGATTTTATCCCCTTATTTTTGTCAATTTTCGACAGTTTATTGGTAAGTTTTGTAAATCATTACTTTGCAATTATGTTATTGGCTAGTTTATGTGCTGTTCTACGATATAGAATTAACTTTTGTGGCATAAAATAGCACCAGTAACTTGACCAAGTTCGTTTTCTCATTAGGTTAAGTTATAATATAAAATTCGTAAGTTTTGGGTTTTAAAAGTACTTACTCAGTTTTTTTTTGTGATGTTAATTTTGATGTTTCGAGTAATTTGTGCACAAAAATTATGACAGAACTTATCAAGACCGCTATTATTTTCATGAAATAATCATTTACAAGTAGGTACATTTTCATGTAGTGTCGCATGGTCAACAGTGGATCAGTGGTACACAGATGATCACACATACACCTGCACCATTTATTAATGTAAGAGTAAACGAAATATGTAATCGTGTTTCGTTTGCGAACCCCCTCTCACTCCCGCAGTCGCTGCGCGGACGCGCCCACCGATAGACGCGTGAGCGCGCCATTTTAGTTTTGGGGAGTAAAAACTAGCGATAAAGTAAGTAGAATTTTGTTTACATATCATTATAGTAATGCTGTCTTCCTGTTATTTTATTCTAATTGTTTGTGTAGATTAATGCAGTATGTTTGAACATTAACAAAATTAAGTAATTATTTGAGGTTTTCGAGAAATTTACTTTTGAACTGTGTGGTGGGAATATGGTTTACAGTGGATTGATTCACTGTGTACCCTCAATTACACAACAAGGAACTTAATGGAAGTTTATCTTTACAGAAATGCCGAGGAACAGAGTAGAAGAAAGAAAAGTAGGTGCTCATACACACGAGCAAATGCATGAAGCATTACAGGCCATAAAGAATGGAAAAAGTATAAGACAAGCAGCTGTTGATCATAAGATTCCTTTTACAACACTTCAAAGGTATCAAAGTAAAGAAAAAAATGCACAAAACCAGCTCACAAGGTTGACGCCAAACTACGCGGTGAACCAAGTATTTTCAAGAGACCAAGAGTTAATATTGAAACAATATTACATAAAATGCGCAACCCTGTTTTATGGTCTGTCTGTTAAGGATTGTAGACAAGTGGCGTACGAAATGGCCAAAAATAATAACATCAGAATGCCGAAGTCCTGGACAGATAATCAATTGGCTGGGATAGATTGGCTACGGGGTTTTCGCCAACGACATCGAGATTTGACACTTCGTAAACCCGAGGCCTGCAGCTTAGCACGAGCATCGGCTTTTAACAGGGAGACAGTCAATCATTTTTATGATAATTTGGAGGACGTGATTAAGCGCCATCCTGCATTTGCGGATGGGACAAGGATTTATAACTTGGATGAAACCAGTACTACCACTGTGCAAAAGACCCAACGGGTTATAGCTAGTAACTAGTTGTGAGAAGGGGACACTTGTCACTACCTGCAACATCATAAGCGCTGGGGGTCAGGCAGTTCCGCCAGTCCTTATCTTCCCAAGAAAAAATACGAACCCTCGCATGGCTGTCGGTACCCCACCTGGATCACTGATTCTGGCAAACCCATCTGGATGGATGAACAGCGAACACTGTTTTTAGATGTAATGAAACATTTCATACGAAGAACGGGAACTTCCAAAGAATACCCATCGATTTTAATAATGGATAACCATGAGTCTCACCTTTCCATAGAAGCCCTCGATCTCGGGAAAGATTCTGGGGTTACTGTGCTTACATTGCACCCACATACATCAGCGCGACTTCAACCACTGGATGTTGGTATTCACGGACCTTTCAAGACGTTTTACTATTCCGCCATGAGTTCCTGGATGTTGCGCAATCCTGGATGCCCTGTCACTATTTATGATGTGGGAGCATTAATTGGCCAGGCTTTCGCAAAGTCTATGACACCATCTAATATAACACAAGCATTTAGAAAAACAGGAATTTTTCCTTTCGATCGACATGTTTTTACTGACGAAGACTTCGCACCGAGCAGTGTTACAGATAGACCTGAAAATGCTCAACATGTAGATGATTCCAGTGAAGAACGTGCTATCACTGACCAACCACCGATTTTAGAGCTAGAAGAGAACTCACTGCATTTACAAATAACTGACTCTCCAAGACCCTCCACTAGCACTACTGGAGAAGCATCTAGAGGTACAATGAGCCCATCTGTGCTGGAAAATTTGGACGAATATTCAGCAATTCCTTCGACGCCAGTTTTTTTCCACTCCCCAAAAATCTGTTTTAACTGATCTATCTAATGTTTCGCCTCGCTCTTTCGATGGTTCTACAAGTCAAAATGCAGTTATTATATCAACTACTGTTCCTGAAAGACATTCAACTAATACATCTGGAATCAAGTCTCTTATTACACCTGATCAGTTTCGGAAGCCACTTAAAGCAACCACAAGAACTGGAAAGAGAAAGCCGAGAAAACTAGGTAAAAGTCTTATAGCCACGGATACACCTGAAAAAAATGCTATTGCAGAACAGAAAGCAGTCAAAAGGAAGAAAGAAACTAAAACTAAAGGGATAAGAAGCTATTCGTCAAGTGCTGCAAAGTGATTCAGAAGATGAAGATGACATAATATTGAACGACGAAACTGACGATGAAGGAGACTGGGTGGAAAGTGAAGAGACCATTATAACACAGGATTTACTAAGAAAACCACTTGTGCGATTACCAAAGGAAGGTGAATACGTATTGGTACAATTTTGTTCTAAAAACCAGAATATTTTCTTTGTTAGTAAAGTTCTTGAGGAACGAAATCTCGATACTTTAGAATTGTATGTGTCTTATTTTCCTTATTTCCAGTTCCTGCTAATTATCAAAACTTTTAAGTTTCTTCTTCTTTTGTAGCTGGACAAGACATTGATAATAATTGTAACACTACCATGACAACACCGCCAGATATAACCAAGAAAGATGGTAATTTTGTACCTGTTAATGTGACACCACCTGCATTGTCATCTCTACAATCTGTTCAAGATACAATAGGTAAAATTGGTGTTGAAATAGGTATTGTTTATACAGGGTCCTTCTTAATATTATGCTGACACTTTTTTAATGGGATAATCAGACTATTAAACTGAACAACTTTCTCTATGGCATCAACATCGAAATAGCGAATAAAAATCTGCTGTCCCGTACATTTGGCTCAAGTGGGTTTACAGTTTTGTATGAAACAGCTGTTTTCTTTTTAGCAATGTCAATGTTGGTGCCATAGGGAAAGTTGTTCAGTTTTATGGTCTGATCATCCTCTTAAAAAGTGTCACTATATGTAATTAGTAAACAAACATTTTCTTCCCCAGTTAAATAACAAAGCTTTGTAAGTTTTCTTCTTGTTTTGTAGCTGAACAAGGCGTCTATGATTGTAACACGTCCACAACGACACCAGGCGTAGTCCATATAGATGCTCAACCTGTACCTGTTGTTGTAACGCCTCCTACTTTTATAACACCACAACCTGTTCAAGCTACAAGTAAGATGGATGTTGAAACAGGTATTGTTAATATTAATTATTACACAGAACAGACATTTCCACTTCTTGCTAATTATCAAAACATTTATGTTTCTTCATCTTTTGTAGCTGGGCAAGACATTGATAATTGTAACACTGCCTTGACAACACCAGATATAACCAAGATAAATGCTGTACCGGCTTTTGTTACACCACTTGCATGTTAATCTAAACAATCTGTTCAAGATACAATAAGCATGACGGATGTTGTAACAGGTATTTCACTATATTTCATAAGTATGTTATATTAGTGGTGTAATGACATAATGTAATGTTATGTGAGTTCATAATTATTATTCCTAGATTACTTATAACAATGCTGTAAATTAAAACAGTGATGGGTCTGTGTGCTTTGCTTATCCACTTATAAATTAACAATTCAACTAAATACTATAAGGTACAATTTTACCTAAACTTACCTTAATGTTTTGAGCTACTTTTTTACGTTCACAGCAAAATGCAAGGAAACAGGTACAGATGAAGTAGAGAAAGATAAAGATCTTATTGCCAATGAAGATGACGGAGAGAATAACACTGAATGTGAATCGAATTCATCTGATTTAGGCTCTGTTCATTTTAAAAATATTAATCGAGATGGCCAAATAGGTAATTGCTTTTGTTACTAACTGCTTATCGACTATATTAATATAATGCTTAAACAGTAATGTCTAGTTTGTTTAAGCAAGCTTAATTTGATTTGAATTTCATTTTACAGTACAATCCATTGAAACAGATATAGACGAAGAAAGATTATCACCTAGTCTATTACTACAAACAGTTTATGATGTAGAAAAAGATAAGGATCCTACTGCTATTGAAGATGATGAAGATAACACTCACTGTGAATTAGATTTACCTGATTTAGGCTCTGTTCATTTGATGAATAATAATCAAGATAGCCAAACAAGTAATTGCTTTCTTTACTTACTACCAATAGTGAACTAAATTAATATTATACTTAAACAGTAGTAATTTTTAAGTGACCTTCATTTTAATTCAAAATAATCCATCCATACTTACATACTTACATACTAATATTATAAATGTGAAAGTTTATCTGTCTGTCTGTCTGTCTGTCAGTCTGTCTGTCTGTTACCTCTTCACGCTCAAAACACTGAACCGATTTTGCTGAAATTTGGCATGGAAATACTTTGAGTGCCGAGAAAGGACATATGATAGTTTTTATTCCGAAAAAATGGACGGTTCCCGCGCGATAAACGAATTTTGGCGCAACGGAGTTGCGGGCGTCATCTAGTGTAATTATAAGCTGTGAATAAATATACAGCTGCAGCTGTTAGCGACTCAGCATCCATTTCGACATAGATAATACAGTGTATATACTGAGACATTTTGAATCCGTCCGCACATTGGCGCGATCCAAAGCATACTGAATGACCTTCCAATGTGTGGATTACTCACAAGCGCCGTTGCAAGCGCACCGCCAACGCGTTGGCCAACGCGTTGGCAGTGCGTTCGTCTATATGGGGAGGCGGCTTTACGCGTCGTGCGGATTTTAGTAGCCATGGATCGTTGGTCGGCGGAGCGTCGTGCGTTTGCTGTAGAGGCATATTTTAAAAATAACGATTCTCCCGTGGCGGCGCGCAGGATATTCGCAAGACATTTCAATATTCGGCGTATACGGGATTGTCCTAGTACGCAACTTATTGGCAAGTGGGTGCGAAGTTTTCGTGAACAAGGACCTGTAGTGGGACACGGGCCAGGTGTATCGCGAACTGTGAGAACTGACGAAACAATTGAAGCAGTTCGTCGTGATGTTATTGCAAATTCACGTCTTTCACTAAGAAAACGTTCTGCAGCACTGAATTTGAAAAAAACGACTGTGCACAAAATTATTAAGAAAGATTTGGAATTTCATCCTTACAAAATTCAAATCACTCAAAAAATTAAACAAAGTGATTATGGATTGCGGTTGACATACGCTAGAACCATGCTCGGCAGATTTCCTCGTCCTCGGGGTTATGAAAACATAATATTTTCGGATGAAGCACATTTTTTAGTGGACGGGTCGGTAAATAAACAAAATTGTCGATATTGGGCCACCGAGAATCCAGAAGAATTGCATGAAAAGCCGCTGCACTCAGAAAAAGTGACCGTTTGGTGCGGAATAAGTGCAAAAGGAATTATCGGGCCTTATTTTTTTGAAGACGATAGACACCAAACAATAACCGTCAATTCCCAAACCTATTCGTCTATGTTGGAAAACTTTTTGGAAGCTGAGTTGGAGAACAATGAATGGGTAAATGGATCGACATGGTTTCAACAGGATGGTGCTACACCACACACTTCGCGAGCATCAATGAACATTGTAAGGCGCATTTTCCCCGAAAAAGTCATAAGTCGTTATGGTGATATCCCATGGCCCCCCAGATCACCAGACTTAACACCTGCGGACTTTTTTTATGGGGATTTCTTAAATCCAAAGTCTACGTTAACAAACCGCGAAATTTATTGCAACTGAAAATAAATATTCGCAACGAAATCAGAGGAATTTCGCAAGAAACTTGCAAAAAAGTTTTCACAAATATGGTGTTTCGTTTAAATGAGTGTGTTCGTCTCCGTGGTAAACATTTAACTTCAATTATTTTCAAAACATAAATCCGCATTTGTATGTTTTATTTTAAAATAAAAACGATTATATAAAAACCTGTGGATCTTTTATTATTTAATTTTATATTTGAAAATTGTTTCGCGGACAGCCTTTATAATGAATTTATTCAATTTTTTTCTCAGGAATGGTTATGTAATCCGCTGTATTCCGATTTTTCTGATTTTGATTCTGAATCTGACGAAGAAAGGCCACGAACGCGTGTTATGTTAGCGTAACAAAAATGCACATATCCTATGACTGCTGGATCACCTGACGGCATAAATAGAGAGAAAGTTGTTATAGAAATTAAGCCCTTCTAACGAAAAAAACTTTAAAAATTATATAAAGGATTGGAAATTAACTCCTAAATGTTATGCACAAGTCCAAATTCAAATGTTTTGTGCAAAAATCACTCATAGTTATTTTTGTGTTGCCAGCAGTAACTTCGAATAAAGTAAGACTGTGAAAATATTGCCTGTAAGTTTCGATAAAACATAATAAACGAATGAGTTAATAAGACAAATTGTGAAATTTTGGCAGCTTTCCTAAGCTAAAGGAAAGTTTAATGTAAAAAATAAAACGAAAATGTAATATTTGCTTTTTATTTTATCAGCGAATTTTGTAAAATGAGGGCACAGGCTGTAATTACACAGGAATCCAACATATGTAATAAATTTAAATTAACAACTGAATGAGGCTTTAACATTGCAAACTCTCGTATTGTTCTTATCCCTTAAACAGGCAAAGTACTATATAGAACCACTTTAGTTTTGAATGTTTTAACGGGGTAAGGCGTAAGTATGGACCACAATTTGTCAAACAGTCATAGACAATCAATATTTTTATGATTTGAAAGTCAGTTGAGCAAAATGAAACGCGCCCCAAAAAAAAAAGTGATTGTCAACTTTGACGTTTGGAACTTTTGGTTATTTATCGATCGTATTTGTGTATTGTGAGCAGGAAATCCGAGATTATGTCTAAAAAAAAAATAAAGTAAGTATTGTTTTATGTATAAAAACGTATATTTAGGAGTTATTACACAATCTGAACATATTTGTTTGCGAAAAACATTGTTTTTATTGTAGTAACAGTCGCTTGAATTATGTGGTCCATATATGATCGTTGCCAGATAGATTATCCGAATTGTACTATGTATAAGCTATACCTATTGATGAGTTTTTTTGTTTTTCAGTCCTCTTACCTGAAAGATAAAGATATTGAAGCATACCTTCAAAGTCTGATGTCCTCAGAAGGGGAAGATAGTGACGATGATGAATTAAATGAAGATTTTTTTGAAAACATGAAAAAAAGACTAGACCAGATACAGAATATCAGTACTGAAAACCTCCTAGGTATATTAGAAGCTCTTGTGGCACCATCTCTATCCTGTTCTAACCCTGTAATTGAAGAAAGTCAACTGGTACTGCCTGAGGAGGCAATTCGACTTCCGTCTCCAGTTCAACCACTATATCCAATTAGACAACTATCTGCAGTTCACCCTCCGTCTCCAGTTCATTCACCATCTGCAAATCAACCATTATCACCAGTTCAAACACTATATTCTGTAAGTGATTTTCCTACTTTTACTCAACTGAATCTAAAAGAAAGATCTTGGTCAAATAATGTTGAAAATCAAGCATTTCCAGTTTTTGAAACTAAAGCTAAACCTACTATTGCTTACAATAACAGACATTTGCCTGTACATTATTTTGAGCATATGTTTACATCAAACATAATTGATATTTTGGTGGAAAATACCAATCTATATGCTATCAAAAATCAGTCAAAAAACTGGGTAGAAACGAATAACCAAGAAATACGTGCTTTGCTTGGAGTCATTGTAATGATGGGCTTAAATCCATTGATGTTGAGCCTTACTGGTCAACTGATGACTTTTATAACAACCCTGTAATTAGCAAAGTAATGACACCAAAACGTTACAAGAAACTAATAGAGAACTTTCATGTGAACAATCCTAAAACTGAATTGGTACGTAGTGATCCAAATTATGATAAACTAACTAAAATCAGACCATTGATTGGAAGTCTCAATGAAAATTTTTCAAGTATGTGTAGCCAATCTTCATCACAAAGCATTGATGAAAGCATGGTGAAATTTAAAGGCAGAAGCAGCATGAAACAGTATATGCCAAACAAACATGTCAAAAGGGGGTACAAAATATGGGCACGCTGTGACTCAGAGTCCGGATACCTGTACTCATTTGATATTTATACAGATAAAGCCACTTCATCTGATGAAAATTCTGGAGGTCTGGGATACAGAGTAGTAATGGATATATGTAGAAATGTCCAACCATACACACTATTGGCATTCGTTTTTTTTTTTACTAGTTTACCTCTTATGGAAATGCTCTTTCACAAAAATATATATGCTGTGGGTACAGTTAGAGTAAATAGAAAAGGTCTTCTAGGTGAAATAACTACAAAAAGAGGTATAAGAGACCCAATGTGCCTAAAACCAGGTGAATTTATGTTTCAGCACGCTTCTCCTGTATCAGTAATCAAATGGATGATACTAAAGATGTTTATGTTATCACAACTGCATTTGATCCAAGAAACATACAAGTTATAGAACGCAAACAAAAAGACGGATTCAAAAAACCTATGTTTTGTCCTTTCACTATAGTACAATATACAAAAAATATGGGTGGAGTTGACCGCTTTGACCACTTCAGAAGCTCGTACTCTATAGGTCGCAAGTCAAAAAAGAACTGGTTCCGTCTGTTCTGGTTTATGTTTGAAGCTGCTCTTATAAATGCCTACATTCTCTACTGCCAGGGTCATGTTATACGCAATAATAGCCATCGCCAGTTTCGAAACTACCACAAAAGCGTTTTCGTCAGTACATTTCATATTTTCATAAAATCATATTTTCAAATCGACTTTATTTATCAATCATAAGCTTTTATTTGATGATAAGGGTGAAATACGGTTTTCTAGGCCAAGTTCTACAAGAAATATGTATTTTTTTCAATGAAATTAAATATAGGTCAAGTAGCCTATCGTCCCCTATTTTAAAATTTTCTCCTTGTGACCCTCAAGAATTCTCCGCGAGTGGTCTAGTAGGAAGATATCACTCCCTCTTAGCATATGTTGCTATTAATCTACTAGGCTTTGCAGGTGTCAATACCTACTTACAAACTGTTACATCCCTAGCTACTTAGTACATTACGTTTAGTAAGCATTTCTATATTCTACTATATTTTTCCGTTTGCGTTGCAGTTTTCGTTTAGCATTCATTTTAATTCAATTTATCGAACAGTTAGAATCTGGAAGCCGGGCTAGTAAGGTGTGGGAAGTCGTAACTTGTAGCAAAGTGTAACTAATTTTAATTTTGGGAAAATAAATTAGTTTAGGGTGAACTTTTGGTTTTTTTTTAAAAACTTACACAGAGGGTGCTGCAAAACAAATTGGTGTCAGAAGTGTGATGTAATTTGATCCCGAAAAAAAAGTCTAACGTTTTAGACCTAGGGATCACGAACCCGTGGCACCCGTGCGCCGTGTTTTAAGTTTTTGGTCGACGGTAAGACTCCGCCACCGAAGGCGCGAGCCCGCACCACGTTTTTGGACGACAGTAAGCCTCCGCACCTCTGCGCGAGCTTGCTCCAACCGGTTCACACACTCGGACGACGGTCAGCCTCAGGCCCTAGCCTGAGCCCGCTCCAGCTACAACCCCACGAGGACTTCGGTCTGCCCCAGCAGTTTCAACAGCGGTGCTGTGCTGCCTGAGCCGCTCCAGTCTAACTCGCCAGGGCCACATCATCGGCCCCCAGCTCCGGGTAAAGCGTAGCCTCTGCACGCGACTCCGGCTCCACTCCAGTCTCCACGACAACGGCATGCAGGTTATCGTCGTGTTCCTGTGAGTGTTTTCTAATTTTTCTAAATCCTCTGTTTCTACTAAATCCAAGAAATCGTGCTAAATCAAAAGTGCTAAATCTAAAGTGTTCTAAATCGTGAAGTGAATTCTAAATATAAAATTTACAAACTCTTAAATCTAAAATAATTCTAAATCCTAGTTTATTCTATTTATAATTTCTAAATTTTTGCTGTATTATTTCTAATTTTTATACAAGTTCAGCATAACATAATTCATAATGTCAGTCAAAGGAGAGTCATCTAAAGACAAAATGTCCGAAAAACTAACGCTTTCATTTTTAACTAAATTTATTAAACCTTATTCTGGTGACAGAGAGTCACTTCCCGCATTTCTCACAAACTGTGAAAATGCTATGTTATTAGCCAGCCCAGAACAACAATTAATTTTATGCAAATTTATTATATCTCAATTAGAAGGCAAAGCACAAGTCGCCTGTAGTTTAAAAACATTTTCAAATTGGGCGGAATTAAAAACATTTTTACGCTCAACTTTCGGCGAAAAGAAACACGCAACTCATTTACTTTCCGATCTTCAAAATTGCAAACAAATGTATACTGAGGATGTTGTAAAATATTCACTAAGAATTGAACAAATTTTAACTCGAATTCAATCTGATATCCATTATAGTTGCATAGACGAAAAGGAACTTCCCGGCCGTATTGCGGCTATGGAAGAACTCGCTTTAAATACATTTTTATTGGGCTTAAATTCTTCTATTTCTACTATTGTTAGGTGTAAAAATCCTAAAACCCTCAGTGATGCAATTCAATATGCCACTGATGAGGAGAAATTATTCAATTTATCTAAAAATAGCACTAGGGCTCAAAAACAGTGCTCTATCTGTCATAAATTCGGACATGGCTCTTCTGAATGTTTTAAAAATAAAAAGCCTAATTTTCATAAATCTTATCACGTAAATCCTCAACATAATTTTAATTCTAACTCTTATCCTAAAAATAATTCTATTTCTATGTCAAATAATAATTCTAATTTTTATGCTAAATCGTGTAATTATTGTAAAAACGTCGGTCACACGATCATGGAATGTCGTAAGCGTCAATTTAATATGAAACGCCGCGTAAACGCTGGCAACGCACAACGTGACGACGGTCATATTCCTTCACATACATGTGACTTTGAATATAATGCTAATAATGATCATCAGACTCAATCCAAGCACGGTGATTTAAATTAAAAAGGATTTTGGTTCCGTGTCTGCCAAAATCCAACGTAAATCATAAGGACACGATATATTCTAAATCTTATTCTAATTTTCCTAATTCTACATCTCAGCCACAGATGCTGAGTCCATCTCAGTCAAAGTTACTGAGTCCGTCTCAACAAAAAATGTTAAGTCAAACTAACTTTTCTAATTTTTCTAAATCTACATCTCAGTCCCAGTCACTGAGTCCATCTCAGCCACAGATGCTGAGTCCATCTCGACGAAAAACGCCGAGTCAAACAAATTTTTCTAATATTACATCTCAGCCAAAGATGCTGAGTCCATCTCAACAAAATAAAATGTTGAGTCATCATTCATCCCAAAATTTGGGTCCTACTAAATCTTCATCTCGATCAAAAGAGTCGAGTCAAACAAATAATACATCTCTGTCAAAAGAGCAGAGTCATTTAAATTTTAATGGCCAAAATAATTGCCAAAAATGTAAAAATATTTCTAAATCAAAACATGTCTCATTTTCTAACTCAATTAATACTAATTTGTCTCAATCGTCTCAATCGCCTAAATCGTCTCAATCTAATAAATTAATTTCTACTAATTCTAACTTAAATAATCCTAAATCTACATCTCGGTCAGATGAACCGAGTCAAATTAATTTTAAGGACGAAATTGTCCAAAATACTAATTCTAATATTAAAAATAAGTCACTAAAATCTAACATAAATCCTAGTTCTAGTTCTAAGTCTATATACGAAATTAATAATTATACTAGGAAGGTGTCATTGCCTCATACTTATTTGCATTGTAAGCATGCACCGGGATCGGGTATGCTATGTTTTCTAGTTGATACGGGATCAGCCATCAGTATTATCAAGGGGTCCTGTCTAACACAAATTCCAGATCTTTCACATGAAATCGTTAAGCTAAAAGGCATTAACAGTTCCGAAAATCCTGTCGAGACATTAGGGACTTTTCAACTAGAATTTTCTATATCTTTCAAAAAATTTAATTACAAGTTTCATGTGACAAACGATGACATAAATTTAACTAATTACGATGGTATTATCGGTAGTGATTTTTGCAATTTCTTTAAGTCTAACATTGATTATTCTTCTAAATCTATGACTATAAATAATCATTCTGTTCCTATTGTTTACACTCAGCCAACGTATATCATTCCGGCTCGTGCGGAAGCCTGTATTGAGTGTACTGTATCAAATTTCTCGCCCGAGCTTTATCATAACAATGAAGCTCTAGTTCTAGATCATACCTTAAGTCAAGGCGTTTATGTCGCTAATTGCATAGTAAAGGTCAAACCTAATGGAAAAGTGAACCTTACTATTTTAAATACCACTGAGTCCGATATTGAGGTCAAAGATTATCACGTAAAATTAACACCATTCGAAAATGAATGTCTTAATAATTCAAAAAATTGTATTAGTATAAATTCTATTTCTAGTTCCAAATCTAATCGCGCAAGTCAAGTACTAAATTCAATTCGATGTTCTCATTTAAATAATGAAGAAAGAAAAGCTCTCTTAAACTGCGTCTCGTCTTACACTGATATTTTCCATTTAGATGGCGAGCCTTTAACTTGTACTAGTGTCCTTGAACACAGTATTAATACGGGTGACACTCCTCCTATCCATGTTAAATCCTATCGTTTTCCTGAGTGTCACAAAGAAGAGGTCGATTCCCAAATCCGTAAAATGCTAGATCAGAAAATAATCCGGCCTTCTTCTTCGCCTTGGAGCGCCCCAGTTTGGGTAGTCCCGAAAAAGATAGACGCTTCTGGCAAACAAAAGTGGAGAATCGTCATAGACTATCGTCGCCTTAACGACGCCACTGTTTCAGAGTCTTATCCACTGTCTCTTATCACAGACATCCTAGATCAACTAGGTCATTCAAAATATTTCAGTACCTTAGACTTAGCAAGTGGGTTCCATCAATTAAAAATGAGTCCCAAGGACGCCCCAAAAACGGGTTTTACAATTAGCACTAATTCAAGCATGTCTGGACATTATGAGTTCACCAGAATGCCTTTTGGGTTGAAAAATGCCCCAGCCACGTTCCAGCGGTTAATGAATACCGTATTGTCAGGCCTACAAGGTCTAGATTGCTTTATATATCTTGATGATATCGTTATTTTTAGCCAAAATTTACAAGATCACATTGAAAAATTAATGCGCGTTTTCGACAAACTTCGTCAAAGTAATTTAAAGCTTCAACCAGATAAATGCGAATTTCTTCGACATGAAGTCGCTTATCTTGGTCATGTCATCACCGATAAAGGTGTCACTCCGAATCCTGATAAGGTCAAGGCCGTTTCCTATTTTCCAGTTCCCAAAAATCCTAAAGACATCAAATCCTTCTTAGGTCTAATAGGCTATTATCGCCGTTTCATTGATAATTTTGCAAAGCTTACTAAGCCTCTTACGTGTCTCTTAAGAAAAGATGCTGTATTCCACTGGAATGCGGAACAGCAACAAACATTCGAATTTTTAAAAGAAAAATTAATCTCTGCTCCTCTTCTCCAGTATCCCGATTTTTCTCAACCATTTAATGTTACTACAGATGCTAGTAATTATGCTGTAGGCGCAATTCTTTCTCAAGGTCCTATAGGCAAGGACAAACCTATAGCATACGCCTCGCGAACTTTAAATAAGCCTGAAGGAAATTATTCTACGACGGAAAAGGAACTCTTAGCAATTTTATTTGCCGTCAAAACTTTTAGACCATATTTATATGGCAATAAATTCAAAATCGTCACGGATCATAGACCACTTGTATGGTTATTTAATGTAAAAGATCCAGGTAGCAGACTCATTCGCTGGCGCTTGAAACTCGAGGAGTATGATTACGAGATTGTTTATAAACAAGGTCGTCTCAATTCTAATGCCGACGCTCTGTCTAGATGTCCGGTCAATGCACTTAATATAAACAACTTAAATAATTTAACCTATGAAAAATACTTTAAAAGTCAATTTACTAATCAACTTCCTATTTCTAATACTATTATTGAAGAATGTACACAAGGTTTACATTTATCTAAATTAAATAATATTGCGTGTCCAGTTTCTCTAGATTTCGACAATTCTATTCCGCATTGCGAAGAAATTCTATCGCAGCTAGAAAATGCTGACGAATTACTAAATTCTGAACGTGAGCCGTTCACAATTAAACATTATAATTTAAAAGATAAAAATTACTATTTCCTTTTTACTAAAGTTCATCATTTTGATGAAACTCATTATAAAGATGTTTTTAATCTATTAATTAAATTAAGAAATATTTTAGTCGATTGCCAAAATATTACGGATCTTGCTATTTCAGATTTTTCAGATCCATTTTCTAAGTTATCGTATACTAAAATTTACAATATGATTTCCTATATTTTTCATAATACTAATATTAAAATTTATATTTACAAAAATCAATTAATTTATCCTACTCCGGTAGAAGTTCCTAAAATTTTAAAAGAAAATCATGATTCGCCTATTGCGGGTCATCCAGGTTCTCAAAGGATGTATAAAAGAATTAAAGCCAGTTATTACTGGAAAGGAATGCGCTCTGATATTGAGCATTACGTTAAAAAATGCAAACTTTGCCAAATCAACAAGCCTTTACGTAAATCTAATAAAGCTCCAATGGAGATAACTTCTACTTCTACAAGGCCATTTGAGAGATTAGCTCTGGATATTGTGGGCCCTCTGCCCGACGCGGGTTTCCAAAATTTTAAATTCATCTTAACGTTACAAGATGATCTTACTAAATTCACTAGCGCTTATCCTATGGTTTCGTCGACAAGTGACGAAATAGCTCGAAATCTTGTTCATGTTATGTCTCTTTTCGGATTTCCTAAAACTATTTTAACAGACTTAGGTACGCCTTTTACGTCTGATTTATTTAAACAATTAACTGAAATTTTGAAAGTAAAAGCATTATTTACTACTCCTTATCATCCTCAAACAAATGGCGCACTAGAACGCTCTCATGCAACTTTAAAAGAATATTTAAAATCTTTTGTCAATGAAAACCAAAACGATTGGCATTGCTATTTATTTACTGCAATCTTAGCTTATAATACGACGCCGCATTCTTCTACTAATTTTACGCCACATGAACTATTGTTCGGCTATAAACCTTCTATTCCTAGTTCTTTATACGAGAGTAATAATAATACTACTTATAATGAATATATTCGTGCTTTACAATATAGAATGCGCTTTAGTCGCGAAAAAGCAATTCAGAACCTTATTAGTAGTAAAGAAAGGTCAAAACAATATTATGATTCTAATTCTCGCGAAATTTCTTATAAGTCAGGCGATATGGTGTATTTAAAACACCATCATAGATTAAGAAAAGCCTTATCTCCTATATGGAAAGGCCCATATAAAATTCTGAAGGTTCATAACAAACATAATGTGACTCTACAAATAGGTCGCAAAAATGTCAAACATCATACTAATGAAATTAAGCCTGCCACTTCCTAAATTTCTATCTCTATGTTATAAAAACATATTTCGTCTCTTTCTTTTCAGAATATTATGCTGTCATGGCTTTTGCCGCAGCGACGCGGAGTCAAATATCATTCCTATATCGCGAAAAACGAATCCGAAATGTTTCATTTAATGCGTGATAATATACACGTTATAAAGTCTACAATTAATAATTATAATACTACTATTTACAAGCTCAATCAAAATGAAATGAAATTAAATACGCAAATTAATAATATGAATAATATTCTTTCTAATATTACGGATACAGATAATCTATTATTATACAATTCTAAATTAAATAACTTACTTAATATTATCGAATAACCTTAGCTTATAACCTTAAATTCTATCTTATTTTCTAAAGTGAATGTTTTACATCCTAGTGTAATTAGTCCTATAAGTCTCTATAATGAGTTAATTAAGCATAGCAATCAAATAAGTAAAAAAATTGGAGTTTCCAATTTCTCTTAGTATAGAAAATATACATTCTTTAATCGATATTTCTAAACTTAGTTCCTACTTCTTAAATAATAAAATTATTTTTATTTTGCAAATTCCTTTAGTCACACCTGAAAAATTTATGGTGTATAAAAATATTCCTTTGCCAACGCCTCATGATGATGCTCATAATACTTTCGCGTTAATTCAACCCTCTGACTCATATATCGCCTTGAGCGACGACAGACTGCATTATGCTATGCTGAGCTCTTTAAATGATTGTAAATTAATAACTAGTAATTATTCTATTTGTGAATTGTTCAACATTTAATCTTGTATAAGTAATCCAAATTGTGAATCAAAAATCTTAACCGAGGTCACACTTTCGTTGCCCTCCGAATGTAATTCTAAAATTCTATACGGTAATATCGATATATGGCAAAAGTTGCAAAATAATAAATGGATTTTTGTACAGTCAAAGCCAAATAAATTAACTATTCGTTGTGATGATGAAATTAATGATTTTTCTATCCAGGGTACTGGTCTTGTTAAATTAACAGCTGATTGTGTCGGCTATTCTAAAACTGTACAATTGTTACCTACTAATTCTTATTCTTTTATGATTAAATCTCCTTTAGATATAAGTTTTGATATTACCGAAGACGATTGTTGTAAAAAGGACATATTTAATAAAAGTTTACCACATTTATCTCCTATTTCCTTAAGTAAAATAAATTTAGATTCTTTAAAATATGTTTCTCATCAAATGGATAATTTAGAAAATGAAATTAACAATTTAGAGAAAGAATCTCATTTTATTAAATATGGCCATTATTATTCTACATTTACTTATATTTTAATTGTGTGTCAATTTTTGTATATTGTCTATAAGATTTTCAGATGCTTTAAAAATAAAAATTCTATGAATGAGTCAAGATGTTGCATTCAGATTTTCAATCAATGCAATAATAAGAAAAATATTCGACATAAATCTAAAATTTCAAATTCTATTGAGATGACTCAGATTTCATCTTCAGATGAAGAAAGACAATCAGTCAAATCCTTGCCATTGCAACATCGAGCAAATACTTTTGACAAAAGTCAATTTTCTTCGAATAGAAATTTAAATTTTTAATTTGATAATTTTGTTCTATTTTATATTATTGAATCAATTTCTATATTTTACGAAGTCTACGATTTTTCAATTTTATGAAATCTTTGGTGTTTTATTATGTCAATGTTTTAATGTCTATGATGTTTTATTTTTAGTTATTAACTTTCTATTTCATTTGTGTTTCAATGTTTTATATTTCTATGTTCTGTAGACTTCGCACACTTTATGTCTCTATCTTTTAACTTCGCTTATCTTAAAAAGATAAAGCTTCGTCAAAAGGGGGGAGCTGTTACATCCCTAGCTACTTAGTACATTACGTTTAGTAAGCATTTCTATATTCTACTATATTTTTCCGTTTGCGTTGCAGTTTTCGTTTAGCATTCATTTTAATTCAATTTATCGAACAGTTAGAATCTGGAAGCCGGGCTAGTAAGGTGTGGGAAGTCGTAACTTGTAGCAAAGTGTAACTAATTTTAATTTTGGGAAAATAAATTAGTTTAGGGTGAACTTTTGGTTTTTTTTTAAAAACTTACACAGAGGGTGCTGCAAAACACCTTGCTCGTGAATTTGAAGAAAGACCTAGGCAACCAAGGAAACCAACGGTGCGCAGCCAGACTTGGAGGGGGAGAAAAACAACTCAAGCTCAGAAACCTGACGACGCAGCAGCATCAACTGATTTTAGATCTAAAGAGGAAACAAGCCCCGTCGATGAACCGTTATACGACCTGGGCCCTCATACAAGCTCTATCCCAGTACAAGAGTCGTACAGTCAGAATGTAGACTTATCAGGATACATTGATCAGGTTGAACGAACGTATGAGATAATGAGAGGCATCGATCCTCGGCTTGACCGCCGCCTACCGTTCAGCATGTTTCAGCACTCAATGACTACGATTCTAAATTGCTATCTACTGGATGTGACTCTAGACAACGGAGAGAGAAAATTAGGAGCTACTAGATGCCAGGATTTACTGCCTGAAGATCTGTGTATACCAGATAATTTATACCACTATTGTGCCTCGATCGGCAATACCACCACTGCAACTGGTGAGGAAGTGAAGCTTAATATACCTGATGCAGCCATACCGCAGGAAGAAAACGATGACATACCATCCGGGACGTTTGGGCCTATTAATGCCCACAATCACAACCTTTATGAGTGTTACATCGCCCCACTCGTTACGGCCAACAGAGTGTTGAATAGTAGAAGAGGAGCGAATGAGCCTGAGATTCCACCATTACCAGCAGCTCTCGTTCCAGCAGGTGGAATAGCAACGAGAAATTTGCTTGGACATGGACCACCTGATATAATACCAGCTGAAGCAAGGCCACGCATTATGGGCTTTGATTTTCCAGAAGGCGATAGTGTAGCCGCACGGTTGAAGATTTGTCCCGATTAATGATGAATAACGCAGCTCATCCTATAACGACCACAAAATTAAATCATTTGTAAAGCATGAAAAACGTACTACCATCAGCTTGCCATACATATTAATCGTAATGTATTCACATTGCCTATTTAAGCTTAAATTAATTTAATGAAAAAAAAAAACTATCTACCTACATAAAAAAGAAAAAAAATAAAAGTCGAGAAGATTTTTAGCTCTTTTAGTTTTTTTTAGTTTATTAAAAGGGTTTTTGAAAAAATATTCATGTTTGGTATGAGTTCGATGATTGTTTTGTCTTTGTCATTTTAAAATATTGCAAAATATTATAGTTAAATAAAAATAATTCACTTAATTATGTGTTTTACTTACAAGAAATAACTCCTAACATCAAAGATCAGAAGTTCTAGAATCAATATCGCCTAAGTGACTAAATCCCTATAAAACGTAAACATAATTACATCCCTTCCTAACTAATAGAGTAAGAGCCTGCGAGGGCCAGACCTTCCTTTGTATCGTAAAGCTAAAAGTTTACCTGTATATAACCTTTGCAGAGGTAAGTAACCGCGTCCGAAACTCCATAGTTGCTAATCGTTCTTACCTGTGTAAAGGTCACAAACAGGTAAATTTTCAGCATAACTAAACGAAGGAAGGTCTGGCTCTCGCGGGTGAATCGAACAAGGTATAAAATGAATTTCAAGAAATTTATTTTATGGGGCATTCTACGCGAAATGACCACGCTGCTTATAATTATTATTACTCATGATTTGGATTTTTGCAGGCGTTGCTTACTGAATTATTAAAAGACAAAATTCATCTATTAGAAAACAAGGATGTTTCCAAAACAATAACCAAACAAAAAAGGCTGCACGGCAAGATATTCTACAAAAGCAAAGACTGCGGTTGGATATTGTCATGCCATAATTATGTACTGAGTGATTTTATTATGATTATTTATTTTAGTTACAGCGCAATAAGTGACACAAAGAGAGATTTGCACAATTGTGGAACCAGTGGAGGAACACAAAAACAATGTTAAGAAAAGAAACTTTGACGACCGGCGTAACTGCAATGCAACTGGTGGAGGCCCTCGCCCACCTATTCCGCCTCCAGAGGATGTGGAGATAATGGATATCCTCCCTAACGAATTTAAATAGACCACAACATATTTGACAGTGACAGCCTTACAAATGGCCAATCTGCATCGGTTAGTATCTACTAGTTATTAAATTACCTAAGTTGCTTGGAGCATAATGTTAAAACTCCCTTGTGAATGCTAATATAAACAATTTCTTTGAATTACTGGATGCAAAAACTCAATGGACATCATAATAGAACAACCTGAGTGTTCCAGTTCGATGCCGCCAACACAAACTGTAATAATTTTGAACAGACATAAGTTTGCAGTACATAGATTGTAGCTCTGCTAGTACACAATTCCAAGGACTTGTGTACTAACTAGCCAATGTGATGGGAGTTGCTGAGTAGAATCACTTAAGGGAATCTCCTACGTCAATGGCCTTGAACACTAGCGACATTCAGTAAAATAATAATTACTTGATATAATTACATCATTAATTACATTATTTATCCAAAATCTATTTCTTTCAAATTGAAGTGTAAGTACTTACACTTATTTTAAGCATACGATATTACTAATAAATATTTTACCGTAGTTACAGGTAGCAACACTTCTAAAAGTGGCCGTTTTTCGCATATTTTCTATCTGTAACTGCGGTGAAATATTTAAAAGGGGTAAATATTTAGGGTTTGAAGACTTTGGGAATACAAGGATAAAAAAAATTGCTCACTATGCACTTGTCAAAAATGGCTTAGGTTTACAAAATAAAAGTATTGTATAAAACATAAACACCAATAAATAAAACGTAGTTTATACGTCTTGTAAATACGTAATACAATTATTCACTTAGCTTTTCCTCATTTTCAATAATTATTAAGCTGAAAAGAACAGATTCTGCACTTAGATCTTAGCCAAAAGGCCTAGAAGCAGTTAAACCAAACCATACTTTAAATACTTAACTTATAACGATCTCTATTCGAAGTACTCAGAGCCAATTCACATTGACAGGAGGCAGAGTGACCAAGCTTACGACAGGGGAGAGAGTGAACCCCCTCCATCAGACAACCCACCTTATATACAGTTACATCCAAAACAATCCCAATGACTTATCACTCTTCCCCGCCTCTGACTACCAGGATTTCTATCTAATATCATAAACACAATGATTCATAGTTACAATCATCCTGAAAATCATTATAAATCAAGTATTCAATTATGAGATTTTTAATTAAACCATTTACTTTTTGTAACAAAAGTATCATAACCGGAAACCGCAATTAAATTGTCTGTTTAAAGATTAATTGACGTGTTCAAAAATAATGTTATAATATTATGTTTGTTGTCCAAATATCATGAATTAATTATTAATAATAATTAGTTCAACTCACATGAATTATTGAAATATTATGTACTTCTCATAAGAATTTCAAGTTAAATAACAAAACAATAAGACAAAACCATTGTTACCGTTATACATCATTTTATTTATGACTATTATTGAAATAATAGTCATTTTTATTCATCTTTATTTTTAATAAAGTGGGTCGTACCTCACACACTCGTACTAATTAATTATCAAGGACATTAAATCAAAAACAAAGCTGCCAATATTATTTCATTTTTGTAAAAAATTAACAAAAAAATGATGAATGATGACAAAAGAGTATAACCGATCACAATTATTGAAAAATTAAGTGAGGCCGGAGTTATAATAGTTAAAACTATAGGCGACCAAGCTGCTTCTAAATAAATTACAATCAAGCAAGCGATAATTGCTTATTTATAGGCCCTGAGCAACCAAACTGATCCATATAGTTTACCTATCCAAGATGATGCTATTTCTCTTAGGACTGTTACACCACCGATTTTAAATGCGTTTTTCGAGGTGCCTTACTTCTAATGCCCTTTTAGTAATCAATGCAGATCACGGATTCAAAACTCCTGAGAAATGTCCAGTGACTGAAGAAAGAAATTTGGATATGCCAATGCCGTTAGCAGAATTATTGTTGTCAGCGATAAATTTGCCGACTGTAAACCCAAAAGTATGTGATAGTAACCACACAATTTTAAGTCAACACTGGAGTAAACAACTATTAAATGAAATGTTAGAAGCTGGAAAGGAAGAAAAAGAAATTGCAATATCGAAGGGAAATATCACAAAAGAGGGATACGGTATTATCGATGTGATTGTTGACGGTTGAAAATATGACCGTAGAAAAAATAGTGTCGTAACAACGTGTTACGAAATTTTTGTAACAAATTTCAATCATTAACTACTGACACCAAATATAGTTTAAAACACAGTAAGTTTCTACAGAAAAGAACTATTTTGATTATACGTAGTGTAATCATTAAAACCATACGCCATCATAAAACTAATTTCGACATCCAACTTTTATTTGACGACATAATATTACGGTGCCTTTGGTTACCACACAAGGTGTCGAAATTACTTTTGTAAAAAAGTTGGAGTTATTGATAAAGAAGTTTCGAGCGACTTTTTTTTTAGTTCTTTGTGGCAAAAAAATTACCAGGGCATGACTGTCCAATGGATGCCTAAGATAAGGTAGACAATGTTTTAGCAAATTTTTTTTCTCAAAGCAGTATTTTTTTTACTAAGCACAGCAGTAAAGTAAAAGTACCTGTCTGCCTCGCTGCATTTTGTGGCATTTTAAAAATCAAACAAGGCCATATTAAAGGCGTTTTATGCAGCTACAGGAGAAACAGCTTTCGAAAAGCGTGGAGGAGACCATAAAATTCATGCTTTTCGGTCTAAGAGAGAAGCTGTATAGAATTTCATAAAACGGCCATTAAAATATAGTAATTATTGCAAAGAACATAATATTATTAAGCAAAGAATAAATTATCTGGATCCCAGTCTAAATATATGTATCTAAACTATACAGGATGTATGAAGACGAATCGATACCGGGATATTCAGTGACTAAAAGTTTTTTAGGAAGGTATTCAATTATACCTCTTTTATATTGGATTTTGGTCTCCGCGCCAAGACGTCTGTTCAGACTGTTTAAAGTTGCTAGAAAAGCTAAAATAACTCAAAACGAAAGTGAAAAACAGAGTTTGTAAACACAATAAGTATTATGGAATACGCAAAATAACAGCAAAATGCTTCTTTAAGAAATGAAAGGAAGATGATCCAGAACTACTCATTTTGTTCTTTCGACTGTCAAAAAAGTTTACCTTTAATATAAATAATTTACCTTTCAATTTAACTTTCTTCTGTGACTCAAAAACCATTGTTATATGTCGCAAGGTATTTTCAGCTTTCTTATTTTTCCCTTGTGTTGTAAATAACCCTTATGTTATTTTTCAGATGTGATGATTGAATCACCCAATATACAACCAGAGTCATTGGTAATAAGTGGACCTGTACCAAGCACCAGTTACATGGCAGTTGGTATGACAAAACCAGTTGCAAGTACAGGCAATGCTACAGTACATTACAGTAGAGATAGTGCGCCAGCCAGTTTCCTACAAAGACAGCCAGGTGATAAATATTTTATTTTAGATGAAGAATAAATCCTTATAAGTATATAATGATGATCAGTATATTATAATTGTATTGTGCATGGAAATTGACCACTTTAAATTTATATTACAATTATGTTATTAGAGTATTAATACCACATCATGAAATTAAATTGAAAAATTTAATACTTAGTGACTTTTAAGAAGCAAGTAAGACAAAATAAAACTTTTCTTTTAAGCATCGACTCTGTATGACAAGAAAGGCTATTAAAAATGAGGCTATGAAACACATTCGTGCGAAAATGTCATTAGCAACCAAAACATTCCTTGAAATGCAAGTAAAAGGCGCGGGTAAAAAAGGCCAAAAGAAGACGTTTTACTGACAAAGAAAAAGTTCTTGCTTTATCCATATACAAATCTAGCCCAAGAGCATGCAGAGTATTGAGCAGAATGTGTTTTACCCATAAACCTATTATAATGCATAGACCAACAAAAAGTGTGAGAGAGAAGAAAATCCTTTATGGAATTACAACAAGATGAAAAGAGAGAGGCAGTCTAATGTAAATTGTAACCACTTTTATTAGACAGGTAGTAACAAGTCGACACACGTTTTTATGCCCTTTCGGTATTTTTTTTTTATTTAAATTTATTTATATGCTTATCGGTATTTAACAATAACATAAAACTAATCTAAAAATCCTTTACTTTTACATTTATCACCTTAAAAGTTACATAATATCTTATTTTAACGATTATTTCTAAATAAACATCCTTTGACATAGTAGTTTAGATTTCACAGATGAATCACTTGAATCTAATAAACTACTCATTGAATGCAGCTCTCAATAATATAATATAGACTAACTCTAAAACTAGAGGAAGGTTTATATTATATGTATAAAAATATTAAAATACATTGCACCCATGCAAAGCTGTTTGCTTGTTAGCAATTATAGTGCGTCAAGAATGTCTAGGAGGCGAAACTTTTTTTTTTTTTTTAGCAACAGCAACACTCTTTTGACATCTGTACCTTTGTAGTATCAATACTCTATGACATAAAATTTACAAAACAAAGATTTTCAATTTGCTTAAATTTAGTTTTACAATGTAAAAACTACATGTTACTGTGATTAATATTAATAATTAAAGTAAAAGACGTGTCAGAGTGCTGAAAATTTGAAGATTTTCATTGAAGTAAAATAGTAAAACGCGAAAATATCACTGAAATTCTCGCGTCCACTTTTACGATTCTGATCGCTGAAATCGCCATAGTAGCAGGTAATTATGCATTTGTTTTATAAATTTTGTTTGTTAATTTTATTGTATAATGCAATTTTAAGTATCCTGAGTAAGTATTATGTGGTTTAATAAAACAATAATTTTACATAAGCCTTATGTTTACGTAAACAATGAACTGTCAAAGAAATATAACATATAACGCGCCTAACAATGATTGAAACTTTGACGGTGCTTTGCGTAATCATGTATGATTTATCTTAGATGTATTTAAAATTCTCGTAACACATTGTATGTGCACGTACTCCTTCAACATTTGAATGCAGCGTAATATAATATTATAATTATTACATTTTATATTTATAGGTAGCAGAAAAGGCGTTTTACGAAATAACCGAAATGACAGAGAATTTATGCTATAATTTTGAAAAAAAAAACCACTGAAAATAAATACAAGGAGAGGGAAATAATCCTTTGTTAGGATATTAAAGAGCTGATTATAATTGTCAATAAGATGGTAGCAACATCCTTGGAAATTGAAGATGAATGTGCCTCTTCACTGTGACACCACTGCTGCTGCTACATGGGCCTAGAAAGTGGCGATAATTCTGTTTCCGGCTGCATTGTAGAATATTATTTGGATGATCATATTATTTTTTTTTAATAAAACAAAACCCTGTTTTTCATTTATTTGTTTTTTTGTATTTTTTTAAATAAGTAGTTTCTTAAATAAAACAGGAGCGAAATTTAGCTTCTCTCAGCTCTCACTGGCAGTCATTAAAAGTAGCTCTGCAGCTCTCAGGGAGAGGGTACTTAAATAACAGGTGTTAATTAAATTTATAATCTGATGGCAAATTCTCAGCTCATTCATTTTCATCTCATCATCAGCTCATTCATTCATGACAACTCAAAAAAATATTCTTGATCATTGGATAAATTTATAAATTTGTATGTTTTACACACAGAATCAGCCGCTATAAGAAAAAAAAGGATTGCTGGAGTCAATTTATCTTTTCAATTTTTGCCATCAGATTCTGGTAGACCTATAACACTAGTGACTAAATGTCATGGTGAACTTCGCATCACTAATAAACCTTCCTTGGACTTCCAGGAATATTTTAAGACTAAAATTAGCCACATCGGTTCAACCGTTATCGAGTTATTGCATTATTAATAATTATAGCGTGACTAACACAGTTGAAAATCCATTTTTATATACATAGATTATAATACTTTACATAGATTAGATTTTTCCTTGTGTTAATCTAAAGAAGCTAATCTAAAGCTGAAATTGTATAATAATAATTATTGAATGTACCTATTTTCTGAATAATATACATATAATTTGCATTTAACTTCAGTGTTTAATTAAAGTCAATATTCCCCACTACAGACTCCAGACTTACCAACAATTGTAACATCGTAAATTAAACACACTATAACTACATCATAATTATTTAAAAATTTTTTAACAATATAATATTATACGTATATTAAATCATAATATTTACAACGTGTTTTTTAAACTGTATTTAATATAAAGTATCCAAATCTTTTATAGTGACTGGATACAGTGTGGCCATAAGAGGCCACACCAGAAACAAGTGGCGACTCTATTAATGTCGTGACTTTTTTGACGGACTATAATCATAACACATGCCTATAAAAATTTTTTTTATTTGGTGCAGCTCTTTTTGTGTCTATGGTCGATAAAATAGGTAACGTACAATATTTTGACATACGTAATTTTAATTCATCAGCTATAGTTTACCTACTACCGTGATTTTAATTTTTACCCGGATTTTTCAGAAATAGTCATTATTTTACTAAAACATCGATAAAGTTTATGTTACTTTTCATTATGGCTAGTACGTCCAGATGTTGTGCAAACGACCCTGATTTATTTTGTTATGTTTGTGGTGAATATATACTGAAAGGTCAGCGTAAAACGATTACAAACACTGTGAGTTGTTTGTATTTTGCTTACTTCGGTATTGAAATTCGACACCAAGATAAAGTGTGGGTACCTCATGGTGTATGCAAAATATGTGTTGAACATCTGCGACAGTGGGAGAGAGGCACACGTAAGTCTTTGAAGTTTGGAGTGCCTATGATGTGGCGAGAGCAAAAAAATCATTATGACGACTGTTACTTTTGTATGACTAATATTATAGTGGGCAACAACAAAAACAATCGCCATAAATGGAAATACCTTAATATTCCCTCAGCACAAAGACCTATTCCGCATTCAGAAAATGTTCCAATACCAGTTTATCACCAGGCAGTGCAGCAATCTCAGGAGGATCAAACTGAAACACCTATTTCTTCCCAAGTAGATGACAACTTTGAATATAGCGAGTTATAAAATCCTAATAGTAGGGGAGGGGAGGGTTCTATTTTTGTAGTCACTCGAGCGTCATGGAGACCTAGTAGGTTTTTTACATCAGGTAAAAGTGGTCAAAAAATAATAAGAGCGTTTTTTTTATTTTAGCGGTGGGTTCAGAAACTAGAGCCATTTGAAAGTTTTGAAAGAGAAAATATATTCAGAAAATTGTTTATTTAGATAAACTATAAATATATTTTAGACAACAAGGACTAAATCATTTAGTTTAATGCAAAATAAAATATCTGCGAAGTTTAGTTAGGAAAATATGAAGGTTTATTTTTTTATATTTCAAAATGTCCCTACAAGCTTACCTTACCTTTGAATCGTTAGTGCTTTTTATGGAAGCTTCTTTCTTCCCCTCTCTTAATCTGACAGATCGGATGACATTTCACTACTAAAAAAATTTTTTTAACCCACCACGTGAGAAATCTGATTTCTATACCATAATAACCAGACACATGCGGAAGCCTATACAAGCTTAATCTGACACGCTCGAGCTACTCCCGAAATCCCCTCTTCCCCTCACCTACTATAAGCCATTTTCACAGAAGGAGCTTAATGACCTCATCAGAGACCTAGACCTTTCTAAGGAACGTGCTGAATTACTAGCGTCAAGATTAAAAGAAAAAAAAATGCCTTTCCTCAGACGTTCAAGGGTCGATTTATCGTACGAGAGAACGAAACTTATTGCAATTCTATTCATCTGATGAAAATTTTGTGTATTGCTGTAATGTGAGTGGTTTGCTGACTTTCATGGGTTTGCCGATTTATCAGTCGAATGAATGGCGTCTCTTTATAGTATTAGTAAACGAAGTCTCAAAGCAGTTCTTCTACATAATGGAAATAGATATGCCGCGGTTCCAATTGCTCACTCAACATGTGTGAAAAAAGAATATGAGGTGATTTCACTACTTTTACAAAAAATAAAATATACTGAACATAAGTGGGTGATCTGCGTCGATTTGATTTTGGTTAATTTTTATTGGGTCAACAGAGTTTATACTAAATACCCATATTTTATTTGTCTCTGGGACAGTTGAGCCAAATCACATCATTGGACTCAAAAAAATTGGCATATGAGAGATGCTCTTGTTGTTGAGGAAAGAAATGTAATGAACCCTTGGTTTCAAGAGAAAAAATCATTCTTCCGCCATTGCATATAAAATTAGGGCTAATGAAGCAATTTGTTAAGGCTCTCGACAAAAATGGTCAGTGTTTTCAGTTTATATCACAGAAATTTCCTGGTTTAAGTACTGAAAAACTGAAAGCAGGTATCTTTGATGGACCTCAAATACGTAAATGAATTAAAGACACCACTAAATTTGAGACTTCTATGAATGATGTAGAACAGCTTGCGTGGAAATCTTTTGTAGCAGTGGCACAAAATTTCCTCGGAAAGCATAAGGCAGAAAACTATATAAAATTAGTAGATGATATGCTGGTTCGATTCAGAGATTTAGGCTGTAATATGAGCATAAAAATACACTATCTCAACAGTCACCTAGATCAATTCCAACACGATTTAGGAGATCTAAGCGAAGAACAAGGAGAACGTTTTCACCAAGTTATAAAAACAATGGAGGATAGATACCAAGGAAGATGGGACACTCATATGATGGCCGACTATATATATATATATATATATATATATATATAAAAATATTCTTGATCATTGGATAAATTTATAAATTTGTATGTTTTACACACAGAATCAGCCGCTATAAGAAAAAAAAGGATTGCTGGAGTCAATTTATCTTTTCAATTTTTGCCATCAGATTCTGGTAGACCTAAAACACTAGTGACTAAATGTCATGGTGAACTTCGCATCACTAATAAACCTTCCTTGGACTTCCAGGAATATTTTAAGACTAAAATTAGCCACATCGGTTCAACCGTTATCGAGTTATTGCATTATTAATAATTATAGCGTGACTAACACAGTTGAAAATCCATTTTTATATACATAGATTATAATACTTTACATAGATTAGATTTTTCCTTGTGTTAATCTAAAGAAGCTAATCTAAAGCTGAAATTGTATAATAATAATTATTGAATGTACCTATTTTCTGAATAATATACATATAATTTGCATTTAACTTCAGTGTTTAATTAAAGTCAATATTCCCCACTACAGACTCCAGACTTACCAACAATTGTAACATCGTAAATTAAACACACTATAACTACATCATAATTATTTAAAAAAATTTTAACAATATAATATTATACGTATATTAAATCATAATATTTACAACGTGTTTTTTAAACTGTATTTAATATAAAGTATCCAAATCTTTTATAGTGACTGGATACAGTGTGGCCATAAGAGGCCACACCGGAAACAAGTGGCGACTCTATTAATGTCGTGACTTTTTTGACGGACTATAATCATAACACATGCCTATAAAAATTTTTTTTATTTGGTGCAGCTCTTTTTGTGTCTATGGTCGATAAAATAGGTAACGTACAATATTTTGACATACGTAATTTTAATTCATCAGCTATAGTTTACCTACTACCGTGATTTTAATTTTTACCCGGATTTTTCAGAAATAGTCATTATTTTACTAAAACATCGATAAAGTTTATGTTACTTTTCATTATGGCTAGTACGTCCAGATGTTGTGCAAACGACCCTGATTTATTTTGTTATGTTTGTGGTGAATATATACTGAAAGGTCAGCGTAAAACGATTACAAACACTGTGAGTTGTTTGTATTTTGCTTACTTCGGTATTGAAATTCGACACCAAGATAAAGTGTGGGTACCTCATGGTGTATGCAAAATATGTGTTGAACATCTGCGACAGTGGGAGAGAGGCACACGTAAGTCTTTGAAGTTTGGAGTGCCTATGATGTGGCGAGAGCAAAAAAATCATTATGACGACTGTTACTTTTGTATGACTAATATTATAGTGGGCAACAACAAAAACAATCGCCATAAATGGAAATACCTTAATATTCCCTCAGCACAAAGACCTATTCCGCATTCAGAAAATGTTCCAATACCAGTTTATCACCAGGCAGTGCAGCAATCTCAGGAGGATCAAACTGAAACACCTATTTCTTCCCAAGCAGATGACAACTTTGAATATCGCGAGTCATCAAATCCTAATAGTAGGGGAGGGGAGGGTGCTATTTTTGTAGTCACTCGAGCGTCATGGAGACCTAGTAGGTTTTTTACATCAGGTAAAAGTGATAAAAAAATAATAAGAGCGTTTTTTTTTTATTTTAGCGGTGGGTTCAGAAACTAGAGCCATTTGAAAGTTTTGAAAGAGAAAATATATTCAGAAAATTGTTTATTTAGATAAACTATAAATAAATTTTAGACAACAAGGACTAAATCATTAAGTTTAATGCAAAATAAAATATCTACGAAGTTTAGTTAGGAAAATATGAAGGTTTATTTTTTTATATTTTAAAATGTCCCTACAAGCTTACCTTACCTTTGAATCGTTAGTGCTTTTTATGGAAGCTTCTTTGAGGTATACTAAACATCCCCTCTCTTAATCTGACAGATCGGATGACATTTCACTACAAAAAAAAAATTTAACCCACCACGTGAGAAATCTGATTTCTATACCATAATAACCAGACACATGTCGGAAGCCTATACAAGCTTAATCTGACACGCTCGAGATACTCCCGAAATCCCCTCTTCTCCTCATCTACTATAACCCATTTTCACAGAAGGAGCTTAATGACCTCATCAGAGACCTAGACCTTTCTAAGGAACGTGCTGAATTACTAGCGTCAAGATTAAAAGAAAAAAAAATGCCTTGCCTCAGACGTTCAAGGGTCGATTTATCGTACGAGAGAACGAAACTTATTGCAATTCTATTCATCTGATGAAAATTTTGTGTATTGCTGTAATGTGGGTGGTTTGCTGACTTTCATGGGTTTGCCGATTTATCAGTCGAATGAATGGCGTCTCTTTATAGTATTAGTAAACGAAGTCTCAAAGCAGTTCTTCTACATAATGGAAATAGATATGCTGTGGTTTCAATTGCTCACTCAACATGTGTGAAAAAAGAATATGAGGTGATTTCACTACTTTTACAAAAAATAAAATATACTGAACATAAGTGGGTGATCTGCGTCGATTTAATTATGGTTAATTTTTATTGGGTCAACAGAGTGTTTATACTAAATACCCATGTTTTATTTGTCTCTGGGACAGTCGAGCCAAATCACATCATTGGACTCAAAAAAATTGGCCTATGAGAGATGCTCTTGTTGTTGAGGAAAGAAATGTAATGAACCCTTGGTTTCAAGAGAAAAAATCATTCTTCCGCCATTGCATATAAAATTAGGGCTAATGAAGCAATTTGTTAAGGCTCTCGATAAAAATGGTCAGTGTTTTCAGTTTATATCACAGAAATTTTCTGGTTTAAGTACTGAAAAACTGAAAGCAGGTATCTTTGATGGACCTCAAATACGTAAATTAATTAAAGACACCACTAAATTTGAGACTTCTATGAATGATGTGGAACAGCTTGCGTGGAAATCTTTTGTAGCAGTGGCACAAAATTTCCTCGGAAAGCATAAGGCAGACAACTATATAAAATTAGTAGATGATATGCTGGTTCGATTCAGAGATTTAGGCTGTAATATGAGCATAAAAATACACTATCTCAACAGTTACCTAGATCAATTCCAACACAATTTAGGAGATCTAAGAACAAGGAGGAAGTTTTCACCAAGTTATAAAAACAATGGAGGATAGATACCAAGGAAGATGGGACACTCATATGATGGCCGACTACTGCTGGGGTATTATGCGAGATTGCCCAAGTCAGTTTCATTCGAGAAAATCACTCAAAAGACAATTTCTTGATGTTTACTGCTAGTAAAATATTATATATATTTTGTGAAATTTGTTTTTTTTTTAACTCGGGAACTAGAGCTGATAGAAAAAAACCGATTACATTTTTGATATCACCATGTAAGACATGCTTAAAATCAGGTCTAAAATCATCGGCACCAAAATGGTTGTAGGCCTGTGTAATCATTTGTTTCACAGATTCCCTCAAGATCCTTTAATTAGAGGAAAATATACTTAATAATGATGATGATAATTCCGACTTCTTTTTGTGCTTGACAAGCCACAATTTAGACCAAGAAATTTTAAGTGGGCACAAATACTTAAAAATGAAGTATATTGTAGAAAGTTTTAATTTTTCATTCGTCTTAAATATAACTTAAGTTACTTACTTAATTTGAGTAAAGAGACTGTAAGGAACCACCTGAATAAGAAAGTAAACAGAAAAAGAAGTAATGGTGGCGTAAGAGTGTTATGATATGTATTTAATTTAAGAATAAATAATATACTATGTGTGTTGATTGCTTTCAACATTATATTTGCATTTCTTTTAATGTAAGGGCTGATTTGTCAGATAGCTTTTACCTGAGTAATAAATAAGTAACTTTATAAATGTGCATTCAATTTACCCTTATAAAAACCTCATGTCATAACATATTCGACGATTAAAGAGTCACACCAAACGAAAACGTGTATCTACTTTTCAATCGTCACCTTTTTTCTACCAAATAAAATATATGATACTTAATTTGAAATACAAAATTTGTTAAAGTTGCATATTATTTCTCACAGAAACTCAGGTAAAATAAATCGAACGCACTATAATATTACTATCGATAGTAAAAGATACATCACTAGAACACACACACATTGACAGATCGAAAATCGTATTTACCACAGCGCAAAACCCTTAACAATCTCCTACAAAAGATTCCTCTAAAACCAGGAGTAAATGAAGTATTATTTTTTATATGAATAGGAAAATTAATAAACTGCCATTGCACCATTGGTACTGCACATTAATAAATGATAAAATTTCTATTTCACCAAGGGTTTACTATAATCAGAAACAAGACAAAATATTAGGATTCACTGACAATGGCATGGAAAGAAATGAATTTGCAGACCATGTACTAGTTTTTATGATACGTGGAGTTATAAAAATATATAAACAGCCTGTTGCATACTCCTTTGGTAAGAGTTCAACTAAAGCATGGGATCTAGTCCACCAAATTGAAAATGTAATCACAAAAGTGCAAGGCACAGGTCTGGAATTAATAGCAGTGGTTTTGTTACATATAAAAAAAAATTAAGATTTAAATAGGTCACATAATATAAAAGAGTTAGTCGCTACTAGAGAGAGAGAGAGAAATTAAAGATTCAAACCAATTAACAAGTTTACTGTTATAAAATATTAACTAATTAATAATTTAATTAGGTACATTAATCCAGTAAAAATAAAAAAGATAATTTAAAAGTAATTTAAAAGAGAGAAGAGACTCATCCATGTAAACTAACTAATTAGTTCGAGTGGGTTTCGTGCTACTCTAATTACTACGTTACGGTTTGTGATCAAATATGTCTGCCATAAATATTTTAATAAATAAAACTAAAGAACAATAAATAAAAAAAGGCATAGAATGGAAAGGGGAAGTGCGAAATAATTTATTAAATAAAAATTTAAAATACATCCATACTAATGTTATAAATGCGAAAGTGTGTCTGTCTGTCTGTCCGTCAGTCTGTCTGTCTGTCTGTTACCTCTTCACGCTTAAACCGCTGAACCGATTTTGCTGAAATTTGGCATGGAAACCTTGAGACCTTGAGTCCCGGGGAAGGACATAGGACAGTTTTTATCCCGTAAAAATGTACGGTTCCGGCGCGATAAATTCATCAGTCATCTAGTTTTGAATAAAAAAGAGTGTACCACCAAATGGCAGCACATTATTGATTTTTATACAAGAGGTCCTGAATACAAGGGAAAGCGTTTAGTTCCAAAACTAACGGCTTGTGGGAATAATGTGTTACCTCACCTCAGTTAATCCCTAAGATGAGAGTAAAGCACTGCACTCAAGTATTTAGCACAAGTCTTGGCGTAGCACTTGGATATATGACAGGTTAGTAAACATTACTGTCCGCCTATCATTTATTTCTAATGGCCAAGTTGAGCGTTACTGTCGCACTTTATTAAACATAATCCGCATCCATTCTACTTACCGTCAAGAACAATTGTCTAGTGTATTTTGGAGGTTACAACATATCAAAGCAGAAGACAACTCACTACTCACCATTCAGCCTCCTTATTGGGACGGAAGCTGTTACACCAGTCATTAGAAACCTTTTTCGTGATATAGCGATAGAAAGCTTAAACAAACAAGCAATGAGATGCTGTAAGAGATTTCTTTAGAAATAAGCAGTCCCTTTGTGTCGTCTTTCCGTGTTAATTGTATCTTTATATTGTGTTTCTTGTGTACAATAAAGAGTTAAATAAATAAAAAAAATGAATACAGTGAGGAAACAGCGCGCCTCGGAGCGCTTGAACCAAAATAAAAAATACCAGGACACTCTTGATGATTAAAAATAGACGTTTACCTCATGTGTTTGATATAGATTCGCTAGTATTTGTTATCGAGAAAGCAGTCAACAGGAAAACTTGACTCTGGTATGCGAGATCCTACCGCGTGATGAAAGCTCTGCCTCAGGAGAGATACGAGCTACAGCTTGTTGGCGGTTCCTATGGAAAGCTAATTCAAGCAGCGTCAGAGTCCATGGTGTTGTGGAAAGAACAGTGGACTTCGGATTCATGTCTGGCTTTCATTGAAAGTGAGTTAAAACGTATTTTGTGTTGATTTCGCATAATTGTCCTTAATCACTCACAGCTGCGGCGTAGCTACTAAGGGGCTAGGCGGGGCAGTGCCCCTGGGCCCTCAAGCTAAGGGGCCCTCGAATCCTCGAAGAAATGTCGATCGAACTGAACTTCTGGAAATTTCTCCTATTTTTTAAATAAATATGAAAGGTTGCAACCCCGCTTTAATCATAAGAACTCAGTTGCGAGAAATTCGAATGGTATGCCTAGGGAATTCCCCTAAATACTTTCTGTAGGTTGGCAGTGGTGTCAATTTGACGGATAGTGATATTATGTGTTCATCAATGTGCGTTATAATATGAATTCGACTAGAATTCGAGTTAAGATAAGACATATCGAAGGTAGATCAGCTAAGCATTGTTGTGAGGTAAGCAGTAATATCCAGATCGGAAAATGGGCAGCCAATTCATATCAAAAGTAAAGGAAGTGTTTCTAGAATCTAGGCTTTTATGCAGCCAACAAACATGGCGCAGTAGATTAAGTCACTAAGTGACAACATTATTTATCTACAAAAATATTGATAAAAAAATGCACGGGGCAAGGCTATGATGGAGCCAGTGTGATGAGTGGTGTGTATAATGGTGTTCAAAAACATAATTAAGGATGTCCAGCCTAAAGGGATTGTGCCACTAATAATTTAATTTAGTGATAAATTATTACGCCGTTAACTATTTTTGTTTTGTTTTCGTAACGTTGCAATATTTGCACAATTTTTTCGGAAACAACATGAAAAGTTGGGATCTACTGTAAAAATTCATAGGCGAATCGGACACCACTCTAAAAAAACTAAATCCAACTAGATGGTCCAGTAGGGTCAATACGATATCTGGAATAAAACTTCGTTATTTTGATATTATCAAAAAGAGTCATCAGTAAAGATGAGCGTAGTGAAGCAGAGAGTCGTAAAACAAAAATGCTAAATTTCGAGTTCGTGGCAACAGCCAGTGAAACATCACTGTGACCACAACGCGTTGTGAGCTATTTTTTCGCTCCCTGAGCGATTTCGGTCTTTGAGCGTAACAAATACATAAATGAGCATGTATTATGGAATTAGTCGTCAATAATACGTTAGCGAAATATTTGTTTAAACGTAAGATACCATGAGAACCCCATGCATTTGGACAAAGTCGCCATAGTATAAAAATATCATCTTGCCAAGATATATCAATTGAGCTACATTTCATTTGTGTTGATGGTCTTTTAAAGAAATGTCTAAAAGCGAGGCTTACCGACGGATACGTGAAAGAGAAATCCAAGTGTACGATAAACGAGTACCTTTCTATTCAAGCAGATTTGACTGACCTTATGAGTAAAATACAACAACCTACAACATCAGTGATTGAAGCATCAGAGTCCCTAGTTCATAATCAAGGTCATGCGCAGTTGTCACTTGTGAAACTTCGCCGAATCCAGTTGTCGACGTTCACAGGAAAGTATGAGGAGTGGCCGACTTTCCAAGATATGTTTTATTCTCTCGTACATCAAAATTTTTCTATCAGTAACGTTCAGAAATTGCAATATCTTAAGTCCAGTGTCTCTGGTGAATCAGAAATCATACTAAAGCATATTCAAGTTACAGATAGCAATTATAATCAAGCATGGCAATCATTAAAAGAGAGAGATGGCAATAAACGAGTATTTTCTGTATTGAAAAAATTATTCAATCAGAAGAAAATTAATAGCCAAACATCTAATAATCTAAAGAATTTACTCGATACTACTTCAGAGTGCATAGATAACTCGCAAAATTTAGAAATTAGCACTTATTCGTGGGATCCAATTATATATCTCGTGCGTCAGAAATTGGACTTTATTAATAAACCTATTGCCAGCAATCAGAGACATGCCACCCCAGCCAGTACAAGAAGGTGCAAATCAAGAAGTTGGAGAGGCGGTGGCGGTCCTACAAATAGAAGTCGGGGATCAACAAGGTCCTGGTTTTATAACTGTTACTGGATATAGACATGTATAAAATACAGCGAGACGCTGTATATCTAAACTGCAGAGGTATGAACTATGACTACACATCGTGTGCCAATCTACGCCAAGTTCTATCTGTTGCACAATTTGTATATACCGGAACTTGCTAGAGTTTGCCACCCTCATTTAGTTCAAAAGAAGAACTTGTGAATGCCCTGACAGCACATGAAAGCTTTAATAATGTTCATGTACTTGACATAATCAACTTGTATAAATGGGGATTAGAAAGCAGGTCTGAAATGGATTTTGAAAATATCGAAACAATTGATGACAACCACTTCCATTTTTGGACAGCTTTAACTAAAAATCAGTTTAGGACTATTTTAGAACAAACGCCGTCTCTTCGTTACGGGTCTGTTCGTCCTGCTACCGTTTTAGGAATTTATTTAACTAAAGTAAGAACTGGTCAATCTGATGAGCGCTTAGCTACGAAATTCCAAATATCTAGAAGAATATTAGAGAGGAAGTTAAAAATAGCGAGGGAATGCTTGACCGGCCACCATTCTTGTATTCGAGGGAACATATATTTACCTTCAGAAGAAGGCGAATTTCCTATTCCAAAGAAAAACCTGCAGCCTTCACAAATTCCGCAACCTGGTAAAGCCTTTTCTTATTGTATGTACAGACGGTTATTTAATAGAAGTCGTAGGACCGTATTCAGCGACTACTTCGGATGCAACTATTATGCGCAGCCTGATGCAAGAAAACTCAGCTTGGCATTGTATCTTAGACCTAACGACGTATTTCTACTGGACCGTGGTTTTCGGGATTCAGTCCCTGCTATTGTAGAACGTGGATATAATCCCTACATGCCGCCAACTAGAGGAAGAGGAGAACAGTTATCTACACCTGACGCTAACAAATCTCGGTTAATTACAATGTGCCGTTGGGTGATCGAAACAATTAATGGACGATTTAAGAAAGATTTTAAAATATTTTGACACACATATTTTAATGTTGCGATGCGAAATATGATGACTGATTTGAAAATAACCGCGGCAATTATCAAAGCTACTCGGCGGCCATACGAAGATACTCGTAATATATGTATACGCCGAGCAGTTTACGGATATAATAAATCAAAATATAAATAGAGAAAATGAGTTGGCTGAATACATATCAACAAATAACTTGAATAAACAAAGAGTAGCATTCGTGCCTCTAGATCATTGATTCCCAAAGTGGTTCAGGTGGACCCCATGGGGTCCACGGAAGCCCGATAGGGATTTTCTACGCTTGCGTGGAAAAAAATGGGGGTCCACGAGTCGTTAACGGGGGTCTATAAAAATGTATTAGCTGACCCGGCGACTTGACTTCTCCTATGAATATAGGCAGACAATTATATAAGAAGCTTGACTTCTCCTATGTATATACCTGCAGACAATATCATAAGAATTTGTAAGAACTTGCATGTTCCTTAATATTCAGAAAGAGCGCGTCAATACTCGCCGATGGCGCTGCCCGCCCGCCTAGTTAAAGTCATGTACTCCGAACTTGCATGAACTTGTTGGATTATTCTTTAATATAAATACAAATGCGCATGAAAAACATTATTCAGTTGTTTCCAGAATTTCAAAAAAGAAAGTGTACGTCGTGAAAGTGACGGAAGTAGTTTTCTGACTTTAAAAATAGTTAAGTAAAGTGAATTGATATTATTGTTTGCCAGTGTTGGAAAAGTAAGTACCTACCTATTTGTTAGCAACTTGTGTCTGAGGAAAAACCAAACCCACAAACAGTAGGTTCTGACTTCTAAACCATTCCAAAAATATAAATTTCAAAGGAAAAATTTAACATAATTTTTTTGCTTTCTTAAATTAACTGATAAGTAGTTTTAATGGAGAGTCCTAACTTTTATCTAAGTTTTCATTGTGTTATGTAATAAGACATGAGTAACACAATAGACATAACTACGAAGAAAGTACCAACTTAGTTTTGTTTGACATAAGAAATTATGTTCTGAACGTACGAGCAGGTACGAGTATGTTTGTAGGAATGATGATTCCGCAGATACCGAACATTAAGTTTATTTTTAATATTTTTTATTGTAAAATAAAAATGGGAATTATGTTGGAGGAAATTTAACCCCTGTGATATTATGAGATAGGATATTTTCCTGTGATATTTTCACATTAAGTTCTTAGTAAACGTACAGTATAGGACTCGTGTTGCGTTATTTATAGGGTTGTTATTATTCTGTTTGGTGACGTATTTCTGTTAATTAAGTACATACAAGAATACAAGATACGCGCTAAAAACATAACCCTTCCTGGCAGTCGGGTAAAAAAGGTATCGCTTGACGAGTCCTAGGCTGTACTTTCGTAATGTTTGCGTTTAAAAATACATACAAAGTAAAATTATAAAATAAATTATATACCTATATATATTAATTTAAAAAAGTCGGCCAAGTGCGAGTCGAACTCGCGCGCAGCTAGAATGCCTTGACGAAGATATTCAGACGTATGTTCAACATTTGGTTGCCCTGTATGATGATTTTAAAATCAGATTTGACGATATTCTGTCCATGGATATACTACCATGGATTATAAATCCATATGAAGAAAATATTGAAGTGGAAAATGTAGTACGTCAAGAAGAGCTACTCGAGCTTAGTACTAATAAGGAGCTGAAAGTACGATTCAAAAGAGGTTATCTATTATTTTGGCTTCAGGCACAAATACCTGAAAATTATCCTGGACTGTGGAGAATTGCGGAAAAATATTTTATAGCATTCCCTTCATCATATCTAGTCGAACGTAGTTTTAGTGCAGTGACAAACTTGTTAACAAAAAGAGGGAGTAGATTAAATATTACAGAGCGAGGAGATTTACGGTTATATTTAACTAAACTTAAGCCAAATATTAATAATTTGCTGTCAATTCACCAAGTACATCCCTCCCATTAAAATTATAACTTTTATCTCATTAATTATTGTAGAAATTTAAATTGTGATTATACTGCAACTGTTTTTAAAATATTTACTTTTTTAAATAAGGTGGCAAACGAGCAAATGGGTCACCTGATGGAAAGCAACTACCGTCGCCCATGGACACTCGCAACACCAGAAGAGTTGCAGACGCGTTGCCGGCCTTTTAAAATGGAATACGCTCTCTTCTTGAAGGTTTGCAGGTCGTATGACAGTTTGTTCCAGAGAGTATACTTAATATAATAATCATGTTTAATTTTTCAGGTCAATTTTGATTCTACTATGACTATTAAAACAACTTAATAATTAAAAGTGTGTTATTTTTTTTTTTTTGGATAAATAGCTACAAAACAAGAAAATATTTGTTTTTACTTTTTATCACTCCGAAGTGGGAGCTTGTTGGTTTCTTGTAGTGTAAGTCAAAATTAGAATACAAAAAAGTAAAGTAGGAATCCGACTGTTGGATAATTAAAACGCTTTTTAGACTGGCCATAAATTAAAACTGAAACGCCTTTATGTTCAACGCCTATCAAAATCAGTCCAACATTTTCATAGCACATTCAATGCAAACAATTAATAAGCAAGCAAATCTTACATAAGTATGACTTTCTATTATATCCCGTGAATCCTTGCAACGCGAAAAAAGTCAAAGCATTTTGATTATTATAAGAGCAATATTAATTCTCACATTTTTTTCTAAAACCTTCAACTTATTATAGTTGATTGAAAAACAGCCACTACACAGATTTCCATATACACATACTTTTTTCGGGTTTCGAAAGTAAGTTAGTAAATGTAATAGCTGCAGGGGGTCCACCGGATCCAGCAAAATGTCTAAAGTGGTCCATGGGAAAAAAGTTTGGGAACCTCTACTCTAGATGGAAACAGTCCAGAATTTGAGGATTTTCCTTTTTAGATTTAATCTTATTCACGTTAGGCTCATACCAAGGCGAATCCAGTCACGTCATATTAGAATGAAACAGTACTATACAATATATATTTTGTTAAGCCCAACACAACACGGAAGACAAAGAATAGAAGAACACTTCTGCTTATGTATACACGGCCGCCGCACTGTCGGGAGCTGCAAACATATCGCTAGCCTAGTTTATCTATCTTGGGCCAGACATCAAGAAACAGACGCACCCGCACCTTTTTAAATGATCTGATGCTTGATTTGGATCAAATACAAAATTTTTATTTATTCATCTTCCCTATATCAGTTTATAAAACTTGAATTTTTCAAGATTCCTGTAGATCACATTAATGTGACTAATTCCATAGTAAATCAGAGCCATATTTCAATACACTTTGATATATTTCGTTTGTGTCCGCCATGGGTATGGTTTCCATACTAAGGTGCCTACCACCAGTTCTGGAACTAACCCGGCGAGAAGAACTGGCGTAAGAAAGTCACAAGAATGTGGAAAAGAAGTTGTAATAGATGAAAGCATGGTACCTTGGAGAGGCCGGCTTATTTTTCGCCAGTACATTCCAAATAAAACCCATAAAATATATGGAATAAAGAATTATAAAATCTGTATGCCCAATAGTATACATATATAATCTGGAAATATATTCTGGACGAGTTGATGGCGGCTCAGGTCAAGGTCAACCTCAACCAGTTAGTATGAAACGGATGGGCTAACAGATAAAGGTCGAATTCTTTACAGTGATAATTTTTACACAAGCATACCACTAGCAGAAACTCTAATAGAAAAGAATGCTTTTTTTTATGTGGCACAGTCCGACAAAACTACAAGCATCTACCAAAGCAAGCGGTAAAATCTAAACAGAGAAAGGGTCAAGTGTTGGCTGGCTAAGCGAAATTACTTCAGAAATTTTTTAAAAATGTGACCTTAGTCGCCGGTTACACGGTCAAATTTTCATTAATCTGATCCATCAATCCGGTACGGATTGACGAAAGTTTGATCGTGTACGCCACGGATTGATGGATTGATCGTATTTTTAATATGAACTTTTTGTAGCCATAAATATTCCGTCAATCAGATTGATGAAAATTTGACCGTGTAACCTATGATTTATGGCTGGGCTATCATTCAAAGATGATACAATGAGGAACGGCAACGGTATGAGTGTGAAATATGAATGAAAAATTAAATTTTCTTGTATAATCATAATTCATAAGCGCGACATAACCTAACGTTTTTCGTTTTAGGACTGCGAGAAGGTTAGCGAATCGACATATTCGAGACCATTCTAATCCTTTCGATGTGCCTGCATGAGTGTTTACTAAATTATACAGGCTCTCCAAAAGAACGACGCATTTTTAAGTAGAGAGTCTTCACCAGAATTTCAATGGACAAAGGCAGCACAGAATTACTGTCCATATCAAAGTCTTGGCTACACTCTATTTCTTTGAACATGGCGGCTACCAGACAACGTCTGGGCAGGGGCAGTATTTACGTTTAAGTCAGCCATCTGTAAGCAAATGCTTACATCAAGTTGCTGATGCAATTATAGCTGTATTATTGAATGATAATGCGGTATTTCGAGAGACCGAAGAGCAAAGGGCAGAAACTAAACAGAGGTTTTTAGCATAGCTGGTTTTCCTTCAGTCTTGGGTTTGATAGACGGCAGTCAAATTTCCATTGTTAGCCCAAAAGACACGGAACTTGTACCAGCGAAATTATTTTATAATCGCAGAGGCTTTTATAGTCTTAATTGCCAATTTGAATGTAATGCGACGATGGAAATTTTTCATTTCAATGCCACTTTTCCCGGACCAACACATGATGCAGCTGCCTGGCAAGGGTCTAGTTTGAGCCAATTGTTGGAAACCAATTATTTCAACAGTTTCTGCTGGTGGATGGCTTTTATGGGACTAGGGATATGCCCACCTTGACCACTATGACCTTGGCTGATGACCCCATAAATGCTGATGCAGATGAAAACACACCTGAGGCTAGATATAATTTAGCACATTTCAAAACGAGGGTCCTCATTGAAAAATGTTTTGGAGTGATGAAAACAAGATTTCGATGCATACACAAGCACAGGACCTTGCATTATGACCCCGTGAAGGCATCGAAAATTATAGGAGCTGTGGTTGTTCTCCATAACTTGGCAATCAAGAAAAATGATACTTTGACAGATGAGTTGGAACTCGAAGACAGACGGCGGCCATTGGATGATCCTCCCAGGGATATTAATCTTTTAAACGTAGCACGCAGTATTAGAAATAGGATCACAAGAGAATACTTTGCATTATTATTCGGTCTCAACAGAAGACGATTACGTAATTGCTTGCAGCAATACATGAAATGGTGCCATTGTTGTCACACATTTAGATATATTATTTTAAAATAGTCAATTTAAAATAAAATAAATAAATAAAACTAATATTCTGTACATTTTTTGCGTGTTCGCTGGCCACCCCGAGCCATGGACGCCATTACGTTTTTTTGTGTTATTGATGTCACACGTTCTTTTTTTTCGTTAAATATTTTGATTACCATGGGAAAACGAAAACGTTCAAAAAACAGTGATTGCAATAGTGTTATGCGAAAAATAAAGAAGCTAGAAGATAAGTTGAAGAAAAGATGTTCCGATACTTGCGAATACGACGCCTACCAATTTGATAAGGAATATTGCAAGGAAGTACGCAATTAATATTATGTCTGGTCGAACTAACAAAGTAATGGATCACCCAAGTTGGGTAGATTTGGTGCTTTCTTAGTAAACAAAAAAAATGGCGGCGAGCCCCGCCATTCTCAATATACAAAATATGCACAATGAATGCATTGTTAGTGAATGTCAGATGTGTCATGTCAAGTTAAAAATGTTCTCTACAATTTTTATTGATATTAAATAGAAAAACTGATACAATTAAAGCAATAAGGTGTAAAACATACCTTTTTAAGAAGCATTATCTTTCAAATCATCAATAATTCACAACAGCCCAAGCGGGCAAAACAAATTAAATTTAGAGTTGTCAAGAGTAGATTATAGTTTACGTATAGTCTCAAAATGTTCTTGGTAGCGAAATGTCCTTTTTTTAACAATATCCTTCCTCAAAATTTACCTTGTCTCGTTGTAAGTGTCAAACTGAAACTGACTGACAAAAGCTGACAGTGACATTGACATCAACATTGATATTTTAATTTCAAGACACTGGCAATTGCCAGTGTGTCTTTGAATAAAGATAAGTAAATTTTTTTGAATAAATAGGTAAGCAAACTTTTTTATATAATATTTTGTATTAAGATAAATAAGATAAATATTCTTTATTGTGCACACATATAATTAGCTTTTGAAATTCTAAATTCATTCACTCTTGGCGAAGTCATGGGTAAACTCCACTATGTAGTAAGTCAAGTTATTTTACGAATAAAAGTTATCATTCAGTATTTTTTTTTTCATTTCTAGGTGCAGACAATGTTTGTACGAGACGACGCAAAATATAGGTTACAGTTTTTAGTTAGTGCAAGAACAGTTTAAATAGTTTAGTGTATGTGTACGAGACAATAAATAAATAGGTTATAGTAAACATGATATAGATAATATTTACAGTTTAGTTTATTAGTAATAGTAATAGGTTTAAAAATATTGATTGATAATTTGTGTTAGAGTCTCTGAATAAACCATCTCGTGTACATGCCTTTTACTCCCAAAACCAATATAGTCAATAGTTAATAGTCGCATAGTTAATTTGAATAGTAAAATAGCTTATTCTTGTTGTGGACACAACGGCGACAAGGGCGGCGAACATGTTTTAGAAAGTTAATGAAATCGCTTCGTGTTCGCTTCCTTTGACTGTATTAGGTTTATTAGTTAAAATACGTAATTATCGTGTTCCTTGGAAATTTGTATTGAGATGTTTCCCTTAAAAGTAATAAAGCATTGTCTTTGTCAAAACAATAAACAAAGGATATTTAAGAATAGAATTTAAGAAAGCTAGCAGAGGCTTAGTTTATTGTTACAATAGAAATATTTATTTGTGTTTTAAAATAGTTGAGGAATAAATAAAGTTTAGCGGGGGCAGGGTAAATAACGGGATCGCTGGCCAGGCAGCCGGCCAGGTAAAAACATAGGGTCGGGTCGGCCGCCGGCAGACGGTCAGTCCGCTCCGCGCCAGCCTACCGCGAACATCGAATAGCAGAACTGGGGAAATATCTGGGTTGGGATCATCGTCATATAGAAGAAAGGCTGGCCGGAATCGCATTTTTCTCGATCCCCGCTAATAGTACATAGCGACGAAGTGTTTTATTTCGACCACACCCAGTGCAGAAGCCGTTCTCGAGTAAATTCTCGCACGGCAACACTGCACAATGTTTATCAATCTACCTGGTTTGCATTTGCACATTTAGAATTTCTTCTTAACAGAAACAAACCTAGAGCTGGAAGACTAAATACAGTACAATTACGTCAAGCCCTCGATAAGTAGTTAAATATATGTTTTGTTGAGGCCTGGATAAGGCCAACATGCCTTGAGAAAATGAAGAAAAAAATTGCCGAGTAAAAATAATAGACGGAAATCTAATTAATCACATATGCCCATTATGCATTTTTGTTTAGTAAGGTTTATTTTGTTTACATAGCAGAAATGTTTCGTGTTTCGGGGAGGCCATTTGCTTTTTTCATGTGATGAGCACTTATAACTGGATATTTTTTGGTTTGCGCCAGTATATTAAATATAGTTTTCTAAGAAGATTTTTCATTTTAACATTTGAAAGTTTGTACATTGAACAGTTTATTACTGAGTTTCTATAATAAGTACGTTTTTTTTTTCTAAAAAATATTATTTGACTGTGAGGTTTGTGTAGAAGAAAATGTGTGTTTATTAAAAATTAAAAATAACAAATTTTCACAATTGTCATTCAGTGAAAATATACAAATTGTGTCCAAAGGCAGGTGTGTACCTGAGTTACAATAATTAAGCCAGCAAAAAGGGAAGGTAACTCGAAAGTTTCATTGTTAAAGTTATGAAACACACAACTGGCTATGTGGTTGTGTGCACACGATTAAATTATATTGTTTTCCTTGCATATTGTTTAGTAATTCTAGTTTAGTGTGGATTGATTCAGGATATTCGGATTTAAATAATTCCTATTCCGCGGCAAAAAAGCATGACCATACAGAAAAACATCAGGATGCCTGCTTAAAATCAAATACTTTTGGTAAATCTCATCAATCTCTGAGAGGCATAATGCTAAAGTCGATCGCAATAGAAACATTTTTCATAAGCTGATCGATGTTGTTTGCGTTCTGGGAAAACAAGAATTAGCTTTTCGTGGTTACGATGAGTCAGTATCGTCGTTGAATAGGGGTAATGTATTTAGAAATAGTTTTATTAGCTACGTATGATGGAGTTTTAGAAACCCATTTACAGAGTGCGAGTATATCATTCACGGACACAAGGTGGACAATGGATATATCACACGCGCACGGTTAATGTAATTAATAATGAATTAATGAATCCACCCACCTCCTAGAATTGTTTGAAAATATAAACGGTAATATAACACAAGACTGGGATGGTGAAACACAGACACAAGTCAGTTTATTTTTATTTAATATAAAAGAATTTGAATTTAATTCTCTTTCAAAATCTTTCGCAGATATTTTTGCGGAAATGGATATTCCGTACGATATTTTGCAAAAAAAAACGATTGACATCTCGTATTGTATAACAAAGATAAAAGAGTTACAGACATTTTTAGAACGTTTCAGAGAGAAGTTCGAGATCTATTTTGATGCCGCCATTCACTTAACCGGACCACCTAAAAGAAAGCGCAATGTCGATGATGTAAAAAATAAAAATACATTATCGGCGAATTTTTGTTGAAATAATTGATAATATAGTGAGTGAATTAAGATATCGTTATAAAAACATTAAAGATTTTAAGTTTGTTGAACTACTTTCTTATTTCAAGCTGAAGACGCAAAATACCTGGACATGCATTTGGAGCGCAGGCTTACTTGGAGAAAACATATTCGGACAAAAAGGAAACAGCTTGACACAAAACTTAGATGTATGTACTGGCTCATAGGTCCAAAGCAAGTCTCTCACCAGAATGCAAAATATCAATTTACAAGGCCATCCTTAAACCCATCTGGACATAATATGGTATCCAGTTTTGGGGTACTACCAGCAATAGCAATATTGAGATACTAGAACGTTTCCAAAGTAAAGCGCTAAGAACAATGCTAGAAATACCATATTACTAACAGACAATATGTATACCTATAGTATAATAACAATCTTAGATGCAGGGGCTCTCGAAAAAAGCCATTCAACCCTGAAAGAATATTTAAAGTCGTAAATGAATAGCAGTCCAACTAGCCTCGATACATTATAATATATACTGCCATGTTAGCTTACAAATCTTACAATACTCCACTCTACAACTCATTTTACACTCCATAAATTTATTACAAATTCTATTTATAATGAGTCACCCGGAGCTACATACTCTTAATATGTCAATATTTCAATCAAACCCGGCATTGAGGGACAGGGAGGTGGAACGAATGGCTTCCGCGATTGAGGACCCACATCCGGCAGAGCAGGTAGAGCTGAGGTTCGGGATGGTAGATGAGGACTCGTATGCCGATGTGGTTAACAGCCACATCCATAGGATCTATATGGACGGCAGCAAGATTGAGGGTCAAGTCGGAGCCGCACTCTCCGTATGGAAGGGGGAGGCCGAGACGAAGGCCGTCAAGCTTGCTTTGTCGCCGTATTGCACCGTCTACCAGGCCGAACTTCTAGCGCTCCAAAGAGCAGTAAGTATAGCCTGCAAGAGTGGAATAGCAAAGGTCGGTATCCTTAGCGATTCCAGATCGGCTCTCCAGGCGTCACCCTTAGTTCCCCTCATCCCCTGGCAGTGCAAACAAGAGCGGCCCTCCGAAAAGCTGCATTGCAGAGGCGGGAGGTTTCCTTGTTTTGGATTAAGGCGCACGCAGGACTGAAGGGGAACGAGAGGGTTGACGAACTAGCTAAAGAGGCCGCGCTGAAATTGAGAAGGAAACCTGACTACGATCTGTGTCCCGTTTCATTCGTCAAGCGTATCTTAAAAGAGATATGAAGTGGGAGGGACGGCCGTAGTCACAAAGCTCTTTTTCCCAAGCGCTGCTGCTGCACACAAAATAGTCAGAAAAATAGACATAACACATCAAACAACACAGATACTGACTGGTCACGGTGGATTCGCCTTCTACTTGAACAGATTCAAGCTGAAGGAGGATCCGTCGTGCCTGTGTCAGCCCGGAGTAGAGGAGACTGTACCTCACCTGTTACTCGAATACCCAATTTTTGCCAGCAATAGATATGATATTGAGCAGAAATTGGGCACATCGATGACGGGTGAGAACCTACCTTCGATCCTGGGGGTAAAGAAGAGGGATATGTTCCTCTCTTTTTGTACAAAAATAGTTAAAGCTGTAAACAAAAGAAACTGTGATATTTTAGTGTGATAAAAGTCTTAGGTAACATGCTGTGATATTAGGGTTAGTTGAATATTTGTGCTGTAGTTTTATCTTCATTATTGACATTGGATTATTGTATTTTATTAATGGATTTTATTTTACTGTATTGAATTTAATTATTTTTATTGTATTTTATTGGATTAATTTAGGTAATGGCTTTAATGTTTAATATTTTAAATTGGCATAGTATTGTAACATCTGTAAATATGTTATATCAGTAATTATTAAGTAACTGTTCAATGTCTATAATATTGCAGACAACAAGCTCTAATAACGTTAGAAGGGTGGAAATTAAAAAAAAATGTCAATATGATGCCAAATCGACTTAAATATTGCAGGCAAAAGGTTATTGAATTTATTAAAAAATGAAAAGAAGATTCCAAGACTTATTATGATACACGAACACGCCCAGTCAGCTATCATGCTGGTGATTATGCTTATATTAATAACCATTTAAGAATGCGAAAAGCTTTGTTCGGAAAGGTCCTTATAAAGTTTTGTATAAAGCTTTGTGCTTTGTCTGGAAAGGTCCTAATAAAGTTAACTGATGAACCCTGGTCTCAGATGAGCATCAATCAAATAATTAGTCATTTAGAAATTTCAATTTTAACACTATCTTTCCAATTTGAAGATGACACTAACGCTACTTTATTCAGCACACAAAATATTTTGCATCCCTCTTTAATACGACACAGCAACTTTTTAGAGAACTTGCCGATAATCATCAGCATCTTCCTATGAAATATCCTTTGAGCCCTGATATAGCCTCAATGAATGTTATTTTAAGTATTTCTAGGTTAAGTACATATTATATAGATTATAGATGATAAAATATTCTTTGTACTTCAAATTCCTTTGGTATTAATTAAGGAATTAATTTTATTTCATAATATAAGATTATCGACCCCGCACGATTCTAACAACCCTATTTCTTTCAGTTTAATTATTCCAAATTCAAAATACATAGCAATGACCAAACAGTACTGTATTTAAGAAGATTTAAATATGTAATTGTGACTACACTTTAAACAAAAATTATGTTTGTGATATTGTGTCAAAAATGTATGTATGTAACCGAAACAAAACCAACTTGTGAAACAGAGTATGTGTAAAGTAATTAATACGATTCCGGAAACTTGTGAATCTAAATATTTTTTTTTGGCAAATTATGTATTTGGAAACCGCTTAAAAATAATAAGTGGATTTTTGTGCAATCAGTACCTGGTAAAGTCTCTATAGATTGTAGAAATAGTGAAACACGTCAAATTAAAATTTTAGGAACTGGTATTATGTCTCTTCCTAACAATTGTATTGGCTATCTCTTAAATATCAAGGCACTACCTTTATAGCGCAGCAAAATTTTGTTATTTCTAGCATAGAAATTGCAATGCCTGGTGCGTCACCCAAGCGGTTTTTCATTCAAAAAAGGAGTATGACCAAAAGTCCAAGTCCAAAAGATAAAATAAGATAAAATAAAAGTAGAGTTGGTACAAATAAAATGCTTGCGCACCATATTTTTTAAATGTAAACAATCTAAATTGCCATATAATGAGCTGTTAGACCATTTCACACTTTTAAGCCTAAAATCCAGACGTACGCTTCTTGATCTTATGATGCTACATGGTTAATGTAATAATAAATATGACTACTCTGCCATCACCAATCAGATCTGCTACTCGGTGCCGAGAACAATTTATCAGAGAAAAGCGCGACAACTTCAGTTATTCTTTACTAAAACATGCAAGATTAAAGCTGGTCTCCACATCCCTCTACGTTGTCTTTAGGGATTGCAATCCGGATACTTCGAAATCCGAAAAAATCAGGATAATCCGGTTTTTTTGGGCCTACGAAAAATCCGGATTTTTGGTTTTGAAAATCCGGATTTTCGGTTTTTTCGAATAGTTGGTAAAATTATGAAAAATAAGCTTTTACGTAGTATAAAATTAATTTAGATGTATTGTGTAGCATCTGACATACAAATTCACATTCGTTTAAAGGCGCTATAACAAATTTATAGGTACCTATATCAGTAGTTCGTATATCCAACATTGCATTGTTTAGTTATTTGGCGGTTGTAAATTGTGTATTAACATTTTTAAATCTTATTTTAAAAAAGAACGTCATTTTTTATATCTTATGACTTATAGTTTATTTTACTATACATTTTACTATTTAGTAATATGACTGCAATCATGAGAAATATACAATAATTATTCTTTTAGGATATTGTCAGTATTGAATAAAATGGTTTTCTATAAAAGCTTCTGATTTGCAAGTTTGTCTAATAAAATAAAGGAAAGGGGTTTATAAAATATTAAAATGTTGATTTAAAGTTTAAAGAATCATTTTAAGTTTTTTTTTTATTCTGTACAATAAGCCTATTGGGGCAAATTTATGCTGGGCAAAGATTCCCCTAGGATATTCCACTTATCTCGCTCCACCGTCACTGTTGATATTCCTCCAAGGGGGAGTTTGCAACCGTGTACTAGTCTGAGATCTTTGAAATAATCGGTTGCTCACAAGAGAGCCACGAGATGATAGTTAATAAAAATATATTCATCTTCTCTGACAGTCAAGCTGCATTTAACACTGCAGCAGAAATTTAGACGAGTTGGTTAGGCTTAGAGCTGAGAATCTCATATACGGTCCAGAAGCGGTCTGTGAAACATCTCCCATTACTACAAAGCAAGTGCTCGAGGAATGGGTTCGCAAACTAAGAAAATAGCAATGAAATTAGACTCCTGGCCTTGAACATTCTAAAGCACTAATTCCTGGCTTTTACAAAACTAACTATTAACACGTATTCTAATATTACTAGCATTACGACTTGCAGATTCTAGGAAAAGGGCCGAGACACCTTTTAACTTGTTTTGTTTTTACCTCGTTGACTATATTACTTTACTCAGCAGCTGTAGCTGCTACAGCTCAGGCAGGTGAGTTTCACCTACTCTACTATAGAGGAAATTGGTGGCACCAATTCCAACCAAATCGTTCAATTTATGAGGATTAAGTAGTCACAATAGATCCTCAGGAGTCGTGGTGACTTCAGGGTTACAGTAACCTGCCTTCAGGGGAAAAAAATACCTCCAGAGCATCGAGCTATTTTTTCCTAGACCTAGCCTAGACACCCACTCTGTCGATATCCAGCCTAGATGCATGTGGATAACACGAATGCTACTTTGCAAAATGCTACTTTAGCCGCCGTCTTGACTCCCACGTCCGAGATTCTTGTTTGGATAGATTTTTTGTTTTGTCGAGAAGACTTACTTCCAACTTACTGCGATCCATTGCTCTTTGGCAGGCCCCGAGTTGGATTTTTGTCAATTAGTCAATGACCGAGTTTCCGCTCTGTTGGTTAGGACGAGTGAAAAACACATGTCCACGAATCTGCGGTTCTCTGAGAGGGGTATGTCTTCCTTCATCAGCTTCTTCATGGACTAGCTTCTCTGTATTTCCTTGTCTGTTATCAAAAGAAACTAACTGGCCCAAGTACGTCCACCTCGACCTTACATCTCGTGCTGTTGGTCATTGATTGTGCCTAAGGTAATTTTTATTATCTGTATTCGTAGGAGAAAAAAGGGCTTAGTCGTCCTTAAAGCGGAAATTGTTTAGGCTTTTATTGTCAACTAAAATTCCACTTATTCAAATATCTTTAAAAAATCAAGATATTTTTAAGTTGTTAATAATGTCTTCGTTATCAAATACTGTTATTTTAATTTCTTACTTCATCACGCCCATGTGAAAATCACTAACTTCAGAAAAATGTTAATTGTTTTAAGACATCTGATATTGCGCTTTTAAAATGAATGTGTAATAAAAAAATAACAAGAAATAACTCGCATTTAAAGCTATTAATCAAAAATATCAGAAAAATTTCATAAAATCCGGATTATCCGGATAATCCGGATCTGGTTTATTTTTTGTATGCCTTAGTTCATATACTAGGAATGTTCTAGTCCATAGAATATATTTTTCCTATCCGTGGCCACTCATATCTTCCTAATGATCAAGATTTTTCCTTGATTGGAAAATTAAAGAAAACATGCACTGTAGAGACTGATGATGAATGGGATGTTATAATAGGTTCTGCACGCAAAGTAAACCTGCCATGAGAATAAAAGAAGTACGAATGTTAAAAATTAAAAAAGAAAGTCCGTTTGTAAAGTTGTATTTAACATTACATACATAGGGGAGAGTTGGATAATACCGCGCGGTTGATAATTCCGCGCGTATGTGTAGTTCAAAAAGTATCCACTAGTTCTGCGAATTAGTGCGTCTACATCGAAGCCGGCCATGCCTACACCCCTCCCCGCGCACCGCCATTACGCTTCGCGCAACGACGAAGACAGTACGCGCCGCAGTTGTTTTTTTCGTTATTCCTTATAATTTTTCGTGTACTTTCGGAAAGAGGTTAGTTATACTGTATTTATATTGTAATACTTTGATACTATACAGTTTTTAATGCTTGTATTCTGTAGAATTCATGTCAGAATACGTTTCTACGTGCTATAATTATTTTCCATATAATTTTGAGGTTAAAAAATAAAATGATCAAGTTTGATAATTCCGCGCCAGGGGCGCGGTATTATCAGTCGAGGGCGCGAATTTGTAAACTATGAAAAGTATGTTTTATTTACATTAACTGGTTTTTACCTCGACAAAAGAGTTATGTATGATGTGTCTGTATGTAAGTCTGTTTGTGGCATTTAATATAAAAAAAATTGATTGAATTTGAGCAATTTAAGATAAACAGTTGTGAGTGATATCGATTGTCGTAACTAATAATATAACTTTTTTTAAAATAAATAAATATAATACATAGGTACCTATATACAAATTAAAATAATGTAGCTTTATATATTATTATTTCCGTTTTAGATGGACCAATCTGTGCCAAAGAAAAAGAAGAAGTCATGGGATCCCCAAAATTTGAAAGCTGCTCTTGAGGCTATACGAAGCGGAAGTAAAATAAAGACAGCTGCTAGGAATTTCAGTATCCCTGAATCAACAATTAGGGATCGACTTAAGTTGGGAGAAAATTATGACCCCCCCATGGGGAGAAAGCCCACATTTACAAAAGAAGAAGAGAAAGAAATGGTTTCATTTATGACATTAATGGCAAAGAAGTTTTATGGAATAACTCAGCAACAATTGCGTAAATTGGCATACGACTTTGCCGTTGCAAAAAATATTAAAAATATTTTTTCGTCTGAGAAAAAGATGGCTGGAAAATGTTGGGTGTATTCCTTTTTGAAAAGAAATCCTGGAATTTCTTTAAGACTTCCCGAGCCAACAAGCCTAAACAGGGTTTTGGGATTTAATAAATCCGAAATAGCAATTTTTTTCACTAACCTGGAGACACTCATGTCAAAGCATAATTTCCCAGCCAATCGAATCTTTAATGTTGATGAGACTGGCATCAGTAACGTATAAAAATCAGGTAAAATTTATGCACCTACAGGACTTAAGCAAGTCGGAAAGGCTACAAGTGCAGAACGTGGTCAGAACGTCACAGTTGTATTGTGTGCAATTAATGTGGGCACGATTTTGTCAACCCTGGGCACGATATTATCAGACCAGTTTGACAATATCGCGACTTTATATTTTTTCGGTAATTGGAAATAATTACTTTTTGTTTAAATTTTGGAACTTTTTGTTATATGGTACGCGTACCTGAATAAATGTTCTTCTAATTACTCAATTTTATTTCTTTTAATATCAATCAGTTTCCGAATTATAGGCCCAAGTTCTTAGGGGCTCGGTATTATCCAACTCTCCCCTAACATTAAATACAACTTTACTGGTGGATGGACAAAAATCCATATCCGTACAAAACGTGCGCTTCCTAATGAGGCTATCTTTTAACCATTATACGAAAATAAAATTCCACTCAACCGAAACAAGGCTGCTGATTTAAAAAGATTAAAAACATTTCTTAGTGATTCTTCGAAATTGGATTTCTATACTTAAAGGAAGTGAAGCTGAAGAAACTCCAAGCTCCAGTTGTTGAAATTGAAAATTAAGACAATAGTCAGTAAACTTTAAACTACAGGAAGAGTAACTCCGTCAAAAAAAGTGCACCAAAAGGCTACAAAATGTGACCCGAATACATGTATACTTTATGAATGTGTTCGGTACACATTTTTCGCGTATATATACACGAGTGACATTCAACCAGGTTGACATGATAATTATTGTCAAACTCATTTTACAATTTGTTTACTTACTTTTTACGTAGCTTTTTACAAAATTTTCGTTGTTAAAATGCCTAAATGTGTCAGTTAATATCAAAAATATAATGTTAAAATGTACATGCTAACGCCATCTTTTACCAAATTAGAGAAACTGTCAGTGTCTTAGATACCTCGTCTATACTCTATTGTACTATTGTCTATTATGTATTCTGTTGTAATGTGTCTCTGGTTCAAAATGTGTCAAATTCAATAAACTGCTCTGCACGTTGCTTTGCACTGGATAACCGGCTTGTTTTATTTGAAAATGCCCTGTGAAATGGTGTAGAAGTCATACAGATACGACTTTTAATACAGGAATAACCTTTCAAGTTTCATCAGTAAGTGAATTTTTTTAAATTATGCTTAGGTAAAAGTTCTTGTATTTTTTCCGATCCAAACACATGCCCAAAAAGATGGTTTATTTAAGTTGGATGCCAAGGTATTTGCGTAAAATTAAGCTGGTCTCTTTGTGTTTGTCTTAAGTTTACATGTTATTGTAAAAATGCAATAATCAAAAAATAATATAATTACAAATTTTTTACAAAGTCGCCATGGACAGTGTTATGCAAGATGTAACAATTTTATCATAATTCATAAACGAGGGTCTGACTGACATCAGTATGGAGTATCTTATTTTTATAATGCCGTTCGTACTTCGTTTAGTAAGAAACGAACCGAATTGGATGCCGAGCCAGATTACTCGTTTATGTAGCATACACTTTAATAGTCATGATATATTTTGTAGGAGTAATGACCGAAAATTAAAGAGATTACGAAAATCTGCATTTACACGGTAAGTTTTTTATTTCAATTCTGTAATAATTCTGTAATAATTTAGCACATAGATTTTTTGTAATCTGAAAACGTCTTGTCTAGGTGCTCTGGATAGTTTTAAAATCGCCCGAGTCGTACAAGGTTCATTCAAAATTATTATATATTATTATTATCGATGACTTAAGGATCAGAGGAAAATGTTTGATTTTAAAATAATAATTATGTACTCCTTTCTTCGTGATAGTAGATATGTTTGGTGTATACTGCATAATGCCATCCGCTTTTGACAATTATTGTCCACGGCTTTGTTTCATAACTGTGACAGTGACAAAAACCGCGCAGGCTGTCGTCCAGGGCGCAATATTATGATACGTTACCTGGGAAACGACCTTGGCGAGAATCTGAATTGTCATATTTTAGTGTTCGAAAAGGAGCCAAATTTATAACGGTTGAAGTATGGGAGTTACGTTTCCTGTAGTTTTGTTATTCGTAGACAATAGTAGTGGAGAAGAATAAAGTTTTTGTAATGTTGTTTGCATTAAAGAAATAAAAGTGTCGCTTCTTTCCCTAATTTGTTTTATTTCAAGTGTTAGCACTTAGCTAGTATCTGTGCCTAGCATATATATCATCATAGTTCATTCATTAGAAACATACATACACACACGTAAAAATACAAAACTTTCCCCTTTAAGCCGGGTCCGCTGCGCCGTGTTTTCGTGTTTGCAAACATCATAACATGTTTGCAAAACAGAATAGGCGCGTGGCCTAACAGTTTTGTTAGCAAAATCACAATAACATGTTTGCCGAGACGAATGGATAACATCCCCCGCGTTCGCCTGCGGGGAGGGGAAGGAACGCATTTTATGTTCGCACTCACGAGAAGAAGACGTCCGTCCTAATTTATCTATGGTCCGTCCGCCTATATTCTCTTTGACGTCCGCCATTATATGCATTAAGTGATACATTATGCTGGTGTAGCTGTCTCCCGTCGCTAAAAAGCGTAAAGTCGCACCTAATCTCATATCAGGAGGAATCACATCGTTCCTCCATGTTCTTTTCTTGTCTATATCTGGTAAAATCATAGTCAATAGCTCTTGAAAATCGCTTTCTGAACATCTAAAAAAATTTTTTATACCGAACCTATCATCAATTTTTAGTTCTTGATAAATATTGAAGGAACGAGGTTGCAGGTAGGGTCGGACCCGGAACCTATTTTTATTATTTCTTTGGAGAACTAAATCAACTATTGCTAAAACAACACGTCTTCTTCGTCGGAACTCATTTTTGAAATGAAATAAAAACAATAACAAAAATAGGCACACATGTTTTGGTAACATGTTTCGATAACATGTTTTGTTAGAAAATTTTCGCTGCGGACCCGGCTTTATAATATAAGTGTTGAAAGAATATTATATAATAATATGTATGTAGAACTTTTAGCAAAAATAGTTAACTATTTTGTTTTATTACAAAAACAACTAAAGTCTAAACTGTTCATTTTTTACAAAAACAACGTAAGTACAACCCATAAAATATTTTAATTTTTTTCTTAACTGGTTAAAGTTATAATTATGTACTATCAGGAAAGTTGATTCCTATGCAGATGGCGGAACTAAGTCATGTGGTCGGCTTATGTCAATTCAATGTTAGCTGTGACTGTCGTTAGGTCGGCTGGGTTTGACGTAACGCGACCAAATTACTTAAGTCCGCCATTTGCATAGGAATCAACTTCTCTGATAGTACAATTACTATAACATATGTTTAAATATCTCTGTGGTAGCAATATATCAGATATTCAATATTCAATATTCAATATTCAGAAAACATTATTTTGCATGTCAGCATAAGTTTTTTATATTTCCTGAAAAATAATGAAAGTAAAAGTTATGTAATTTTTGTAAAAATCCCTTCTTTATTAGGTACACCGTATATGAATGTAAGAACATAGGTACATGTACATTTAAGATTTTTATTTATATATATATTTCACTTAGCAAAAAAAATTTTTTTATGTTTGTTTTGAATTTATGGCATAAAAATACATCGAATGAGCCTAAATATTGGTTCAAAAGAGGCATATTTTCCATAGAAATAACACTGACAAAATTTGAATTTCAATCAAAGCGGCGTATTTCTGCACCAAATCAGATGAAGTTGTTCCCTCCGAATGTTTTAGACAAAACAGGCATATTTCTTTTACGAATAGCATCTTAAAATTTTCGTTCTATTCAAAAGGTCATATTTTTTTTCATACTTTCCCGCTCTAAATAAAAATCGATCTAATCGATTAGAAACGCTAGTAATGGCTGTATACGGAATATTGCCAGTGCCATTATGAAACTATACTGCAAATAAAAAAGAAACATTGTCTCTGCATTGCGTATCAGAAAAAAAAACACATCAAAGATGACAGGTTTTTTTCTAAGACAACGGTTGATTGATTTTCGGTGTGAGTGGATCGAATTACTGTATTTGGAAGCTTATTTTTTCATTTGTATATTGCAAATTATCTTAAAAATGGAGGAGCAAGGTTTAGTCGAAACTTTAAATGCTGGGTCAAGAAAAAAAAAGCGTAAAGATCGTTCGGAATACCGTAAAACGTAAGTGACATTCTATTGTACCTTAGTTCAGTATCCTCTTTTTTTTAATGAAATTTAACACTCAAATAACCACATTTTTCTATCTTTTCAGGACTTACACAGATAAAGATCCCTTGTGCATAAATTATACGCGTCCATGTCATCACAAGTCGCAAAAAACTTTCAATTGTATAAAGTTGACATTACAAGATATCGTAAGAAATAGAAGGATGTTCTTTAAACGGCCTCTGAAAGTTGATCAGGATATTTACCTTTCTAGACTCTTGGCACCGTATGAGCCTCAAAATCGAGGAAAGGCAAGTTCAAGAGCTACAACGAAAAATCGAAAGGTTAGCTGCACCTATCATCTGTATGTAAACAAAAAGCTGGAGATAGTTTGCAAACAAATGTTTCTAAAAACATTTTCAATTGGAGAGAAAAGGCTAAGAAACTTAAATGTTACACTGTATAATGGGGAAATACCTACCGAGAACCGTGGTGGGGACAGAAAATAAATCAATTCAAGAGAAAAAAAAAGAAAAGTTAAGAGAATTCTTGAGAAAGTTACCGGCCCAAGAGAGTCAGTATAACAGACAGAAAAGCAAACGAATATATTTATCATCTGAATTAAATGCTGCCAAACTTCTTAGAATGTATAACCTATCTGTAAGCAGAGAGCTAAGAGTTTCCCGCACAATGTTCCATAGTATTTTTAACCATGAATTTAACATTGGATTCAAGTCCCCAGCTACTGACGCATGCAGTGTGTGCATATTGTGGTCAAATGAGATAAAAAATGAAACCAACAGTCAAAAAAAATAAACTTTGATTGTGGAAAAAAGAGTTCACAAGCTTAGAGCCAATGCTTTTTATCAATCATTGAGAACGCCAGTTCCTAACAGCATAAGGCTCTGTTTTGATCTGCAGAAGGTGTTACCGTTACCCCGAACACCAATACAAGATGCATACTACTCAAGGCAAATTAGTTTTTACAACTTCAATATTACTGATGTGGACAAAAACCAACCAGTCTTTTTTATATGGGATGAGACACAGGCTTCTTGTGGATCTCTGGAAATTGGCTCAGCGTTGCTATCATACTTAACCAATTTAACGATTCCTGAAAATGTCACATTGCTGAAGCTGTATTGTGATGGATGTGGAGGGCAGAATAAAAATAGCCACATAATACACATATTAATTTATTGGTTAGCTAATACCAATAACAATATTGAAGAAATTACTATCACTTTCCTGTGCGTGGGCATAGTTTTTTGCCCGCTGACCGAATTTTTGAAAGGATAGAAAAAGAAATCCGGAAAATACCGATTATACCACACAGGACAGGGTACATAGATATCATAAAGAAACATGGGAAAGTTTATGACATTGGTTCTGATTGGACACTTAAAGATATAAAAAGTTTAGAACTTAATTACAAGAAGCTTGTAAAAATTCAAACTTGTAAAAGAATTAAAATTCGAAAAGTTAAAGGACCGGTCGTTTCAAAGATGTCAAAATTTGTGCATTGGAAAACTATCGTTTTGAATCAATAGTGGAATTTGAATCACTATTAAAGCGTGGGAAACGGCATCCTAAACAACTGCAAGAACAACCAATAGGAAAAGGCCTTACTGAGAACAAAAAAAAAAGATGTCACATCATTACTCGTGAAACAATTTGGCAAAGATTGGGCCTCGAATGAAGATTTAGTATGGTATAAAAATATTCTTCTAAATGAGAATAACAATCTCAATGAAGAAAACAATCATGAACATGATGAGAACAGTGAATGCATTTGCATGGAAGAAGATGTAGGAGATATTAGGGTTTAAGTTTTGGTTTTCAAGTTTTTTTTTATTAATAAAAATGTGTTAAAATATTTTTGTTTATTTTTACAAAGTTGAGTACCTAGATACCTTAACATAACAATTTTACAATTTACTGAACCATTGTAGGTACTTCCAATATTCTAGTCGAAAAGTCTTATTTCTAAAGGTGACTATTCAAAAGGTCATATTTCTTTAAGTGACATATCAAATGGTCGTATTTCTGAGTTGTCCGATCAAAAAGTCGTATTTCTAAACTAAAATATGAAAAAAAATATATGCATTCGTTTTTTTATATTTTTTTAAATGTAGATTGTATTGTTTTGATAACCTAAATATGAATCGACGTTAAAATATATTTAAAATTTCATAGAAAAGGAACAATCAATATTTTTTAATTATTGTAAATTTTGTTTACCATGGAAATAAGACCTTTTGAACAGATGCTCCTCCGACAGATGAAAATTTGTGGGTTACTAGTTACTAGTCTAACCCACAAATTTTGTGAAAATGAGTTATGTATACCAAACGATTTAGAAACGATTAAAGTCTATGGTGGTCAATCATTCTAAGCCTCAAATATTAGTATTAGCTCTGTATATGAAATTGTCAATAATTCTGGGCCACATAGGCATAAATAGTCAAAAGTTCTATGCTGCAAAGGCCTTTTGACTCCCAAAAATTCAGAGGCCCTTCCAAACACCCTAGCAGGTAGTCAAAAAACTCAAGCGTTCTTAGAATAGTTGTCAGCTGGCCGTCAACATGACCCTTTTTTGAATAGTGTCGTTTCATCTCTCTTACTCCAGTCAAAATAAACGAACAAGCACGTGTTGTGTAGTCAACTGTCAAACGTCAACGTTTGACAGTTGACACTTGACAAGCTGGTTTTCAATAGCGTGTGTTGAATTTTCGGATTATAAAATTGTATAAATACTTTATTCTACGTATATGGGCGTCACAATTATTAATTAATAAGAATGAGGTCGATAAGGTCCTCTCGAGTGAAACAAATTATGGAAGCGGTTTTAATCACGCGTAGTGATAGTGAGGATAACCTACAAAGTAAGTAAATACATTTTTTTTACTTGCCTGTTTATTAATACGCTAGAATATAATAGAATTCATTGCTTATTTAGTTAAGTAAGTAGCTGCTGTGCATTCATTTACAAGGAGATTGATATCTCGAATGAGTCGAATGAGTGCACATCATGTTGATACATGCCAAGAAGGAAGGTGTCGAAGGAAGAAATTTGTGATCGAAGTAGCATATTTTTATGATAAGGCTATACACACAGGCTTGTCCTGCCTACCTGCCCTACTCAATAATTGATTTTATTTTATTAAACCCTGACCAAAAAAGAGGGTTGTTATGTGTTTAAAGCCACTGTCTGTCCGTCCGTCTGTCTGTCTGTGGCACCGTAGCTCTGAAACGGGTAGACCGATTTCAATGCAGTTATTAAATAGACTTAAAAAGGAGACTTTCAATTCGATACGTCCGTATGTAATATTAATGTAATTGCACTATATTCACGTAATATTATAACAATCTTTTACACTTTTAGTGTTGAGTTTCGGGGGTTTTTAACGTGGTTAGGTTATCTTTGAGAATAGTGATGTCAGTAAGTACCTTATTTTTTTAAAATGAAGTACTTACACTTGATTATTTTTATTTTATAGGCCCTGAAGAGAATGAGGTTGTGACTCAGTATACTGACCTCCAAAATGTGCAGGGAACTTATGATGATATTGGAAGTAGGTTGAATTATTTTTAGCCAAGAATATTATTATATTATATACAAATAAACATTTAATTCTTTATGTTTTATTATAGCTCTTTTAAATTTTTACAGGCCCTGAACAAAACGAGATTGCACCACATGTCTCTGATGTGCAGAATGTGCAGCCAGGAAAAGACATTGGATTTGAAAGTGAGTTTTCAAAAATAACTAAATTCTACCTAAGTTCGTTCTCCTTATTGTACTTACTATTCATTTCTTAATTTCAGCCATATAATTTGTTTTTTTTTTCGTCTGAGGTCGATGATGATAGTAGCTTTTTGTTTTTATTTCACAGGCCCTGAAGAGAATGAAGTTGTGACTCACTATACTGACCTCCAAAATGTGCAGGGAATTTTAGATGATATTGGAAGTAGGTTGAATAATTTTTAGCCAAGATTAATGTCTATTTATGAAATTAAAATTAATGTCTATTAAGATTAATGTCTATTTATGAAATTAAAATGTAATTATCTTTCCTTTATATTCGCTATTTTAAATTTTTACAGGATATTGTGTCTCCTTCATTTCTTCTAAATTTTTTTCCCGAGGGCAGTGATGATAAAAAATATTTTTGTTTTTCAGACCCTGAAGAGAATAAGGTTGGGACTCACCACATTGATCTTCAAAATATGCAGGGAAATAATAACGATGTTGGAAGTAGGTTGAATTTTATATATCATAGCCCATTTTGAAAATGTTCTATGCTTTCCCTCTAATTAATATAAGTAACTTATATTAAGTAGGTACTTCATTGTTTATTGACCACACATTTTTGTTGCAGATTCAGATCAGTCATATGATGAAAATCCTAGTTATGCAGTTACCGTACCAGAAACATCATCATCTACGCACATTTCGGACAGCGATGAAGACTATAGGCCATTGTCACAAGAAACAAGGAGACAACTTGCACCTGCACAAAATATCTTAGATAATGCTGAACATCCTGGAGATCGGCTTTTAACTAGAAAACGCAAGAGAAACCAAAATAGTTGGAGGAGGAATTTACAAAGGAAACTAAGAATGGAAGGCAAAGATTTTGAAAACCGATATGGAAAAAAAGTGCGCTCAAGAGCAGTGAAGGAAATAAATTGCAAATGTAACTATAACTGTAATGACAAAATATCAATAGTAAAAAGACATTCTTATAAATAGACATCTTAACAATAAAAAGACATCTTAACAGAGTATCTCAGATTGGGGTCAGATCAGTTGAGATGGAGTTTTCTGGCAAAGTGTGTGAACAGTATGCCTGTAAAAAGGCGATATCAAGGTGGTAATGAATGCAAAAGAAATAACACACTTGTTTACAAGTTGGAATGTGATGGTTATGAAACACAAGTTTGCAAATCTTTTTTTTTTTTTGGCCACCTCTGATATTTCCGCACAAAAGGTAAGAACTGCTCTTGCAAAAAAAAAAAACACCTGCAGGTACAATAGAGGCTGACAAACGAGGCTACAAAGAACCGCCCAATAAAAAATCTGAAGATGTAAAAAACATCATCAGAGATCATATCAAATCAATCCCAGTTGTATCGTCCCACTACTGCAGAAGTAGCACAAAAAGAAAATATCTTCCTTCAGGCCTAAGTGAAAATAGGCTGTATTTGGATTATATGGAATTCTGTAAAGAAAAGCAACTTGAACCAGAAAAGGCTAGCTATTATAAGCAAATATTCACAAATGAATTCAACTACGGATTCCATAAACCAAAAAAGGACCAGTGCGATTATTGCACACAGGTCAAAAATATGTCACCTGATGAAAAAGAACTCATTCAAAACGAATACAATCTACATTTAAAGCGAAAGGAGGAAGCTAGAGATCATAAGGAGCAAGATAAAGTAAGAGCTAAAGAAGACCCTAGTTTCACATGCTTCACAATGGATATGGAAAAAGTTCTATTGACTCCTAGTTTGCAAATCGGTCAGTTATACTATAAGAAGAAGTTAAAAACCTACAATTTTACAATATATGAACTAGGAACATCTCTTGCTACTAATTACATGTGGCATGAGGGGGAAGGTGGCAAAGGAGCTTCAGAGACTTCTACTTGTTTGTGGACACTACTAACTGAATTAAAGCCTGAGGTGAAAGAAATAACCTTCTACTCGGATACCGCCGCCGGTCAAAACCGAAATTCAATAATATCTTCCATGTTTCTACGTGCGGTAAGAGATTTGCCGGTAGAAGTAATAAATCAAAAATTCATGGAGTCTGGTCACTCTGAAATGGAGTGCGATAGTGTTCACTCTACTATCGAGATGAGAGGACGTCAAATAGACATATTTACGCCTGAAGGGTGGTACACGGCAGCTCGAACAGCAAAGGTTACCCGACCCTACTATAAAGTCATTGAACTGAGTCACTCCGAATTTTTTGATTTCAAGTCCTACTGCAACAAAATAATGACAAACAAAAATAAAATCGAAGATGGAGACAAGATGAATTGGCTCCACATAAAATGGTTTCAATACCGAAAGAGCAATCCTGAAACCATCTACTATAAAACACAACTAAGCCAGGATACATTTCATACTCTTAAAACACAAAGACGAAGGAGGATGCCAAATCAAGTAGATGTTGGAAAACTGTATACAAAAAAATTAAAAATTGAAAAAGGGAAACTTAAAGATTTAAGAGCGTTTACACCTTTCACGCTCAATTTGGCTTAAAACTGTACTTTTCAAACGTGAATAAGTCATCAACCACTTATCTTTATAAAAATGTTGATTACTTATTTTTATAGGAAATTTTACTGTCCTTATAGTTAGCAGAGAAAAAGATACGATTTTTAAAGTATTTGTACATTAAATCGCGATACCTTAACAGAGGTTTTCTTGAATTCCGCTTTAGTATCAGTTTCGAAGCTTGAAATTTACGAAACCAATGACAGATCTAGTTAGAAAAAAATAATAACCTATTGACAAGATCCTTAAGCAAATAGTTAGCAGAAAAAAATATTTCATTTAGGTATTTAACTATAAGTAATTTAAATTCAAAGAATGAGAAATATCAAGGATTTAAAACCTCATTTTTACCTATTTATCTTACTTATTTCAATATAATTATAGCTTCATATGATAGAATAGCACTTTAATTAAAAACATACTTTTTAAAAATCAACAAATATTTTGTTATTTTTTTTCTACAAATATTTTAAAACTACTATAAATCGCTGCGCGCAAAGCAATTCAAATTAGTCCGCCGCGAGGCTTGCTGAAGGGAGGACGTATCGCTCCGTGCTGCGCATAACCTTTGTTGACCCTTGTCGCGCATACTAGAGTAGTGAACATTCATAGCGCGATCGAAAAATCTTGGTTCTTTGGTAAGAAAAATATTTTATTTTGTTGGTAAGCAATATGTTATATTTTATGAATGTATTTCTTATGGCGGAAAATATTTTTACTATTAAAACACATTACATTACAGAACTAATGGGGAACAAAATGAAGTTATTTTTAGCAAAGAAAAGAAAACGCAAAAATGCAGAAAATATGGAAAGTTTGGAAAAGGCAAGAGAGGCTAAATGGTTGCTATAATTATCACTGTTATCCTTACTTCAACTTATTTTTTTCATTTAATTACTTACTTACTTACAAATAACATATTTTGTGTGCTTTCTGTTTTTATTTCAGGCAATATAAAAGTAAATCAACTGAAGAAACAATAACGGAAAAAGATGAATGTGAAAACCAACACGAAGAAAAGGTACCTTGAATTGAACGTATTTTACTAGCAGTTTTTTTTCAGCTTCACCTGATGGCGTCTTTGAGGAAGGGCTTATTGAAATTAAATGTCCAATTTCAGCATTTGGTATGAATGCTGGAGATGCTATCAAGGCCAAAAAAATTAAGTTTTGGCTTCCAAACGGGACTATCAACCGTCGCCACGACTGGTATTTTCAAATTCAGGGGCAGTTACATGTAACAAGGAAGAATTTATGTTTATTAGCTGTCTGGACGGGTGAACAATTTCCCTTGAAAATTGAAAAAATGACTCGGGACGATGAATTTTGGCAAAACGTAATGCAAACTAGATTGTATAAATATTACAATGAATGTCTGCTTCCAGAAATTGTAGACCCACGAAAGTCCAGATCGATGCCACTGAGAAGCACTACCTACTAATTTTTGTATTACATCTATCTATATATATATACTTAATTATATAATCAAAAAAATGTAAATAAAAAGGTTATTAATTTTTTTTCTATAATATGTGTTTTTAATTGTGTTAGTTTTTTACTTTTTTACCAATCAAGTCCTTTCATCTGATATCCATATTGAGGTAGTTGTAAGAAAAATTTGTAATCTGTAATTTTTGGATTTTCACAATGTGTTTATAAATTGTTGCGTGTTATTCTGATGTATAGGTAAGCTATATTGTTGTAAAGTTTCATTAAAATCCATTCAGTGGTTTTTGCGTGAAAGAGTAACAAACATTCATGCATACAAACTTTTACATACATAATATTAGTAGGATTATACTTGAATAAATAATATAAATCCGATTTTTTATTTTTATTTTAATACAATGATAAACATTGGATTGCAGTTCGTCTGTGTAGCAACTGCAATTTGCGGTTGGATTGCAGTTGAAATGCGGTCCGTCTGTATAGACCCTTACATCTGAGAATTTTAAATACTCACTTACGCGCGCGTTCCGCAACGGAAATTACGCCGCGAAATTTCGGCTCTTCGCGTAATTTATACACTATAAAGTCGCATCAGACGTAAGCGGCTGAACGTAAATTCGGCCACGTAAATTACGCCGGCGTAATTCAGCCTAGTGTGTTTAGACCCTAAGACAATCACTTATTGTACCTACTTAAAATTACAACTTTGCCCAAAATTTCATATCACTCATATTATATTTTATAAAATAACATAAAACATTCAACAAAATGCATTAGTGGATATTTAGTAGTAATAGTATGGTAAAATGTAATGGTAAATCAATATTAATAAATCGACTCGCATCGACATTACATCCGCACGGATCAAAATCTTTTGATTTGACTATAATGAACCAACTCACGCACACAGTCGCACTTGCTTCTGTGTGAATAAAAGTTGCACATTTACCTGAAATTTGAAATTATGCATTCGATGTAAACGCTCTTAAAAGAACTGTGCCAAAAAGGTAAAATACCAACAACCTACCATGCTTTCTATAATAACTTGGATGAAATAACCGGACCAGACAGCAGCGCCTCAGAGTCTGATTAATATTATAGTAAACCTACTCTTTCAACAGCACGCTTTGTTCTATATTAAACTGAACAATGATTACTTTTAGGAATAAAGTTAAAAAATGAAAGAGATGCAAAGTTTTCTTTACTTCAAAATTATGAATTATGTTGCTTGGATCAGTAAAAAATGTTATCATGCGTACTTATAACCAGAAGTCAAAAAACCCAAGTGGCATACTATTATATTATTATATTATATACCCAAGTTGCGCGACATTTGTTAGTAGTCAATAATTCTAAGCAACTAATCTCATAAAATAAAATCATTATCGAATTATTTACACAATGAATAATGTAGACATACCTAAAGTTATGCATGTGCAAAATTACAGCTCTCTAACTGCAGAACTAAAAAAGATATAAAGAAAAGAATGCAGTTTTTGAAGCGCGCCTATCTTTGAATGCCAATTTCTCGAGTTTTTGAATTTTTGCTCACGGTAAATTTAAAATACGTGCAATTTTATCAAAAATATGTTTATGGCCATAGTTTCTTCAGTAGCTGAGTTTTGTTTCGTCCCCCACCCCTGGATACAGATAACTTCTCGCCAGGGTGCACTATTCGCTCGTACGAGGAGGTTTGTTGCGCCGTATACCATCATGCGGCATTTTGCTCATCGCGCAGGTATCGGCGTAAGTACTTTTTTTCCTTATGAATACATTATTTTTCATCATATCGACAGTTTTAGTGCTACTTTTATGTAATATTATGGTTTTTAATTACTGTAACGGAAAACCATTACGTATTTCTATTATAGATGGATCGGGTTCAATAAGATGAATGCATTTTGGTGTGGTCATATCCAAAGCAGAGCACCTTGCAAACATTGTATATCCTGTACAGAAACATCGTATTTTAACGTGATTAAATGTTTATTACTAGAATCTGAGTTACCAGGACAAGAAAAACCAAATAGAATCTGAGTGGTTTGCCTAAGATGCAAAAACCGGAAGGCCAAAAAAGGCCTACATTCACTGCCAAATTTTTTTATGTACCGAGTAAAGTCATACATCTTGTGATATGTGTTAAGCTCGGAAATATAATGAAGAAATATACTTCCTATATAACTAAGTTTTCTTTTTGAAAGCATTTTTATTTGAGATTTTTTTTCCTTCATACCACCATTGGCGACCGAAAAAATTCTTGTTATGAATGTTAATGAAAATTAAAAAGATAAATGTTGATAAAGTTTTAAATGTATACTTTTTATAATAAACAAAGTGTACTTTATTTAATAGAATGATAAAAAGTGAAAATATTACTTTGTAAAATCTATATTTAATGACTTTTATAAACGTGAGCAAAATGCTCTACGCGCGAGTGCTCGTGTAATTTTTAGGGGCGCGAGTGCCGGCGGGTTAACGATAAGGCCCTAAGGCTGTGTACTCACGGGCTGACGATGTCCTTGTGCACGAGGACTGCGCTGGCGGCGCACCACCGCGCCGACCACCGCCACAGCAGCGCGTGCGCGACGTCCGCGCCGCGCGCCGCCATCTGTAGCGGCAGGCGGTCGCCGAACCTGCCGGCAATATGCTGGCATCAGTGGCATAGTTAGCTGCTAGCCTTAAGGGCCCGTATTCGAAAGCCTTAAGGGCCCATATACGAAATTTGCCGATTTCGCTGATTTTACAGACGTGATTAAACAGTTAAAATACAGTATTTCTATAAGTTTTAATGCACAACATGTAAGATCATTTCAATTATAATCTAAGGTTGGAGCTAGATTTTTTTAAATAATCCAACTCAAACCCGCGACAGTTTTGTGATTTTTGCTGTAAAAGGTTTAGAATATCACATGTTTATTGTATTGACGTCTTAACGGTATGAAAAAATACAATGTACTGTTGAGAAAGTCGTCTATAAAATGTTGGAATTACTTTTTACCACTTTAAGTTGAGTAAAAAAATATGTAACTCGGCAAAATTTATGGAAAATGAGCAAAGAATTGCTGTTAATTTCGGCAACTTGGAGCTGTAATTCATAAAAAAAAACGACAGAAATAATCTATAGACAAAATTCTATCCAATTCGAGAAAAAAGAAAAAAAAGAAATTTCAAGTCGGCTTTCCGCGCTTAAATATATTTTAAATCTAATAATTGATATATATTTTTTTTAGTCTAATAAGGGGAAAAAGCCTAATAATATTTCTGTAGCGAACCTTTGCAATTTCGGCAAAATCGGCAAAATTTCGTATACGGACTCTTAATGTCTAAACACACTAGGCCTGCAATGTCTTTTAAATTACCGATGACACACCATGCCGAAATTACGTCGTGTTATATTGTATGCGTTTGACATTGCTGACGTAATCATTCCAAACTTCGGCATGGTGTGTTTAGACACTTAGGGCCTGTTTCATCGCTTCCTGATAAGGCTATCCATCACTTCACTTGACACATAGAGTATGGAGAATCTGTCAAATAAGCCTAGCCTATCGGGCACCTTATCAGGAAGCGGTGAAACAGGCCCTTAGACTAGGGTTACACGCTCAGTCTGTCATCAATTTAGTCCATCAGTGTCCTATGTCAGACTGGTACCAGAATAATGGCTCAAAAGTAAATAAAAAGTTAGGGGTTAGACGACAAGCCATTCTGACCAAATTGATGGACTGAAGCCATATAAATGGCACATGTACTAGCAAGAAGTGGATTCCTAGGCAGATGGGGGACCTACGTACTATGGTTGCGTTACGTCAAACCCAGCCGACAGATCACAATAACTAACATTGAAATGACATGATTTGACCATGACGTTGGTCTGTCAACTGCCTAGCAATTAATTTCCTCGATGGTACTTAGCTGTAAAAGGAAGTAATGGAAAACTATTTTATTCCAAGGTGTTTATTTAAATAATTCAAAATTGTGTTAGAGATCAACTACGATAACTTGGCGCGCCCCTCCAAAATTCAAAACGTTTGAAGTGAATAAATGAAATATTACGTGTACTGTGATTGGTTGAATACTTACTACATAGTACATACAAACTCTTTCATAAGGATGTGACTACACACATTGAAAGAGTCATTTGGAGGGGCGCGCCATGTTATCGTAGTTGATCTCTACATGATCAGCTACCGATTCCTTTTTATGTCAGAGTAAAATAGCAAAAATATAGAAGTTAAAATGTAGACTCAAGTCTAAAAGTAAAAACAAATAAGAATGTGTACCTTGGGTTTGTTGGTCCATTCTCTGCATCATAATTCTGTGCACTAAAGCAGTATGGCCTATAGCTGATCGCACCCACGATTTTGGGATCCTTTCTGCGTATCTGTAAATAATAGTATTTTAATAAGATAAAACCGACTTCAAACTTTTGTACGTAATTAAGAATTAAAATTCCGTATTTCAAAAACTACTGAATGATTTTTGAATTTGATGAAACTTGCAGTATTCCCTAAGTTGAACAATATCTAGTACAATAAAAAAAGAATCACTTAAATCGGACTTGTGGTACCCGTTCCGGAGATATGCGTGCACAAACATAAAAACATACATACATATATACATTATACATACATACATACGTATACACTTTTGAAATTTGGCAAATTTGTTCAGAAGCTGTCATAGATTAACATACACAAAAACTGGGCAGTTCTGGAAATATTACATACATACGCGTCGAATTGATAACCTCCTTTTTTTGAAGTCGGTTAAAAACACTAAATACTTTTGAACTTGGACAAAACTAAGGGTAAAGGCATAACCATAAAACACAGTATTTAATAATTGTAATGCAACTCAATTATTGTGCTTATGAAAAAAAAACTCTTTCGGCAAAGGAAAAGAAAAGTGATATCACAATAATGTGCTCCTAATTTGGGAATTGGGCAGAATTGTTTGAGAATCTACTATACTAATTTTATTAATAATGTTGATGCTAAGCAGCACCAGCAACAAAATGTAGTTGGTACACTTAATTTAAATTAGACCTCAGGTAAGAGCATAACCCATATAAGTTTTTGTGAAAGTAAAATATTCTCAGAGAAGCAGAAAATGCTGAAACTATGCAGGAAAATCTAGTCAATTGCCTAAGTAAGCCTCTTTACATCTATTAATTTGCTAGTTGGCTAGTAGGACAAACTGGTGCCTCCCTTAAAAATAAATAATAATAGTTAATGATACAACTATATTTACCTGGTATAGTATAAATGGGTTGAACGTAGTGACTACTGCATACTTGTACAGCACAGGTCGAGAGGCAAATACTGTTAGAATTTCATTCACCATCTGAAAACCACATCACTCTTTAGCAGTATGTCTAAATTAAATGTAAACAAAAAAGGAAAACTTACAGTTTTGAAAACAATAGAAAGAATACAATATATTCATATCAACGTAGGAGAGCCATGCTTCGGCACGAATGGGCCGGCTCGACCGGAGAAATACCACGTTCTCACACAAAACCGGCGTGAAACAGCGCTTCCGCTGTGTTTCGCAGAGTGAGTGAGTTTACCGGAGGCCCAATCCCCTACCCTTTTCCCTTCCCTACCCTCCCCTATTCCCTTCCCTTCCCATCCCTACCCTCCCCTATTACCCTATTCCCTCTTAAAAGGCCGGCAACGTACCTGCAGCTCTTCTGATGCTGTGAGTGTCCATGGGCGACGGAAGTTGCTTTCCGTCAGGTGACCCGTTTGCTCGTTTGCCCCCTTATTTCATAAAATAAAATATATATATATATATAATGAAACAGCAATATGCCATAAGCAAATTTTCACTGGTATGACAGATGTGATAAGTTAAAGCTTATTAGTTGCAAACTACCAAAAACTTTGCAACAAAATTAAAGGGTAACAGAATATTATTAATTATGTATTTTACAAAACATCCTGTTACACTTTTAACTTGTAGCATTATAATCTACAAAGTACAAATTATAAATAAGTGGATGTCCCGGTGAATTTAGTGTCACTTATAAACCTTCCCTGGACTTCCACAATCATTTCACAATTGAAAATCCACTTTTATATATAATATAGACCAGTTATGTATAGTTTATAGTTGAATACAATAGACGAACTAACCTGTCGACTTTCTCCTTTCACATCAATTATCATCCTGACTTCTTTGGATAGAAGATAATCAATTGCATCATCCAGAAGGCATAAGCGGACTTCTTTGAATTGCAGCCTGGTGGGGGGAAAATAATAATATTCATAAAAATGCTCACATTAAATATAACAAATAAACAACATAATTTAACTTAATTTCAAGTCAGAAAAAAATCTGATTTAAAAATAGATGTTCCATTTTCTAATCAGTATTTTTTATGTAGATTGTTGTTAGTCTAAGTGTCTAGACACACTTTGCTGAGGTTCCACATGATTCCTTGCAATGTATGTGTTTTAAATTACAGATGACACACCATGTCGAAATCCCATTGCGTTATATTGTATGCGTACTTCGGCATAGAATAGGGTCCCGTTTTTACCCTTTGGGTACGGCACCCTAAAAAGCAGCGGTTTCTAAAGCTCGTCACCACACCCATTACAATTAAGAAACGTACGTAGGTACGACAATCGACCTATAGTTTCAGGGCCCACCCAAAATCTACCAGCGACCCACCAGTGGGTCGCAACCCACACTTTGGGAAATACTGCTATAGAGGGTTAGTAATGCACCAAAAAACCAACCTGTTTGGGTGTGTAGCACCAACATCAATATTTTTAATGGTCTCCCAGTCCACAGTTCTGATATTGGCCACATCTGTCCCCGACAGTCGCTCCAAGCCCTCGTCATGTAGTAGAACCAGCTGGCAGTCTCTAGACAGCCTCACATCAAGTTCCACAAAACCGCATTCATTTTCAACACACTACAAACATACAATAGAAATTAATGTTTCAAAAAAATTTGTACCTGGGATTTACGTACAGAATATTTTTAGGTTGTAAGTTTCTTTTTCTTCCCTTTACATACAAAATTATGTAGAAATTCTAACAAATATTGCTAAGTCTATTTGTTAACATACAAGCTTTTTCCAGGAATCCACGATCAAGGGAATGATAATAAATTGTAATAGTAATAATTGAAAATACTAGGTTCTAGGAAGATTTATCACATTACCCACTTAGTAAACTATAATTAATATCTTGATACTTACATATTTAAAAGCTTGTAGAGTATTCTCTGGAGCGTCTAACCCCGCACCTCTGTGAGCTATGCATCGTACAGTTTTTTGTGGGTGTAGCTCACTCTCTTTTGAGCCGGGCTCTGGTCCGAATATGTGTATGACATTATTGTGATCTGGCTTTCTCAATCTCGTCCAGTGGTACACGACGACTCCAAATATTCCAATGTCGATCACAAACGGCAAAACTATGTGCAATATCCAAACAAAACCATACAGAAATGATGTAACGTAATATACACTGTTACAGGCTAAAGAAAATGTCGTAACAAACATCGTTCGTGTCGTTCGATATGTGGTTAAGTTATTTTATGTTAAAATGTTCGAATGTGTTGTGATATTTAACTAAATTGGAGCTTTTTATTATAGTCATTAGAAAACTTAGTTCCCCAAATCCCAACCCCAATGAACAAACTTCAAATCACTGACACTTGTCAATGTCAAGATCGACTGATGTCACGCCAAAGTTGATGTCATGTGTAAATTTTTTTTCTTATTACGGCATTAAACCAGTGATCGTATAAACTTTTTAGATGAACACACTCTAATTTTATTAGGATCACTTCACTGTAGGTACCAAAGCATAAATCAGAATGAATCTCTTGAGAAGGACCTTGTTCTCCCTCTATTTTCCCCTCTACCTCGTCCATCTAAAATGGCGGTTGTTCCTGATTGGTCAAAAATATCTGACCAATAGAAGAGCAGTTTCCTGTTCAAGAAAATCATTTTATTACAAATTATTCATTAAAATATTCTTAATATCTCATAAAATGTTATACATTTTAATACAAATAATAACCGTATTAATTAATATTTAGAATCATTTTAAATAATTTACATTTCTTACGTGGGAAAGCCATGCTTCGGCACGAATGGGCCGGCTCGACCGGAGAAATACCACGGGCTCACAGAAAACCGGCGAGAAACAGCGCTTGCGCTGTGTTTCGCCGAGTGAGTGAGTTTACCGGAGGCCCAATCCCCTACCCTTTTCCCTTCGCTACCCTCTCCTATTTCCTTCCCTACCCTCCCCTATTCCCTTCCCTACCCTCCCCTACCCTATTACCTCTTAAAAGTCCGGCAACACACCTGCAGCTCTTCTGATACTGCGAGTGTCCATGGGCGACGGAAGTTGCTTTCCATCAGGTGACCCGTTTGCTCGTTTGCCCCCTTATTTCATAAAAAAAGGTACCGGAAATTGCCACATAATTATTTCAGTTTATAATAAATAATTATTATAATTCCAATAAGGCCGGCCTCACACAGCCGGAATTTCATAATCGGAAATTCATATTCTTACAGATCGATTTATGAAATTAATAATCTGAAAAAATCAGAATGTGTGTGGAGCGTACTGATATTGTATGGTATTCCGGTCTTTCTGAATTAATAATATGAATTACCGATTATGAAATTCCGGCTGTGTGAGGCCGGCCTTATATATGATAATAATAATTATACTCAGTAAAATATTATATAAAAGAATTAAGAAAGGCGGGAAAATGCAGTTCTTGTAAAAGTAAGTTTTGTTAATTTTTGTTATAGTGGAGTTCCCAGAGCGTAAAAATCGTGCAAACCTCCGATTTTTGCAATAGTGGATGAAAATTGATAAGAAAAAAAGGAATGTGTAGCTGATAACATACAATATAATAAAGTTTACCTATCGAAAAGTTGTGCTTTTGATTTTTAAATTATTCTCTTCCACTTCAAGTAAACTCATAAACTGTAAAATTTTGAAGAAAATTTGCATATTTTTTTCTCTTAAATATATAGCAAAATAATAAAATATATTTTTTTTTTATTTGTATCGTTGCTTATATTCCAAAGAAAAAAAATAAGTTGAAAAAATATACAATGTGTCCCGAGTCCCGACACCTGTGTCCGATCCTTTAATGTCATGATCTATGGCATATTTTATCGACAAATTGGCTCTCAAATTTTTTCTCTCTCTCACGGTTGTAAAATGGCAGCCATTTTAGTTTTTCTCGAGCTTTCACACTAATCTGACCAGTACTTCTCATGTAAATATCCTATGAAGATAAAAAAAAAGGTCTCATTTGATAGCTAAACTCGTGGACTATGCTTACACAGGCAATATGTTATAAATTTCGTGGAATTAAACATAGAAAAACCAAAGTTGAAGAATAAAATTTTGTGAATTTTTAATTAATGGCTTTTTGTAAAAAATCTAGCAGATTAAACTGGTTTTTATTTTAAAAAGATAGAGGAGGTTTTCATCTTAAACAAATTCTTTACTTCAATACTCTAAATGAGATAGTTTGGAAGTTATAATGATTTTCTTATGAAGTATAGGTCAGATTAGTATGAAGCCAGAGAAAACATTTTTTTTCGAAATTTGGAGAGAAAAAATATTTAAAAGCCAATTTGTCACTAAAATATGCCATAAATCATGAGTCCAATTTTTTTTTCTCCAACTTTTGAAAAAAAATTTTTTCCTCTGACTTCATACTAATCTGACCTATACTTCATAATAAAATCGTTATAACTTCTAAACTATCTCACTTAGAGTATTGAAGTAAAGAATTTGTTTAAGATGAAAACCTCCTCTATCTTTTTAAAATAAAAAAGAACCAGTTTAATGTGCTAGATTTTTCACAAAAAGCCATTGATTTAAAAAATACACAATTTTTTTTCTTAAACTTTGGTTTTTCTATGTTTAACTCCACGAAATTTATAACATATTGCCTGTGTAAGCATAGTCCACGAGTTTAGCTATCAAATGAGACCTTTTTTATCTTCATAGGATATTTACATGAGAAGTAACAGTCAGATAAGTGTGAAAGTCCGAGAAAAACTAAAATGGCTGCCATTTTACAACCGTGAGAGAGAGAAAAAATTTGAGAGCCAATTTGTCGATAAAATATGCCATAGATAATGACATTAAAGGATCGGATACCGGTGTCGGAATACATTGTATAATTTAGATTTAAAATTAATATTTTTGTATGTAGAAGAGCATACCTCCAAATGTGCTTGTTGTGTGCCTCGCCAGGTAAATGGCGTTCCTATTTTTCTTTAGTTTTAAATAGGAAGTTTAAAATTATTTTTTAGGCTTAACAAAGCCTTCTATTTCTTAGTGTGTATAATTTTTTAGCTCTTACTTTATTAAATTTTCTGAAAATGTAGCGCAAACTTTTCACGGATATTTCGAAGAAAATCTGTATTTTATTTCTTTTGGTTTGGTTTTTACAGATTTTTTTTTCATTAATTATATTTGCTAAAACATACTTAAAGGAAAAAAATACAAATTAGGTTAAGAACTGATATTTTTTGTATTCAGGTAAGCATTTTCCAAACATAGGTCGCAGCATGCGTCTTTAGTATGTACGTGAGATTTGTAGCACCCAATTTTTTTTTTCTGGCTTTAAGTAGGAAGTTTAAATATATTTCAAAGACTAGAAAAAGTCTTTCATTTGTCGATGCATTTAATGTTTTAGCTCTCACTTAATCTCTAAAAACTTTGCAAAAACCTTATAGTTGTATTTAGCTTAGCAAAGCAAACTTTCTTTTTTAAAAATTGTGTATTTGGTTAACCCATTCAATGCCACCAATCCACTTGTAACATACCCGTGGTGCCACTTGATTTTTTGTTTTTTCTAACTTAAAATACATTGTTTAACGTATTTTATATAAACACACCGGCAAAATTAGCGGAACATAACATTTTTTTTTTTAATTGTTCGCTGTATTTTATATATTTATTTATTAATTTAATTATTGATGATTAAAAAATAAAACTTATACAAATTTAGGGCATAAAAACGTATAAAATAGAAAAAATCTGCAAAAATAAAAAATTAAGAAAAATCTTTGAAATTTTAGTAGTAAGTTTTTAAGTTAAATTCTTCATTTTTACTTAAGAAATGTCATGTTAAAAGCGTGTAATGCCTTCTATGGATCTCAAGAGAGTCTGGATACGCCATTCCATGCTTGCATTTTGATTGTCAATCATTTTACAACCGTTTTATATGGCGAAATACTAATTTTTAATTAAGTAACTAAAAAATTAAAAGCACAAAAAAATTTTTGGTAAGCTTTACAAGTTATAGTGTAAAAAAGAAAATGACTCAAAAACAAAAATCCATTCACTATTACAATTTTCGGAGGTTAAAACCTCTGGCGACTGCACTATTAATCGTCGAGATGAAATAAGTATTTTAAAAAATCATTTATCTTAAAATAATATACTTAATTAATAGTTAATATTATGTAAAATATTCGTATAAACCAAGAAAGGTTTAAAAGAAAGTGACCAAGTTTACCGGGTCATCTAGTTTATTATTAATAATTAATGTAATAATTATTACACTACTGTCTACTTAAATCTCAACAGGTATCTACGATAAATGAATGATACGATATGTCGGACGATAAACAAGATCGTTTCGGCGACAGTCAAAACACTGGCTCCAACAAATAAAGCCGTTGTCCCACCTAAGGATGCTGCTTGAAAAAACATTAGGAACGTTAATAATAATGTGTGTGAACCAATGAGTGAGTAAGTGAGGTGACGCCGCGTTGAAGTAAAAAACTGAAGTAAAGTTTTAGATTAAGCTTGTTATCTATGAGAGGGAACAAGCAATGGAATAGCAGAAAATGGAAAGGGCGTAAGCGACAAAATGGTTTTAGTCGCATAATTTAAAAACCATAAATACCTACATTTCATATAACCAATGGGCAAATTAAAGTGTATGCTTGAACCAATTTATGTACAAATTTTGGAAGCTTAAATCACTCTCCTCTGTTGGCAAAATAGGAATCCCTTTTTAGGGTTCCGTAGCCAAAATGGCAAAAAACGGAACCCTTATAGATTCGTCATGTCTGTTTGTCTGTCTGTCTGTCTGTCTGTCAGTCTGTCTGTCCGTCCGTATGTCACAGCCACTTTTCTCCGAAACTATAAGAGCTATACTATTGAAAATTGGTAAGTAGATGTAGTCTGTGAACCGCATTAAGATTTTGATACAAAAATGGAAAAATTATTAAAATTTCAGGGGTCCCCATAGGTACAACTGAAACAAAAAAAAAATTTTTTCGTCTAACCTACGCGTGTAGGGTATCTATGGATAGGTCTTCAAAAATCATATTGAGGTTTCTAATATCATTTTTTTCTAATCTGAATAGTTTGCGAGAGACACTCTTCCAAAGTGGTAAAATGTGGGTCCCCTCTAACTTGTAAAGTATGATAATTTGACTTGAAAAAACTTGTAAACATGATAATTCAAATAAAATATATGATGTACATTACTATAAAAACTACCAACGAAAATTGGTTTGAACGAGATCTATCAAGTAGTTTTTTTTTATACGTCATAAATGGTAACTTAACTTTCATTAAATCAACTAAAATATAAAAATAAATCAAAAGCCTTTTAATTTCATAGAAATAAACCTTATTGCTGCTGCGGAACCCTTCAGTGGCGAGTCCAACTCGCACTTGGCCGGTTTTTTACAGAGGTCTTTTTGATTGATTATTCCGTGTTATAAAAGTTGACCGATCGTGATAACTGATAAGCTATGGGTAATTCAAAGACAAAGACATGATGAATACTGACAATGAACTTTAATTTCTTAGCTTTAGTCATTGCTGAGAAAAATCGATATCGCTCCAGCCAAATTATCAAGGCGTCGTCGCTTTAGCCCTTAAACCATCAAGCCCCATAAGCTCACCGGTGAGCGAGACATAATAGAATAACAATAGATTTCCAAGAATCCACGATCGAAGGATTAATATTGGGATCAATAAACGTGATAACGTACAGAACAAGTCGTCGAGACTGAATATGATGTCGCGATGTAGGCGGAACTTCGGCGGCATGAGGCTGAACTGCACCTTGGCCTCCGCCGTCTCGCTTTCCGTCTCGTTCATGTAGGTAAAAAAAAAAAACATTTTAGGATGCGTCCATCAATTAGGTAAGATATTTTTTTGAAGTTTTGACAGCTGCTAATAATTTTACAGTTCTTTTCTACACTTTGTTAAAGCTGATATCAGACGGGTCATTTTTTTGTTCATTTTCGTCTTTCATTTTGCATCTTTCACTCCAAGTTGTCACTTGGAGTGAAACATCTAAACACAAAATGAAACATTAGTGCCGAATGAATTCATTAGTGAACCGATTCAACTGTGTTGGATATTGTCATCCGGCATCTTTCACTTCCACTCCGAATGAACGAGAAATGAACGGTCTGAACACTGAGAGAACGATCATTCGGGTTCAGTCATTTTGTCTCGAGTCCTGTAGTCGACGGACGTCTCGTGTTGACGACTCTAAAGTCTAAACTTCCAAAACTATTATCTGTAGCAGGTATCTTAGTACCTACAATTTGAATTTATTCGGTTTATTCGGTTAGGTATTCTGTCTCTCATTAAAGTACTTTATTTCGGTAAAAAAACGGAGCAACAAGAAGCAAAAGTTCTTCAAATGTATTTTCCTCCATTCGAAGGTAATAATATGAATTAGGATCTTCAACGGCTAGTTCTTTTAACAATGTATTTGAAGCTTCTAGAAAATTTCTTCTTTCAATCCATAGTCACGCCCACCACCGTCGACGTTTTCTTTGCTTCTTTTTTTGTTAACTCTTTGATTAAAATATGATCACAAATTAAAATAAATCCAAGACGCACGACTTCATTCAAGGACATATTAAAAGAAAAGAAAAGTGAATGTTCTTTTCTATATCATTCCCTATAAGCCGTGTGAACATAGAATGAAAGGAAAATGAAGTATTCACTCGAGTGAATAATCATCCGAGTGAACCGTCTGATATCACCTTAAGCTTACACCGAAAAACTCGACTCACATCTTGTTTTGTTACGTCATGTTTAGAGCACTAATTTATTACACGACACAATAAACCGAAAATAATTTTGGTCCATACAGCATACTCCATAGCGCGCAGAAAACCGTCTTTCGAGCTAAATATCTATCATTTTCCAATAATCATTTATCAATAATCCTACTAATACTTATTATAAAGGCGAAAGTTTGTTTGGATGTATGTAGGATGGATGTTTATTACTCTTTCACGCGAAAACTACTGAATGGATTTTAATGAAACTACAATAATATAGCTCATGCATCACAATAACACATGCCTAGCTAGGCTTCAATTTTAACCGACTTTCAAAATGGGGGAGGTGTTAGGTATGTTCATGTTTTAGGGTTACGTAGTGAAGAAGCACGTGAAGAGACGTAAGCTATTTTTTGCGGGAAAATGTACGGTTTCCGTTTAATTCCTAATTTACACGGGCGAAGCCGCGCGGGACGTTAAAAAATCTCTTACCGGACATTGACCTTCTTTGTGTGCGAGTAGTAGTTGAGTTCGTCACACTGAGGCAGGCAGGAGCACTTGGCGAGGTTCTTGGGCAGGTTGACAAGGATCTCAACATTGCGTCCGATGCACGCCATGCCGCGCGCGTCGCAAATGTCGCCATCTGTGTTTTAGTTTTTCAGTTGATAATTAAATTTTCAATGTTTTATTCCAAAGTTTACCTATTATTATGTTAAACAAATACCCGTCTTAATTATTGCTAAAATACTCAAAATTATCTTCAATAAAGTCTTTTTCACGGAGCAAGTCTTTTTTGACGAATCACGAAATTAACGTTTTTACTTTTTTATTTTTTCGATGTAACATTGAGGACACAGATTTTTTTAATCAACCTTAGGTATTAGTCAATGAATAATGATATCGACGTTGTTCCGTTTCTAAATTCTACTGTACAAAAGGTAGAAGGAAATGAGAAAAAATTAAGAAGTAGGTAGGTAAGTATAGAAACCAGTAAGTAGTCTTTTTTCTAATGCGTCCGTTCTTTCCAAAATTTAACTCAACAATGGCTATTGGTTAACCTAAGTTTCGTTTTACGGCTAACTTAGCTTAATTTGCTATAGGTAACACGTTTCTTATAGACCTGGATCCCAAAAGGATAAGACATAACTTACTTTCTGATGGATGAAACCATAGGTTCTTGGTAGTGCCTCGTGTACTTAGAATACCTGCGAATTTGTGTAGCTCTAAGTGTGACCCCTGGTCAGGTACCAGGTACCAAAGTGGACAAAAATGAGTCTTACTTTACTTATTTTCTGATGGCTAATATTTATATATAATTTGTAGATTATTGTTCTGAACAAGTAACGTGTAGTGCAAGACACTTTTCAATGACCAAAACTATTATCAGACGTTTTGAAAATAACTTTGTTGCTATTTTTTTTCAAAGGTGTTAATTTTTATTTTATAAATTAATGTAACACCTTAGAAAACAATACGATATTGCAAGAATTTATTTTCTACTAGCTGTTGCCCGCGACTTTGTCCGTGTCAGCATACTGCATAGTATAATAACAAAGATGGATAATTTTTCCCCTCTTTCCTTACCCAAAGTGTAAAAACGGGACCCGATATCAAAGACATTTCAGTCTGTCCGTCTGTCTGTCTGTCCATATCCAGACTGTACCTCCCCTTTGTAACATGTAGTGAATATTATTAAAGTATGGATACAATTGAGTATTTTTTGGTCATATACCTAGTCAAGTGCCTACCTATTAGACCCAGATCTCAGAGCGATAACACATATTATGACATATCACAATATGGATGAAACCTTAGGTTCTTAGTAGTTCCTTATGTGCTTAGAATACCTTCGAATTTGTGAAGCTCTACATGGAACTATACTCACTCTCTGTAAAAATGTCTGTCTGTCTGTCTGTGACCTCTTCACGCCCAAACCGCTTAACCGATTTTGCTAAAATTTGGTACAGATATACTTTGAGCCCTGGGATTAAAGTATACTTATAACTTTTAGCTTAAGGCGACGCCTTGATAATTTGGCTGTAGGCTGTAGCGATATCGATCTTTCTCAGCAATGACTAAAGCTAAGAAATTAAAGTTCATTGTCAGTATTCATCATGTCTTTGTCTTTGAATTGCCCATAGCATAACACGGTTGGTCAACTTGTATAATACAGAATAATCAATCAAAAAGACCTCTGTTAAAAAAGGGATTCCTATTTTGTGAACGAGGAGAGTGATTTAAGCTTCCAAAATTTGTCTTACACTACATGATACTTGTTCAGAACAATAATCTATAAATTATGTATAAATATTAGCCATCAGAAAATAAGTAAAGTAAGACTCATTTTTTGTCCACTTTGGTACCTGGTACCTGACCAGGGGTCACACTTAGATCTACACAAATTCGCAGGTATTCTAAGTTCACGAGGGACTACCAAGAACCTATGGTTTCATCCATCAGAAAGTAAGTTATGTCTTATACTTTTGGGATCCAGGTCTATTACGGTGGTTGTAAACACACGAAATCTCTCACCTCCCTTGATGTGGAAGTAGGGTCTGCACCCGCAGAACATGACCGCCATGTGTGTGCGACACTGCATCTGGCATAAGCTGAAGCTGTACGCCTGAAAAGATGACACTGATTCTACTAGTGTGTAACTATTATATACTTAATATTATTATATGTGCAAGGTTTCTCTTTAACGCAAATCTATCTTATATATAAAAACTAGCTGTCCCGGCAAACCTTGCTTTGCCATGATATATTTGCCATATTATTTTATTGAAGTGACTAAATAAGTATGTCACTATGGCAACGTCGATGGTTAACCCGTCGCACAAACTTAATGGTCGCCGTCAGTCTCAGGTTGTAATAATTTACTATTATTTATTCAACACATGGACTTATCAATATATAAAGTACCCAGTAGCCGATTCTCAGACCTACTGAATATGCATATAAAATTTGGTAAAAATCAGTAAAGCCGTTTCGGAGGAGTTCGTGGACTAACATTGTGACACGAGAATTTTATATATAAGACTAGCTGTCCCGGCAAACGTTGCTTTGCCATAATATAAAGTATTTCACCCATATTATTTTATTGAAGTGACATAAGTATGTCGCCATGGCAACGTCGCGTCGATCGCTATCCCGTCACACAAACAATGGTCGCCGTCAGTCTCAGGTTGTAATAATTTACTATTATTTATTCAACAAATACACTTATCAATATATAAAGTACCCAGTAGCCGATTCTCAGACCTACTGAATATGCATATAAAATTTGGTAAAAATCAGTAAATACGTTTCGGAGGAGTTCGTGGACTAAAATTGTGACACGAGAATTTTATATATAAGAAGATAAGACTAGCTGTACCGGCAAACGTTGCTTTGCCATAATATATTTGCCATATTATTTTATTGAAGTGACTAAATAAGTATATCACCATGGCAACGTCGATCGCTATCCCGTCGCACAAACAATGGTCGCCGTCAGTCTCAGGTTGTAATAATTTACTATTATTTGTTCAACAAATGCACTTATCAATATATATAAAGTACCGAGTAGCCGATTCTCAGACCTACTGAATATGCATATAAAATTTGGTAAAAATCAGTAAAGCCGTTTCGGAGGAGTAGTGGACTAATATTGTGACACGAGAATTTTATATATAAGAAGAACATGTATTTTCAAATGTGTTAGTCGCGCTAAAACTCGAAAACGGCTGAACGGATTGGGCTGATTTAAGTCTTAGAATATTCGTAGAAGTCCAGGGAAGGTTTTAAAGTGGCACGAAGTTCACCGGGACAGCTAGTCTTCTTCTTATATATAAAATTGGATTTTCAAATGTGTTAGTCGCGCTAAGCTCGAAAACGCCTGAACGGATTAGGCTGATTTTAGTCTTAGAATATTCGTAGAAGTCCAGGGAAGGTTGTAAAGTGGCACGAAGTTCACCGGGACAGCTAGTCTTATATATAAAAATGGATTTTCAAATGTGTTAGTCGCGCTAAAACTCGAAAACGGCTGAACGGATTGGGCTGATTTAAGTCTTAGAATATTCGTAGAAGTCCAGGGAAGGTTTTAAAGTGACACGAAGTTCACCAGGACAGCTAGTCTTATATATAAAAATGGATTTTCAAATGTGTTAGTCGCGCTAAAACTCGAAAACGGCTGAACGGATTGGGCTGATTCGTAGAAGTCCAGGGAAGGTTTTAAAGTGGCACGAAGTTCACCGGGACAGCTAGTATAGGTATAAAAGTATATATTATTGTTAATTACCGTTGTATAATAATATGAGTGTATATAATGAGGTATCAATTATAAATTATTATCATGTAGAGTGGGGACCAACAAAAGCTCGTATACTCGGGCAAAGGCAAATGCCTATACAAACTAAGGGCTTGATTACATCTAGATTCTAGCGAGTAGATTGGCGACATTAGACATGCACTCAGCCAAGCACTCGGTATTTTTATTATGGATGTGCTCGGCTGAGGCCAGGGCACTGTCTCACTGTGTGCATAAGTAACATGGTAGTACCTTGATGGACTTGGCAAGCCACTCGTCGGGGTAGTGGCATCGGCGTTGAGCAGGCGACAGACCCTTGATCCGACTCGCAGCCTCTATTTCCACAACCTAAAAAATACACACTTTTTCTGTGGTGTTAAAGCGACCAAATATTGCTGGCTAATTGCCAGCAGAGTATAACGAGCAGCATACTGCGGCTCATTGATAAACACGTAGTTTTTGCTGAAGTTAAGATTAAATTCTCTACATCCTGGCACGTATTGCTTTGTAACTTGTCTTATATACGTTTCAGGTCAAAATGCTTGACTCAGCAAAACACAGCACACAGCAGCTCTTAATATTGTATGAAAAACATCAGGCACTTACCTTAAAGTCAGTAGAGAGTTCATCCCCTGGATATATTTCACCGGTTGGATTGGATATAGCTGTAGATATCTCGTACGGAGAGTGGATGAAGTACTGAAAATGAAATATAAAATGTTTTGAACAACTCCCCGCAACTCCATTGCTCCGAAATTCGTTTATTACGTGGGAACCGTCCTTAGGGTCTAAACACACTAGGCTGAATTACGCCGGCGTAAATTCCGCCCCGTTTACGCCGCGTTTAAATTGCATACAAAATACGGGCCGAATACTAGGGGTGACACACTATTACGTCTCCTTTTGTATGCTTTTGACATTTGCGGCGGAAATTACGCCGGCGTAATTCAGCCTAGTGTGTTTAGAATACAGAAAAATAAATCCGTCTCCATGAAACAAATTTCATCTAGATAGGTTCAGACCCAATTTTACCAACGACTGTTAAAGTTAATGTTCGAATTAGTATCACGTTAACTCTTTCGGCTTTCATACGAATGAAAGAGAAGACATGATATTTTAACAAGCTGTTAGCAACAGATGTTGCCTGTTGGTGAAATTGGGCCTCATCCATTAACCCTCCGTCCTCCACGTGGATAAAATTTACACCGCGCACCACGAGGGGATTGTCAAACCCCAAGACTTATCTGGGCAAGGAATGAGTAATTTGTATTTTTATTTTTTTATTTTATTTCAAATAACAATTTTTTGTCTATTTATTTGTAATATAAAACGATATCTCCCATTTTCAATCTTTTACAGCCAAAAATGGAAATTTAGTAAACTTTTACCAGGTAAAACATAGACTCTTCTTTGGATCAGCTTCTACGATTAAAAAGTTATCTTTTATTTCCCATTCTGCTTAAAATTTTAAAACTAACATAATAAAGAATACAAATGTAATAATATTAACTTAACATAATCATTTTACATGATATTCAGGCAAGTTGAAATCAGTAGACTTTTTACAATGAAAGCGGGCACGGTATGTGTAAGCAAATAGGTACATTATTGTGCTCCGTATTTGAGTTTTCAATTCATATTCCTGATACAATTTGAATACTTCTTTAATGATCTTGATAATCTTTTTGGTGTTCCAGGGCTGTTATGCCAAGAAATTCGTGAAAGCGCTTAAGATAGGGTTGCCAACCTCAAATTTAAAAAACCAGGATTTGAAGTTGGAAAAACCAGGACAATTCACTATAAAAACAGGGCGCATTAAGGGGGCGACTAATCCAAAATTGTCGATATTATAATTCATTTTCATACTTGAAAATAAGCCCCGAATTGTTTTATTTTCTAAACATAGATACTACATTGTATTTCCAAGAATTTGATTTGAGCGTAAACACGACATCTTAAAATTTTCTCGATAGAAAAAAATCACAAAGGTGCATCTAATTTTCACGAATTTTTTATATTATTTTGCCGTAACCGTGCATTAAACTAAGTTAATATTTTAACACATTGTATAAAATTCTATCATTTATCGAGTTATTGAGAAAAAACTAACTTGGCGATGATTCCGCGTCGTCGTTTTTCACCTGGCATATGAAAGACGGGCGTGATTGTAAAAAGAGAAGGACGATGTTTGATTTTTTGCGTTAGTCGCCCTCTTAATAGAGTTGCAATAGTTAAATAAATATCTAGATTCTAGTGGAAATAGATGAAATGGAATTTAAGTAATTAAAATAATCACATTTCACGCTCGTAGCGTAAAAATTTGAAAAGAGGCGCGCGAATTTTAAAATTAAAAAACCCAGGACAACCCAGGACGCTGCTGAAAAACTATTCAGGACGTCCCAGGACACCACAAAAACCAGGACATGTCCTGGGAAAACAGGACGGTTGGCAACCCTAGCTTAAGAGAACCATGGATTATATATTTGCGATTTTCAAACCTCCTTCTATCAAAGTCAACTTAATTTGTTCTTAAACCTGTCCAGAAATGCTAATTAAGTCGAAACAAATTCATATACTTATCCCTGAACTATAGATTTTTTCATATTCCACAATACGATGTCTACGTAACTTTTTGACGACGTCCTGAACTACGTGGGGTTTGTGGGACCCCAGCGCACTTTGTGCATGTCTGTTCTTTGCATCGGCCTCACAAATGCTAAACCACTATCATCAAACGGTAGGGCAACGTCTTAACTCCAGCTACTTAAAGAGTCAATAAAATCACACGAATTTGTAAAAAGTTATGAAAGTTTTAGTACGTCTGGGGTTTGTAAGACCCAACGTGGTGCACGGAGGGTTAAAGCACCTGGTTACACCTGTAAAACTGAAAAGAGTTGGCCGCTATAAAGTGTAATGAATAATGATGACTAGTTAGTTCACAAACACGATTGCAAAGCAGTCTAATGATAACTCACCCTCATAGCGTTGGACATAGAGTTTATTTTGACGTAACAGTTCTCGCTGTGGTAGTGGCAGGTCATGAGCGGTTCCTCCTTCCAGGTGTCGTCGTCGGTGACCTGGTACTGCGCGTACACCGAATTGAAGGTCTGGCAGAGTCCCTCCTCTGTCATCACCTGGACCCATCGGACCTGTAGGGCGCTTCACGATTATAGACACGGATGCGGAAACTTTACCGTGCAGTCATTGGTCAATGCCTAGCGCGGCGAGCGTTTATTTGATGTCGAGCGATGAAGTTTCCGAAGTCGAATTACCTACACATTGTAAGTCATGGTCGATGTGGTAAAGCAACATAATAATCTTACCGACTTTCGGTCGGGACTGTATCACAATAATACAGACTTTGTGCAATTAACTGTAAAGTGTCCATTACTGAAAAATATGCCACCACCAGGGGCGTGCACTCCTTGAAGGCAGAAATGCAGTGCATTACTTGCCATTGACAGATATTTTAATTTAACTTTCATACGTTTTAGATGACTCATGACGTTAATTATTAATAGTAAAAATATAGTAGAAAATATGAATACATTTAAAACGCCTACATTTATAAAATAGCAAACAATCAATTTGCGAGCAATTAAACATTAAAGTTAGGTACACGCGCGAACGGTATGGCTCAAGGTCAAGGCAAGCACTTCAGTGTGCTGCATGCTCTCTGATTATGTGTGCGTTAGGATTTTCGTATCAGTGCACAGTTCGCAAACGCACACAGACATGAAACTTTGTAGGCGAACTCCTGCCGCAGTAGTTCTGACTTCTGAGCGCGCCGGCGCTCGGGAATAATCGGATATGTTCGTTGCCTATAATCCGAGTAAAAATAATAGACGGAAATCTAATTATTTACGTATGCACATTATGCATTTTTATTTTGCAAGGTTTATAATTGTTTACACTTTACATAGCAGAAATGTTTTGTTTTGGGAGGCCATTGCTTTTTCGATTTTTTTAATGAGAATATTTTTTTGTTTGTGCCAGTATATTAGTGGTTTTCTAAGATTTTTCATTTTAACATATATATCTTCATAATAAGTGCGTTTTTGATTTCTTAAAATTGTTATTTGACTGAGGTTTGTGTTGAAAATGTGTGTTTATTTAAAATTAAAAATAACAACTTTTCACAATAATTGTCCTTCAGTGAAAAAATATTGTGATTGTGATTTGTGTCTAAAGGTAGGTGTGTACCTGAGTTACAAGTACAACAATTAAACCAGCAACAAAAAGTTTCACATTAAAAGTTATCCATATTCATAGGTACTAATTCATTTTATTATTTTATAACAATATATTATACTAAGTATTAAATGCGAAAGTATCTCTGTCTGTCTGTCTCGCTTTCACGCCAAAACTAATGAACCGATTATAATAAAATTTTAATATACAAGTACTTATTTTCCATGGAAATATCGATGAAAATGAATTCACATAGTATTTCTAATATAAAACAATAGATGGCGTTTTTATTTATTTTAGCTTAGCACAAAATATGTTGGTCTATTTCCAATTTCCACGGAAACATCGATGAAATGAACACTCATTGTAGTTCCAATATATGAAAACAGATGGCGTTTTTTATTTCTTCATTACAGAACGTAATTATACTAATAGTTGGTACTGCTAATTTAATATTACTAGCTGTTCCGGCAAACGCTGCTTTGCCATAATATAAAGTATTTCGCCCATATTATTTATTAAAGTGACATAAGTATGTCGCCATGGCAACGTTGATCGCTATCCCGTCGCACAAACAATGGTTGCCGTCAGTTTCAGGTTTTAATAATTTACTATTATTTATTCAACAAATACACTTATCAATACATAAAGTACCCAGTAGCCGATTCTCAGACCTACTGAATATGCATATAAAATTTGGTAAAAATCACTAAAGCCGTTTCGGAGGAGTTCGTGGACTAACATTGTGACACGAGAATTTTATATATAAGATATTCTGTGCTAATAGTTTAGAATTTTTTAATTTATATTCACACTAATATTATAATTTATGCGAAAATATCTCTTTTTGTCCGTTTGTCTGTCTGTTTTGCTTTCACGCCAAAACTACTGAACGATATTGCTGCATACCCAGTGTCAAAAACCAGTGCACGCCCCTGGCCACCACCACATGTTACATGATAAATGATACCATATTATATTAAGCTAGATTAGGGGTTCCCAAACTATTTCGTCTACTGCCCACTTTCTGCCCACAAGGGGGCGTTATCGCCCACTTTGGAAAAGGCCGTCTGCTAGACAAATCCACAGATACTATCTATACTTATTCATTGTAAGTACCATACTGTTGGGGTTAGTTTACTTTAATCCGCATAAAGGTCAGCCTTCAAATCTAACCTCCAAATTCCTCTGCGAGGTTTCCACCTGGAGCTCGAACGGCGGATGTACCTCTCTCGCTAACGCGGTCAGGTCGATGTTGTCCACGCTGTCATCGCCCTGGTACTTCCAGAAGTTCTGGATGTTCCCCCGGAAGGAGATCTCCGCCACCAGCTCCACGAACTCGTAGTAGTATTGGTACTTCTCTGGATCTTCCTCCTCGGTGATGTTCCAGATCCTGGGAAGAACAGGTGGAAGTGCTTACACTTTTTAGAGCTGGAAACTTGAGATATCGCACACAATATGTTTTTTTGTATTTACCACGAAAGGAAAGAATTTTTCAGGGGGTTATAGTTTTTATGCAAAAAAAAAACAAATTCACGCGGAATAAGTTGCGGGAAAAGCTAGTTAATAAATTAAAAGAAGAGCTTATCCCAAAAATATAGAATGTAGAATATGCATTGATGATTGAGTCTATTACAAGATGTAAAAAAACTAAGTGATAAACAAGTGATAAATGACAATACTTTAGAGTTTAGGGTGTGTATGTGTTCCTTATAATATGTACTTATATTGTATAGAGATAGAGTTCACTGTGGAACTAGCAGTGCTTAAAGAGCAAAATTTTTTTGGTGATTTGTATGGGCAAGCGCCCGCTTGTCATTAATTTTTCCATACAAAGATGAAAAAAACATTCAGCGCTGCTACTTTCACAGCGAACTCCATAATTATAGACACATACACACCCTAAAGTATTACCTATCACTTAGTTTTGTTACACCTGTATAGGGGCAAGGAAAAATTTATAAATTAACGTATCATCTAGCTTCTAGTCACAACCCAAAGGCGTCAAAGCCTAACCTAACCTAAAAATAGCCGCTCTAGCCTTATCCTGTTCAACTCGCTCCAACAGGCAGGCGGTGAGAGCGGGGAAGGCGGTGGCCCAGCCGCGGTAGTCCCGCTGCAGGGACACCACCACCGGCTCCGAGTTGTACCGCCCCAGCTGGTTGAGGGCGCAGTACCCGGCGCCCGTGAACGCGCACACCGTCAGCACGAACCAGAGGAATCTATAAAGTTCCCAGAGCTCCCGTCAACCGGAAAATTCTTAAAGTTCTTAATTCTTGAAGCGTCAAAGGATTTCAGAAAGTCAACTGTGCAATTAAATCTAGAAAGTGCCGATAGGATCTTTGGGAATGTTGGCAAGTCCCACCAGGGATTAATACCCTTTTAGACCGTATACTGGTAGAGATAAACTACGATAACTTGGCGCGCCCCTCCAAATGACTGTTTCAATGTGTGTAGTCACATCCTTATAAAAGAGTTTGTATGTAGTAAGTATTCAACCAATCACTGTACACGTAATATTTTAGTTAATGTCACTTATCACCAAGATTTGTTGGTCAACTAATCATAACCAGCCCACCGCGCAAGACAACGCACTTCAAACGTTTTGACAAAGCACTTCAAACGTTTTGAATTTTGGAGGGGCGCGCCATGTTATCGTAGTTTATCTCTATGCTGGGTTCGTATTATATTGTAGACAGTGCCGAATTTATATTGGTTACTAGCTATTGCCCGCGACTTCGTCCGCGTCAACAATCAACATAGTATGTGTAGTATGTAAGTATAATAACAAAGATCCGCAAACAAATATGAAAAAAGTAAAATATAACCTCCTCCTTTTTGGAAGTCAGTTAAAAAGTAGCCTAAGTTACACCTTACTACATCAGCTATGTACCAAAAAAAGTCCCGGCAAAATAGCTCCAGCCGTTTCAGAGATTAGCCGGAACAAACAAATAGACAAACAGACAAAAATTGTAAAAAATGTTGTTTTGGTGTATGTATCGTATATAGATTCATATGCATGTAGTAAAAACGGTTCTTTCAATATTGCAAACAGACACTCCAATTCGATTTATATTGTGTTAAGATGAGTTATGACTTATGAGCAATGACTTATGAGAGTAGGGTAGGCCACTTTATTTTTGCCGCCCCATGTACGAAACCCGCGGGGCCTCTATGGGCATTACCGAGAACTAGCCGACAGCCGTGGCCTATAACGGCCTATTTATAAATCCGGGGCTGCTTTTCTATTCTAGTCAATTCCTAGAGGACAAACCATAGCCAAATAAGACTGGCTTATTACTGTCAAATAATTAAAAATCTCCCATCTTTCTTCATGAATCCAAATAATTGTCATTTTCTGTGATTTCTTTACAATACCTTTCGAAGACGTTAAAATTCTCAGCGACAGTATGCTTGAGGCCGTGTAGAGTGGTTTCGTTGCAAAATTTGGAGTAGACCGAGTAGACCGTCGCGATGGAAGACTGGATACAGCCCATAGCAGACTTCATCCGGGAGAGGCAACTCAATATTGTCGTAGGTTTCTTGTCTTCTCTTTTCGATCTTAAGGTATAAAGTATAGTTTTCATAGAGCCAGTACTGGCTGCCAAATTCCAATATGACTGGCAGCCATTATTGGCTTGGTATATGCCGCATGTGAACAGTTTGGCCTGGCTTGAAAAACTGTTCACACGCGGCATATACCAAGCCAATACTGGCTGCCAGTCTTATTGGCAGCCAGTACTGGCCCTGTGAAAACTATACTTAAGAAATAATATCGGAGGATCAAGGTTAGTTCTAACTTACGACATGCAAATCGACTCTAGAGCTATATCTCGAGAGTAAAATAAGAACTCTGCACATCTTAATCTTTGTTAAAAGAAAAATAGGAAAGTTCTATATTCTTACCGCATATTACGCGACATTTTAGCTCACAGATTAAGGTATGTTATGGTAGTTACTGCAGTATTCATAACAGAACAAAACTATTACAAACTATAACATTACATTTAGGCCTACGTAATTGGAGACATTAGAAGTTATGTCGTGACAATAAAAGCTTTTAGCGGTGCTTTTATAAGCCCAGCAAATTAGTGACCGCCTACAATTTACAAACAAAATAAGTTAGAGGTTTTATCTTCGCTACAATGAACATTACATCATTATATTGCCAACCATTGTTGCCAACTCATTTCATCAGGCAATCAATTCGGTTTGTTTTATCATAGTTAATTTGAATTAAATAAATCATTAAAAAAGCCTGCTAAACATAATGTAATTGTATCTGTCCAAAATAATCTTGACGAGATTGTGCTAAGTAGGTATTGCGTTTTCTTACGCGCCATAATATTGAATCATTATAATGAACCCTCATGGATCGAAGTCCACAAAATAAATTATAAGCCCGAAGAGGCAATAGCTAGAAAAATTAAGGATCTCTCAAGTGCGCTCTACGGTCTGCCTTTATTATTCCTCCGACTTTATAATGGCAGACTGCTAAGGCGCCTAAGGGCCAACCCACACGTACCACAACCACACGACAACCACAACTACACCTCAACCACACCACGTATATTTCGTATTGAAAATGAACTGGACCATTCACACGTACCACATTTTGCAGTCGTTGTCGACCATTTGTCAGATAACTTGTCAGACACAACCACGGCCGACCACATCGCAACCACGTCGCAACCACATCGCAACCACATCGCAACCACAACGTTGCGTCGATGCAACGACAGTGCGCGCACACCACCCGCGTTCTTCCCCCCTCTCCGTTTCATTGACTTTTGTACGTAACCACATCGCAACCACATCGCAACCACTGGCGACAACACAACCACGTCGGCATTTTGTCGGTACCACAACGCAACTATAAAAAGCTGCAGCGACCATTGGCAGCGACACCATTCACACATAACCATCGCTCGACGACATGTTGTCGGTGCGATGTCGTGTGGTTGTGGTACGTGTGGGTTGGCCCTAAAGGTGGCTTTCGGATCTTTGCCGTGAGCGACCGCGACCGGTAAAAATTCAAATAAAATGATACTTTATGACATAGAATATAAGTATCATTTTCTACTGACATTTGGGCGACCCACACTGCCGGCAGCGTGAGAGCTAGAGGTAGAGTAAAATGAAACCTATAATCCTTGTCATAAAGTGGCATTTCGTTTGAATTTTCGTCGGTTGCGGTCGCTCGCGGCAAAGATCCGAAAGCCACCTCTCTTATACCTTAAGGTTACTTTACCTTAAGGGTCAGTTCACATTGCAACGTGACTAGGTGATACGACGCATTTTTGTACGAGCCAATCAAAATTGAAATAATAGTCATTCATTTGTAGAGAATAAAGTTCAGTTTTAAATGGTTTAACTTCCGAGTTGCAATGTAAAGCGACCCTGCAGCATTTTTTTACCATTTGCATTCCTCACAGGTGGCGGCGCTGATAACCCTGGGCTACTTCGTATACCAGTACCGTGACCTGATCTCCACGAAGGTGCACCCGCTGGGGCGCGGCAGCAGCCATTCCGTCAGGATTTCCAATTCTCCGTCCAGGTGGGTTCCTACATACCCGTTTACCGCTTTCCTACCTTGCCTTAACCTGAAAATACTAATTACTAATGCCCGTTTTCACCAACCGTAACTTTTTTTTCTACGGGATAGCGATCGACGTTGCCATGGCGACATACTTATTTAGTCACTTTGACAACAAAATTATATGGGCGAAATACTTTATACAGTGGCAAAGCAACGTTTGCCGGGACAGCTAGTAAAGCTTATAATGATATATGAAGTAGGTACCATAGGTACTTCACAACCCGTCATAACTCCTAGGCCGCACAGCTTTAAGGCAACTCCAACTAGGATAGGTAATAGGTATCTCTCTATAGTCTATACCTTCTACTTTTTGTTCCAGACACCGTTCCCAATCGAGGTCCAGGTCTGAGGACAGACACGAGAAGCGTATACCGGACGGACGCCGTCGGGGACGGAAGACCAGGCGAGGACGCTGTCCGGACTGCGGGGACGATCATTAATCCTCGCAACTTCATGAGGACATCAAATGGGGTGCATTGAAGGTGCGTCCGCCCATTTGTCACCTTTGGCCTTGATTACACCTACCGATTATACTGGCAAGACAAGCAAGTGCATCAATTTGATTGGCCGTGAGCACTGTTTCGCCACTTTATTTGGTAGACGTAATAAGGCCCTGTTGCAATTGTGCTGAAGTACTAAAATTTTACAGGGTGTAACAAAAATAATTGATAATACTAGTTTACGGTGTGTACGTGCTCCTTGTAGAATGTAGAGTTCACTGTGAAAGTAGCAGCGCTGAAAGACCAAAATTTTTTTTCACTTTTGTATGGAGAAACTCGTGACGCTCGGGCCCTTGCCCATACAAAAGTGAAAAAAAGTCGTCTTTCAGAGATGCTACTTTCACAGTGAACCCTCTACAAGGAACACGTACACACCCTAAAGTATTATCACTAATTTTTGTTACACATTGTATAATGGACGATTATTATGACATGGCCACTGCTATGCGTACCAGTTTTTTTTATAATATTGATCATCCGTTGTAAACATTTTATTTCAGCAAAGCAACGACGATGCCAGATTGAAATATCAAAAGTGAATGGATGGACGTACCTACAATGCTTACCATTGTGTCAATGTGTACTAGATGTCGTCCGTCGCACAAGAGAAATTGTGGATATTAGTGGTCCATTGGATTTGATCCTTCTAGCTTGGGCCGTAGATGCCAAACAAGTTTGATGTTTTACATACTGCTTCTGTGGTTTAGTCACAATAAATTATGTAGATAATTTTCACCATGTACTTTAATAAAATATTTCTCCATGCATAATATACTTATAATATTTTTTACTTGTTTAATTTTCTCTTTCCTTCAGAATTCTTTCAGTCGACCAAATCGCTTGTTCGCGCGGACGCATATTATACATAATGTAACAAAACTAAGTGATAATACTTTAGGGTGCATATGAATTCCGTATATAGTTCACTGTAAGAGTAGCAGCGCTGAAAGAGCAACTTTTTTCACCTTTGTATGGAAAAGCTCGTGACGCTGGGGCGCTTGCCCATACAAATCACAAAAAATGGTCTTTCAACGCTGCTACTTTCACAGTGAACTCTCTGCAAGGAACACATACACACCCTAAAGTATTATCACTTAGTTTTGTTGCACCCTGTAGATCCATACTTAATATTATAAATGCGAAAGTGTGTCTGTCTCTCTGTCCGTCTGTCTGTCTGTCTGTCTGTCTGTCTGTCTGTCTGTCTGTCTGTCTGTCTGTCTGTTACCTCTTCACGCTCAAACCGCTGAACCGAATTTTCTGAAATGTGGCATGAAGATACTTTGAGTTCCTGGAAAGGACATAGGATACTTTTTGTCCCGGAAAAATGTACGGTTCCCGCGCCATAAACGAGTTTTGGCGCAACGGAGTTGCGGGCGTCATCTAGTTTAAAATAACTCTCTATCCTCGTATCTTTTGAAAAACGAGTCCCAAAACGCCAATCTTGTTTCGAAAGGTTTTGTTTTCAGCGCCAAGTCCACGTCCATGTCGAGGTAGAGTCGCTCCGGTTCAGACAACGGCACCCAATCAACTGGGATTAAATTCGATGGTTCGGGCACTGGTTTCCTGAAAGAATTTGTATCGATTACTGTATATTATATTGGGGGTAGGTGGGGAATAGATAGTATACAAGCAGTAAAGAAAGATTTCACGATTCGTGTGTGTCAAAGTAAGTATGTGCCGCACTTAGGGTCTACACAGACGGACTGCATTTCAACTGCAAACCAAACAGTTCACACGACTGCACGCCGACTGCAACTGAACTGCAATCCGACTGCGCGTTTGGTTTGCAGTTCTATTGCAGTCGTATTGCAGTCGTGTCAACTGCTTTCAAACTGCACTTGAACTGCAATTTGCAGTTGGATTGCAGTTGGAATGCGGTCCGTCTGTGTAGACCCTTAAAGACGAACATTAATTACTTAAACGTGCCAAACTCTTCATTAACACTGAGTGCGGCAGTAAGTGCTTATTTCATACTCAGTTTTACCTGTATTTTACAAAGTTAGTCCAAAGCGTAGTTATTCTGTCTATCATCAACTGATCGTCCTCCGTCGCATGCTTGTCGTACGATAGATCGAATATGTAGCCTATCTCGTCAGCGTGAGCCGCGCCGTAATCCGTCACGTTCGATATATTCTTCAGATAGTTCCTCGTGCCGTTATACGAAAATAAATATTGATATACATCTGCACCATTATTTAAAAAGTTAAGAAGACTGTTCTGCACGGGATAGCAACGTTTGAAGTCTGATAAGAAGTCGATAAGATTAGATTTCACAGCCTCTGAGATTTCCTCCTCGCCCAAGTAGAATTTGTGAACGGTTTCCACCATTTCGTCGTTTACTTCGAACGATAATTCGAGGAAGTTTCGAAAGAATCTTTCGGTGAGCAATGTTTGAGATTCATCTGCATACGTCACGAGCTCCTCGTCGCTGTTGAAACCTCCGAGAATCGGCACGATTTTATCCTGGGAAATTTGCGAATCCTTGGGATGCTCGGTTATAAATGCTGTCGTTAAATTTCTCTCAATACAGGGGGTGTACTTTGTGTTCAATTTTAGTGAAGCGTCGATGACTTCCAGTGGTTTTGTTTTTGCGAGAAACTTTATTATATCATCTAGATTGTTACTCTCGTATCCCAGTTTATCACTCAATTCAAGGGCTTTTTCTACGTTCGCTTCTACTGTTGTGATTGCACCGGGCGCGTTGACGGAGCCACTCTGTATGATGGCTGCGTCAAAAAGCTTCTCGGATTTGGATAAAATGTGAAGTTCTACCGATATGGCTCCGGCACTTTCACCCATCACTGTAATTCTATGTGGGTCCCCGCCGAAGGCTCGGATATTCTTCTTGATCCATCTCAACGCGAGCAGTTGATCTTTCAAACCCTGATTCCCCGGCGCCTCCGGAGTACCCAGACATAAAAACCCGTAGGGACCGAGTCTGTAGTTAAGAGAGACTAATATTACACCATGTTTCACCAGGAACTTCGGACCGTAAACAAATCTTCCGCCGTTTTCTCGTTCGAAGGCACCCCCGTGTATCCAAACTAGGACTGGCAGGGTCCGGTTCTTCCGAACGTTAGGAACGTACACATGTAGGCGTAAGCAATCTAGAGCCCCTTCGGTATTTTTGCTGAACTTGTCTCTTTGTGGGCACTTTGCTGAGTCGTCGTTGGCATCATAAATGCCCCGGAAGGGCGGATGAGGAGTGGAATCCTAGAATATAGTGCCAATGATAATATTGCTATTTTAAAATACTTCGATCATAGATTTGATAAAATATTAATTTATAATTAACTCACCCCAAAAGGCGTGGTCTCGTCAATATCAGCGTAAGGGATTCCAAGATACATGGAGTAGTCCCCGTCATCAGCCAACACTCCCCTGATCAGACCGACTTTTGTCTGGACGACGCTCGAACCAGCGGACCGAACCGCCAAAAGCGCGAACACGCACAATTTCCACATGTTATTCAAGTTGTTATTACAACCGCGACGAGTTTGATACTAATAAAAATAATATTTTCGACGGCATTAGACCAAGGTCGAGTTCTACTTATTGACGAGGTGATATTCGATAAACAAAAACCTGAAAGTGTGAGTCGGTAATTATAATATAGTTAAATGGTTCTACTATTTTAATATTTCGCAGTGGTTTACAAAATAGTCATTAAAATTAACTTAAGATTGACGAATTTACTATAAACGCACTTCCTATTGTCATTTTTCCTATTAGATCACTCGATGAACTTCCTATCGTTTCCTAATAAAATTAAACCTTCCCCTGGACTTCTACGAATATTCCAAGACTAAATTTAACCAAATCGGTTCAGCCGTTTAAAACAAAATTAAAATATATATATTTAAGTACCTATGTAAATAAAAACCGGCCAAGTGCGAGTTGGACTCGCCCATGAAGGGTTCCGCAGCAGAAATAAGGTTTATTTGTATGAAATTAAGTGGTTTTTGATTTATTTTCATAATCTAGTTGATTTAATGAAAATTAAATTAAGGTTTACCATTTATGACGTATAAAAAAACTACTGGCTAGATCTCGTTCAAACCAATTTTCGTTGGTAGTTTTTGTAGTAATGTATATCATATATTTTTCTAGGCTAATCATGCTACTTTAGAAGTTAGAGGGGGGGACACACATTTTACCACTTTGGAAGAGTCTCTCTCGCAAACTATTCAGGTTAGAAAAAAATGATATAAGAAACCTTAATATGATTTTTAAAGACCTATCCATAGATACCCCACACGCATTAGGTTAGATGAAAAAAAATTTGTTTCAGTTGTATCTATGGGGACCCCTAAAATTTTTAATAATTTTTCCATTTTTGTACCAAAATCTTAAAGCGGCTTACAGACTACATCTACTTACCAAGTTTCAATAGTATAGCTCTTATAGTTTCGGAGAAAAGTGGCTGTGACATACGGACGGACGGACGGACGGACGGACGGACAGACAGACAGACAGACGGACAGACGGACGGACACATGACGAATCTATAAGGGTTCCGTTTTTGCCATTTGGCTACGGAACCCTAATTAGGATAGGTATTTTCATTCGGGGTGGATGGTCTAATTACTAATATCACAGATTACCGACCATCTTCTCGAAATATTGGCTGACCCTGACGGCAATTTTTATGTTATTTAGCAATATAATAAAAAGTAGATCAGGTGAAGGATCATAAGCATTCATAGGCTAATGTTTGTGGGTTAATTTGTCTGTAAAATTACTAATTTACGCGGGCGGGCGTTCCGCGCGGCCTCGCCCGCGTAAATCAGGAATTTCTAGTCAGAGTAGAAATCGTCTAGTTACCTAGTGCTAGATAAAACAAAACAAATATACGAAAGAATATTTTGTATTATAAAATTAGCTAACTCTTAAAAATTATTTCTCCTTTTTATCTAAATTAATATTTGTTTTTCTGAAATACCTACAGATTAGCCTTAATACTGTTCTTAAGATCATGTATAATACGACTAAAATGAGGAGGACGGCAGCCATCACATCCAAGTTCTGGATCTCATACCAGGAGTACAGCAACGCCTTGGATCTCAAGTGGAAGGCTCCTGAAAATAAGGAAAAACATTTGAATAAAAATATCTATAATATCTATTTATATCTATGGACGCTTCACACCACGTCAGTCTGGCCCCGTGCTAAGTAATGTGGATAATAAAATGCAGTCGGAGGCATAATATTTTATGAATTATGAATTAATGTTAAACTTGGTGCGACATGCCTCCGACTGCATTTTATTATCCACTTTCTTCTTCTACATTTTTTGCAGTCGGGTTTTTTGATTTTTTAATTAATTATGTTATGTGGCGGTATGTTTAATTTGAGAGTTTTGATAACAAATATAGTGTGTAACAAAAATAAGTGATAATACTTTAGGGTGTGTACGTGTTCCTTGTAGTAATTCACTGTGAAAGTAGCAGCTCTGAAATATATATTTTTTCACTTTTGCATGGGCAAGGGCCCGAGCGTCACGAGTTTCCCCATACAAAAGTAAAAAAAAAGTGGTGCTTTCAGCGCTGCTACTTTCACAGTGAACTCTCTACAAGGTACACGTACACACCCTAAAGTATTATCACTTATTTTTGTTACACCCTGTATAAAGTTTAATATTGGAGAAAATGTTGGTATGAGTAAAATTAATTAAGTATTGAATAATTTATTGTAATTCAAATCTTTTTGGCTTGTGTCGCCAAAAAGAGATTGAAAATAATTAATTTTTATAACTTCTTTAATAAATTAATTGAAATAAAAGTTTATTAATTGAAAAAATATGTCACAATAAATTATTCAATACTTAATTAATTTACTCATACCAGCATTTTCTCCAATATTAAACTTTATATTTGTTATCAAAACCCTCAAATTAAACATACCGCCAAATAACATAAGAAATGTTATTTCCTCCCGGATGAAAATTAATCAGAACAGTGTTAAAATACTCTAGTAAACAAAAAAAAAAACAGCTAGCTGTAAGTCAAGGGAAAAGTCGTCAGCTGATAAGTTTCAGTAGGTCATAGATGCTGTTGCGTTACAACTTTCAAGGAACCAGCTGACAAACTTTCCACTGAGATACAGCAAGCTGACATTAATTTTCATTCATAGTAGCATATGAACGATCACCAGGTAAATTTTTAACTGAGAGGAAATCATTGAAAAAAAAATTTTTTTTTTCATGTTCAAGGAGCCAGCTGACGTATAATCCACCTTGTTATGGTCAGCTGACTATGTTTTTCTTTCAAAATACAACTTAAACTATACTCTGATGAATTTTCAAATGAGAGGAAATGACTGAAAAAAAATTTTATTTCTTCATCTTGGCAGGCTGCCACTGCCCACCCCACCAACGGAGTCGCAGCTGACGGTCACTAGTATTCATAGTATAAGTCCCTTATGCATTTTACAAAGTTTAGCCCGGGAGGAAATCATTGACCAAAAATTACCTGGCTCCCGGGCCATTAATACTTAATACAATAAATACACATACACATCCATGACCCAGGAACATTGCAAAACTTTTTGTTCCGTCGGCGGGATTCGAACCCGCGACCCCCGGCTTGAGCTGCCACCACTGCCACACACTACCCATTGAGCCACAGAGGTCGTCAAATACTATTATGTATTACAATACTTCAAATACTATTTGATCTGTCATCCGGCAAAATATTATTTTGCCTCGTACATTATTTCGGGTACGGTATTTGTTGGCCTGATCCCACAAACTAAATTGCATCAAATTGGTCCAGCCGTTGTCACAATAATTAAGGATACTATCTTGGCTAAGCGCAGCGTATAGGTATCGGGTATGTAACAAAATAAAGAGTCAATACTTTAGGGCGTGTACGTAGGTATCCCTTTGTAATAATTATTAATTATAGAGTTAACTGTGAAAGTAGCAGCGCTGGCAGAGCAATTTTTTGTGATTTGAATGGGCAAACCGTGATCACTGATTTCTATTATACAAGTACGCTGGATCGCTGATGCCCTTTGAAATGACAGCTATTTCTTGTGCCTATTTGAAGCGGAATCAGCGCCCCCATTATTGGGGTTGAGAACTAAATCTGACGTAAAAATGACGTTTGAAAGCCGCCATATTGGCGCTGATAGCAGTGGTGAGAGTACTTGGAACTAGCACTAGTGATGACAACTGTTATTGGTTGTGGTTACGTCAGATTTAGTTCTCAGCCCCCATAATGTGGGCGCTGATTCCGCTTCAAATAGGCACAAAATATATAAATAGAGATCAGTCACCGCGATAGATTTTCCTATGCAAAAGTTTTTAAAAAAGTTGCTCATTCAGCGCTGCTACTTTCACAGTGAACTCCATACAGAGGACTCATACAAACGGCTATTTTGAAGCTTTTGCTTATCAGGTAGGTCTGGGATTAGGCCATTAGGCCAGTTCTTACACCATGTACCTAACGTGAATGCGTCTTACCTCTGATCTCGATGGCCAGTTCGATGTAGGACACCGCCCTGGAGGGACTGACGGGCCGCGCCTTGAATAACTTCGACAGGTGCTGAGTCGTCTTGTAATACCTGAAAATATACAAAGAATATTTTGAAAACCATAACAATAATATAAATCCTCTCAAAAATTAAATTATGTACCAACAGAGAAACTACAAAATCTAAAAGTACGATATTATTTATATGGCAATTTTTTAAAGGAAAACCACATTTTAAGATTAAAAGAGAAAGAAATATACCGGTAATTATTATTCTAACATAATATTTGGAGTTTGGACCCCACGGGCTACGTCCATAATACCTAGATGCCTAATGACATAATAAATAAATGTCAACTACATTTTACAGCTCTCTTTATACTAAGCGTAAGTAGAGACAAATCCTGACTCTGGGGATAAGTACAATATTTTAGTGGGTTGCACCAACTAACTTTGACTTTAACTTTAACCGGAAAAATTGACAGATGTCGTATGAGCATATGTGATAAGGTGTGTTTGGACGCCATATTTAACTTTAACTTTAACCACGCCTCTGGTGCAACCTAACCTAATACTCTACTTATAAATGCATTGCTCTGATGGTACTTGTTTCAAGTACTGTCTTCTAAAACATTTCAGATTGACTTACGTGTCATTCCTTATCATTTCCCGCAACGCTCCTCTATCTTCGGCGCCATGTCCAGTGCGAAATCTACCTTCAACGCCCGTCCCTGGCTAACGGCATTTTCGGCGTTTCTCGGCTGGTCTCCGAACACCGGGATGGCCAGCATCGGTACTCCGAAGTACAGAGCCTCCAGAGTACTCAGTAGTCCGCAGTGGGATATAAAGATTTTGACGTTCAGGTGAGCTGAGGAAATACAGTGAATGTTGTTGAGGAAATACAAACCAAGTTACATTTAAGGGCAAGAGTCTCAACAGAGTGGGCACCCGAAAAGGTGACGAGCTGGAGGCATACCAGCCAGGCTGGCCAAGAATAAGCGAGAACAATGGAAGATCTTGGGGAAGGCATTTGCCCAGCAGTGGGACATTAAGTATAGGCTGACAAAAAAACAAAGATCGGAGGAATGGTGATGTAACCTCAAAAATCCGAAAACATTACAAAATAACTATGTAATTGCAAAATGAACGCATCACAAGTTTTATATATAATAAGACTAGATGACGCCCGCAACTTCGTTGCGCCAAAATTAATTCATCGCGCGGGAACCGTACATTTTTTGGGACAAAAAGTATCCTGTGTCCTTTCCCGGGACTCAAAGTATCTCCATGCCAAATTTCAGCGAAATCGGTTCAGCGGTTTGAGCGTGAAGAGGTAACAGACAGACAGACAAACAGACGGACGGACAGACAGACAGACACACTTTCGCATTTATAATATTAGTATGGAAGTAAGGAAGTATGGACATCAGAGAAGAAAAATATAACGGGAATATAAACAAAACCTAAATTTTTCTGAAATAAGGACTCTCCTTTTTCCTTTCCCAAAGTATATAGATGGCATGAATTTCATCATAATCGCTTCAGTGGTTTCAGTGTAAAGAGAGAACAGATTTAGGATATAATGAAATCTTATTAGTTATTTTATTAACTTACCGAGTATGCTGTTTTGTGGCAACCAATTTCTAACGTGAACATTTTTCGGTAGATTCATCATTTCTTCGTCGGATTTCCAGATTATGATGTAGGGTAATTTACTAAACAAATTGATCAAGTATTCCTTTGTCGATTTTGATAAAGTTGACGTTTTCAGTATAGATCCCATGCTGAACAATATAGCGCCTTGTTTCGAAGAATCGAGAATGGTTTGCAGGTCCTGAAATGATTTTGTGAACGTTGTAAGCAGGCCATAAATACAACGGTGTATACTTGTCATTTACAAGGATTTCACTAATCTGTTGTTAAACAGGTAGAAATTGGTAACGGACGACTTGAAGCTACAGCTAACGAGTGTCAAATAGACCAGCACGAGTCGGCGCATGAGTACCGGAAACTATTTCACCTCAATTTTTTTATGCGATCCTCTTGAAATTGCCCTCCTGGTGATATAAATGCATATTGTCATGGTGCAACCCGGTGCCATATTGTTTAAACAAACATTGTTTAAACAATTGCAAGGAATTGTTGTTTTTCAACCAGACAATTTTTTTATATTCATTATTGAAATACCAATAAAAAAGGTCCTATGACTTTTCACGATAAAGTTAATATTTTTAAGATATGAATTTTTAAAGGTTCGAAAAATCTCAAATTTGGGTACTTTTGACCCATGAAAAATATATTAAAAAAAAAAAAAAAATGTCTAAGTTTTATATATTTTTTAATTCTCTATACAAGAGTAAATAATATCGTTAATAGAGATTTAAAAAACATCATTGTTTATATCTTATTTTATCTTAGCAAAAGTAGACAAAAAATTGTGTTTTTTGTATGGGAGCCCCCCTTAAACATTCACTTTATTTCAATTTTATTATTTATTATTAAAGTACAAATATAATTAAGGAATTTGTGAAATTTTCAAGTGCCTAGCTGTTACCATTGTTGATTACGAGCAATAAAGGCCAAAAAAATCACGTTTCTTGTATGGGAGCCCCCTTAAATATTATACTTTATTTCATTTGTCGTAGCTGTCTTTCCTGAAAGATTAGCCTACTTGGTCAATTTAATTCAATAATTTCTTCAATTGATAGTAATATTATATTTTACGAAAGTCTGTCCGTCTGTCCGTCTGTCACCTGTTCATGCCGCTCAACTGATTTTGCTGTACAGCGGATTGTGAAAAAACTGTCCGTAACTTTGTTCTGCATAAAAAATCGTTTGTGGCGCAGGCGGCGGGCGCCGTAGATTTTCTCGATAGGTACAGATAGACAGGTACACTTTCGCAAAAATTGCTCTTTGAGCGCTGCTACTTTCACAGTAAACTCTATATATCCTTATAGTGTTCCTACACATACACTTAGTTAACTTAGTTTTGTTACATTATTCCTTATATCGCATAATCGTATGGTCACCCAACTTACCAGTAATCGAGCGTCATAACCCAATAAATCATGGTGTTAAGGAATCTCTCGGTGAAGGTCATGGGTACGCTGAACCGCGTCATCACCATGGGGATGGATGAGACCGACTTGACGCTGTCCACCAGCCCCTCCAGGTGCGGGTGCATCACGATGCTGCTGAGGATTATCCAGGGCGCTTGTTGGACTGCTGCAAAACTGTGATCCAAAATGGGATATGTGGGGAAGCCGAAAATGACCATAGATTAACCTAATCCTTAAACACGCAGCCAAAGAATTAACACTGTATATACATATGACCAAAAACGTTTGTAGCGTCCTAAGAGGAAAATGGAAACCACAAAGGAACATCTGACATACGGCATAGTATCCCATTGTGCTAGTTGGTCCGCCACACATCTAAGTATCTACGAGAATGTATGGTGAACCAACTATAGTGCCCAAAATTCTTGCCTCGCGCTATCCAAGTTTTTAAAGTTCGGCGTCAAATATACGGCAGCTGAAAATGTAGTACTAGCGGGCTTCGCCCTAACTCCTGACCGGCACGTGGTGTGCTTTCGCTTGGTCAGAAGATTTTTCCTCTGCGACTATTTATTATGCGTATTATTCTACGTGATCCCGACGTAAACGACGGCATGTTGTACCAGAGATATCTTGAGAACATTTCGTGAGACTAACCTAACCTAACCTAACCTACCCTGCCTCTATATCGTTCATGAACCACTCACTGACGACGGCATCGAACTGCTGGTGGGTGATCAGCTCGCGGACCGCGGGGTGATGCAGGTTGGCCAACGAGATGTTGCGCGTCAGCTCCTTCATCTCCGACCAACCGCTGCTGCTTACATTCAGAGCTGGAAGAAAGCATCAGCTAAAACTTTAAAGCCGGCCATGGAGGGACCGAGTCTTGCAGTCGAAACCAATTTCTCCAAAAAAGATTCATTATCTGCAATATCCGCAATACCTCCTTTTACTATGGCAATACACGTACCGCTCGAGCTGTTCTTGAGCGGTCGAAGCGAACGGTCTATGCCACCACTCTAAAGCAGTCGGTCCTGACTGCTACTTACGCCCTGCCTTAAAATAGTCCCCTTTTAAGTTTTCAATTTGTATTTTCCCATGTAGGGGGTTATAGCCCCTGACCATGGTTACCCACCCGAGGCCCCTTCGCGGACTTTGGCGTGTGGGATGTTGCGAGGCTTACGGACAATCTGCTGTCCAGTCTAACTTTGAGTAGCTAGTAATTGTAAATGTAATTATTTGTTTTTTAACAAAAAAAAAAAGAAAACCGACTTCCAGCTCACAAAAAAGTATTAAATTATTCTTATTATTTGTATTGTGTTTTTTACAGAATTCTAAAATTCAACGATTTCCCTAATCACTCTTCATACTTTTGAAGGCGGTACCAGCCATGAGCCAACTTAAATATGAGTTGTATAATATTAAGGTTTTTATCAATTTTTGGGGCTGGCACTGACTTCAAAAGGGAAATTGTTGAATTGGAACTTGTGGTTTTGCCGGAAGTCAAGAGTTTTTCTAAATCGACAAAAGTTTCCTGGTTTTTAAAAACAAGATACTTAGTTAATAGAATCAGGCGTTACTTTGCGGAAATCCATAGCTTAAAATTTAGTTTGTTATTATTTTTAGCAATATTCCGCGAAAAACTTCCACCTTTAAGTAAATGAGTGAGTGCACGCATAGGCATGCGTACAGCACCTCCCTCCTCCCACACTGCCTATGCGTACACTCGCATGCAAGAACTTGCAAACACCACCACCACACAAGCAATAATGTTGGCAAATCCGTGCAAGGCCCCTCACCACCATGCAGGTTGAAAACCTCGACGCGCGTTTCGCTCCAACACCGGAGCATCCTCAGGATGTGGACTCTACGAACAACGTCCGTCAAGTGCCGCCACCGCCTTTTTATATCCTATCGAGCCCCGCTACTATCCCCACTACCCCCACTACCCTCACCAGTACCCCCGAACATATTAATAAGCGGTGACGTAGTCAAGCAAGTTTGGTCATTCAACAATGCAAAAAAGAAAAAAAAATAATAACAGATTTGCATTGTTGAATGACCAAACTTGCTTGACTACGTCACCGCTTATTAATATGTTCGGGGGTACTGGTGAGGGTAGTGGGGGTAGTGGGGATAGTAGCGGGGCTCGATAGGATATAAAAAGGCGGTGGCGGCACTTGACGGACGTTGTTCGTAGAGTCCACATCCTGAGGATGCTCCGGTGTTGGAGCGAAACGCGCGTCGAGGTTTTCAACCTGCATGGTGGTGAGGGGCCTTGCACGGATTTGCCAACATTATTGCTTGTGTGGTGGTGGTGTTTGCAAGTTCTTGCATGCGAGTGTACGCATAGGCAGTGTGGGAGGAGGGAGGTGCTGTAAGGCCTATGCGTGCACTCACTCATTTACTTAAAGGTGGAAGTTTTTCGCGGAATATTGCTAAAAATAATAACAAACTAAATTTTAAACAAGATACTTATTTAAAGTAGATACTTAAATAATAAAAAAAGTAAAGAATACTCACAACCGACTTCATCGAGGATAGAGCTAACATCCACGACTGTCAGACCCTTCACTGGCTGTTTTTTAGGGAACGGCGATACCCACGTTACCTGGAACATTATGAACGAATAAATTTGGCGGGGTCGTGTCGAGCCCAGCAGATTCATAGGTGATCGCACATTTAGGCCGTGTTCACACCAAACCGACTGTGAGCCGCCGAATGTGAGTGAACGTTACGCAGTTTATTGTATTTCCATACATAATATTCAATTTTTCGTTCACACCTAACCGACAGTAGGTACGCTATTACGCTAGGCGTAGGCGCGGACTTCGATGCCGTATATTTTCACGTTCACACTGGGGCTCACAGTGAGCCTGCTGACTACTCACATTCGGCGGCTCACAGTCGGTTTGGTGTGAACACGGCCTTACAACAGCACGCACGCGCCGAACGCGCCGAACGCGCCGCGTTTAGTGAAATAGCGGTGCGTTCGAAGCGTACGGTGCTGACAAATGTGCGATCCATGTGCGATCAGCTATTATAAATGCACTTACAATAATTCAAAGTCTGTACTAAAATTTAATATTGGTATGAAGAGAAAAACTTTAATTTTCAGTCCAATAATATCGTTTTCTTTTTAAAAACAAAAATCTTTACACATAATATTGTAAAACTTTCCTGCATCTGGCAATTTATGCTTAAATTTTTATTAAAACTTCTAAATTTGTAAGTTTTAAGAAAATTTTAGTCTTTCATTTTCTGAGTTAAGTACTCAGAACTTGGTACCGACCTCATGATTAGCTTTCAGCAGTGATCTGACGATGCCCTTGCCGAGGTGATGATGACTCTTGGAGGGGAGAGGAGTCAACACCAGGATCCTGTAGGCGGACGCCCGCGCCGTCCACAGCAGGGACGCCAAACAGAGAAGCAGCCTCATGACTGATGCAAAATTTCTGGCGTCATTGTTATAGTCAACTTCTTTAATTGCTACGTAAGTGGGGTAGATATTAATATAATTTGACTATTAAAAAAAATGCGCCGATTTTAAATACTTACTTAAATAATATTAATAAGTGTGGCTCAATCAATTTAGTACCTACGCAAATAGTGCTTTTAATTTTTTCTGTTAAGAAATGAAGAATTTAAGAAGTTAAGAAAGAATCAGAGTAAAATAAGTAAAATTAGACATTATAATTTATAATACCTATTACTGAATATTTTGTTAAACCAAAACATATTTACTTACCTTGATTAATTAATGCTGATTTAATTGAATGTGAGCTCTCTTTCAACAATGCAATTTGCAAATGTCCAAATTTAGTAGACACGACAGATAAAGTTGAAATAAAACATGATAAATTGTAATCAACCAATCAATATTGCGAGTTGCGACTGCGAAATTAATACCGCTGATGTAAATAATACCTAATGGTTGATTGCTTTAAGCTCTTTAAAGTTTAAACGTATATTTTCTAGCGAGTCATGCTGACTGTTTATTTTAAAATTTCTTATAAATTACGATAAGGCCTTCCCCGGCATCAGTCACGTTGATTATCTATTATGAACGCGAATAAATAAAATATAGTTTACAAAATATTCTACTCACACAAAAAATAATTAAAGACGTTAGTGGAAGAACCAGATAAGTAACATTTTATAACATAAAGACTAATTTTTTTCCTTATAATTTCAACAAACCTTGTAACTTACCTACTTTATCATCTAGATAATATATCTAGCTGCACTAACACATAAAATTAAGATTTTTTTATTTGAAATCATTTTTCCGGACCTAGAGACACAATATTTTTGCAAAAAGAACGGTAATTTTTTAACTCTGCTTCTTCGATTAACGTCACAAACAATAATTATTATTTTACTGACATAAACAAACCTAGGTAAGGCTCTAATTACAAAACTGGTTCTTACCTCCCGGCCATGCAGTGATTACTTGGTAAGAAACAGAATTGTCGCAAAAGTATGTAACGAGAATTTAACTCAACATAAACAAATATTTTGATATTTAAATATAATATACCTTTAATGGCGGATGTAACTTCTTCCATCTACTGATAATACTAATATGATGATAATTGAAAAAAATAATGTACTTACCTAATTAAAACAAATTAACACATCGTCCTGGGATAACATCAACTGATTGTCACTATGCCACTGAAATCTAATCATAACATTATCACAATATTTTTATTATCAAACAAACGTGGTGATTCACGTGTAAAATATGATAACTAGCTTCTCCGTGAAACGTTTAAATCAGAGAGGACCTCGCAAGCTCACGAGAGTTTAAAGGAATTTGACCTCTGATACTAAGATCATAAGAATGATAAATAAAGACGTAGAGATAAACTACGATAACATGGCACGCCCCTCCGAATTACTGTTTCAATGTGCAGAGGCGGCGCAAGGTAAGGGCGATGTGATGTGAGCGACCGCCCACGGCCTCGCGCCTCTTGGACCCCGAGTTTTTTTTTCGGGAATTTACGCGTTTTGAGAATCACATTTTATTTATAAATGATTGTCTAAAAATAATCCATTTGGGCCTAGGGGCCTCGCAAAATGTATATCACCCACACAAAAGGTTGGTATTGCCCAGCCACTGTCAATGTGTGTAGTCACATCCTTATGAAAGAGTTTGTATATTTTATAATAAAGTAAGTATTCAACCAATCAACCAGTACTCGTAATAATTCACTTCATGTCACTTATTACCAAGATTTGTTGGTCAACTAATCATAACTAGCAATACAACGCACTTCAAACGTTTTGAATTTTGGAGGGGCGCGCCATGTTATCGTAGTTTATCTCTATTAGTGGATCAAGTGGATAACTAACATAATATCATAATACATAATATATGGGCAATTACTATGGCAATTACTCATTTTTAGTAAAAAGGGGGTAATGTCTATTCTAATTCTAACCCAACCTTTAGCCCAACCTAACTATTAGATTGGATATTATTTTCAGTAAATCTTATGTTCTGTTGTAAATGCAAACAACAAGAGGTAAAATAATAATATTTATAATATAAATCAATAAAAGTGAAATAGATTTATTGCTTATAAATTGCCTATTGCTTATAAAATATAAAATATTCACAGGCGATCCACATACGTCTGAAACAGTCCCACGTCGTTGTTCTCGCGGAGTTTGTGGATTTGTACCTCGTTTTCTTTCGTCAATAGCGCCTGAAATACAAAAAAAAATAATTAGAAAATAACCAACTATATTAATAAAAATGTCTAAGTCCAGGCTTTTTCCAATCCGTGTTTCTGTCTGTCTGTCTGTCAGTGCTCAGTGTCTCTTCCATTAAACCAGACAAAGCAGAGGTAGCAGAAGCTAGGTGTAATTTGTAAATATTATGCATGCGTTTTTGGAGTTTACTCCTTAAGAATCGATTTTCATATATAAAGCGCCCGGTATGAGAAAAATCCGAGGGGTAAAACCTACTAACAAGTAACGAAATCGTGTCACGTTTTTGGTGCGCACCTTTAGTGCGCAACTTTCTAATTTGGCTGTGAGTGTATTAAGACCATAAAGGTAATATACCTATCGGAATATTATATTATATTATTACATAATTATATTATTATTTAATTATATTTTTATATAATTATATATTATTTTTTTATTATTATTTAATATTATATTCCGATAGGTATATTAACTTTATGATTAAGACGTACATATAGTATGCTGTATAGGCGACTATACCTATATACTATATGTTATTGGGCTTGTTTGTTTCTATCAGTGTCGATGTATTTATATTGCTATTTTTGTTTTAAATATCAATAATTAATTTTGTTATTGTGAAGTTATAATTTTTATCATTATACTGGCTAAAGTGAATTAAAAGTATTTTGAAATAACTATGGCAGAAAGGGGTGTAGATAATATTGCCGGAACATCTGATTTCATACGATATTAATCTTTTTTCAGTTGAATAAACTCTTTTTGCGTAACGTTAGATACTCGTTTTTAAGAGCCCGGGTTACCCTCGAAATTCTCATACATATGTAATACCAAAATCATTTTGTCATACGAAGGTATTTAACATGTTTGAGTTATTTTTTAGCTTAAAATAGTAATTACCTAGGTTCCTGAACAAAAATTAACTTCAAAATATTTAAACACAAAAAAAAATTGTGTGTAATTTTTTTTTTTACTAAATTTACTACTAAATATTTAAACACTAAAAAATATATAAATAAATAGTAAATTTACTACTAAATATTTAAATACTAAAAAATATTTTTTAGAGTTGAAATATTTTGTAGTAAATTTAATATTTATGTTTATATTTTTTAGTGTTTTACTCTATTTTTTATAGTTTGTTCGTTTTATGATGATATGCGTGACACATTATAATTGACAATAGTAGGGAAGTTACTTAAAAAAATTAATCGAATAATTTAAAACTATCGAATCACCTCGTAAAGGAATTGCAATCAAAATTATCGATTTCGTACTGATGTTTCAGAGTGACGCCGGCGATTTAAGATGGCCGCCCTTTTTTATCGATTTGATTTCGATTCAACTGTGTCAATCTCTATTGACATAAGTTCCGTTTCATGCATCTGACATTTTTCAAATATTTTCGTAACAATAATTTTATACTCCTATTTCAAAGTTAATATTTATAATTTTATATCAATAAGTTAGCATTTAGCAACTTTTCATTTTTATTCATTTACAATTACAGGAAACATTTATTTTTGTAGATGGAATATAATTTATTACATTCTGATTTTTTTTGTTTTCTTGTAAAAAAAATCCGTAGCAAGGAATATGAAAACTGTCACCCATATCATCTTAGAACGAACAAACTATAGTGTTTAAATATTTAGTAGTAAATTTAGTAAAAAAAAATTATACACAAAAAAAATTTTTTAGTGTTTAAATATTTTGAAATTAATTTTTGTACAGGGTAGGGTAATTTTAAGCTGAAAAATAACTCAAACATGTTAAATATTTTCGTATGAGAAAATGATTTTGGTATTACGTATGTATGAGAATTTCGAGGGTAACCCGGGCTCTTAAGGAGTAAACTCCAGTCGTGCGTCGGAGCTGACACACTTTTTTTTTCTAATTATTTCAGTTGGTCAGCCAAAAATTTGTGCTGATCGACAAAGATTTATTCGAATTCTTTTCTTCATACAAATAATTGAAGACGTGAATGGAAGAACCTGGTAAGCAAGCAGCAGTTGAAAATCGCCTTTTTTGCATAGCGTTGAGGCTTTAGGGCCGGAAAATCATTTGAAATAAAAAGACTGTGGATTTTATGTGTAGCCAGTACTAGGCAGATGTACATTTTTTTAATATAAAATAAGGGGGCAAACGAGCAAACGGCTCACCAGATGAAAAGCAACTTCCGTCGCCCATGGACACTCGCAGCATCAGAAGAGCTGCAGGTGCGTTGCCGGCCTTATAAGAGGAAACAGGGTAATAGGGGATGGTAGAGGAGGGTATGGAAGGGATTAGGTGAGGGTAGGGAAGGGTAGGGAAGGGAAAAGGGTACGGGATTGGGCCTCCAGAGATATGATGAAGTAGAAAAGTTACAAGGTTTGTACAAATTATAATGGAAAAATGAATGTTATTTATATAACGTTAGTAATCTGTTTCTTCCAGTCACGTCTTCTTGTAGTTGAAGTTTAAAGTAATAACTTACAAAAGCCTTGTCGCTGGCAACGCACGCTCGGACGGGCGCGCGTACGCACTCGGCGTACACGTCGCTGTGCGTGAGCCGCCAGACGCACACGCTGCGGTCCAGTAATGCGGTGATACAACACGGGTCTGCCGGCGACCATAACACATTCCTGATAGACTGAGAAAGAAAGAGTATGAGACAAGACTAGATGACGCCCGCCAAAATTCATTTATTGCGCTGGAACCCCGGATAAATAGTATCCTTTCCCGGGTTTCGAAAGTAATTCCATGCCAAATTTCAGAAAAATCGGTTCAGCAGTTTAGGCGTGAAGAGGTAACAAACAGACACTCTTTCGCATTTATAATATTAAGTATGGATAGTCAAAATAAATATATCGAAAAATCTTAACACTCAACAGCTGCCTCACTCTAGAGTCTAGATGTTCGGAAAGGTTTTAATGCAATGCTGATATAAGCTCACAATCTAAGAATTTTGAATTGTTTTGTATACTGAAAGATTTACTATTATGTAATGCTGTTGAATCTAACTGTAAAAACTAAAAAAGAATTGAAGAAAAATAGTGGGCATCAAATACAATTTTGAACAACGTTACAAGTCTTTTATGTAGACGATGTCTTGGACAGAAATTACTATTTATTATATGGTCGTTTTAGCCTCTAGTCACTTTAGAGTGATTACTTATGAACATTAATTTCGGAGTTAACAACTTCATTGAACCACTTAAAATTTAAATCAATCGATAACTGATAAAAAGAATCAACAGGAAAATATTTCACCTCTGGCGATGTCATTGCCGCATAAAATATTCAGGCATTATTGATTCAATGTCAGAACTGTTTACTGCATAGTACTATACTTTGTGCAGCTGTTATTTGCTATAGAGAAATAAAAACGAGCAGTCTTATCAACTGATACGAGGACACCACTTTTTATAGTCTAAACAATCACTCGTAAAAATCATAACACAAGCGTTTTCTCACCCCGACTTTACTTTTTTCAGTGGATCATTACTAATTATAATTATTTGTACTTGATTTATGTATATACTGATATTATTTTGTAAAACTTACCTTCTCATCTTTGCCAAAGATTGAGATATCCTCAGATAATAAATGTTTTTCTGCAGCCGAAGATTGAATATTGCTGCAAATAAAAAAAAAATCAAGATAAGCATCTAAAACCTGTATAATTGTTTATTTATTTATTTGCTATGAACAGCCAACAAAAGTTACAATTATACATACATTATATTGACAAGGGTTAAATATTGACAATGGTTATTGCACTTTTAATTAAAGGCTATTACATCTTGCTATTAAATCGGCTACAAAAATAATAAAAAATGTTAAATGTTAAAAAATGTTAAGATAGTAAAAATTGTTGATAAAATTATACTAAATTAAAATTAAACTAAATTACATTAAATTAAATCAATTAAGTACATTAAATTAAATAAAATTCAAATTTAAAAATATATATTCTAATTTCATTCAAACACAGTCATGCCAAATTACATTAAATTGAAGATAAAAACAATAAAATCTTTGATTAAACTATATTAAAAAACACTATAATTACATACCTACAATCCAGTCTCAGTAAAACTCTAAAAGTGTCAAATGAGCACAAATGAATAGTTCCGTCATCTGTGGCAGCTAAGAAATAAGGCAGGCCGTGAGGAGACACCGAAAGTGATGTTACTGATGACGCTGGAGCTGAAAAATAAAAAAAATAAATACTGGAAATACAATTACTTACTTCAATACCAAGACAGATGGGACCTCTGGCCAAGTGATTTGATAATAATAAATCAATTCCAAAAATCTCGTAAATGGGTGAGGCCGCCAATTTTTGCTGATATGACGCAGAAAAATTTTGCGAAAGAAAGAAAAATGGCGAATATCTACGCTGTTTGTGACGTTGGAAGACCAAAATTGTAGCGAATTTATTTCTCTACGCTATCATAGCGTTGAGAAATATGACGTTGGAGCACCAAAATGATAGCTCTACGCTATCATTTTCATCATAGCGTTGAGAAAATCAAACTTATCTCTGTAAATAATACACAATGTGGTTTTTATTATAGCCCCAAACATGGCGCTTTTGACTACTCACATGATGCATTGATAGTTTTATGTGTTACATTGTGTCACAAAAAAACTTCCTTTGAAAAAACTGTGTACACAGCCCGACTGAGGTTCAAATGTGAACTGTCGAGAAATGGCGGATATTACGAGATTTTCCATAGAATACGTAAAAACTCAGCGTTGCCATCTCCCGATTTTACCTTCCCTAACACCCAACGATAACAATAAATCGGTATTATTGATGACGTTTAAAATGTGGAGTAGAATTGATGTTTCTAACGATTCATTTGATTTTAAAAAGTTTATAAAGAAAGTTATCTTAAAATACTATAAGAATTAGATGAGGTAATAGCCATTTATATAAGTATTCATAACATATCAGATGTATCTTCAAATTTGTCATACTTACTGCTATAGCGACAGTTAAAGTGCACCTCTTCCACGGCGGATTGTATATTTTAAGCTATTTTCTTACCTTTTTATGTTTAATTGTAAATATATTTTTAGACTATTATTGGAACTCAAATAATTCTAATGTATACTTGAGTACTTTGTTTTCTTCGTTAGAATCAGTTTTCGAGCATAAGATAAACACAATACTTTTTAAAATACAAAGGGCGAAAAAATATAATTGCAAAATCAGCAAAAATTGACGGCCTCGCCCAAATATAAAACACTTACTGGCAAGGTCGAATAAATCCACTTTGGCAGCAGAAATTATTCTCGAACAACAAAGAACTTCTCCGCAATTTTTCGCTGTCAAATAGTAAACTCGATTTTTATGATGCATAATTTTCAAATCATGGCAGCTTATTTTGTAATCAAAAACATTTTCCGATAAACTTTTGGACTTTCTCATACTGGCAGCACTGGTCAGCCTGTCAAATTGCTTTGACGTACTCGGTCGGGGTTCCATTTCCAAATTCCTTCCCATTCGTTTAGCGGCCAATCTTTTTTTCGCGCTATTTAAATTAAAAATGGTGTCGTCGATTACTCTTTCGTGAATATGATCACACAAATTCACGATCTTTCTCTTTTCAAGCTTCATCTTTGACCAGTACGCTTTGCCTGGATCATGGACATACTTTTTAGATTTTTCTTGTGTAACATACCATACGGTCAATATTCCCAATCGTTGTAATGCAAACAACTAAAATATTAACAACAATTTAGATATCAATTCATTATTTACGGTTAATAATAAAATTTAATTTAATCTAACATGGATACTCAATACTCGTGCAGCTTATTGTAAGTCTATGCTTTTTAAAAGTCTTATACAGGTATTCTACGTACCTGTCCTAGTATTTTTTGATTGCCAGTATCAGTATCGTTAAATAAATCTTCTAAATATTCTAATGCGACTAAAGAATCAACTTCGTCCTGATGAGAAATGTTAACTGCGCTGGTAGTGAAGGCGCTTGTCAGAAACATGGCCTTACTAGGGTCCTTAAAACATCAAAATTGTTACATTCGTCTAACGAAGATTTTTTAAGAAAGACATCAACTTTACCAAATTTTCTGCTGTGTGAATACTATATTTAGAAATTAAATTGTTTCTTTATTATATTACATAACATAACATGCTTACTTACCGGAGTCAAACTGTTATCCCGATTCTTTAAATTCCATTGTCTATCTCTTTCAGTTTCTGAGAGATTGTCTTCTTCAATTTCGTGAAAATTGTTTGGTTTTACTTCTTCAACATTTTCCGTGGACCAAGTTGGTGTCTCCGTCAAGTCCCATATATGTATTGAACTAGAATAAAGAATTAACATTTGCCTCAGTAAAAAATAGTAAATATTTGGTAACATGTAAATAAATGGAAACAATCTTTACCTGTCTTCTAATGCTCCAATGAAAAACCCGTCAATGGATCCAGGAAACACACCAAGTTTAACATTATCTAGAGCTATCAATACTTTTATTGGTTCGACCATAGTCATACTCAAATCCCACAAACATAAAACACACTTGTTTGCTGTAGCACCACTTGAAATCTTATTATGTATCGTTAAAATGAGATTACTCTTGCTTTTAGAAAAAACAGTTCCTATTACATTGCTATTTTTTAGATAAGAGAATTTATCGTTTCTCAGTTTATCTATTGTCAAAGGTAGATAGCCATTACTGAAAGGGTAAGGTGACTGTTTCAAATTTGACGCATGAGTAGTATCGCTAGTTATACTTAAGACATTAATAACTCTTCTCTCAGTCTTCTTTAAAAACTTTGCCAGACTGTTCATGTTTATATCTTTACATTTCAACTTATTTGTGTACTGTTCATTGGACATTATTTTATCAGATCCTGCACCATCTTTCTGTTCTAAATATATTCTAAGATCATCAGTTTTGTAATCATTATCGTCATTTATTTCGGTTTTATCTTCGTCGAATAAGAAGCTAAACTCTTCTTTATTTTTAGCATTTTCTACACCTTCCCTTAAATTTATACAGACGTCATTTTTAGAAAACTTTACAGGATATTGTGTCCACTTGTTATTATACTCGATTTCTTCAGTTTGAACTTCTGTAGATATACCATCATCATAAGTCTGTACCGCTGTCTGTGTGTAGTTTGATCTACCAAAAGTAGCCATAAACAAATCGTAAGGTATCGGTTTCATTTCGAATAATGAGTACGTTATTTCATGCAATGTCACTAAACTCAGTATGTCCTGTGCTCTTTGTTTTAATCTTTGAAATACACGACGCTTTCGGCGATTATCTCTAGATTTTGTGAAGTCTATGAACAAAGGTCTGAAAATGAGATTTTTGTTAGGTTAGCATCAAACCGTTAAAACATAATATTTGCATGCTCTAACGTTTCAGATATGGGTACAAAGAACTGACCTCTCAAAAACATCAACATGAACCGTCTTCATGCTATGTAGTCCACTGGAGCTGGACATCTCTTGGAACCCTTCATCAGTCAAAGAAGTCTTTTTGTCCGCTTCCTCAGAGGTTTCGGTGATGTAGTCCATTGGTGTTGTTTTGTTTGCAGAACGAGTATCACGTAATTCAAAATGACCTGTATTATGTTTATCTAAATTATTTGCATCATCATTCGGAAACACTTTAACTAAAATAAGCAGATTAGTAAGAAAATCGTAAAATAATGAAAATTATACTATACCAGAATCAAGCATTCGTTCTTCTTTAGAATTTTCTTCAGGTTCATCATCTTGAACATCATCCCCCTCAGACTGAGTAGACTCACTTGCTGCCTCATTTGGTGCACTCTCATACGACTCAAAATCAGATTCGTAACTTTCGAAATCGTCTTCATAGCTCACCTCATCTTCACTCGAATGTTTTTTCTCTTCCTTTAAAATAAAATACTCTTATGAACTGAACTGAACAAGAAGATTGCGTTATTGGATTGCGTAAAAATAAAACCGAAGTTTCTAATGTCCGCAGAAAAATCCATAATTACAATATTATAAATGCCGAAGTGTGTCAGATGTATCTCTGTTACCTCTTCACGCCCAAGCCCCTAACCGCTTAACCGATTTTGCTGCAATTTGGTATAGTGATATTTTAAGTCCCAGGAAGAGACAATGTTATACTTGATATCCCGGAATTTAAGAGGTTCCCGCGCGACAAACAAATTTTGGCGCAACGGAGTTGCGGGTGTCATTTAATGTTATGAACACTTAATACTAATTTTATTACTTATTGTTTAACGTACCTCGTTCAATCCGCTATCCATACCATCCGCGTTCAATTTAACGTAGAAAGCTTTGGGTGCAGCTATTAGTTTTTTTGACAGGTTGGCCATTTCCGAGTTGTTATCCACGATTTCTGGAGTTAAAATCTTGACTTCACCTTCACCCAAAGTTCTCGTTTTCGTTCTTGGTCTTTCATTTGATGGCTCTTCTATCTGTTTACGTTCTTTTATTTTCATTTTAATATTGTCCTTATCATCGACGCTAAGCTTTTCTTCTAATTTTCGCTTTTGAATCGGTGAGTTTACGGTTACATTAATGGGTAAAGATTTCTTTATCTTTTGAGTAGACTCTAATTTTTTAACACTTCTTGTAGGTTTTACCGTATCGAGTTTGCTAACTATCTTTCGTGCGCTAAGAGGCACTGGAGCTGTTGACTGTACACCATCTTTACTTTGTTGTGGAGCCTTGACTACTTTTGGCGCAACGTTTTTAGATACTTTGAGTGTTTTATTTTTATCGTAAATATCAGCGGTCGTCGTCTTTTGCACAAAGTTACGAGGAGTAGAAACAGTGTATATAGATTTTTTATTCGTTTCTGCTATCTTACGTGAACTGACAATATCTTTAGATTTTTCTTTAGTGAGCCCTTTCTTGCCATTGCTTGTGCTATCATTTTTATACTTATCTTTTCTATTACCCGCGTCTATATTTCTTCTCGCGCTATCTGTTGCGCTTGTTTCCGTTGTTTTGTTTAGAGCGACATCCTCCTTTGTTTTATCTTTTGTTCTCCTTTTTTCATCTTTCTTGGCAGTCTGCATTTTTTATTCTTTCATTTCTGGAACATTTGAATAATTTTTGCGTTTAATTAATGCATTAAGCACACATTTCAATTTAGAACTATGGACTATCAGCGTAGTTTTTGGGCAGCATCACGGAAATCATCAATCATCAGGGAAACGGTAACTCGGGTTAAAGATAAATAATAATTTGGATTTTTGGACAATAAGTTGAAATAGGTATTACTACCTAATTACATTACTTAAATGATTAAGCTATTTTTCAGTGGTTTTAGAAAAATACTTTAGCGGCAAACTGAGATATTACGGTAAGTACCTACTTAGATTTTATTATTTTAATCGGTACCTATTTAGAAATTTGGCGCGGTATAATTACGTAGGCGCTTCAGAATAAAGCTGTACTTAATACTTATAATATATATTCTAGTACATATTATGCAAGTAACGGTATTATGTAAGCTCATTTTGGGTAACTTTGAATTGCGGTTTAACTTTGAACAATACAATATTATTGATTATTGTATTGTTCAAAGTTAAACAGCAATTCAAAGTTACCCAAAATGACTGTATATATTATGGATATTATTATGTAGAAGATAAACTACGATAACATGGCGCGCCCCTCCAAAATTCAAAACGTTTGAAGTGCGTGGTCTTGCGCGGTCGGCTAGTTATGATTAGTTGACCAACAAATCTTGGTAATAAGTGACATTAAGTGAAATATTATGAGTACTGTTGATTGGTTGAATACTTACTACAACTCTTTCATAAGGATATGACCACACATTGAAACAGTGATTTGGAGGGGCGCGCCATGTTATCGTAGTTTATCTTCTATAAAATTATATCTCATGTTTAAACTTACCACGTCATTTTATTCAGGTCAATAGGTCAAACCTAGAACTTGAAGTGAAACAAGATTGTTTAAGGAATAATATAAAATTACCTGTGTAAAGTATTAAGAGTAAGTACCTTAAAATTTTATTAATTCTACAAAAAGGTAATACGTACTTTATAAAAGTAGTAAAATAAAAACTTGACATCTACCTACACAAAGTACAGAACAAAACTGCGTCAAAAAAAGAAAATGTTTAATCCTGGTCGCCATAGTAACCCTAGTTGACATTACGTTTTTTTTAATTAGTAGGTATAACTCAGCTAAAGCAATAAAGTGATACGTCTTCCAACAATTTAACAATTATTATTAGATTACAAAGATCTCTAAATTGTTAGATCATAATTCTTAATAGTACCTAACATATTTAATATTTTATAGATAAATACTCTATACACTATTAATAGATACCTCTCGACAGCTGGCATGGTGAAAATTATGGTAGGTACATACTTCCAAATCAGGATTTAATTTAAAAGTCCTTCATTTTGATCTTGTGGGCAAAGGCGGCAGCCCTACACAGGGAAAATTAAAAGAAACTTTAAAAATTCTGTACTTTATTGAGGGTTGTACATTCAGGTTCTGGTTTTTAGTGAAAAGAAAAAATAAATGTACAAAGAACTATGTCTTTGTCACATAAGTAAGGTAAACTGCAATAAAATTATTACTTCAGAGGTAACATACTTTGTTTAATTTAAATTTAATACTTAATTAACGATAAATAATTAATACAATACGATCGGACGTATTTAATAAATACAAAACAAAAATAGGCACGAAATCCTCCGCGCAGCTACAGCTCCTCCCACACATGACGGCTCGAATCAAATTTAATACAAATTTGGAATCAAATGTGGCGGGAGCTAGTTTACATGCCGGCGACGATGGACGCGGGGTCCTCCACGCCCTCCTTGATCTTCCGGAGGAAGAGCACCGCCTCACGGCCGTCTATGAGCCTGTGGTCGTAGGTGAGCGCGATGTACATCATGGGTCGGATCACCACCTGCCCGTTGAGCGCGATCGGCCGCTCGAAGATGCCGTGCATGCCCAGGATGCCGGACTGCGGCGGGTTGATGATGGGCGTGCCCATCAGCGAGCCGAACACGCCGCCGTTGCTTATCGTGAAGGTGCCGCCGTCCATCTCCTCGATGGTGAGCTTGCCGGTCCGCGCCTTCTCCGCGAGACCGGCGATGGTGAGCTCGATGTCGGCGTAGGTCATGTCGTGCACGTTCCGCACCACTGGCACCACCAGCCCCTTAGGCGTCGCCACCGCCACGGAGATGTCCACGTAGTCCCGGTACACGATCTCGGTGCCGTCGATGACAGCGTTTACGACTGGCTGGTCCATCAGCGCGTTGGCGGCCGCCTTCACGAAGGGCGACATGAGGCCGAGCTTGACGCCGTATTTCTTGGTGAACGCGTCGAGGTACTTCTTCCGGAACGCCATGATGTGCGACATGTCGATCTCGTTGAAGGTGGTCAGCAGCGCGTTGGTGTTCTGGGCCTCTTTGAGCCGTTCGGCGATGCGCAGGCGCATGCGGTTCATCTTGACGCGCTGCTCGCTCCTGGTGCCGACGATCTCCTTGCTGTAGTCCGCCGGGGGCACCTTCACGGACGCGGTGTCGATCGCCTGCGCGTGCCTGATGGCCGCCACGGGGATGGAGGCGGCGGGGGCGGCGGCCGGCCGGGGGGCGGCCCGCGGCGGGGGCGGCGGCGGCGGCGGGGGCGCGGCGGCGGCCGGCGGGGGCGGTGGGGGAGGTGCCGCCGCGGTCTTAGGCGGCGGCGACGGCGGCGGCGGGGGCGGCGCCTCGGTCTTGGGCGCCTCGGCCGCCGGGGCCGCGGCCTTCTTGGGTGCGCCCGCAGTGATCTCCAGCCTGAACAGCTTCTGTCCCGCCTTCACGGTCTCGCCGTCCTTCACGTACAGCTCCTTAATGATGCCGTTGTCGGGCGCCATGACGGGGATGGCGGTCTTGTCGGTCTCGATCTCCAGCACGACCTCGTCGGCGGCGACGGCGTCGCCGACTTTCTTGTCGAGTTTAACGTCGCCCTCTGACACGGAGTCGGGGAAGCCCGGAGTCATGACGTCCTGCTCGGCGTACAGCGGGTTGCTGAAGTGGATGGACGCGACCTGGTTGCTGGCGCCGAGTATTCTGGGCTTGACGAGGCGTGCTCCCTGAGGTAGAACGCAGACCTTGGGCACCTCCGATGACCTGAACCGGAGGCCCTGGCCCTGCCTCCGGTATATAGTCTGCAAGTGCTTCGAACAGCGTCGCAGCATGGTGGAATTGTTAGCCCTGAAATTAGAAAAAAAAAATATATATTAAATTACAACTTTGTTTAATATACGTAATTTGCCTTCATTTTGCAATTTATTTTAAATTGCCTAATATTTGATAGTTACTATGGTCAGGGACAACTGGTAACCACCTATAAATCTTGATAGTAATAGATATCCTGTTGTGAATACAATTATTATCATATCATAGTGAACAAAAGTTATGTCATATCATTCCAATAAAAATGTTGACAAAACAAAATGATAAATTCTTATCATCCAGTATCTTATAAATCTGTGCAAAATCATGGGTCCCTGATTTTTCAGCATTACATATTTGCAACAACTTTTTCTTACTGTGTGTTAAAAATAAATATAATCTTATATTGTGTGCCTTTTAACTTAAAATTTTCATGTGTATAAAAACGAGCAGACGCATCACCTGATCGGAGACAACTACCTAGTATTTAAAATGTCTGACACTAGACATCTGGTAACTTCATTGACACAACTAAACAAGAATTCATTTATGTTTTCTACAAAGCCAATCAATTTCAATTTTTGCTCTATACTTTTACCGCTAACATTTTGACAAAAAGTCAATTGATAAAATTTATCAATTGACTTTTTGTCAAAATGTTAATTTAATTAAGACTTTTTGATGAACATGATTTAGATATTATGTCACATTTTGGTGACTGTGCTTATTATTTAGACTTGTAGATTGTTGCCTGTTGTCCTTGCTACATATTACAACGCACATTACATAATCAGCCACACCCATTTCAGGTCATTAACATTATTGCACTTATCACAATATTATGTTCTGCATTTTGTAATAATTATTAACACAGTTTGAGCACTGTCTCTAAATTTATTTAATGAGAAGCTAATTTAAATACAGTTTACATTCTTATAGCAATACAACATGCTGATTTTTAACCGACTTCCAAAAACGAGGAGGTTATATGTTCGGCTGTGGTTTTTTTATGTATGTTTTATAACAATAACTCCGCCGTTTGTGAACCGATTTTGTAAATTTTTGTTTTGTTGTATAGAGTATTACTCCAATTTGGTACCATGTTCAGAAAAGCGGTGACCTGATGATGGGATCCATGAGTAATCGAGAGAACTCCTCAAAATTCAAATGGAAACATATGGTTTTTTTGGTTTCATATGAAATATTCCAGGCACATGTTACCAAAAAGTAAGATTTTGCACCAGGATACACCATGGTTTGAAGGTGGTGACCTTACTCCTTACTCCTTACTCCTTATTCCGGCGTTGTCTTAAGAACTGAAAGCATATACTACTGTACAAATTTTATTAATCATCATCATCATCACCACCATTCCACCATACATCCATGAGCAATCGAGAGAACTTGTCAAAATTTATATGGAAACATAATATAGTGATTTTGATTTTATGAGAAATATCCTAAACATATGCTACCAAAAAGCAAGATTTTGCAATTAGGTATACCATGGTTCCGAAGGTGCTAAGAGAACTCCGGATTCCTTATAAATACAAGTTTGGGGGTTACGGACTTGGTTTAAGAACTAAAAGCATATGCTACTATGCATGTTACATTCATCATCATCATCATCACTACCACCAGTCACCACACCATGAACTGATCGTAAATCCTTAATGTTTGCCTGTCGAAATAGAAAATTATTTTTTAAGTAAGTACAGAGGTAAATGCGGGTCGTGTATAGTAGAATATACGATTGGTGTATAGTAGATTATATATAATTGGAATCTCGGAATCGGCTCCCGATTTTATGATATATGTTTTAAGATAATAGTAACACATATTTTTGTTAAATGACATCTACCTAGCTTGAAAGATAAGGGTGGGTTTCCACTGATGCGGAGCGGGGCAGAAAGGAGCTTAGCATCCACGTCAGTAGAAACCCACCCTAAACATCACAAGTCTAGCAAGATAATTTTTGAGTTCTCTATGCAGTTTGCCTACTGGGACAAATTATAAGATAAGTAGTTCTTTTTGGTGGGTATTTAGCTTAAAGATATATTTTCACTTCTTTTTAAGGTTTTACATCAGTAACAGAACTTTAATCTTTACTCTGCGAGTACTAGAGGTATAGGACTGAAGTAGTTGAGACCTATAAATCCAAATTGGTTATAAATTTAGCAAGTATATTCAGAATTATAGTTAAGTGTTGTACGTAAATATTTATTTACATATAATTCAAGGGTAAAGGCACGCAATATTTAGGTTTAACTTAATTTCAATGGCCTAAAGGGCCACATACTTTGAATAACATTACTGAACGATTTATTGGTATAACGATGGTACGATTTATTTTAATTAATTCAACTATATGTGCATAGTAATTATTGAACATGCATAACTGTGTACCTATGAAGGCTTATATATATTTTTGTTCAACTCTGAAGTCTTGCTTCTACAGTTCATAAAATATAATGTCTTTGTTTTAGTGTCATAAAACCAGGTAAGTAACAACAAAATTGATAAACTGAGGTATTTAAGGATTTATATGTATACAAAAATATTCAACAAGTGCTCTTAGAAAAAAGTTGTTAAAGTACAGAATATATAGAATAAGCGATTAGTTGATTACAAATCGTGTTAATAGGGTCTACATAGGCGGCCAAAAATTAAGGTTAGTAGTGAGTGAAGTAAAATAATAACGTGATAAAAAGCATTCCCTTACCTTTGCTGTGGTAAACAATCGCTAACAGTGAACTGATAAGTTATTTTCAGACAAAAATGTTACATAAGCTCGAGCCTCATGACAAGTTTTACAGTGTGAGAAACGAGACTATCGATTTTGGAAGGTTATTCAAAGCATAGCTAACCAGGCTGCACATATATAGCACAAACTAATACTTCACTTTAATTTTTAACGCTGCTTTCTTCACTTTTAGTAATGAGGTCCCAAGATCTACATTAAAATTCAATTTGGTGGAGCGTTTAGTTTTTGACAATCGAGTATCGACACTTAGAGTTCAGAATTTGTTGGCGGCTCCTGTCATGTGGTTTTTGTGACGTTCAATTGACGTTTCGTCATAAAATAAATATAGGTTTGAAAAAAAATTCTTTATAAATATATAATAAATAAATATTATTATGTTTCCTGAATATTTTTTAACAAATTTTGGATTCGTCTTTTTATCAACATCTATAGTTTGTGCGTTTTAAGATGATATGGGTGACAGTTCTCATATTCCTTGCGACGGTTTTTTTTTACAAGAAAACAAAAAAAACAAAATGTTATAAATTAAATTCCATCTATAAAAACAAATGTTTCCTATAATTTTAAATGAATAAAAATTAAAAGTTGCTAAATGCTAACTTATTAATATAAAATTATAAATATTAACTGTGAAATAGGAGTATAAAATTATTGTTACGAAAATATTTGAAAAATGTCAGATGCATGAAACGGAACTTATGCCAATAGAGATTTGACACTGTTGAATCGAAATCAAATCGATAAAAAGGGCGGCCATCTTAAATCGCCGGCGCCATTGCAACGTCGGTACGAAATCGATAATTTCGATTACAATTCCTTTACGAAGTGATTCGATATCTTTAAATTATCGATTAATTTTTTTAGGTAACTTCCCTATTATTGTCAATTATTATGTGTCACCCATATCATCACAGGCTACACGGTCAAATTCTCATCAATCTGATCCATCAATCTGATTGACGGAATATTGATGGTTATAAAAAGTTCATATTAAAAATACGATCAATTTACCGAGTCGTACACGATCAAATTTTCGTCAATCAGTACCAGATTGATGAATTAGATTGATGAAAAATTGACCGTGTAGCCGCTGACTTAGAACGCACATACAAACTCTACGAATAATAAAACCTAAGGTTTCCTTAGGTTTCCTCCCATACTAATACAGTTTTAAATTTGGTTTCATTCGAACTGTCATGTAACGTCAGCCTTTATACCGCTCAAGGTCACCTAAATATTGCAAATGTATAAAAAGTGAACCTAAGGTACACTTTTTTGACAAGTATTTTGGAGCATGTTTTTTGACGGAGTTACTTCCTTAGTTTTTATTATTCGTAGTACAAACTATAATAATTTAGAATTTCTAAATTTGGAAACAGAGGCATCTATCGGCAACTAAAAGAACAAGTTAAGTAGTTATTTGGCACTTTAAAGTTTACTATTTCCTAATATAGATGACGCACTCCACCAGTTTTTTTAAACAAACGCGAATTTCGCGTCGTGGGCCGTGGCCATAGTATAATTAGGTGATGCTACAACAGCAGCATGCAAATATTTACTGTTTATCTACATCTTACTGGTTGTCGCTATTAAAATGAGCCCAAACACGAAACCTCTGCTCTAATGTTGGTGAGGAGTTGGGTATCCTATTGATTACCAGGTGATGCTGCAGCACCAGGTCAATTTTCCATTAATGTGTATAGTATATTCATAAGTGTCACGAACCAGAATGCAAAATATAAAACCCATCAAACGACTGCAAGTTGCTAATCGTCCTATCACGAACCAGATAAACCGTGATATTTCAGCAATGAGCAGGCTGATGATGATGAACTATAGCTAAGAACACTCCCGATCATGTCAGCTTTCAAACAAAAAAAAAACTAGATCAAAATCGGTCCACCCGTTTGGATGCTACTATGCCACAGACAGACACACAGACAGACAGACAGACACGTCAAACTTATAACACCCCTCTTTTTGGTCGGGGGTTAAAATACTTCGAAACAGGATTTTGAAAAAAGGAAACAAGTGTTTTTTACTACTGTAGTTAACTTTAATTTGATAAACATAAGTGAAACTCTCCTTAAACTAAAGTTAAATTAAATAATCATTAAATATTATGTTGCCGTAAGTAGTGCCGTAAGTATCGTAGATTCCTATTCATTGTCTCGTTGTATTTCCGTCAGTCACGCGATGTACCGAAATAGCTGCGAGGTAACCCAGACACCCAGACACCCAGTGCGCTACTACCGCTTCTGAGTCTGAACTTGGCCAGGTAAAGGTCAAGAATACTGCCGGTATGTCTTGATTATGATGACTCTGCAACTATTTCTGAGTTTTTTTTACAGTTTAACGTCTCCATGTGGCATGCCGTAGTTGATACGTTAACAGCAGTCTCACGTTAACTAATCAAAAGTCCTAGTAAAAAGATGCTGACAATAGTGGAGTTTCCAGAGCGTAAAAATCGTGCGAACCTCCGATTTTTGCAACAGTGGATGAAAATTGAAAAGAAAAAAAGTAATGTGTAGCTGATAACATAAATAATAAAGTTTACCTATTGAAAAGTTGTGCTTTTGATTTTTAATTTATTCTCTTCCACAGTCCACTTCAAGTAAACTCATAAACTTTAAAATTTTGAAGAAAATTTATATATTTCTTTCTTTTAAATATATAGCAAAATAATAAAATATATAATTATTTTTTTGATTTGTATCGTTGCTTATATTCCAAAGAAAGTAAAAAAGTTGAAAAAATGTATAATTTAGATTTAGAATTAATATTTTTGTATGTAGAAGAGCATACCTCCAAATGTGCTTGTTGTGTGCCTCGCCAGGTAAATGGCGTTCCTATTTTTCTTTGGCTTTAAATAGGAAGTTTAAATTTATTTTTTAGGCTTAACAAAGCCTTCTATTTCTTAATGTGTATAACATTTTAGCTCTTACTTTATTAAATTTTCTGAAAATGTAGCACAAACTTTTCACTGATATTTCGAAGAAAATCTGTATTTTATTTCTTTTGGTTAGGTTTTTACGGAATAAAATTGATTTTTTATTATTTTTTTTTCATCAATTATATTTGCTAAAATATACTTAAAGGAAAAAAAATACATATTAGGTTAAGAACTGATATTTTTTTTTCAGGTAAGCATTTTCCAAACATAAGTAGGTCGCAGCATGCGTCTTTAGTATGTACGTGAGATTTGTAGCGCCCAATTTTTTTTCTGGCTTTAAGTAGGAAGTTTAAATACATTTCAAAGACTAGAAAAAGTCTTTCATTTGTCGATGCATTTAATGTTATAGCTCTCACTTAAGTAAATTCTCAACAAATATAGAAAAATATTTTCGTTCTATTTTACACATTTTTGGAGATATTTAAACGTTTTTAAGCACTTAAAAGTTATCATTTCTCTAAAAATTAAATAGGTACGCACAACAAGTAAGCTTAACACCTTTTTCTTTACAACCCTTAAATCCACCCAAACCCTTTTATTTGGTTACCACGAGCGTTAATCTCTAAAAACTTTGCAAAAACCTTATAGTTTTTTTTTTAAATTGTGTATTTAGTTAATTTTCAACGTAAACAATCGGATAAGAGTCATTAAATAACAGGAACAAGAAAAAAAATATTTTTCTGGACCTGTTTTATATGGTGAAATATTAATTTTTAATTATGTAACTAAAAAATTAAAAGCACAAAAAAAATTTTGGTAAACTTTGCAAGTTATAGTGTAAAAAAGAGAATGACACCTCAAAAACAAAAATCCATTCACTATTACAATTTTCGGAGGTTAAAACCTCTGGCGACGACTACAAAAAAAAATAGAAATCTGGCATTACTCATTAGTGCAATATATAATTATAAGCAAAGAGGATGTAAACTGTATACTACGTAACAAGAGGTCGGACTTAGAAGAAAAAAAATAAACATCCGTTATTTTTTTTAATTTGAAACTAAACTAGAAAATTTTAAGTGTAAAACCTTTCACTCTAAACATACCAAAAATTTAAAAAAAAAAGAAATGAGCTCAAATAAATGTTTTATTTCAATAAAAAATATTGTACATAGCTAAATAAATAGGCTAATAAGGTAAATTAAACAATAATCCTTCAGGCCCCGCGCGAGCACCGGTGATCGCGACACTAATAGAATACAATAGCAATTCCTGGAAATTCCGACTGAAGTATTAAAACAGATTTAATCCACAAGCTTTTGTTGATTTCTATTAATAATATTACAGTACAGTTTTATGTATTTTATTTATAATTAATATAATAGAATAGCTGTCTATGCCACTCTACTAACTACTTGATTGGATAATACAGTAAACTCTATATAGGGAGGGGATTAAAGCTGCGCGTCCACCAGGTCGGAATCGGGACGTACGGTGCAGACGGCGCGTCGTGTAGTCATAATATATTTGTCAGGCGCAGAATGACGTTCCAGTAATTCTAGTGCAGTTCACAGTAGTCAATACCATAAATAGTAAAGCAACAAATCCGTCCGCTGCGTACCTACGCTCCGATTCCGATCCAGTGGACGCGCACCTTTATACATACACACTTAAGTATCATTACTTTGTTTTGTTACACCCTGTATACGACAGCTGAAATCTATCGCGTGGGCTCAGGCCAGCTGCATACCACCTCACGTCTTGATCAGAGGATTTTTTCTTGGTGGCCGTACCACTCATAATCCCATACCTTCCTTCTCCTCCTAAAATCTCCATAACAGCTATTGCTTGCAGACTAAAATGTTGCAAACTAGTATAGAGACCTAAATCTGAAATTAATGAAACATTTTTCATTTACTACACTTCCATACAGTTTACATAAATTATTAAGTATACTTATCAACCTTATGTATTATTACAATAAAACAATATACACATTTTAACATTTTCCAAATTAACTGCATACTGATATACATTATAATATTTTCTATGAAATAATAATCTATCTTTTTCATATTAATATAGTTTAAGTTGTAAAACGTTCATGGTTGTAAATTATTGTACAAATATGCAAATAATACTACGACACACTTTGTATTAGAACATGGTATGACATAGTTATGTTTTGCTTCAATTTATCAATTTACGGTTACATTTACATTTTACAATGGCTTACCTTTCGGTTTTCATTAATTAATCCACTCAATTTACAATTTTTGTATGAGTTGCTACAAAATAATTTTCACAAAATGAAAATCGAACTTTGAATTTTAAACTCCTTCTTCGTCTTTTTTCTGATGTAGTTTATATTCTCTATGGTCTTTTTTATCAGCCAATCACAGTCGACCTTGCACAGATTATTGGATTAAGTTTAGTAGCTACGTTTAAATTTGGAACCCAATTTTTTTTTGTTCGGGAATTTCGTCCACCTGATTATAAGTGCTAATTTTAAAATCGCGATTTGTACCTGTTATAATAATTAAGGTAAGTATAATTATTTTTGTTAGGGGGCGTCTACAAATTATGTGAAGTGTTTAAGGTACCTATTTTTTACCTTAGGTAACAATAATAATTATCACCTATTGTTATAACTTATAACACTTATAACTTATATTAAGGTTGGTCGCTTCGTACATACAATAACAGAAACTTTCGCTTTCTAAAAAGACCTAATAAATGAACACTACGCTCTTAGCAAAAGCCGGAGTCCGAACAATATTCTAGTAAAGTCTACGAGCGACCAAACTATACTTATACTACTGAATACTAGTAATTCTTTTAGCCTTAAATTACTATAACCACTTATTGATTTTACTAAACTCTCCTGTCTAGATAGCCTTATTTTACCAAGTGTGATAACAATCCTCAGACGGAATGTCACGGGGTCACGGGTACGTTTAAATGGCGGACGAACGCGAGCACGCCTCGCCATGTTGGGCAAAATGGCACAGATGCACCAGATCATGAGTTAAAATATGTCTTCAAGACTTTGATTTAATAGCCTTTACTATCTACTTTGATGGTGCCTACTAAAATGCCTCCCGCATCGGTTTCGGTGATGGTGCTCGGTTTCAAACTAGGCTAATTAGATTTTATGGTGCATTTGCACAGGAGCATTCGCTTCCTAGTTCCTTTACTCTCATAAGTCAGTGGGACAGAATGAGCGACCAGTGAGAGATCATGCGCAGGTACGACTTTTTAAGGCCCGTTTATATAGTACATAAGAGTTAAGATGCGACCCGCCGCGGTATCACGTATCTTGCGAGAGCAATTTTTCATATATTGCCGTAATCGTGCATTAAACTATGTTAATATTTTAACACATTGTATAAAATTCTATCATTAAGACACTGGCCAGGCGGATTTTTAAAATGTTGTATATTTATCGAGTTATTAAGAAAAAACTAACCTGGCGATGATTCCGCATCGTCCTTTTTCGCCTGGCATATGAAAGACAGGCGTGAGTGTAAGGAGAGAAGGACGATGTTTGATTTTTTGAATTTTTTTGCGTTAGTTTTACTGCTTTGATTTACTGCGCGACCAAGATATCATCAAGTGGCACATTGCGCCTTTGTTTTGAATTTGAAATAGTATGGCAGCGCAGCAACGCTAGTTGCGTTGCGAGCCGTGTGGCCGCATAGCGTAAAAATTCGAAAAGAGGCGCGCGAATTTTAAAATTATAAAACCCAGGACAACCCAGGACGCTGCTTAAAAACTATTCAGGACGTCCCAGGACACTACAAAAACCAGGACATGTCCTGGGAAAACAGGACGGTTGGCAACCCTATCCTAAACAAACTTGAAAACAACGCGGGAATCGAACCCACGATCGTTTCGCTTCAAACGAAACGCTATAACAGTGGCCAGTGCTCAAGACAATAATTTTTTAAATCGAATTAGTACTTGAATAACAGAGTTTGTTTGTAGAGATATTTATAAGGCTCCATACTATAGAGATGTAGTGTTGACCACACGAAGAACCAGACATTCTATGTGGGAAAATGTACGTACTTATTTGCTCTATGTACGCGTGCGGAGCCGCGGAAAAAGAGTAGCTTACCACTTTTTCTATACACGTTATGTTACATAGAAATAGTAGATATAAAAATCAATAATATTATGAAACATGTATTAGATAACGCCCGCAACTGTTGCGCCACAATTCGTTTATCGCGCGGGAATCGTACATTTTACGGGATAAAAAGTATCCTTTGTCCTTTCCCGGGATTCAAAGTATCTCCATACTAAACAAGAAAATCGGTTCAGCAGTTTGGGCTTGAAGAGATAAGAGACAGATCTCCGTGAGACAGATAGACACATACCCAACTAGATGACGCCCGCAACTCCGTTGCGCCAAAACTCGTTTATCGCGCGGGAACCGTACATTTTCCCGGAACAAAAAGTATTATATGTCCTTTCCCGGGACTCAAAGCATCTCCATGCCAAATTTCAGCAAAATCGGTTCAGCGGTTTGGGCGTGAAGAGGTAACAGACAGACAGACAAAGAGACAGACAGACAGACAGACACACTTTCGCATTTATAATATTAAGTATGGAAGTATGGATTAATATCCATACTTCCATACTAATATTATAAATGCGAAATAGGCCGTGTTCACACCAAACCGACTGTGAGCCGCCGAATGTGAGCAGGCTCACAGTGAGCCCCAGTGTGAACGTGAAAATATACCGTATCGAATGTCCACGCCTACACCCAGCGTAATAGCGTACCTACTGTCGGTTAGGTGTGAACGAAAATGTGAATATGTATGGAAATACAATAAACCGCGTAACGTTCGCTCACATTCGGCGGCTCACAGTCGGTTTGGTGTGAACACGGCCTTAGTGTGGATGGATTATATTTCAAAGAGGCGCCTATTGCCCCTCCTCATTTCTAGAAGAGAGAAAAGCAATGTTCTTTCACGTCTTATCAGTAGGGAGTTGCGGGCAGAAGCGGTCTCTGTCTGCAACATTGACCCAGTGTTTTGAGCTGCTAGCAAAGTCGGAATACGACATTTGTTATAGTGACTAGTTAAACGTATTCGTAAACAAACGTTTCTCTTGAGCTCATAGTTGAATATTGTTATAATTTTACTTGAAATGTGCTGTCACCACTATGAAAATTGAAACCAACAACGCAAAATGATAATTGGATTGGAAAATAGTTAAATTCACTGCGGGGCTAAAATGATCACATTTAGCAATTCCTCTCAATCAATTCAGCAAATGAATTGTCAAAACTGTCAAACTGACAAATGTCAAATCAGTACAAACTACAAAAATACAGAAATGAATTGCAAGCAGAGTTGCATTTTGCGATTTTAGAAAAATGAATCATATTATGATTCATATCATGATTCTTCAAAGCGACCATTTTAGCCCCGCTGGTCACTGGAAAGCCAGGCGTGGTGTAAAGCTATCTCTCTTTTACGAGGCATAAGTTTTTATGACAAAGTGGAATTTTTAAGTACATACTTTTTTACTTAATAATAATAATTAATATGTATGTTAGTTCTTACGGTATTTATTATAATATGAATGTTTATGTCAGTCTGTAAGGTATTTGCATTATGGGTCTGGATGCCTGAAACAAATAGTAAAATAAATAAATAAAAATAAATAAATAATAGCCGCGACCCATAAAAAATGCTGGGTTTTTATTAACTTTCTTATGCTACACTTTAGTCTTTGACGGTAACATGTTAATCTACATCAATGTAACCTTGTTATCAAACGCCATTTAATAATTACTATCCGCTGATAAAACAATGTTTTGTTTGTTTATAATATTATGTGCGTACATTTTTGCTTAACTTTTTACTAAACGGATATTTTGAATTTTGATGAAAACTTTATAACAAAGATGTCGAGACTCGAGGCGCTTAAAAAACGTGGTACCTACTGCCCAACCTTGGGGCTGGTTGGGACCATTTTGACAGTTTTGGTACACGGTATTGACATGGCCCCCTAGTTTGAAAATCTGTGTAATATTATTATTGTAGAAATTGTAGAAAAAGTAGAGTACTTATTATGTTATTGTAATATTTCCGGTTCATGTATGCTATGCAGGGTACATGTTTTACACAAGATAGCTCTGTAGCAGTAACTATAGGTCTACCAGAATCTGATGGCAATTTTTGACAGCAGATTTTCAAAAAATATCCTTGATCATTGGATAAATTTTTATATTTGCATGTTTAACACAGAATCAGCCGCTATAAGAAGAAAAAAGGATCAAAATGTTTTATTCCAATTACCCCGGTATTGCTAGAGTCAATTCATTTTCTCACTTTTTGCCACCAGATTCTGGTAGACCTATAATTACTATTTAGTAGGCTAGTAGGTAATATATTGTGTCTGTAGTCTGTAGTTTACCCACAATTGTGTGTCTGTCTGTTCGTCTGTCACATTTGGGATGTGTTTCGTCACCATAGCAACGTGTGATTGATGGTGAATTAAACAGCAGACGGGCAATTGTCTGGTGGCTGATGTCGGATCGAAAACAATCAATATTCATTGTGCGCTATTGGTGTTGCCCGACGACCGTTTTAGCAATTCCCAGCAACGCACTTGCGACTCCTCAGCCACGGCATCCACGTCATCTGAGGGCACATCTCTTATGCCAAAGTACTGGATTGTTTTCACGCTACCGGCGCGCGGCGGCACTAGCATAGACAGTAAACAAAAAGTTTTGTCCGACGTTTGACAACGTTTCTATTAACATTCTGATATGAAGTGTGCAACATATCAGATTTTGGTCAGATTATTTACTGTATGTGCTATTAGCGCCCTCTAGCTGCTCCGACTTTTGCGTAATATTCCCTATGGAGATTTTGCACAAAAAATTGTCACAAGCTCACGACCATGACGCTAGCTTTTTCGTAGTTCTTGCAATATCTATTAATCTATTAATTACTATCTATTATTTAAACCCGCCTGTTACTTTAAACATCTTTGTATCTATGGAAATATGTAGGTACTTAAATTAAATAGCTACTTGCATGCTAAATGCATAAATTACGTAATTATACTAACTTTCTCAAGAAAACCTCAAGTTCTTTAAACCATTAAACTAAATAGTATAATGGTGCCACAAAGGCCCTCGAAATTGTCACCATAATGACGGCACAAGTAGCCCGGTCAGCTGCGGCCTGCGCAGGATTCGAGGGCTCGGCAAATATAGGGCTACCTGGGCGGCCCTTCAACGTACAGGGTGTGACGGTAAGTTACATTTCGGGTAAGTAGTCCAGAATTTGTGTTGCCCCTGACTCCGCACATCGTCTTTCGCTTGAGAGCCGTATTGATATTGTCGAAATATAAACATTCCTATATCCTTTCCCAGTGGGTACTCAAAGTTATTGCACTACATAGCGTACAAAGCGTTTGCCATTAATTAATTATTTATTGATAGTTTTAGAGACGTCGAAGGAGGAGGAGAATACCAGACAAAGTGTTATAGCATGTTAATAACGAATAATTATATTAGTTAATTGTTATGTAGCTTATTTAAAAGCTACAGACACTTTTCCCACGTGCCCGAACAAAACTTATTTTAAATCAACTTTTAACCTTCTTAACTTACATCAAAAATCCCAGATTTTAACCAAATATTCATTCCTAACAAGTATCACGCTGTATTCGGCATGACAGTGCTAGTCATTTCGCCACCCCACACAAAAGCTCGTGAGAAGGTGTCAATTCTTTAATAATAATTACCTGCGCCCGTCCACAGCAACCTTTAGTAAAAAAACGACCACGAAATATTTACGAAAAGGAGGGTTCCGTGTGAGATTTATTTATAAGAGCTATAGTCACGTAAAGTATACTAGGTAAGTCACGCTAATTGTTCAGACTAGCTAAGCACGAGTGTTTTTAAATAGCGCCTTACTTCCAAATCAGTTTTCAAACTTCCTACTCTCGTAGTGGATCACCAGAAATATAATGTGTCCTTGACACACACATTGGGCACTATCAAAAGATTCATGTTGATGCTCGGTAGGTTTCAATGTAACCGGCCATTGTCAGTAAAATCGGTGTCGGTAATCCCTTTGATAACCTAATCCTGACTTTGCCAATATTTGTTGATAAAAAAAACTGGCAAATAAAGTCGCGAAAGTCGAAACACATCAGCTAGTCTGTAGAAAAATTATTAGTGCTTCTCTTCTACGAAAGCAAAATCCGTAATGTTTAGACATTACCATAGGAAATCGATTCAACACACTCGGGGGGAACTCTAGTTTACTGGCAAAAGACGCCGCGGGAAAAAGAAAAAAAAAAAACAAAAATGGCGGGCGCAGTCAAGTGGAAGCATTGATTGTGTTTGAAAGAGATCGGGGATCTTTGTCTGTTTTATGAATTACCCTACGAAATTGTTACACATTTCATTTAAATTGCTTTTTTGTGTCACTTTATTGTTACGTACATAATTATTATTATTAACTCATTATACAAATAATGCACTATTTTGTTCGCTCTGCAATGAAAATGAAGTTTCTTCCGTGGAGAGTATCTTTGGCGCCAAAATGTGTTACTGGGTGCGGCCCCGTGGAAACCTGAGCCTTCAAAAATTAAATGTGCAGAATATAGAGCATAAACATTAAACAATAAATAATTTGTTAGGTACTGCATTAAAGTGCTGTGGGAGAGCCTATGCTTCGGTACGAATGGGCTCGACCGGAGAAATATCACGGGCTCATCGAAAAACGGGGCGAAACAGCGCTTGCGCTGTGTTTCGCCGAGTGAGTGAGTTTACCGGAGGCCCAATCCTATTCCCTACCTACCTTATTCCCTTCCCTACCCTCCCCTATCCTATTACCCTATTCCCTCTCAAAAGGCCGGCTACGCACCTGCAGCTTTTCTGATGTTGCGAGTATCCATGGGCGACGGAAATTGCTTTCTATCAGGTGACTCGTTTGCTCGTTTGCCCCCTTATTTTATAAAATAAGAACTGCTTACAATTATTATAACTTTTCTCATATTGTTAATATTCCTTTCAAATTTTAAGAACTCTACATGAAACTCGACGACCTTCGTGGCGCAGTGGTGAGCGCGTTGGTAGCTCAAGCCGGTGGTCGCGGGTTCGAGTCCCGCCGACGGAACAAAAAGATAAAAAGTTCCTGGGTCATGGATGTGTATTAAATATGTGTATCATATAATAAAAATCTTAAAATATATGTATAGTATGAAAGTATTAAATATACATATTTCCGTTGTCTGGTACCTGTAACACAAGTCCTTCAGGTACTTACCACGGGGCCAGACTGACGTGGTGTGAAGCGTCCATATATATTATTATTATTATTAAAAATATTTAAGAATAAGTAAAAATAGATCTAGAATCTAGATCGATAAAACTACATAATTAAATCATGTTTATTTAAGTATATTAAACAATTACACGTAGATTTATAAAAGCGTCACATGTTATGTTTATCTGTGTGTTATAAAGCATTACATAATAGCGATTATACAGAAATTGACGTAAACGGATACAATATAGTTTGAGCAAAAATAATAAACACATTTTCGTTCGTAACCACATGAGTCAGGCACAGCTCGCACATCACCGATTCGTAAAAGTTGTAAAATAATAATTATGATAATTATTATTTTACAACTTTTCCGTAATGAATGCTCTGGTTTTCTGAGAACTATCGACTTTAGTCAGATGAAGATGGGTTGGTGCCTGGTGGCTAGCAATAACTTACAATAATTTTAGCGTTTATTACTTGTGTCGTCCACAACATCATTGTGCCAATATTACTTTATCGCGTAGGAACCGTACATTTCTCATCATGAAAAGGAAGAAAAATTTAAGTAATATAATATTATATGAACTCTATCAGCATATTCCTATTTTCTTATGAGCAGCAGCGTAGCGTATGTTATGCAGTAGCCAGTAGGTATGCTTGATATTAATTATAATAATATGACCTTATGGCTTTTATGTAATTATATTATATTATAGTTTAGGACTTTAGGTGAACCTCGTGCGAGTTTCAACACTACTTGAAAAGAGACGGCGGTGGGTAATGAAAGTAAGTTGACTACGTTCCCTGATGCGGCCTCTTCACGAGCAATACAAGCAGTAATACAAGTGTAGTGACTACTGACTAGTGATAGGCATTTGTCTATGATAATTGATACTCTATCATCTGTGTTGTGACTTGTGCATGCAGCATAGCAATCATGTTGACAATCATTGGTTGTCTATGCCCCATCGTGAAGAGGAACCTTAACGTCTCAAATCGTAAAACCTACTGATTACAGGTTGTCTACGGTAAGTCGTGGCAAGTGGCAACAACAGAATGCTATTGTGTGAGGAGGGAGGACAATACCTCATGTAGCTTGTCCAAGCTAGTGATGTGCTAGTAGCAGTGTCGGATTTAAATGTTTATGTGTGTAAGCCACTTTATTTCTACCGACCAATCACCCATGTACGAAATCCGTCGGCCCCATATGGACGTTGCCGCCCTAAGCCGCGGCCTATACGGCCTATGATTCGGGGCTAGCTAATAGTACACAATTACACATTAACGTGATAAAAATCATGAGTCCAATAAAACCGAAACGCTAACAGAATAAACAGAAATAAAACAAATCTATCTGATATTTTCTTTACCGGCACTCTATATTATGTAACTCCGTACCGATTTTCATAAAAATCGGGATGTAAGTTGTAACAGAGAGACACACAGAAACACTTTTAGATTTAGGGTCTCTTTCACCACTTCCTGATAAGGTGCCGGATAGGCTATCCATTGCAATGGGTGGCTTAGGGGGGGCTAATCAAAAGATGTTACGTTCACGGTTAACCTTCATTGAGTGCACTTACTAGCTACTTAGCCTAACTTATATACTAGGGTGGAGCGAAAAAACTTTTTTTTATATTCGTTTCGGCATACCTGTAAAAAGTTGCTGTTACTGCTCACAAATAAACGTACAAAATTCTATTTAAATCATAATAAATTTAGAGGTGCCCCATGAACTTTAGAGAAATTCGAAAAACTTCGTCAAAAACCACCAACTTCTAATATTGCCAAATTAACGCTGATTTACATTATGTGTATTCCGTTACGTTCGTAACTGTTTAAGCTTGAATATTACGAAGATAGATGGGGAGATTGAGGCAGAAGAGGTGATTTCATTGCACTTTTCAATCGTTGTTCGAACGCCATAAAGTGCGCGCTATTAATGTAATTCTGCTTGTGACAAACAGTCATTCTAAGCACTACAATAAACTCCTGCGAGTAATATTTTTAATTTCCTGTTCACTGATTGTTGATAAAATGCTATTTGCGATATAATTTATACCTAGTATTTCTCTTTATTACAGTCATATTATGTCGTCAAAACACGAAAAGAGACATGTTGTCCCGTTTTCTATTATAAAAAATACTTATTTATTAATTAATATCACATTAATATGAATCAAAGCTTGACAAAACAACTAAAGAGCCGACAGTTCATGATATATCCCAAAGACTGGCTACGGAAATTTTACATATCAGGCGAAAAGCGTCGCTTCCAAAAAAAAGAAGTATATTATTTACTTGATTAAAGAACTGCAAGAAAAATGATGATAGGCCGTGTAGATTTAAATACGTCTGTAAAAAATATAAAGAAAATGAAATTACAAGAAAAAAAATCACTGCGTAACAAAGAGATAATGGGTCCAAACCAGACGTCTTATTCGCGTTCTTTGCATGTTGACTTAACAACCGAAAGAACGAGTTCAAGCAATTGTAGCTTCTTCTTGTAGCTTTTACAAGCTAATCAATCGCCATAATAAGTAGCTGCTCAGCCACCCAAGAAAAAGAGATTCAATTTTCCATCATTAGCTCTCGTATGCGATCGTACCTGAGTCTCTGACAGAGCAGCTGCTATTATAGCTTTATCTGCTTCTTTATCTGTGTTAAAAGATGTTGATTGTTGGTATTATTACATCAAAGGATTCTAGTGCTGTCATTGATCGTAAAAAATGCGATGAGAAATAATGAAAAACAGATCAGCACACACGATGTAGATCGCATAAATTATTTTGATGGTAGAAATGGTGGCTGTGATGGTACAATTGTGAATATAGTTTTCAAAGAAGATGTTATTCTTTTTATGGAAGAAGTAATTAACAAACTACTAAAGTAGTTTTCTGTTTCAAATGCCTAATTGTGAAATTAAACAACACTTTAATACCAAACAATCTATTTTTTTCTGATGATCATTCCTTGATGATCAATTTCGATTTTCAATTGGGTTGGGGCACCTCAAAACATCAAGACAAGTAAACTATAATATTTTGTATACAGAATTTACTCATAACAAGGCAACTTTCTATTGCTATGCCATTAAAAAAAATTGAAAAAAAAAATCTTCATACAAAATCGCTCCACCCTATTATTATATACCTAGGGTGGAGGTCACACAAACACACTACACCACAACTTATTTGACAGATGCTCTATTATACTCTATCCGTCAAGTTAAGTTGTGGATAGCCTATCCGGCACTTATCAGGAAGTGGTGAAATAGGCCCAGAATATTAGCAAGGATGTTGGAGCTTGGCTGATGCAGCTTCACCACTCCTGGCTCGCTCTACAATGTACTGTCAGTAAAATCTATCCATACTCAAATGACGGACCCACGTCATTTCGTCGGGTTAATCATACCAAACGAAGACCACACGGGAAGAACAAGGAATGTCAAAAAAGTACAACAGTTTTGTATAGTTTCAAAAAAATCTATATGTATTTCTTTCATTTTAGACTCATTTAAGTGAAATATTGATACAACTTATTATTAATATGTTAACATAATATGCTTTGCCTGTATTTCTAAAACTTGATTTGTTTAAATAAGTTTTAAATTATGGTTCAGAATCCGTTTGCTTGCCATGGACAAACAAATACAAATTGAACTATAACCGATGATTTTACCCAATTCTGATTTTTGTAATTGAATGTTTCCCTAAAAAACTAACAGATGGCATTAAAAAGTCAGTTTCACAAAAAAGGTGACATTCATTGTTTTTCCCGTGTGGTCTTCATTAACATGAATCAACTATTTCTCCGACGGTACATAATATTTCACGTAAATATTTATTGTTTTCCAGACCGTGGAATTCCTTCCGAATATTAGGAGGCAAAAGGTGTGATGACGTCACTAGCGACCGGCCCACGCGTGCCGAATAGTTCAATACCCCGTGCACTGGGTCAGCTGTGCAAAAACTGAGCAATTGTGAGCATTTTTTGTTGGAATATGACTAATAATATGAATAATCCACTCTGATCTATGTCTGTGGTTGCCGATGATTTACTTAAAGGTCCCTCTTCACGTTGGGCTGATGGATAGCCATGATTATCAACCTATCAATACCATGCCCAATCGAAGTCAATGCAGAACCATACACAGATAATGCCTGTACATTTGTCTAACCGCTTGAATTGTAATATACGCTGAATCCAATTCTATCTTTTCAACACAATTCAAAATTCAAAAATCTACAATTTTATTACAGTAATTTACGTCGATCGTAAACGATTAATCATAGTCCATAGTCAATAATATTCAAGAAGATCGTACTCGCCTGTATTTGACCATCAATAGGCTCTATGTCCACACCGTGCACTTTCGTCTTCAATTTTCCTCATCTTCTTTCATTCAACTTTCGTATTGGTACATTCAATCAAACGCATGCCCTTGACGAACAGAAAAAGGCACAGTGTGGACAAAGCTGTTGGCGTTGCGTTCGTTGACGCATTCAATTATTGAATGTGCCAACTAGGGCTGCCACCTCTCCGGGTTTGACCCGGAGTCTACGGGTTTGCATGGTGCATGTCCGGGCTACGGGTTTAAGATCGATATCTCCGTGTCACCGCGCGGATTGCGCGCGCGCATACCGTCCGGCGCGGCGGCCGGGGCCCGGGCGCCGAGTGAGCGGACTTATATGGATACGCATGTACAGCAGGAGGCTCCGCTCCCTGCTGTACATGCGTATGCACTACAATTTACAAACGATGCAAGACAAATGCTCATCTCAATTAGTGCTTCGTAATAATTGCACGCAAACGCGTATTTTTTGTTTTGTTTATAAATATTTCTATCACATATTGTTTTATTAAAATTACCTAGTGTTGTAGCGTTTTGTTTTTGTCATAATGGAAGGAGAATCACAATCGAAAAAAAAGAAGTATGAACTATGAATTTAATTTTCAACAATCGTGGCTAGAAAATGAGAAGTACAGAAAATGGGTGAGAAAAGTTGATGAAAAAAACGCCAATTCACCATATTTTTGTATTTGCCTTAATTCATTAAATACGTACTTTTTAATGCTTAAAACTTAAAAAAATGTTTTATTTTAGTAATTTAAAAACTATATTTCTAAAACCTCCGGGTCTATTTTTTTAAAGGTGGCAGCCCTAGTGCCAACTGCCAATGCGTCGCGGGCATGCCTCACGTTCGCTGTTGACTGCGCTATAACGCATGCCCTTGATGAAAAAAGGGCACAGTATGGATAAAGCTATGGCCAACATGGAAAGGCTGCACAATAAGTTACAAAAGAAAGTTGTCTATTTCATAACTAGTATCAACAAGGTTTCAAAGTGTCGACTGGATTTTCCTTTTGAGGAAATAGGAACTTTCTATGAGGAATCTAGCGTTATAAACTGCCACTCTCTTAGACAAGATGTAACAAAACAAAGTGATATTAATACTTTAGGGCAAGGGTGGCAAACACGCGGCCCACGGGCCACATGCGGTCCGCCGCGCCGTCTGTTACCTCGTGGCCCGCGGAGCCGAGCACTTTTTTTTTTGTTCTAAATTCTAATAGGAAAAATAAGTATCCGATTTTGACGCAGACTTATCTTGCGCGCTACGAGTATACTTAGAATTTGGTAGTGCGGCCCAGGGTAAAATTCTACTTCCGAATTTTGGCCCAATTAGTGTCGAACTCGAAAAGGTTAACCACCCTCGCTTTAGGGTTTAGAACAACTCTGCTGGAGTTGTTTGCTTGTTCTGCTGGAGTAGAGTTTGTGAGCTCAGTGACACGGCCGCTGGAATTGAGCCTAAACGCTGGAATTAAAAAAAAGGCTTCCCGACAAAATCTGTGATTGTGATTTTAATGTGTAATACTAGTGGAACCCTAAGAAATCATTAAAATACTTTAGGGCAGGGGTTCCCAAACTGTGCGCCGCGACGCCCTGGTGCGCCATGAAGAGGCAAGAAGGGCGCCGTGAGTCGATCCTCCATCATAACCCATAACCACAAATATATTATAAAATAAAATTATAATATGAATTATTATACAAAGCAGGTAGATATGACTAAATATTTGTTTATTATTATTTACTTGCTTAACCTAGATATAATTATTACAGGTGTTTATTTATGTATATTCTTGTAATTGCTAGGTAGAGTAGGGCGCCGTGACAAAATATTGACTTGTGAGTGCGCCGCAGGCTGAAAAGTTTGGGAACCCCTGCTTTAGGGTGTTGTGTGTGTGTGTCCCTTATGTAGAGTTCACTGTAATAGTAATAAAAACTCCCACATCGGTGACGGTGGACGGTTTCATTAAAACCAGGAGTATTTTTTTTAGTGCCCAAGTGTGTGCGCAGTACACAAGAGCACTCTCTATTCCTTTACTCTCATAACCCATTGGGACGGAAGACCGACACGACTGGCAAGAGATCAGGCGCAGGACCGACTTTTTACATCTTTTTACATGCCCATCCGACGCATGGATCATCTTACTTGTCAGACAATGAGGTGATCAGCCTGCATTGTCATAACCGAACTTGGAAATAACATGTTTCTAACGCGGGAATCGAACCCACAACCCCCGAGTCAAGAGCCACGCTCTAAACCACTGGACCACGGAGGCGTCACAGAGTTCACTGCGACAAAGTTGCAGCAGTGAATAGTGATAGAGTTTTGGTTACGCTTGTGTAACCGGCAGCTTTGGAATCATGGTGACAGTCATTATCCGCACCATGATTCATGGTCTAACATGTAGCGGGGCCTTTAGAGAAGAAATTATATTTAGGTACCCATAATATTAGACGTAACGTAGCTTAGTACAAGAAATTACTCGTAACGTAGCTGTTTGCTAAACAAACAGTAATCAGTAATAGTAGCTGTAATTTTTGTATAATTAGTAAAATAGTTTTTTGTTATTGATCTTCGATAATAATTTGTTAATTATGTAAATAAGTAGATAACAAACATATTTAGCAAGGATTAGCTCACGCCAACATCTGAGAAAAGTTGTATATTTTAAATAACAAAAAAACTGTTCTTTCACAGGATCAGGAAAAATTGTTTGCATTAATCAAATTGACATTTATAACATTATCACACATTACTATACTGTACTCGGTGAAACATGGCGGTAGCGGTCATTGACTCTCTGTCAAAAACTTGGTGGTGATGGTCCTGGTCCTTCTCGTGGTCTACTTCTTATCTGTGCCAAATAACATAAAAGTTGCTCCAGTAGCTCGCGAGAAAAGCCCTTTCAAATAATTTCCCCCGTTTTTTCCACATTCTCCATTAGTCTTAGCGTGATAAAATATAGCCTATAGCCTTTCTCAATAAATGAGCTATTTAACACTGTAAGAATTTTTCAAATCGGACCAGCAGTTCCTGAGATTAGCGCGTTCAAGTTAGCCCTTACAAATAATTTTCCCCTTTTTTTCCACATTTTCCTCTATTTCTTCGGTTCTATTAGTCTTAGCGTGATAAAATATAATAGCTTTCCTCGATAAATGGGTTATCTTACACTGAAAGAATTATCAAAATCCGTTGCGTAGTTTTAAAGATTAAAGGGAACAAAGGGACATGAGGGAAAAGCCACTTTATTTTATAATATGTATAGATTATATAATGTTAATTTGGTGTGCAATAAAGAGTTATTATTATTATTAAATGAAGATTTGACATAAGCCCCATACATTATCTGTCAAACTCTTCATTAAATTCAAGTTAAAATCATTAAATAGTCTGAGTGCGGCCGTTAGTCTCTAGTCTCTACTCTCTAGTCTCTACCACAATGTTCTACGAAGTACAGACATAATACAAATACCGTTACATGATAAGCACCAGACTGATACGTATTATAATAATTAGCGATCTCGAATCGCCACATTTTAAATTACGCCTGAGAAAAAGTCGCGGGCGAAAGTTTGCCGTTCTGTAAGAAATGTAGCCCAAGAGCTGACGGCTAGAGTAGTTGCTACTTACTAGCCTTGTTAAAACTTATTAGTATAATTAATGCCAATAATTGAAATAAATTGTAGGTTTAATTCACGTTTATCCATACTAATATTATAAATGCGAAAGTGTGTCTGTCTGTCTGGTACCTCTTCAAGCCCAAACTGCTGAATCGATTTTGCTGAAATTTGGTATGGAGATACCTTGAGTCCCGGGAAAGGACATAGGATACTTTTCATCCCGGAAAAATGTACGGTTCCCGCGCGATAAACTAATTTTGGCGCAACGGAGTTGCGAGCGTCATCTAGTATTGTGTACGTGATTACGCAATTTAGAAAATTAGAAGAACCATACACGGTTATTCCTTTTTAACGGGCAAAACACTCAAGCAATCCAGCCTAAGTCATCTAGCAACCCCGGATGTTCCTTTCACCTTCACTTTACATCCGATTCCTGGCCAGGGAACGCAACATCTATCTTCAAAAACGTCATAATTTTATATTTTACTTTTATCTAACATCTAAATATACAGTCCGCAAAGCAATAAGTTTTTTTTTTTTTTTTTTTTTTCGAAAGGGTCTAAGCTACTGGTCTGGTTAAGACCATGGTAGTTTAATCGTGGCTATAACTAGTCTGTTGCTAGTTGGTTTGGAGATAAACAATGAGGAGGCCTGGCCCCCTCCCCTAAAGTCACACGTGTGACATTCTAATCGGGCAATATTGGGGAGAGCTACGAAAATAAGCTATTTTCATCTGACGTGGGGACACGGATCCCCCCTGCTCTTAAGGGGTCCGACCCCTTACTCACTCTCTGACGAGTGAGGCTGCTCGCGCGCGATAGCACAAACTAGCTGCGTACGAGTTATCGTGGTAGATGAGCTCAAGTTATTAATGTTATTGCATAAAAGAGGGCCGTCCCTCTCCCCTTCCGAGTCCGGTTGGGGTGACATACGCGTGTATGTTCTAATGTCAAAGTAATTGGTAGAGCTCTCTACGACAATGTCGCGGTCACGGTCATGATTTAGGTGTGTTCCTATGCTATCCGCATGCGAACTCGAACCCGGGATCGAGCTCGGCACCGGATTTCGGTCGGTCTGTCTGTTTGTCGTTCGGGTCGTGTTAAGTCCTCGGGGAAGGCGCCGGCGTCGTCCCCGGTGCAGTACTAACCACGCGGGTGAGTGTGATTTGTGTTTACGTAACTGTACACAGTACGTTACGTATTCTGTGATGGGGTCTACAGGGTCGGCTAAGATATGCTTAGGCCGCCTGAAGGGGTATCGGAATATCCGTGCGTCATGTTCATAGTCCACAGCCTTACGAATGAGCGGATTGGGATGTAATTTGCCTTTCTCAAAGAATCTCTCTGAGAGTTCTTTGATATAGGCTTTGATAGTGATAAGCTCGCAGTCTCTCTGCAAGTCGATGTTTCGCATGTAACGGGGGGCACCTGTTGCCATGCGCAAAAAACGGTTTTGAACTCGTTGCAATTGGTTCATCTGATTGTCACTTATGTGTGCGAAAGAGACGCACGCATAAGTGAGTATCGTTCTTATACATGTTTTGTATAAGGTGAGCTTATGTCTTAAGGACATCTTGCTACTCGCGTTGAATAAAGGATATAATTTGTATAATACAAATTTCGCTTTACGTACGGTATTCGATATATGGTTCGTGAATGACATCGACTTGTTTAGTACTACTCCTAAGTATTTGACAGCCGTGACTTCGAGAATTAATTTTCCGTGCAGACTAATAGGTTGCATTTTCTTACGTTTTAGTCCGTTAAATAATATAGCGTGACTTTTGTCAGGGTTTAGTTCGATTCTCCATTTTGCGAACCATTTACCGAGTTCGGTAACTGCTTCTTGGAGTTTTTTGGACGCGAAAGCTATTTGGCGATGAGCAAAGAAAAGGGCCGTGTCGTCTGCGAATAGCGCTTTTTGTACTCGAGGGTGAGTGGGTAAATCGGACGTGAGCAATAAGTGATAAATTTGAGTGACACACAAACATATTGTTATAATAATATGAAACTCAAATAATGTTAGTGCAATACAAAAAGAATAATATAAATAAGTACTTATATGATTTCTAATGTTTAAGTAATTTTCTTTTTGTTTTTGTTAAAACTACTGTAGGTAATGAATGACTATTTAGACGTTTCACCTTGAATTTAAAGTTATTTAAATTGTATTTCACTTCATACACATAAAACGAATAATGTGACGTTGTATGGCCTGATGAATTCTTGATTATATTAAGTTGATATTTGCATTGCAATTTGCAAGTAAAAGAAAATGTGGGTGTGTATTACATTTTAGCTTTAGGAGTCACACTGACTCATAAAACCAGCAACAACACAACAAACAAAAAGACAAAAAGACCGTGATGCTATTTTTAACCGACTTCAAAAAAGGAGGAGGTTATAATATGTTCGGCTGTGGATATTTTTTTATATTAATATACAGCCAGAACTTCCACCTTATATTTTGGAAGACGGTTAAAATGCGTCGAAAAGGAGGAGTATAGCTGGTATTGCGAATTGCAATGTTCGCAAGCTCCTAGACTACTGCGATCGCGTGTCGACCACGTTGGAACTTGGCACCAGTGTTGCCAACTCAGATTTTTTTTAGGAGCTAGATCATATCTGAAAAAAAGCTAAAAGATAGCTAATTTTTTTTAGAAAAAAGAGCTAAATTATTTTATGTACTTTTTATTAACAAACATCTTTAAAAAGTAATGAAATAATATTTACTGACTTTAAGTTTAAATAATTCCTAGTCTAAAGTGATATTGTGTCGGGGGACCGCCAACAGCGACTTTTGCATTTTGTATTGCCAAGTCACTGATTGTCTCGATTCGGTTCGCACTTTGCTATGAACTGACCATTAAACTTTAATGTTATGTGAAATCAAACATCTACATTAGCGGTCCCCCGATGGACTAAAATATCACTTTAGACTAGGAATTATTTACACTTAAAGTCAGTCAATATTATTTCATTACTTATTTTTTAAAGTTTTTTGGCGGGTTTTTTTTTAATTTCTTAATTATTTCATGCTTTTTAAACTTGTGTTGGTTATAGTGCAGAATAATTCCTATCAACAGGATCATAATCTATCCTAATGAATACCATCTATGAATGTCCTTTTGGACGAATCCGTCGATATGAGTCCAAACATGAAACCTTCACTTTGGGTTCATATTATGGAGCTCGGCTCCTATAGAATCCAGGTGATGCTGCAGCAGCAGCATGCAAATATTTACAGTTTATCTACGTCTTACTACTTATTAGTTGTTGCAATTAAAATGAGCCCAAACACGAAGCCATTGTCTAAGTTGGTGAGGAGTTGGGTATCCATGGCGAGGAGATGCTGAATGTATGCTTGAATTTTAATAAATTGGTTTTACTTTGTAAGCTGATAATATCATGAATATAATAATCAAAAATAGAAAATTTAAAACGAGGAAAGGAATGTTGATATGCTGAAGATAGTGAAGATTACTGCTGTATTATAACTTTGTAGCTTTCAAATTAAGAGTTTATAAGGCTTGAAATACGGTAAATTACAGTATATCCGTAAGGAACGCCCTTAATCTATTTTCTAAGGATTTATTCATAGTGTACACGGAAAAAAGCTAAGATTGTAGAAGAAACAAAGCTAAAGAGCTAGACCCACTTTTTTAAAGCTAACCAAGCGGATTTAGAGCTAAATCTAGCTCTAAAAACTCCGTGTTGGCAACACTGCTTGGCACTTGGCAGTCGCCGACCGCCGTGCATTTCCAGTTTTCAAATTCAGTGCCGGCAAAACGCCCGACTGAGCCGTACGCGCGCGTCCGCTGAGGCGGGAAACTTCGCGCACCCGAAACGTCAACTTTTCAAATATCGAACACCATAAATTAATATCATTTTTTTTATTACCGAGTGGTGAGGCAAAAGTGTTTTGAGTGATTATGGATTTTTCTTAAAAAAATGTATTGATGCAAGTAAGTATTATATTGCATAAGTACTCGAAATTTGCCGCTAACCGTTTTTAGTTATTTTAATGATCAAGTTTATTCGTCATGATGAAAGTTCAATTAATAATATTGTTTTGGCAACGATACTTCTTGGACATGTAAGTCATAAATAAAAAGTTTATCTATTTATATTTTATTGATAAATAAATCAAAATAATTTTGAGCTGTAACAAACTTTAAGGAGCAAGTATTAAAGTTAATAATTTGCTACTATTCTCTTTTCAATTGAGTTTCAATTCCCAGCCCAAACTCCCATCGCTGAGGAAAATTATTGAAAATCCGTAGACTTGCAAAGCGGTTTTCAAAGTAAGTAAATGTTTTTAGAAAAGTAGTCAAAAAAAGATCATCAAAATAGTGCCTAAATAATATTAATGTCTAAAAAATATTTCCTAAAATATTTTTAAATTACTTTGCCGAATTTTCTCACGTGAAGTAATCCATACTTATACTTATATACTTACTTATAATATTATAAAAGCGAAAGTGCGTTTGTCTGTCTGTCTGTCTGTTACCTCTTCACGCTCAAACCGCTGAACCGATTTTGCTGAAATTTGGCATGGAGATACTTTGAGTCCCGGGAAAGGACATAGGATAGTTTTTATCCCGGAAAAATGTACGGTTCCCGCGCGATAAACGAATTATGGCGCAACGGAGTTGCGGGCGTCATCTAGTATTAAACTAAAATATAACGCGTGTGTGTTTTTAATTAAACTCATGATGATGATAATATTATTATCAGCCATCAGGATCATAATAATTAATTTGCCCGGCGAATTAAATTAATTTGCAGAAAAATCCGTTGAGCGGCGATCGGAAGTGACGTCACAATAATATACATACACGGTGACCAGGGATTCCGCATTATTGCGGAAATTACCTACCAATTTTTTTTTAATTTTTTTTGGCCGTTATTTAGTTATATTATCGCGGCCATATTATGCTGTATTTTATTTGAATTCGTAATCAACAGTTTTATTGCTTTTTGGCATAGCTACATCAAAATAATGTACTTTTTTCATATTTTTAAAGGAAATTCCAAAACGCTTCTCCGTTAACTCGTGGATATGTTTGAAGTCGTGAAGTAATAAAAATATTAATGTTCAAATGGACATTAATAGATTTGTTATGAAGTTAAATAACTTGATAACAGAAGTTCATTCTAGAATTTCTCTTGTTGAATAAAAAAAATACAGACCTCCTTCTCTTTGGAAGTCGGTTAAAAAGTACATAATATAATATTATAGTTCTCAATTTATCGTTTTAACCCATCAAGACCTATAAGCTCACCGGTGAGCGAGACACTATAGAATAACAATAGATTTCAAAGAATCCACGATCGAAGGATTAATTAACAATATTATCATTTATCGCCTATTTAGGACACTAGGATGCACCTATTTAGGATGTGTAATGAGTCCCATGTATAGAGTTCACTGTGAAAGCAGCAGCGCTAAAAGAGTAACTTTTTTTACCTTCTATGGGCAAATTCATGACGCGGGGTCGCTTGCCAATACAAATCACAAAAAAATGCTCTTTCAGTACTGCTACTTTCACAGTGAACTCTATAAAATACGTACACAATACGCATCCTAAAGTATTAATACTTAGTTTTGATACACCTTGTATAAAATCATGTGAGAGAAATGACTGGTTCACCGTCGGCCTAGAGACTCCGGAAGACAGTGATCATGGCCTTTCTTGTAATAACTCGGGGAGGGTAATGAAATTGCATACGGCATCAGGCGAGGTCAAAACACAGATATAATATGACTACATTGTCATTTGTAGTCACAACTTTTACCCAGTAAAGTGAAATATTTCCAAACCACTATACTATTACCAAATTAACAGATCCGTATTAATATTATAAGTGTGAAAGTGTATCTGTCTTTCTGTTACCACGCCTAAACCGCTGAACCTATTTTGCTGCAATTTTGTATGGTGATACTTTGAGTCTCGGAAAAGGATATAATAATACTTTTTATCCCGGAAAAATTACGGTTCCTGAGCGATTAACGATTTTGGGGGCAACGGAGTTGCGAGCGTCTCTCGTTTCCGGGATGAAAAAGTACCCTATGTCCATTCCCGGGACTCAAAGTGTCTCCATACCAAAATTCAGCAAAATCGGTTCAGCGATTTGGGTTCAGAGGAAACAGACAGACAGACAGACTTTCCTATTTATATTAGTAATTAACTTGAATATTTTTTTTAAATAATGGCACAAACGAGCAAACGGGTCACCTGATGGAAAGCAACTTTCGTCGCCCATGGACACTCGCAGCATCAGAAGAGCTGCAGGTGCGTTGCCGGCCTTTTAGGGTAGGGAAGGGAATAGGGGAGGGTAGGGAAGGAAATAAGGGAGGGTAGGGAAGGAAATAGGAGAGGGTAGGGAAGGGAAGAAGGTAGGGGATTGGGATAGCAAATTTGGGTCAATACAAGTGGCACATACACTAAAATGAGATCAAAAATGCAAACTGTTTGTACAAGAGCTACACATCAGATTGTCAGATAAAAACTGATAAGAATAGTCGTACGTAAATAACTGTGACGCAGAAATCGTATCACATGTGACGTGTTCTCTAATCTTATTATGTTCCATCAATTATTATTAATTTTATTATACAGGTTGTAGCAAAATAAAGCTAAGTGATAATAATTTAGGCCCTAAACTTATACACCCCCTAAATTTTAGGGGGTGTATGAGTCCCCTGTACATAAGGTTACTCAGAGTAAGATCGGGTTCAGGGTAAGTTTGGATTCAGGGTAAGTCTGGAAGATTCGGTCCGGATGGTTAAAATTGTCATTTTGTTGTACACCGCGTTGCGCATTTTAGAACTAGGTAGACGCGACGTGAGACAGCATACTCGCTAATTTCTTATCTTGAAACTTCCGGACTTAACTGTGTCCGAAATTACCTTGATTTACTATAGTTCACTGTGAAAGAAGCTCTGAAGAGTAAGTTTTTTTAACTTTTTACGGACAAATATTAGCTGGGGCGCTTGCTCATACAAACTACAAAAATATTTTTGCTCTTTTAGCGCTGCTACTTTCACAGTGAATTCTTAAAAGGGACTCATACACACTCAAAGTACGTATTAGCACTATGTTTTGTTACGCCCTGTTTAAAGTATGCTGAGTCTATTTGTAGAATTATATTTCTAGATACAAAAATATTACGCCTGTTACCTGACAGAAAATTATTAGTAGACAATCCATAATAATATTATAAATGCGATAGTGTGTCTGTCTGTTATCGCTTCACGCCCAAATCGCTAACCTATTTTTTGGGTATAGAGATATTTGGAGACCCGGGGAAGGAAGTAGGGTACTTTTATCCTTGAAAAATGTACGGTTCCCATGACGTATACGAAATTTGGTGCAATGGAAAACTAAACAATCTAAAAGTTATGATAATGTAATTTTGGGTTTTTATTATTACTTATTGTAAATTATTAAAATATATTCAACCATCTTGAAAAAGATTTAGCAAAAATCTCTATCGTTCTTCGTATTTATGAAAAAGAATGACGGTTGAAACGATTAGCAAATAACCTGACCCTAAGTATTAAAAAAATTCGGACAGTCCTACAAATGTCGTGATAAATGGACACCATGCACACTCGAGTTGACATGTTGGTATAGTGGCTCTTCACACCTCTCGCGCAGGACAGTCCTATTCACATTAAATATAATCATTAATTTGTCTGTCTGTCTAATGTGAAATTTATTGCTCACAATAAACGTTGTTATGGCTTCCAATTACTATCTTATTCATTAAATTACTCACCTTTGCTTGTTTAGGTACTTGACTATATTTTACCTTTTGGCATAATAATTCATGAGAAAGGAAAGGTACAAATAATAACGTAATACATAATATATTAATTATAGAGTGTATAAATTATTGTCTAATTATACTTTTACTTTAAATATGGTATAAATAATTGTGTTTTATAATGTTATTGCTGGGGAAGCATATTTTCTCTTTTATTATTTTTGTGCGCTTGTAATATTTGCCATGCTCGAAAGTAGCGTTTAATAAATAATAGTGTTACGAGCTAGGGTTTGAGGATTCTGAGAGAAAGACCTGGTGACTCTCTTGAAGACTTTATTCACAAACACTAGCTCACACAAATCACTAAGTCCAAACACTAAGCACTAGATCCAAATCACGCAGCACTATCACTGTCACTCACTATTGATCACTTGTTCTCACTTCGAAGTCGCCTTGATGATCGCTTGTATCAAGCTGAATTGATTGCCGGCTTGTTTACCTTTTATATGGCCCGCCATACTTTCTGGAACGTTCCATTCTGGATTGTTTACGTAAACACGCAATTCACATAAACATGGGTTGGACTTTTCTAAAAAGTACGCGCAACTGTCGCGCGCAGGTAAACAACTGCCCGTATCCGTAACAATAGCATATAGTGGATAAGTTTTGAAAATTATAGTAGGAATACTAGATGACGCCCGCAACTTCGTTGCGCCAAAATTCTTTTATCGCGCGGGAACCGTACATTTTTTCGGGATAAAAACTATCCTATGTTCTTTCTCGGGACTCAAAGTATCTCCATGCCAAACAGCAAAATCGGTCCTGAACCGATTTTCGTTTCCGATTTCCGTTCGAGCGTGAAGAGGTAACAGACAGACAGACAGACAGACAGACAAACTTTCGCATTTATAATATTAAGTATGGATAAATTATAAGAGTACTAAACGTTGCCTGCAACTTCTTAGCTCCAAAATTTGGTATTTCCGAGTTAAAAACTAACACTATACTGTTTTTACCAAAATTGTTATAGCGATTGCAAAGCGTAGAGGTAACATACAGACACCCTTTTGCGTTTATAATATTAGTATGGTAGGTTATGAATTATTTATATAAGTAAATTTTTATCTAGTTATTAATATAAATATATTATGCTGTGTGTTGTGTGGCCTGGCAGTCACAAGGATCCACATAATACCAGGGATCGTGGTATTAGGTAGTACCTATCCTGTACCATGAATCATGATCATTACCTGAGTGGAGTCCTATCCAACAACTTTTCGCACTGCACTGCCTTATACCGAAGCACTCAATCCGTGCCGCACCACAAAAATATATCATATGATTATTTGTGCATACTTTAAATACAGTGTATCTATTTATACTGTGCTAACGCACCGTTGAAATGTAATTAAGTGTTCTCATTTTTTTTTGCTGTTATAATAATATGTGGTTAGGCTTAGTACATACTTAGTATGCATGTCTTTTTTATTTTTTATATATTTTTTTCTGTCTTTATGGTTGTGTGCTTTGTTTTATTGTGGTGTACTGTGAACTTTGTTGAATAAATGTCTATTATTATTATTATTAGTAGTAGTATTAGTAAGGATTTAAGTATGATAAAGGATGGTAATGTAATATTATAATATAATGCTTTTATAATTCCATCGTACGGAATCCAATTATATAAAACGTGATCACTACAACGCGAATAGTGTTATGACCTGTAATTCCGCTATAATAATATTATAATCGTCATTATTATCTTTTTTGCAGCTTAGTGAATGTTGTGGTAAAATAAACAGATTTACAGAAAAATATCGCGTGGGAACCGTACATTTAACGGAATAAATAGTATCCTATGTCCTTTTGGGGTGAAAGTATCTCCTTTCCAAATTTCAGCAAAATCGGTTCAGTGATTTGGGCGTGACAAGGTAACAAGGAGACAGACACAATTTCACTTCCATACTATCCAGTATTCATACTTCCATACTAATATTATAAATGCGAAAGTGTATCTGTCCGTCTGTCCGTCTGTCTGTCTGTCTGTCTGCCTATCTGTTACCTCTTCACGCTCAAACGACTGAACTGATTTTTCTGAAATTTGGCATCCAGGAGATACATTGAGTCCCGGGAAAGGACATAGGATACTTTTTATCCCGGAAAAATATACGGTTCCTGCGCGATAAACGAATTTTGGCGCAACGGAGTTGCGGGCGTCGTGTAGTAATGTAATGAATATAATCAAAACTGCTGAATCGATTTTAATATTTTTTTCAGCGGCTAAATATTTTATACCCATGCGAAGCCGGGGCGGGTCACTAGTTTGTCTTTGAATACTGAAAAACTTATTTTTGGCGCAAACGCTCAGACTTTACATGATTCTAGATAATCTAAATTCCCCGAAAACTGCCGGATAGATTAGTGTGCGCCTGACCTTCACCTATTTCAAGATACTGACGAAAAAAAACATTCTGTAACAGTTCAAACTTATATTAGCGAGTTTATCTATCGTCAGCGTCGGGAAGAAATATCTTCAGCGACCCATTGGCTAAGCAAAAATAGGGTCACCAGTCACCACGCGTTTGGATTTTTAGGGGATTTTTGCGGACATTTTGTGACAGACCAAACTTTTTATATATTTGTCAATTACACTTGATAACGAGACAGTAAACTGATAAATAACATGCATAGCCACCCTTATCTTGATAAAATTGATCTTCAATATAGAAATGGTACCACGCGGATATCCAAGGGCGTACCCAGGATTTCAGCTAGGGGGGGGGGGGCGGGGGGGCAGCTCATATCTTTGAGAAGATGGTCGGTGAATATACCAGATATTGAAACAAAAAATCATGAAAATTGACTTTTATTAATCTGACTGAATACTGAACAGATATTTCATTTTGCGCAGAGTTTGTACTTAATTCCCATTTGCCAGGAAAATTGTCGTTTATTTTTTGACAATTTACTTTGCGCGGGAAACCTAGCCGATTATGATAATATACATCTATTCTCTGTCAGTCTCGATACAGAGCCATCAATATCATGTTTAAACAGAATGTGGTCTCGCTAACCGTAACATCACGCCACCTGACGTCACGCCGGCTACCGTTACGAAGAAAAAGTCTAGCGCATTATGATATGCCGTAGGCTTGCAAGATATCGCCTCGAAGGGTTCCGTACCGTTATAGAGCAAAAATAGGCCAAAAGTCTTTTTGTATAGGAGCCTACAAAGGGGGGGGGGGGCTTGAAAGGGGCGAAGGGGTTTGAAAAAGCAAGGGGAGAGGGTGTCAAAAAGGTCACGTGATTTATTTGACTACAGAATACGAATTATACAAGAAATTAATTGTGGTCAGCTGTTTTACTCACTACTAAGAATAATCTGCCGTCAGCGCTATCTTTAGTAAACATAATTATTTTATGGTTAGCGCTATAATAGGAAAAATAATTCGTGGACTTCGGTCTAAAATATACATGACGTGTGATGAATTGATGATAGCCAGTTTTCCTCATAGCTGCTATTATTAAGTCAGGTTCTAGTCCGTAGTTCACACTCCACACTTATTACTTATAATTTACAACATTCGTAGTTACCGCACCCAAGTATATCATCTAAACCTATGTTTTATTGGCACTTTGAGAGTTCTACTAGAATTGCCACTTTGCGCGCAAAATGCCGCAAAAGAAGTAGAAAATTCAGTTCAGAATTAAACACGTGGGTGGAAGAACCAAATAAGTAATATTTTATAACTTAATAACTGCAATTTGTCATTTTATACCTTATAATTTAACTACTTCATCGTCTGGCTAATATATCTGGATATACCTAAATTCCACGTTTTTTGATTTCAAATCATTATCCAATTTCCCGGCGCGGCCGGCCTACATTTATGCTTTTTTAACTATTACTTACCTGCTTCTTCTAATCATGTCTTCAATTATTATAAGCTATCTTGCAATCTCCTACCAGCACCTCTAAGGGCCTAATTACACCTACCTTATAGAGTAGCGAGACGGTGCCCTCGACCGAGCACATCCGCATCTGTAATAAACTCGCTTATACTCTACTTGGTATTTATTATCAGGGCCCTAATTCGTCCATTAGACGGTCATGCCCTGGTCAGTCAATTCCATCAATCATGACTTTCGTTTGACTGTTGGTGAGTGATGGAATTAATTTCACATTACACAGTCATTCCGACTGATCGTCAGTCAAACGCAAAACTTCACAAAGAATACACGTTTTCACGCAAGATAATCATGGACGACTGGTTGGTTGGTGGACGACGACATGGACATGGTTTACTCAAAAAACCATCCAGATAACTCATTCAATTTCATGCAACCATCAGTCGCTGCATTACACGGCAGGTTATTCAACACTCACAGTCATGACTGTGGCGAAACTGGCAGCAAACCCTACCGTGTAATGGATGCCTAACTCCTAAGCCCATAGCACCGGCGCCCATTTCATTAGCAAACGCTAATCTGTGAGCACACATGCCATTTCCACGGAACAGTCATGGTGTGGTGAACTATGCTTAAGTAACCGTACCACACTCTGTTTACAAAAGTCTTTTGCTCTTTACTTTAGCAGGAATAGCGTATAAGCCATGCACCACTCAAAAATCGCTTGCCAAAATGGAAATGTCTATAGGTGGAGCAAGGAGTGAGCGGTCACTATTGGTCGATCAGTGATCAAATTAGTTTATATTGGTAGATTGCGAATTTGCGATCAAACGATGTTACATTAGATATTAATAGATCAGTTTTACCCAGAGATCTCAAATCTTAACGCCACCTATACAATATCATGTTATTCTTTCGGCATTCCTCAATAGCATATTTTGTCAGTAGACCAATCGTCTTTATCTTTATTTAATTAGTTAAAAGGTATCACATAACTGGCGCCCTGTTTGCACAGACAATGCTTAGCTTACAACCCGTCAGCTGTAATACTAGTCTTAAATATTTGTTTGGTTCTCGCTTTACACTGTGACCACTCATGGACCACTCTTATTTTTAAAACCGAATTCCGAAAGGAGGTTTTTATTCAACCTGCATGCTTAGCATGATTACTATAATTTACTACATAGAAGGTTTTTTTCGTTGGTAGAATAGGAAGAAATCTGTCAGCGTTTCTACTTATGACCATGCTATCCTGCAGCATGTTATCTACAGGGAAAGAATAAATATTTTTTTAGATTTCAAAGAATAAAATCCAGTTTTCTTGTTCCAGATCAAAAATGGAGCTGAAATCTGTGAAGAAGAAAAAGTCCACGGCTGAAAAAGTGATGTCGTGGAAGAAGATGTTTCGCGCGCCAATCCTGATCCTTCTCCTTCTCGGGACGTCAAGTTGTGACAGTGACAGTGAAACGGACATTCCAATTTCGAATTCGACCAGAATACATCAGATAAAATGGCGGCACAGACACGAGCACAAACATCCAAACTGTACAGTGTTAGATTATAAGGACAAGCACACGTTGAGTGACATTAGATATTTAAGGAGACATTTGAATAGGGAGATCGTGAATTTTGTGATGACTGACGTGCTCACCGACGGCGAGGTGGAGAACAGGATCCACTACAATGGCATCACCGCAAAAGAGACATCTGTTGGCGCTGATGGGTAAGTTACTTTTTTTTAAAAGCCTTAAACGCAAAAGAAATTAGTTTGCAAAAAAACAGGTAAAGGTAAAACATGACCGTCGCTTTTTGCATTTCTGACACTACTGATTGACCAGTACCTAGTGTCAGAACTAGACCAAATAAAATAAGTCCACTATTAGACGGAAATATTTAGGCTGCGTTGCACCAGAGGCGTGGTTAAAGTTCAAGCTAAAGCTAAAGTTAGTTAAATATGGCGTCCTTAGCTTTAGCTTTAGCTTTGACTTTAACCGGAAAATTTGACAGATGTCGTATGAGATGACAGGTGTTTGGACGCCATATTTAACTTTAACCAGAGATTTGACATTTCGCACTGTGGTCAAAGTTAAAGCTGAAGCTAAAGCTAAAGTTAAAGTTAAAGTCAAAGTTAGTTCGTGCAACCCACTCTTAGAAAACACCTCAACGGTGTGTGTCAGTCATCAAATTGTACGCTATCCTATAAACAGCGTCCTTTTATAGATCTCATACTACTGTGTGATCTCCTTAAATACTTTAGCTGGTTAGCTTTAACAGTAAACACTCCTTTAACACTTTATATGATACGTGTAAGCTTTATACCGGGGCTTAGCCTGGACTCTTGGGAAGAAAACGTTAAGTTCCTTTTTTACCCTCTTAGGGGTGTAATTTTTTAAAATTCTTTCACAGTAATGAAGTACATATTTCAATTATTTTTTTTGTAAAAACTTTTTGTAATGAAAATTATCCATAGATGTTACTTCTAATAACTCGAGAAACATGCGAACAAAGTTCCGCGATGATCGGTTGAGTAGTTCTCTCATAAAAATCGTAACAAACAAACCTACATTCGCATACCTACTGTAATATTATTAGGATAAGGAAACAAACATAAGTTTGTTTGCACAAAATGGGGTTCTAATTTTTTGCTATAAATAATATAGATCAGACTCCATAAAAGTTTGGACCACGAGGCCAAATTCCAAGTAACGAAAAAAAAATCTACAGGAAGTTATGTACCGATGTCTTACTACAGGTGACAGATTTTAAAGGTCTGATAAAAAAGAGTAAAAGTTCTTAAAAGAGTCGAGTGAAGCGTTTTAGCGAAAAACTTTTTGTAGAAAATTATTATGATCGGTATAATTCCTTTCGATTCTTATTTTGCTACGAATAGGATGGAATAAGTAATAAAAACTATCGTTTTGTATTTTTTCACACTAATTTTATTTAAGTAGGTACGTATTTAAGTATCCTACTTAAATAAATAAACAACTAGCACCCAAGCCTATTTTAAAGAAATTAATTAATTTCTTTAAAATAGGCATTTTTCAAAATTACTTGAATACGTTTTATTAGGTATATGACCTTCATTAGAAATTTTAAACGTTACAAAAACAAGTGCAGATTACATTAATTTATACATAACATCGTATGATAAACAATTATAAAGGAGGTCAATTATTATAGTTCAGTCCATCTAATTTACTTATATTGAACTTTGAACAAGGCAATTTTGTAGGTATTTTTTAAACGTTGCTAAGTAACGATTATTTCTGCTTTTTCCAAAAAAAAAAACACTTTTATCAAAATTTGGTGCCAAAAACTCAAAAAAAATAAATAATCAAGAGTCAAGACAGCAGCTGTTTCTTGAATCATTACAACTTTTTCGTCAAGGGACTTAAAATATGAAAACTTACAAGTTATCATGCTGTCTCTTTCATCTCATTCTCTATCTCACGATATAATTACAGCAAAAATGATCACGCCAGGTTACTTGGCAACATATGCAACGCAGAACGCGCACTTTATTTTTAAACATCGAGAAAAGTGCCAATAAAAATATGAACTCTATCTCACCGTGATAGGGGCTAGTATTTCCGCGGCTCCAACACGGCTAATGATTAAAGAGGACAAGACAAGTCGGAAGTGCTTTTTAATTTTTTTTTAGTCTTTAATATTATGTCAACGAAATTAACTACCGTGTTCTTAAATTCATGAGTCATGACCGTTGCAGCTCATTGAGGCAAAAATCGCAGGAAACTGGAAATCCTTCATATTAGCATAGTACAACATCTTATCAAAATCGTTTAGTTACCTCGACATCTAACAGTAAGTATATACCGTAGTGATCGTTTTTGAAAAACGTGCAGTCTACGCCATATCTACGCGATAATAAAAACTTTTATTAAAATAGTAATATTGATAACCATGACTATAGAAGAATCCGTTTAAGAAATAGAATTAAAAAATTGTACTCAGAATGAGATTTCTTCCCCCTTTTTTTTAGTTTTGACCTTGAAATAGTAGTACCGCAATCGTATTATACGTACCTAAGTATAATGACGTTGATTTTATCACACAGCTGCACAGATATAAATACTTACATAGTTATATGCGGTAATAAACTAATAACAATTTCATCTATTGAAAATATGTTTTCATAGTTTTCTGAATAGAAGAAAAGATAAACGAAGAATTTCAGAATCAGAGCTCTACATATCCGGAAAACGTAACTTATAGATACCCAAAGTCCAGACTGCTAATAGCCCAGAACTTTAGACGGCACGTAAAATATTAGTATACTATTCAAAACACTATGTTAATTAAAACCCGTGTGAAATCTTTGTAGTTATTATATAGCTAAACATTGTTTTGTGACATAAACATAGAAACATTGTATGTACATAAATTATGATTTAGTAAGATTTTATGTAGTTTGAAAAAAAATACAAGCTACAGTAATTTAAGTAAAAAAAACTTCACGGTGGACAACGCATTGATCTTGTAAGGGTTCCGTTTCACCTTTTAAGATACGGAACCCTAAAAAGTAGAATAATGATGCGTACCGTCTGCGTGACTGAGCTGTAAAAGCATAACATCAAATGAGTATGATAGTTGAATAAACTCCGAGATTACACGCTCGAATACCGGCAACAGGCCATGAAGTATTTGCACCTCGTGGTCTTACTGCCTTACTAAGAATTAATGGTTACTCAACTTTAATGTTAAATGAAGAGTTTGATTGAGAAGAGATTGAGAGAATGTCCGAGTCAAAATCGTCGTTAAATTAAGGTTGGGTTATTTATTTATAATTAAAGTTGGCTATTAATATAGTCAAAGAACTCACAGAAGATCATCAATATTTAAGTACTCTTTATTGAAAAAAAAATAATAAAGCTAAAAAAATGAAAAAAACTCGAAAATCTTCAACCAAATTTTTTTTTATATTTAGTTTTCTTTCTAAAATCTTCCGTTTCCTTAAGTTTTATGTTAGGTTTTTTCCTCAGGTAAACCACCTGCTGTCTTTTTACCGTTAAATGATATTATATGTAATTTTTAATGTTTTTAATACATTCCTTTTATAACTTGCAACGGTTTCGCAACAGAGTTTAATGTCGTAACTTATAGATTAAATAAGTGGCCGCGTCTACTTATCTGAGATTACTTAAAATATAATGTACTATTGAAGAAAGATAAGAAAATGTCGGATTAGTCATTAGACGATTGAAAAACTATGTTCTCGACTATTAAAACGCAGCAATACTGCAGTTTTGTTACTCGTTCGATCTAGTCTCTACAAAATCCAGCCAAAATAAAATTAGGAAAAATTCGCATGGAGCTGAAAATTAGCACTGTAAATATGTCTACCGCTACATAAATATGTATACCTCTAGGTATATATAAGTACATAGTTATATAGCGGTATAATATAAGGAAAACAGCAAATGTCCCGGGTATCCAAGTTAAAAATAAAATTGAACTATTTAACCGACTTCCAAAAAACGAGGAGGTTATATGTTCGGCTGTGGATTTTTTTTTGTATGTACAACGATTACTCCGCCGTTTGTGAACCGATTTTCGAAATTTTTGTTTTGTTGTATTAGGTTTCACTCCAATTTGGTACCATGTTCACAAAAATGGTGACCTGATGATGGAATCCATGAGTAATCGAGGGAACTCCTCGAAATGTATATGGAAACATATGGTTATTTTGGTTTTATGAGAAGCATCCTAAGTATATGCTACCAAAACGCAAGATTTAGCACCGAGGTATACTATGGTTCCGAAGATACTAAGAGAACTCCGGATTCCTTATATGTAGATACAAGTTTGGGAGTTTAGGCGCTGTTTTAAGAACTGAAAGCATATGCTACTATGCAAATTAAATTAATCATCATCATTACCACGTCAGGGTCACCAATGTCACCAAATTCAACATTATCTCCAGAGCATAAGGCACACATTTGACATTACTTCTGAGAAGTTAAAGTTGCTTCGATAATGTAACATTCTGTCTCACTTCGCCGAGATATTCTGGAAAACAACCTAATTTCAACCTTTTGCATTGCGTTTAGCGTTCATAGTACAATAACTGTCTGCGGTCTCGTATATCTGCCAGGGCTGTCAAGCGAGCGGCGCGGCGGCGCGGGCGCGGGCCGGGTACTATGTGCGTTGCGTGTGCGACAAGTCTAGCGAGTGCCAGCCTATTGAAACTAGTCCTGTGATCGGCTACTTAGCACGTCACACGTGTTCACTTCGATTTTTTTAAATGTATTATTTGAAATTATCTGCAGGCTGCAGCTGATATTATATTTTGTAAGTGTGACTGTAATAAGATACGTAGAATAATATACAGGTGTATTATTCTACGTATATTACGCGATGGCTTACTAGGTAACTAATAAGAGTGAAATTATTATTTTTAACAAAAAATTAAAACCGACTTCCAAGGTAAAAACAATAATAACATCCTTATAATATGAACTAAAAAGTGTTAAATAGTTATTCCTATCTAATGGTACCTTTTTCCGAATTCGGCTAAAACTCAACTATTTCCGTGCTCAATCTTCATAATTTTGAAGTCGATGCCAGCGAGGCTAAAATAGTCGCTTTGTTGAATCATGATATGAATCATAATGTGATTCAATTCTTTAAAATCGCAAAATGCAACTCTGCTTGCAATTCATTTCTGTATTTTTGTACTGATTTGACATTTGTCAGTTTGACAGTTTTGACAATTCATTTGCTGAATTGATTGAGAGGAATTGCTAAATGTGACCATTTTAGCCCCGCGGTTCCAAAAGTTTCAAATATTCTGTCAGAGAACTGAAGATTCATCTGGTACCGACTTCAAAATGATGTAGATTGAGTACAGAAATAGTTGAGTTTTAGCCGAATTCGGAAAAAGGTACTATTAGATAGGAATAATTATTTAATACTTTTTTGTTCATATTATAAGGATGTTATTATTGTTTTTACCTTGGAAGTCGGTTTTAATTTTTTGTTAAAAATAATAATTTTATGTAATGCATCTAAAAGTTACTCCGAATTTTCACTTTAGTTGTGTAATCGACACACAATTTTTAAAATCTTCTCTATAAATTTTTTAGAACCCTACAATTTGAATCGGAATTAAAATTCAAAAACAAAGTGTGAAAGTGTAAGTTGTAGCACAAGCGCCTAAATTAAGTGATTAAAGTGCACTGGCGCGAACATCTCGGCTCTGAGATGGTGGTATAATGTGGACAAGACTTTTTTTTTCAACGTCCAAAGGGCTCCCACATAAAACTGCGAATTCGCATCGCATCGCAAAAATCTGCAACAAAACTCATAAACTAAATGTTTTTTATAAAGTCCTCAATTATTTGTATACTTACTATTAATTATTAATAATACCTAAAACAAAAATAAAATAAATTTTAAAGGGGGCTCACAAAAGCACAGTTTTTTGCCTACTTTCTAAATCTGCAACAAAACTCATACTTACTAAAAACGACATCGCGATGCGATGCGAATTCGCAGTTTTGTGTGGGAGCCCTAAATCCTAAAACGCAGCCTGGCCACAGACGTTCTTATTCTAGCATTCATCATACTAATATTATAAATACGAAAGTGTGACTGTCAGTTTATTACCTCTTCAGTCTGAAACCACTAAACTAATTTTTCTGGGCATGGAGATACTTTGAGTCCCGGATAAGGACATAAGATGCTTTTTATCCTGGAAAAGTGTAGGGATCCCGCGGGATAAACGGAGTCACGTACAGTACATTTCACACCATAGCTTGGTTATCCCACTTTTATCATAGGAAAAGGGAGGCTCCTTGCCTGGTACCTCCAGGGAGCCTCCTTTATCCTGTGTTGTATCAAAACTTATGAATGATTTAAAAATGACGATTACTTGTATTGTTGTGTCAATGAAGTTGTAGTTGTATTGTAATTAAGTTTGTCAATCGCTGATTGTATGTATATCAGCCATTTTATACAGTGCTTATTTTTACAATTTATAAAGTAACTTTAACAACCTCTAAATGACGCCCGCAACTCCATTCTTTCGCGTTTATAATATAAGTGGATTTCAACTAGTGGTATCACAAGTTTCGATGAAATTACATTAGATACGAGTTAGATTTTCAGTTTATAACGACTGCTCTACAACATTGTTAGTTAAAATGAAAAAAAAAGCCTTGTCCATACTCCCTGTAATATCGTCCGACATACGAGTAGTGTTATAGTAGATATTTTTTTTCGTTTGTAATAATGATTCTACAGAACAAACTGTATAGTGATATTATTTAAACATATTTTGTAGCAATGAAAATCCTTAAAATATTAAACTTTAACAATAAAATTAAGTGTATATGGTAATGTTGACTTCATTTATTGTTTTTTTTTTTTAATTTATAATTTTTTTTCTAATAACCGTGTTTTGCGATGATAATCTTGTACATAGTATACATATAGTTATTAGCACATCAGTATGGTGCATAATTAAATAGATCACAATGGACAATTGTAAATGGGTCGATTACGACAGTGTTGCTACATTCGTAGTCAGACTGATACGTACTTACTACTTACTACGTGTTATCCATAATCTAAGACAGCGGATTCTCAAAGGACCCCCTATTTTTAGGGACCCCCTAAAAAAATTGTCTTTGAATGAATTGTCTTCATGCTGGTGTATGATGAAATATGATGACATTTCTTAAAACAATTTATCTACCGCTCGCGGAGCAATCCTATCCCAATCCCAAGAATCACTTGTGATGTTTGTTTGAACATCAAACATTGTTTGATGTAGAGAAAACTATTAAGAATCCTGTTTGGTAGCATCCGTACTGAACCTAAGTTGTGATAACTGATAATGTTACCATTCATCGGTTAACCATCGGTTAACCGATAGAATCATAGGAATTAGGAACGTCTACTCCTGGATGTATTTTATCACTGCAGTACCGAGATTATGATTGCCACTACATGTTTACATTCATTTCGAATTAAGTATCATTAACAGCTACATTTCATAATAGCCCCAGTAGACGAGAGAGTGTTTTAAGTGAAATAGGTATGTAAAACACGACGTCTTCGCCATAAACATTGACTATGGTACGTCAACTGCTCAATCTTGGCATTGTCTGTGCTCAGCGGGCCGTTTTGGCGGGAACAACGGCGTTTGACAGCCGAGCGCGCCCTGTTATCTAATGACAGCCGGAAATATAGCGAGTGCTTTTAAAAAAATGTGACATACTTTCCATTTTAAAAATTCTAGTAATGTAATTAGAATTTTTGGTGCTAGAAGTTTCTCGCAAATTCTGTGCGGATAAATTCATTTGCTCATAACGGTAGATTTTTGCAGTATGAAAACTATCCAGTATCCTTTGTGTTACATTCCCGTGAATCGGTATAAAATATATGTAAATGTATCCTTAGATAACGAAATTTCATCTGAATTGCTTTAATAGCAGTTTGAGCGTGAAGAAGTAAGAGACAGTCAGACACTTTGTAAGACAAATAATAATATTATTAACCGATTCAATGCGGCGCACATTTTTGAAGGCTTTCAGTCGTGGCGGCATACAATTTTCTCGTGACACGTTAGCCGTGTCATACGCCATAGAAGTAGATGACAGGACCGTGTCACCCGCCACGTTCAAAAAAGTTTATTGTTTTTTTTTTTTTTCGCTTGTTTTAACTTGATTTATTTGGTTGAGCCAAAAAAATTGATGCTAACGGAAGGCTACATTTTTTTGAATTGATTTCGAGTAGTTTTACAAAGTGTTAACCTGAAAATGGCAGGTAAACTATTTTTTATTCAGATGTTGCAAACCTTTTGTAGGTTTCAAGGTTAGAAAAATGAGTATATTAAATAGATCTGGGTTTCCGATGTAAATTATACGTTCGTAGATAAATTTAAAGAAGTTCGTTATTAAGTTTTTTCAACCGACTTCCAAAAAGGGGGAGGTTCGGTTACGTTCGGTTGTGGATATTTTTTTTATATGTATTCAACGATTACTCGTTTGTGAACCGATTTTAAAAATTTTTCTTTTGTTGTATAGGGTATTTGTTCCGATTGATCCGGTTCCGAGTTGGTACCATGTTCATAAAAGTGGTGGTCTGATGATAGGAACCATGAGGCTAAAAAAGGAGACAGCCCCTACCTTTTCTCAATTCACAAAATATTCAGAAACGAAGCCTTATAGGCTTGTTTTACGTGGAAAAATTAAGACGTTTTGTTCAGAGTAGAACCTTCTAAAGTGCAATTTGAGGGAGATACAATCGCTTTCTAAATGACACGGCTCACGTGTCATACGCCACACGTTAAAAACTCATAAGACGCGGCTGCCATGTAATACGAAATGAATGCACCTTTTAAAAAAGGTTGGCGGCCCCTACTTTTTTGCAATTCACAGAATATTTAGAGGCGAAGCCTATAGGCTTGTTCTATGTGGAAAATTAAGATGATTTTGTTCAGAGTAGAACCTTCTAAAGTATAATTTGAGGGAGATACAATCGTTTTTCAAATGACACGGCTCACGTGTCATACGCCACACGTTAAAAACATGTATGACACGGCTCCCGTGTCATCCGCACTGAATCGGTTAATGTACCAAGTCCAATGTTACATTCGGTAAGTAACAATTATAACAATGAACGACATGTAAGGTTGATATATTGAAAATACGATAAAATACTTGCAGTGGACTGGGTTTAATTATAAAACTGCGATGTCATATAACTGTGTTTTAAAGAGCAAAGTACAAACGCATAATTTGCTGACTGTAAAAATAAATGCAACGTAGGTATTGCGTATTGCGTAGTTATGACGTCATATTGTTATTTGCTAGTTTAGATAATCGTACTAATAATTATCTAGTTTATTAAAAAATCATACCTTCTCTTTCTTGATACGAAAGCGTCAAAAAAAGAGATAACGTGACAATATTATAATTTTAGAATGATAGATGATTAAATTATACTCCGCTAGGTAGGTATATATTATTATTAACTTTATGGTTATACCCAATTTGTCACAAGTGGCTTTTAAATATTAACCGAATCAATTTGAATAGAACTACACTAGCACGATACATGTTCAGGTATCGACAAAAACAAAAGTAGCATCTAATAACTGTTTTATCAAGCCGATAACGCTATGTTTTAATTAAGAAAAAAGAACCTTCCATTAGCCGAGGTGTCAGCTTAAATGATACCAAAGTTCCCGCTCAAATGAACCATAGATTACAGATGTCATTGTTTTTGTTGTTTTTTTTTTATTTTAGCCTGGGAAGTTGTAACTAATAGTTTTTAATGAGAAAGTGTGGTTTTTTATTTTATATCAAATTGGATTAGGTTTTTTTATTAAAAAATTATGAAGTATACTATCCAAAGTCTTTAGCTCTTTAATACATCTGCTTTTTAGGGTTCCGTACCCAAAGGGCAAAGGGTGAAAACGGGACCCTATTACTAAGACTTCGATGTCTGTCAATATGTCCGTCTGTCTGTCACCAGGCTGTAACTTAAGAACCGCTATAGCTAGACTTTTGAAATTTTCACAGATTGTGTATATCTGTTGCCGCTATAACAACAAATACTAAAAACAAAATAAATTAAATATTTAAGGGGGGCTGCCATACAACAAACGTGATTTTTTAGCCTTTTTTGCTCGATATCAATAATGGCAACAGGTAGGTACTTGAAATTTTCACAAAGGCCTTAAATAATGTGTACTTTGATAATTAACAATAATATTTAAATAAAATAAAAATTTAAAGGGGGCTCCCATACAAAAAAAACAATTTTTGGCCTATTTTTGCTCTATCTCTATAACGGTATGGAACCCTTTGTGCGCGAGTCCGACTCGCACTTGGCCGATTATTTACAAAAGAAGTGGGTAAAATCCGATACCATAGGAGCCAAAACTTTTAAAAGGTTCGCGTGTTAGATTAAGGTAAAAACCAAAAATGCATTATACATATTCCTAAGAAAAAAAATACACACATTTTATTCACCATTCGATAGTGCTAATAAAAACTCAGGAAATTCCATACAGAAAACTTAAAAGTACACTGTAGAGAAAGGTTTTCAGTAAGAACCAGTTCAGTAGGAACCCTTTGTGCGCGAGTCCGACTAGCACTTGGCCGATTATTTACAAAAGAGGTGGGTAAATCCGATACCATGGGAGCCAAAACTTTTAAAAGGTTCGCGTGTTAGATTAAGGTAAAAACCAAAAATGCATTATACATATTCCTAAGAAAAAAAATACACACATTTTATTCACCATTCGATAGTGCTAATAAAAACTCAGGAAATTCCATACAGAAAACTTAAAAGTACACTGTAGAGAAAGGTTTTCAGTAAGATCTCTTACATCACGTTGACTCTGCACGTGAATACAACGCTCTCGAGCCTATTGAAGCCAGGGGCGTAGTTACATATTGGCGCAACCAGGATACAGGCTTCGAGCAAACCTATGAAACCTAAAACCAAATAAGACTGGGGAAGAGTACCCAGAGAGGAAACCTTTTGTACCGCGCGACACAAAGTATACCTTCTTATGTTCCATTGTCGTATTTCCTATCATGTGGAAGTCCCGCCCTTTCTTCACCGAGAAAATGCCATTAAGCATCTTCTGTCCTGATCGCAAGTATGTGGGTCTCTAATGCTTTCGAAAGATGATAGTGGATGCAGACTCTACTCACTAAAACCTCGGTGGCCCTCCATTTTGCGCCGGGCGAGCCGCGGGATCGCGTGAGCTTACACCACGGCTTCACCAGCGTGCGTAATGCGTATGCTGCGCAGGCTCATCTCTGTGTCGTCCACGACCCGCCATGGCCGAACAGAGGCCTTTATAGGACTTGCACAAGATGCGGAAGTTCTGCTTCAAGTCCCTGGTTCCCTAGGTCTAGCTACGCCCCAGCTCAACAATCACGCGGCCACAGCTGCGCGGGCGCAGGCCGGCTCGCGTGTGACAAATTAACATTAATTGGCCCGCTTCAGTACTATTCCGCAAAGCTTTCGTATCATGGCAACCATCATGTATTATGTCATCTCTTTATGTTGGCCATGAAACGAGCAGCGGCAACTGATGGTAAGCGTTCACTACCGTTAACCAAAAAGTATGGCATTTTTTTAACCACTTTCGTAATCAATGTTTTTTCTCAAATCCAACATTGTAATAATTGATCTTTCGAATAATTGATTTATTTTTCAGTTTCTGAAAATTGGACGCATGCGCATTAATAAGGAACTACGGTAGGAAATACGTACTTAATATTAGGGTCCTTATTCTGTATTTGGTTAACACTTTCCTAAACTGTTTATAAAACATTGAAAAGCCTCATAAAATGTAGATCTATCTATACTAATAAATAATAATAATATAAACGCGAACGTGACACACCTTCGCGTTTATATTATTATTCTTTGTGTGTCTGTATGTCTGTTACGTACCTCTTCACACCCAAACCGCTAAATAGATTTTGCTGAAAGAAAAAAGTATCCTATATGCCCCGAGAAACATTTTTCCCGGAAAAATGTACGGTCCCGGGCGATAAACTAATTTCTGTGGAACGGCGTTTCGAGAATCAACTAGTTGGCAATAAGATAAATACAATAACTGCTATTTGCTATCATTTTATAATATGTACTATCAGGGAAGTTGATTCCTATGCAGATGGTGGACCTAAGTCATGTGGTCGGCTTATGTCAATTCAATGTTAGCTGTGATCGGTCGGCTGGGTTAGATCTAACGCGACCAAATTACTTAGGTCCGCCGTCTGCATAGGAATCAACTTCTCTGATAGTACAAGATAGTTACCAATATGGGCAAACACAGTAATAATATTTCGCCATATATGTACTAGCTTTTAAGGTAATGACTTTTTAAATATGCCCTCGGTGTGCTATAGGAGTGGTAGACTGTAGAGTAACTGACCTCCAAATAGTCCTGCCTAGTTCTAGACTGTATTATTACACTAAAATTTAGAATTTGAAAGTATGTTGAAAATAAAGGTTTCCTTTTTCTATAAAGGTTTGATATTATAGCAGTGCACCGACACGAACACACACACACACACACACACACACACACGATATAGATTTTGTTACTGCCATAATAATGTAATTGGTTTTTGGAAAAAGTATATTATGTTATGTAATTAAAATTGTGAGAATGGGGACTGGGGAGCCTGCTGCCTGATGACCTGAAATATGTCTAAATATGATGCCTAGCCTAGCTTGGGCACCAGACTCGTACAATATAATATTTGGGAATAAGAATGTACTTAATTACTTTACATTCTTGTCCTTAGTAATTAACACACACACACACACATGTGACGACCTCTGTGGCTCAATTGGTTGAGTGTGTGGCAGCTCAAGCCGGGGGCGGGTTCGAATCCCACCGATGGAACAAAAGTTTTCAATGTTCCCGGGTAATATTAATTAAACCCACAACAATAAAGTTTTAAATGTAAATTACTTAATGAAATCGAGTAGAGGTGACAGCCATTTTGAAAAAGGCGTATTTGACATTTCCGCCCACACCACACGTCAAACTGTGAATTTGAAATGAGAACGTAATGTGACACTTTCGGTGCGCTTGATTGGTTCCTAATCAGACAGAGCATAGAGAAAGGAGTTAGCAATACCAAGGTGCTAAATCTAGTTCATAAATTTCGTAAAAAGTTTGCTAAACATGGGCCAATCGTTGGCAGTCATCCTATTATTGGCGCCCTAGGGTTCTGTTTGAAAATACTAGCATAGCTATAGTAATAGTTAATATCTGTGTGTATATGAACCATAAACCAGCTAATAACAGGATTTTCTAAAGTATTAAAATTAACTCACACACGACAATAGCTGGTTGTTTTAGTCTATTTGCAAATAAGATACTATCTACTAGTCACTACTAGTCTATACTCATATTATAAATGCGAAAAAATGTGTGTCTGTCTGTAACCCCATTACGCCTAAGCCGCTGAAACAATTTATATTGGGCTACTAACCCAAAAAATCAAACATCGTCCTTCTCTCTTCACACTCACGCCCGTCTTTTATATGCCAGGTGAAAAAGGACGACGAGGATTAATCGCCAAATTAGTTTTTTTTCAATATATACATACAACATTTTAAAAAAACGCTAGGTCGGTATCTCAATGATAAAATTTTATACAATTTGTTAAAAACAAACTTAGTTCAATGCACGGTTATGGTAATAAATGAAAAATTCGTAAAAACTAGATACATCTTTGTGTTTTTTTCTATCGAGAAAAATTTAAGATATCGTGTTTTTGCTCAGGTCGAACTCTTGGAAATATAATGAAGTATCTAATTTTAGAAAATGAAACAATTCGGCGCTTATTTTCAAGTATAAAAATGAATTATAAAATAGAAAATTTTAGGTTAGTCGACCCCTTACAAGTCATTGATCATCTAGCTATCCAGTGACTACCGAGTACGCATACTAATTATACTAAGCCAGGGGTCCCCAAACTCTGCGCCGTGGAAAGGCAAAAGGGGCGTATTTACGTATATTTTTGTAATAGCTAGGTAGAGTAGGGCGCCGCGCCGCCGCCGCGGTGACAAAATATTGACTTGTAAGTGCGCTGCAGGCTGAAAAAGATTGGGAACCCCTGTACTAAGCAGTAAGCGCTATAATGTTTTATGTTACTGATTGTTTTGGAACATTAAGTTACGTATACAGATGACGTTGACCTTGCTTCTATCACGCGGTCACTACTGTTAGATTTTTGAAATTTTAATTACTCACTCCTATTATCGTGAAATAGTGACTTGGCTCTTTTCTGCATCATATCAATAAAAAATAAAGGCCTTGACGCCGACAATTCCTTTGTGCCTATTCGTTTATAGCGCGAGAACAATCAATCAAACAGATCATTCCGGGATAAAAATTATGCTGTGTCCTTTCCCGAGACTCAAAGAACCTCCATGCCCAATTTTGCGGTTGTGGTTTTAGCGTGAAGCAGTAACATACAAAAACAGACAGACGCACTTACCTACGTACATTTATAACTTTACCAGTAGGCAGTATTTCTTAGATAACGTTAAAATTATTGAAATCAATCTGCCGATAATAGAGTCCCTAGGGCAGAATCTCCCTTGACAATGATACATTATTTTAGCTAGGTATAGTATGTCGCTAGGGAAAGATAATGATTCCGAGTTTCGTACAGGTGTTTCATAATCTACAGTAGAGATAAACTACCTTCAAATGACTATTTCAATGTGTGTAGTCACATCCTTATGAAAGAGTTTGTATGTAGTAAGTATTCAACCAATCAACCAGTACTCGTAATATTTCACATAATGTCACTTAATACCAAGATTTGTTGGTCGACTAATCATAACTAGCCGACCGCGCAAGACAACGCATTACGCACTTCAAAGTTCAAACGTTTTGACAACGCAGTTCAAACGTTTTGAATTTTGGAGGGCCGCACCATGTCATCGTAGTTTATCTCTACACTAATTTGGTACCTACTCTATCACAATAAATTAAAAAAATATATGAATTTTCAAACAAAACTTTCATAAATTGTCTACTTGTTGATCTGTCACCGGTTAATCAGGGGGCCTACCTAAAGAGTATTACTCTAATATTACTTTTGGATTTCGTATAAGCAAACATGATCTCTATTTATATGAACAAAACTATGTTTTTTGTTTGTGCCAAATCTGAAAGTAATACCTATTAAAATTGCTATAAGAGCTCGTGGTGGGAGGCAGGAACTAACCCGGCAAAAAGCACCGGCGTAGGAATTAAGAAACTAGTGTTCCGTGTTTGATTTAGCCCCAAAACTAATAGAGCGATTTTGATAGGAATTCAACTAGCAAATTCCAAGAGCTATAAAAGCTACATACATTTCATCACATTTCATGTCAACACAACTGGAACACTGTTTTACTAAATATTGTGAGAAAAGTAACTTTTATTGCATAACCGACGTGGGTAGAAACCTAGATAGTTGTTAGCACCACAATAAATCACTTTACAATTAATCAATTACAGCGAATGTCGAGAGTCGTCAAACAAGATTAGCGCGCCGCCATCTTGTTTCAAACGTCAAACTCGCTAAACGGATTTCCCGCCGGACCGCGGCCACAGACTGACAACTTTAAGTATTTCGGACCATAGACTAGAGTTCCCTGAGGTGCGTCCAGACTGGACTTTTGTGTAGAAAAATAAACTCATTGTACTATAGAAGTGCTGATAGAACTGAAAACAAAGCAGCGGACAGGCTCTGATACGCCAGCTAATACAAAAGTAACTATAAAACTGATTCTCAACAATATCGGGATTGGTGGGGGGCTACATTACTTCTTTTCCTACGCCGCGCCGGCGGTCCATTATCCCTTCAACTTACGGATTATCGCTCAGGTCACATGTCCTGATCCGTCAGGTTAAACTTTCGAGTTTAAAAAATTTTACCTATCCAAAAAATGACATTGTCTTTTATCTTTGTTAGAATATTCGTAAAGATAATTAATTATTCAAATTCGTATAAATTAAGAACTAATACTTGTAATAGTAGATGTTACATAGCAAAGCAATTAAATTTTACCGACTGCAACAGTGGCAAAAGTAGTTTAAATAGATTATAGTTTTGTGGTAAAAGTAGTGAACACAACAAGCTTAGCCGCTTACATAAGACTTCAACGACACTGCGGCCCACGGTTTTAAAAATATTATATTTCATATTTTTTTCTTTTCGATACTTTATTTATGTTTTTACGTTAAAACCGTTAAAACAGCTGATGTTTTGAACATGTGCCCATGTACAAAATTATCGGCCATGTAGCTTTTACACAAAAAATATTTTTTTATACATTCAAAATGAGAGTAGAGTACAGCTCTATGCCTCAAACATAGTTGTATAAACGGTAAATACCTCTTAAACTAAAATGACCTATAACAAAAGGCATTAACCCTAAAACGCCTAATACAATTATTTTACGATTAATTCAAAGTAAGTCCGTAAGTCATGATTTATCACCAGTTGTAATTCTGTATCTGGCCGCCCGTAACGTTCATTACAAGTTAAATCAATTCCAAATACGAAAGTTATCATTACAAAAAAAGTATTCGAAAAATGATACATTGATGGGTGCTGCTACGCGTGTTTTTGAAAATTAAACCTTGTGTCTTTTAATCTGAGTTTAAATTGCAATATTTTAGCTACGTAACTGTTTTAATATAATAGTTTTGGTTTGTAAATGAATTTAATAATAAATCCCGCGTCGTTAGATCATGTGAGTTTTCGTAATGATTGAATAAGAAGGCCGTGGCATTTGTCATTACTAATTAGGAGAATTAGAGGCGTAGAAAGTTATTGTCGGTTATCTCCGTGTTAGCGACATCTCAATCACCTCCAATTTGTATGGAATTTGTATGGGAAAGATGTGTATGATTTGTATGATCAATATTGATGGTGTGTAGTGTGTACCTATTGATGTGTATGTAACAAAATCATTTTTTGTATTAAGTAATTAAGTTGATATTATTTTATCGAATTGCCAATTCATAAATAAATAATTTATAGATAGACACACAAAGAACAGATTTCTAAGCTATGAAAGTTTAGCTCACCTATACTTTTTTATTTACTGCTCAACTTATATCTAATAGTGTACATTATTAGAATTGTAATGATTGAATCACATTTGCACATTCACAAACAGCAGAGTGGATTGCATCCGAAATGAGGAGGCCACAAGCCACAATCCGTCTGAACGAGCATTGAGCAATAAAGATTAGCGCGCGGTGACGCCGCATTATACTTACCGGGGTACTTACTCCCTAACTCACACTTACAGTTCGACAAGGCTTTAAATGAACGTGGCGAGAAAAGGAACTAACGCTTCTATCATACAAAATTAAATGTCATTTTTGACATGTCTTTGACAGTTCTTCTTTATCAGCAGCGCCCTGTCCACATTCATTTAAAGACTTGGAGCATTACCGTACTTACACTTACTTATGTTAGCTCACACTTACACTTAAAGCTACACACAATTACACTCACACAAATACAAATATTCAATAACCAAAAAATATTATAAGTGTGATGGTTGGATCACACTAGGCCTGTCCTGTGGTGACAGAAATCACCTAACTATATAATTATACTCACACTTATCGTACTTACACAAACACATGCTACAATTTTCCCGGACTTACGACGTGTATCTGTAGGTACTTTATCATATTTTTTAATGAATGAATACAGAATTCACATTTGAAAAAAAAAATATGCGAACCCACTGCTTTTTTAAGGTTAATATAATTTTGAACTGCCCAAGAATCAAAATGTTTTTAACCCCCGACAAAAAAGAGGGGCGTTTACAGTATTCGAAGTTGTGTTGTCGGGGATGGAATTTATGCTGTAAGGTAAGAGATTTTTACAGGAGTTAGGATCATAATAAAATAAGAGATTGATTTGATCATAATTCGTAATACTGAAAGAAACACAACTAAAATATTTTTGTAGAATGACATCTGGACGCATTGATAGCATGGGTCTCACACAAATTAAAATGAATTGAAACCGTATACTAAATAAAATTCTCCCATTTTCATTCACTTTGACCCATCACTTTATGGGGTGTAACACTATCCCAGCATTCCATCAAATTCACCCTCAAATTGTGAATTAATTTGACGATCACACTACATTTAACTAGTTTTATTATTATTTCACTACAATTGGATCAAAATGTCGTAAAGTGTGTCGTGAATTTCCTCCATCGTTTGACAAATTTTATCAACTTTGGAAATTATATGATTTTTTTTATATATATTAAGGGTTCAGTACCGTAGGGTACAGTACCCAAAAGGTGAAAACGGGGCCCTATTCATGAGACTTCGACTTCTTCGACTCGTCCGTCTGTCTGTATCCAGGCTGTATCTCAAGAACCGCTATAGCTAGAGTTCTGAAATTTTCACAGATTGTGTATATGTATTGCCGCTATAACAACAAATACTAAAAACAAAATAAAATTAATATTTAAAGGGGGCTCCTATACAACAAACGTAATTTTTTGGCCTTTTTTGCTCGATAGCAATAATGGCAACAGGTAGGCACTTGAAACTTTCACAAAATCCTCAATTATATGTGTACTTGATATTTTCACAAAAGCCTTAATTATATAAGAATAGTATTAGTCTATATAAGAATAAAATAAAAAATTAAGGGCCCCCCTTAATTTTTACACAATAAAATAACAATTTCTTTATTATAAATATTTCCAATATATTATATAAATATTTCCAATAATTCACGATCGAAATTATTTGTTTCTCCAAATTTTGAAAAAAATAATTTTTCTCTGTCTTCATACTAATCTGACCACCTTATCATAAGAAAATCGTTATAACTTCTAAACTATCTGACTTAGAGCATTGAAGTAAAAGAATTTTAGAAGATGAAAATCTTTTTTAAATAAAAAAGTACCAATTTAATCTGCTAGATTTTTCATAAAAAGGCATTAATAAAAAATACACATTTTTTTTTCTTAAACTTGGGTTTTTATATGTTTAATTTCACGAAATTTATAACATATTATTGCCTATGTAAGCGTAGTCCACAAATTCAGCTATCAACTGAGACCTTTTATCTTCATAGGATATTTACATGAGAAGTACTGGTCAGATTAGTGTGAAAGCCCGAGAAAAATTAAAATGGCTGCCATTTTACAACCATGAGAGAGAGAGAAATTTTTAGAGCCAATTTCATAGATCATGACATTAAAGGATCGGACACCGGCGCAGTGTCGGGACACATTGTACACTAGGTCTCTCTTCGCTCGCCCTGGTTATTGTTATTTAGTTTATTAACAGATTTCCCAAGAAAATTATTTTCTAAATACTCCAAATCACCCTTCGGCGTGTTCTTCGCGGTCACCAGTAATGTATTCAGAATGACAGTCGACGCGTGGCAACCCCGGGGGTCGAACCCACACCCCATACAAACACGCTTCATTTAACAATCACCATACTTATTGATATTGATACAAGTGAACAGTGAAGACATAACTTTATCGAAATGTCTATAAAATAAACATGCCAAACCAAAAATAAAAAACCTAGGAATATGTAGAGTGTAGACATATGGCGTTTATTTGATGAAACAATCTTCACGTAATAAAAGTAACGCAATCACGTGAACAAAACAAAGTGTAGTAAGTAAAACAAAGTAGCAGCGCTGAAAGAGTAACTTTTTTACTTTTGTACGGGCAAATTCATGACAAATTGCTCTTTGAGCATTGCTATTCTTACAGTGAACCCTATACAAAGGACACAATACACACCCTAATGTACTTAATATTTTTAGTGGATAAACTTTTTTATACTCAGAAACCGTACATTAATTAATCAGTCTGAAAATAATTAAGTATTTCTTAAATTTAATTATTATTGCGTAAGGACCGGCGATAACTGACACAGTAACCTACTCTGGTTTAACTTTAATCCTGTACTTTACATACCGAGTTAAATTATATTTTGTTAAGGGCCCCTAAATTAGCAGGTCGATTGTCTGTCAGTGCGAATATCGACGTAAATGACATTAAAATAACATTCATAACAGGGCGCCTTGTACGGTGGCCATTACGACGCGACGCTCGCCGCGTCCATGATAGGGCGAAATGGGAGAAAAAACCTTTTTAAGGCTTAATATAATACATATTTCAAAAAAGTAAAAAAAAAATTAACTTATGTATTGCAAAGCAGTAGTAGATATTTTTTATATATTCTTTTGATAAATAATGAAGGAGTAAAGTGGTTTCATTCAACGATTTGGAGGTGATTTGGTTTATTTCTTTATTATGTGATAACGATAGAAAAAATATGGCAAAACCAAATTACGTATCATATCATGTAAATTACTAATTATTTTTTTCAGATATAATTTCTCTGTTAATGCCGATGAAAAGTTGTTTCATCTGCACGCTTTTTTCGAAAGAGCAGCCTTAAGATTATAAAATTACTAGATAACGCCAGCAACTCCGTTGTGCCAAAATTCGTTTAACGCGCGGGAATCGTCTGCCCGTCTGTCAGTCTGTTTTCTTCAAGCCCCGCTGAAACAATTTTACTGAAATTGAATATTGAGATACTTTGAGTCCTGGGAAAGGACATAAGATACTTTCTATCCCGGAAACTATCTTCAAAAATATTGATCGGATTGTTAAATCTATTTTAACCCATAACTCCAGAAAATTACTTTTTTTTCACCAAAAATGCCTTGTGTCTGCAAGCAAGAGCAGTTTTAATCGTTGATGCATTGCACCAGTATTCGTCTTTACTTACCCCACCGTAGGGCAACATCCCTAAGGACTAATCTCTCTGCTAATAGGGACAACTGATACTAATCCCGTTGCCAAGGGGATGAACATGTTATTAATAATATTTATAATTGAGGCAAAGTGATACAACTCAAGTTTTATTATTTTTGACGCGTCGTAGAGTTACAAATCTAATAGATTGCAGCTCTTGTTTGTTTATTGAAGGTTATTCTGACGTAAGAGAGTAGAGTTAGAAATTTAGAATAGAGCTAGTCGAAGACAGAATAATAAAGACGTTATTTAAAAGCGATTCTACATTTTTAGGGTTCCACAGTTTTACAAATTACTGTTAATTATTTTTGCTAAGTTGTTAGGTTATTTTTTAACTTTTGTCAAAATATTTTTCAATGTTCATTCTTTCTCGAAAATACTCTTATTTTTCGAAAAAGTATGAAAATGAAAAACCGTGGATTACTTATTTTTTCATGTTATATTTAGAGACAAATAATATAATAATAGGTAAAAAAAACTGACAATCTATTTCTAAGTCCATTTCTTATTCAGCCTCAAAAGTCTGGGTCATAGAGATATACCTGCAGTTTATTCGGATCGTAGACATGAATCACGTCGACCGCAGCCGAGAACAGCCGGTAAAGTGCACCATCAGACGCAGGGGATATAGAAAATATGGGTTACTGCCTTTTTCGTTTTTACAGCCTGATTCTACAAGATGGCCGCAGACTCGCGCTGAAATTCGCGGGAACTGTTTTTTATTAGTTTTCTATGTCCTTGGTCGGGATTCGGAGTGTATTTCTTATAAACTTTTTTTAAGAATTAATATCAGTGATTTAAGCTTGAAAAAGCGGTGGTAATTACTACAACTGTAAAGCAAGTAGACAGAAAGACAAACTTTCTTTATTACATTATCAATGTACGTATAATATTAATTTGACTTAATTTTAACAAGTTTTTTTATTGCTCTGAAGTTTTGTAAGTATTAGGGCTAATTAACGCCTCCGTGGTCCAGTGGTCCAGAGCGTCGCTCTTGACTCGGAGGTCGTGGGTTCGATTCCCGCGTTGGAAATATGGCATTTCCAAGTTTGGTCAGGACAATGCAGGCTGATCACCTGATTGACAAGTAAGATGATCCATGCGTCGGATGGGCGTGTAAAAAGTCGGTCCTGCGCCTGATCTCTCGCCAGTCGTGTCGGTCTTCCGTCCCACTGAGTTATGAGAGTAAAGGAATAGAGAGTGCTCTTACGTACTGCGCACACACCTGGGCACTATAGAATTACTCCTGCGTACCTGGCCTGGTTTCAATGAAACCGGCCACCGTCACCGAAACCGGTGTGGGGAGTATTATTATTATTATTATTATTATTTTGAAATGTTTAAGATTCTCCTTTACGGGGTTTTAACTAAAGTTGCGGGCTTGTGGCCAAGCAACTTAAGGTAAGTTCAGGTGAGTTGTTAATTTATTGACAAAAATTTCCTAACGATCCTACAAGTATTTAAAATAACTGCTTTTTGCAGGGTTATGTATGTGAGTGGGTGAATTTCGAGTGTTTGGAGGCTAGTGTGTAGTGTTTCGGGAATAATGCCAGTGCTGGAGATGATGATTGGTATAGTCTTGACTGTGGTCGCTTTCCATTGTATTTTCAGTTCGATTGTCAAGTCTACATATTTAGTCATTTTGTTCGTATATTGTGTGGATGTAAGATTGTGTGAATTGGGAATAGCGATGTCTATCAGATAAACTGTTTTATTTCGTTTGTCGTGGAAAGTTATGTAAGTTATTATTATTATTATTATTATTAAGGCTAATTTATGCGACGCGGAAAACTCAACAAGGTCTGCTGTCTTAGTCTGATTGATTGGAAAGGAACAAAACAGACAAAACCACAGGCCTTCTAAAGTTATACATAATACGCAGTGTAAATAATATATTTGTATGTTAACAAGTAGGTATGTAGTTAAATAATAAATTGTATTGGAATTTATAATCGTGTTACCTATTCTACGGTCGAAACCTATAATTGCCTAGTCATAAAATCTTTAAGTATTCAATTTTTTACATTTTGTAAAATGTTTCATCACGTTAAGTACGTGTATGGTACACCATGTCTAAACCATAGCTAGTTTGACTACTCATCTTTGCAAAGTATCTCTATGTAGAGCTAAGCTTTGTCGTATGCATTAGATATAATACAAATTGTTATTTTAAAGTAAAAAATGTATGCGATGTGGTTGTATGTACTTTATTTGTTTATTTATTTTTAAATTGTAGAGCTTTTAGTCTATGTTAATAAAACAGAAAATCTGTACACGCTACCGAACGTATTGCTATACTAAAAGTTTAGATTCTAAAATCTAAGTAGGTACTCGATAGCAATGTTCCAGCTTTTTCGTACTAATGTCCGGCCAAGCTGCCTACTTTGTCCGACTTTTCGTTCTAGCAACCTGGCAACCCTATATGGGGAAGTTACCTCGGCCGAGCACGTCGTAAACATACCGAGTGCTTGCCGAGTGCTAGGTCGAGATCTCTGTCCCGCCACTCAACTCGATAGGTGAAATGCCATAAGTACAGCCAACTCATAGTCCAGGCTTGTACTATTATCTATTCTGTGGTCTAGGATAACCACTTGTCAAATTGACAAACAGTTAACATAATGTGGTCTCCCCATTTACCACCACGTGGGTGGTATATTGGAAACCATGATCGATGCTGCCGCAAAGTTGTAAATGTAAATCCAATATCATAAAACTTGTTAGTAATATACGTGATACATGAAAACTAAATTGTTTTTACCTGCAATTGTTTAAGGCGCTATATCGAAAGTAATTTTACCGCAAGGGCAATTTTATACTTAATTTGTATGACTATAAAGTCGTGAATACGCTGCGGCCAGAAGCTATCGGCTCGCTCGGAAAACATGCGAAAAAACGTAAAAAATAACTAGGAGCATTTAAGCAAAATGCTTCTATACGATTTTGAGTTGCAAAGGTGTCTATCAATTAGACTAATTTCCAACAATACATCTATTTTCGTTTAAAAATAATCTTCAAAATTCGTATTTTTAAGAGGTTATTTCGAAAATTAAATGTATCGAGGCAAAATACATTAATCGTGTTTCTAGTTCTTCTCAAACCTAGATAAGGCTATGAAGATATGTATATCTCATTACCAGATTTGTAACATTTCTGAGGGTCCTATAGTATTACGTCAAAAAGGACAGTTTTTTTATAGCGCCTTAAAAACTGAGCATAGACAAAGTATATTTTACTAATAACTTCTTCATGCGTAAAAGTCTTTTCTTATTACACAAGGTTTAAGAACTGTTAACTCTCTAACACCTTTTGATAACACACAAGAAAATTTAGCCCATACAAGACTCTCTCTAAGTTAGAGCTCACCTACATATTGCAAAAAAATTACAACCAATTGAAAGCTAAATAAAGCAGAAAACAGTTAGTGTTCAATACAATGAAAGTGTTCAGTATGTAGCCTGTAGGCTGTAGGCGTATTTTTTCTGAACATCTTATTTATGTGAACACATAAATAAATAATAATTGTTACAAGATTGCACACCGCCTTTATCGTGTTCCATCGAAACTTAAAATAAGTATGTCAATTAAGAATTCGAATATTAAAGGCAGTGCGAGTTATCAAAACAATTTAACCGAAAAGAACTGACATTTTAATGTTGCACTAAATGATAAATAGACCTATAATTGCAATGGTATTATGTTGTTGTTAAATCAGCTTTGGAATCCTTATTTGAACAATGATCAAAGATTTTAAATTATGTAGAAGTTCTAAGAACTCAACTGTTTTTGTGTTTGTTACAGGAACGGACTGAAGCTTCGTCAGCTGACCGACGGCCGCCATCTTATACAAGTAATATACACGCCAAACGGCGAAATGCAAGACTGCGAGTTCATAACGGAAGTTAAATCGACAAGAAACTTCCTAAAAACCTTAAGAAAAGAGCTCAAACTCGCGCTAGATGAGGAGAGCTACAGAATACTAGAGAAGAACCAAAACGACGAAGACAACAAGTTCTACCGCCATTTTGGAAATGTGACGTTTCGAATTTTGAAAGACGAAGCTTTGCCGCCAAATGTTGCGTCATGGCTGAACTATGACAGATTAAAAATGGAATGCATAGAGAGGCACAAGGAGTTGACGCACATGGTGGAGAATAAAAATAAAGTTGCAGACACGACTCTCGCTAGGTAATTTTCATTTTCGTCACTCATGTACTTTGCTTAAAAACTTTTTTCATCTATTCAGCCTTTGCAATGACCTATTTGCACTCTGCACGTGTTATTCTCCCTTTAGATGGAGGCATCTACACCTATACCTACAATATTTAATAAAATATCAAGTTATAATCAGTTAAAACGTATCAGATATTTTATTTATGAATGTCATTATATAAATAATGTTTAATTCTCAAAATCTTCGAATTTTTAAAATATTCTATTTACTTAATATTTATTTTATCATTTTTTAATGTAAAGTATTCCTTTCTAATTTATTTTTCCTATCACAAAACCACAAGCACAAGTCAACTGGTTTGGTCATTACTGCGTGTATCTGTCGAATATTCACTCACATTAGCTTTTTATTTCATGACAATGCTGAAAAAATGCATCACATAATTATACAGTCTGTTCTTGAAATCTTTACAGTATGTTATTACATTTTCTAACGAATTAAGTATTATAAACGTTACGTCTATTTCTTTGTGCTATATTATATTATTATGATTTATACCTATGTATTGCAATAATCAAGTATTTATCGAGCTGGCCTATTCATCCTCTCCAATTTACGAACGACCACACTTGAAGATGCCAAGTCTCTGCATAGCTATCGCATAGGAGAACAGTAAACTGTACCTCAACTTTTAAATCGTCGCGTCGGTTATCATGACTCATAAAAAAAGAAATCGCCTTCAGTTAAACACCTCATACTCAAATTCTTATCATCATCTTTCAATTCATTCATATCTGATCACGCTTCGACTCTCACATTGGCCCACAAAAAAGTATGCAAATCATTCATGATCACCAGATAAAATCTCCTACATTCTTACTTTCTACAGATATCATACTATTCTCCAAACTGCTAAAGCATAGATTAGTTATTACTTTTACTCTAAAACCCATTTTCCCGCCATTTTAAAAATTCAAAATTGGAACGGTCCGCTCATGACATCCGCATGACAGGTCGCGCAGGTCGGTCAGGGAGAATTTCATAGTGCCGGGGACAAAATGGTGCGGTGCCGGGCAACTAGCGGAGAGGTACAGCGAGCTGGGGTCCCACAGAACCGAGGATAGATGCTGTAGGGCCCACGACAACTGCAGGGTTAACATCGGGGCGTTTAGACGAAGATTCGGCTTGTTCAACTACCGACCGTTCACGATCTCGCACTGTCGATGCGATAGAAGGTTTGTTTTTTTCTCTTTTTTTTTTTTTGTTCCGGTGGGCTGTTTTTTTTTTCTTTTCTGTTCCGGGTGGGCTGTTTTTTTTAATTTTTATTCCGGGTGCGTTTTGCTTTTATGCTTGGGTAATTGGGTATCGACGTCATGACAGCGTTCGAGTTGTAAATAACGGCTGGGTTTGAGCATTGGCATTCGTTACCGTAGCTTACATGGTATTGGCCAGTAGTTTATGGATAGTATAATTACAAGTCAAAAAACTCACGATCGATGAAAAACAAACATATTGCTTTACCTTTTATTATTATTTAGATTTACATTTTATTATTTAATTTGTGACAACATTGCATTGGACACCCTGTAGGTTAGTAGGTAAAATTATGCTGCAAAACAGAAGTTCTTATTATTTTGCTTTATTTTGCCTATTGATGGATCGCGAATTCGATGACCCCAAAATTTTTACGAAATTTTGTAACTCCTCTCTTGTTACAAAAACTCCTTACATGTTATTATTAAATAATTTGACTAAAATGTTATTTCATTACTATTACAATTTGAACTTTCTGACACAATTTTTTTTATTACTGGATCAACTATAAATAAAACTTTTTTACTCGTAGAGCGTCTTAATTGAATCAACAATAAAAAGTTAGAAAGTAGATTGTCCCACCTCTTCACAGCGGTCTGAGGATAATGTTGGGGTGATCTCGGAGATATAAGGCGGTGTCTAAAACAGTGAGACCGCCATTTGTCACGCTTCAAATTTGGAACGGAATTTTATTTTGAACGTTCCAATGATCATAGAGCCATAGACAATTCCGAGTTTAAAATTTAAATGCTCAGCAGTTAGATATACGTTTATTACCGTACGACCGTTGTCGATTAAATGTTATAGAAATATGATAATAACATTGAAATAAAAAAGTAGGCGGACATTTAATTTTCTTGCGTTATTTATTTTATTAAATGAAATAATCTTATCGACAGTAGAAAGTAATAGTTACGTCTCAGTTTCGGTATTTGGAATGGGTCTTATTTGTAAGCAATTATATAATTCACTTTTAATTACTTTAATTTCTGATAGAAAAATAATAATAATATTATGTTGTATATGATAGAGATCTCTAATTGATAGAAAAAATTATAATATTGGAGCATATTCCACAAAAACTCTTTACTACACACACGAGTCGTATCATTGGTATCAACGTGTAGAGAAGGCTCATCACTTATCAGAGTGTAAGCTCATAGTATCAGGGAAGTACATAATATTATAAAATGAATATTGATAGAAATACAATAATATGAATTCTGATTAATAGGTATCCTGAATTATAGGCTAGGATTTCATAGGAATTAAAAGGAATATTTTCGTCGACAAAAAACAATACTTTCCAATACCTGCACATACTTGATACTATCTACAAATAATGTCAAACCAAGTTGACTGGTGTTAAGTTTACTTCTTTTAAAACTACAAATGAGAGATCATCAGATCACGTCATTAAATCTAGCTTCGCGGCATTCAACAACGGTATTTTTTAGGTAGAGCTAACAATACGTTCCTAACTGATTTATAACTTGGATATTCGAGGTCATTGCATCGGCGCGCCATTGCCTTGTATTAAAAAAAACAAAATCGACAGAAAAAAGCGGGACGCAATGGAGTTGTTGCGGGTTCCTGGAACGAAATGGTGTGGTAAAGGTTTTTCGGCGACGCATTATTCACAACTGGGCGGGTACACGCGCACCGATAGGTGTTGTAGAGTCCATGACCTGAGGTGTCCCTTCTGGATCGGGGGGATGGAGAAGAAGTACGGACTCTACAATTGGCGCGTAAACACCCTGATGCACTGCCGGTGCGACGAGAGGTTGGTATTTTGAAAATGGAATTCGCTTTTCATAGACAATGATGTTTTCGTATGTTCCGTGTTTGTTTGCATGTTGATTGTTGTTTTGTTTTGTGTGTTGAGAATACGGATTAATATTTATTGGCTGGTACTCAAAATGAACATATGTAAGTACATAATATAAATAACCAAATTATTAGTTGTAAAGCTTTTTCATTTTAAGAATAAAATTCCTTTATATTCCTAACAAGGAAAAATTAAATCCTATCAATAAAAATCCTCCTTTTATGGTGTTAATGCCCACTATACATTCACAACATCCTGTAACTCCTATAATTGTCAACGGGGTATATTAATTGAGCCATTTACTTAACTTAAGTAAAATAATTTTTAAGGTTTATGCGTGAAATAAAATAAATACGTAGACCGAGACCGAAGAGAGATTGGGCGAACATAGGAATACGTAGAGAATCCTCGCTTGCATTCTGTTTATTGTTATTGAAAAACTAAAAGAAAATAAGAAAACTTTAAACGTTGTTATTGCATTTTATATACCTAAAGTGTAAAGTGGGTAGGTTTTTATTTATTTATGTAAGTATAATAAATTTTTCATATCTTACGAATTCACAATCCTTGAAGTCAATGTCAAAAAATACTGGTTAAATAAATATAAAGACAATATGTTGAGATAGATAAGGTATCGCTGAGATATTTTATACTAATGTTCGACCTTCATATTAATAAATAAATTCACTAGAAACTTAAGTATAATAATTATAGCGATTAAAATTATTTAAACAATAATTTGCATGGATTAAAATAAATATAATGTTAGATTATAATTTTGTTTCAAAATTGAATCAAAATTCAGCTGTCACCATCGTCAATTATAAATCGCAGTGCAAATGAGCAAATGTTAACAGGTAGGTGGGTAGGTATACTTAATACTATAGGTGTACCAGAATCTGATAGCAATTTTTGACAGCAGATTATTACAAAATATCCTTGATCATTGGATAATTTTTTATATTTGCATGTTTAACACACAGAATCAGCCGCTATAAGAAGAAAAAAGGATCAAAATGTTTTATTCCAATTACCCCGGTATTGCTAGAGTCAATTCATTTTCTCACTTTTTGCCATCAGATTCTGGTAAACCTATAATCAGTTTTATCGAGGCTAAGGTATATCCCATTCTCGACAAAAAAAGTAAGAACAGCTCCATACCATTTGTTCTAAAGGAACATATAAAAAAACCGATAGTATCTCGAAGCTTCTAATTGGAGACCATAAATACAAGAGTCCCTGCGCACCCCGGTCGAGGGGGCCACACGATGACGGTTCTATGATCTGAAATGCCCATCATAAAACCCTAAAAAGCTTATTTATCATCAATCCCTCAATTTAGAATTTTTAACCGAATGTACACGTATCATGTTTCACAAAAAAGTTAATATGTCATAGACAACGATAATTTGAAATGAGAATGTTTTTTGCTTAATTAGTAATTCGTTGTTAGATTGGAATAAGGTACTTAAATGACTAGTGATTGTCGACAGTACCAGTCATTGGACAAAGCTCAAAATCACAATACCTATGAAAAATAAAACTACCTTTTTTAAAGTAATAGCACGCCTAGTTTTTAAAGAAAAACTGGTAGTTTTTAAAGCAACTTTAATAAATATTGTGATTTTGTGCTCTGTCCAATGACTTTTTTTTTTCAATTTGACGACCTCTGTGGCTCAGTGGTAAGCGCGTTGGTAACTCAAGCCGGGGGTCGCGGGCTCGAATCCCGCCGACAGAACAAAAAGTTTACTAAGTTCCTGGGTCATCATGGATGTGTATTAAATGTGTATCATATAATAAAATCTTAAATATATGTATAATATAAAAGTATAAAATATATTTCCGTTGTCTGGTACCTGTAGGCTGTTGTAACACAAGTCCATCAGGTACTTACCACGGGGCCAGACTGACGTGGTGTGAAGCGTCCATAGATATTATAATTATAATACCTCATACCCCCCTGTCCAATCACTGGTCATTTTACCCTATAATTTTTATTTCAATTTGCCTAGTAATATTTTTTCCACCTAGAGAAAGATCCGTTCCCACAAGAATGGACATTAAAATTTAAATAATATCTAAGTAAGTATGTAATAGCTGGTTTGTAATCGCTGGAAATGTTAAAATTCACAACACAGTGCAAAATGTGGCAAAATGTGAAATTTTGTTTTGTTTGCTATAATATGTCAATTGTCAAACCATAAATATAAGTTAGTGATGCGCTCAAAATTATCGTATTTATCGATAAAAAAAATAAAATTTAACATTAATATTGATCGCTGAAATTGCTTACCAAACTGAATATGAAATAGTTATATTCAATAATAATAATTATTACTTAATATCGTAATTTATGATTAGTATAGGTATTGCGTTAAAACTTTATTAGTATTATTTATCTTAATATTTATTATGTATTCTGCGTACAGCGTACTACTTAATTCGCCTACTAATTAAAAATATTGTAGGACCATTAAAATTTTGACCGGCCGCGGCAATGTCTTATCTTCTAAATTATTTTCAAGATAAAATCTCAGGGTGCAGCGATATCATACTTGTATAGAGTTCTCAAAGTCAATGATACGCCTGTATAGATTTCTGACTTCTGAACGTTTTTAGGGTTTTTTGGAATGGTAGCGGTTAGGAAAAAAAATATACTTTTTTATTTTTTTCCTAACCGCAACCGCAAAACGAAATGCAAAAGTGCCTTTGCATTCATATTTAGCTGGGATTTAAAAACAAGGAACTATAAGTATTAATTGTATGCAGCAACAGCAACTGCTTGAACATAATTTAATTTATTTTATTTCATTTTGATTGGCGAACAAAAGAAACTGACAAAACGTCAGTTCTTTTTTTTTCGTTTATATTCGGACATGAGTTTAAATGAAACTGAGTATTCCAGGTATATTTAACTGAAGATTAATACACTCGGTTCTTAGAATTAACCTTGCTTTTGTGTCTCGGTGATTTGAGTTTTTTTTGGTAAGGTTGGTAAATCTCTACTGAACAATCAAAATTATTACATTGATACCATGCCAAAAATGCAATCAATCATTTTGGCGGAATGTGATACTTGAGAAGTAGACGGTAGTTTTATGTCATAAATCATATATTTCAAGATTGTCTTACAAAAGCCAGATTAGCGGATATGAATTTCACGTCTCGTGAAGAAGACTTAAGAATTTCTTCATTTTTATTAAAATTTGATGGCGAAAATATCCATTAGCAAGATAATAATTATTTAGGCCATTAACAGTCTGCGGTGTTGTCAGCCACAAACACTTTCCACCTCGATTAACAAGGAAATGGTTATCTAAGATATACCACAAAGAAACCAACCCCTATTTGACGTTCATAATTTATGTATTGTCAGACAGCGTATTTAACCTCCGCGGGGCATTATTCACACATTATAAATCCCTTGAAGCGTGGAGATAAACGAACACCGCTGTAAAGATGGCGCCTATTGACACCTCTGTGACAGCAAAATCGGCGGGAAATATTTTCTTTTTTGTTTCCGAAGTTGAGATATTGTCAATCGGAGTAGATAATATTGTCTTATAGAGCATTGTTTCTTGTGCTATTATTGTTTCTTTAATATTTTCTTTGTAATTTTTTGCTTTGCTAAATATTGACAATGAAATATATAGGTACTTTGTTAATAGACATTTTTTGATTTCAATAAATACAGAGGCTAGATAATATTATGTAGAGTCTCTACCGTGTTATTTTTGGCTTTGTATATGAGTTAGAACAACTTTTTTGTAATATAAATATAATATTTAGTTCTGATAAAATGATACTCGTCCCTGATCAAACAATTTTAACATAGATTTTTTTTTTTGATATTACCAATACATTTTGTTTCGTGTTTAAATTTTTAGAGATGAAAATAAAGTGAAGATAACAGGCATCTCGAGGACACCTGTTTAGTCTATGGTTTCCGCGCCATTTGCCGCCCATTCAGCCATACGCGCGGTTTTCGAATTTCGAATCTTTGCAAATGGCGCCATTCGCGTCAACTCGTCTTATAAACGGCGGGTCGCTGCCAAAACCCGCATGGATATAAACACGATAAGAAGTATTTTCTTTTTCGGGGGACTGGAAAAAAGTAACTTTGAAGCATGCGGGTTAAACAAACTCGCTGACCGCGGCTGAAAGTAACAAGCAAAAAAAAGCATTAAGACGTCAGTATTTTCTGTAATTCTTTTTCGGTTCGTGGCGGGCGGGCGCTAATCCTTCTTTTGTTCTTACGCTAAACCCGCATTCATTCGGTGTTTGGCAGCTCTCGTACTGTAACTAAGCCACTTAAGGCTTATGGGTAGCGATTAGGGAGGCACTCGTATCGATAAATCGGAAAAACGGTTTTGATTTACACATTTCTCTGTAATCCTCGTGAGCAACGTCATGTAGCCAATGAATTTCCAACTTTCCAACTTGAATTTTCTTTCGGTTGTATTTTGTTTATTCTTTTTTGTAAGTATAAAACTTTTCTTGTCTGAAATTGAAAAAGTTTTTACCTATGTTTTTGCTTACCTAACTTGGGGCTTTAATTGATCTTAAAAAATCTGCCTCGTTACATACCTACATACCTAGAATAAATCAATAAACTGAGTAGGTGAAATAATTTTGTCAGTGACTATTCATATAATCTATTATGTCGCAGTCATCTGGTTTAATCTGCGATTCGATTAAATGACTAGCGCATCTATTAAATGATACCATTCAATTGAATGACTAAAGGACAACTCGTCAAGACGTTGACTGTGGCGTTTCACGTTTTGACTAAAAGTCATTACAGTGAAGTCGTTAAATGGGATGCTATAATTTTAAGTAGCCGTTGACGGGGTAGTAATAGGTAAATCCACGCTGTCATATTATTTTATTACAAGTAAATCACTTTAAAGCAAATTTAATCGACAAAATATCAACACAGTGCGATCTATTTGAAGCCATATTTGTTTTAGTGACTAGTAGCGCCGCAGTGAGAAAAAAGTGAAATACGTTCAATTACATGACTGATTTCATGTCCGCTATCTTCAAAGAGCTATGTTACAAATCGCTAACTAGTTGAACGTTGAGATAAGATCGTTCAATCGACGGTTGGCCGAGTCATTCAATTGAATGCTGTCATTCAATGAATACGCTAGTCATTCAATCGAAACGCAGATTTAACCAGATGACTGCGACATATATATATGTCGCAGTCGTATAGCGATTTGTAGCATAGCGTTTTGAACATAGCGGACATGAAATCAGTCAGGTAATTGAACGTATTTCATCATCTTCCTACTGCGGCGCTTCTAGTCGCTAAAACAAATATGGCGTCAAACAGCTTGCACAGCTGATAGCACTGTGTTGATATTTTATCCATTACATTTACATTAAAGAGCTTTATTTGTAATAACTAATAAAATAATACGAAAGCGTGGATTTGCCTATAACTGCCCCATCAACGGCTACTTGAAAAAAAATATAGCATTCCATTTAACGACTTCGCTATATGACTTTTGGTCAAGACGTTAAACGTTACAGTCAACTTCTTGACGAATTGTCCTTTAAGCCCGTCACAGACTGCTATAATATATATTAATATTTTTATAGCTAGGCATATTACTATATATTTTCTATACTAATTTTCGCGTGACCGCACACTCAGCTATAATATATATTTCTGTGGATTATGGATTTAGTATAGAAAAAATATATATTAATATGCCTAGCTATAAATATATTAATATATATTATAGCTAAGTCTGTGACGGGCTTTAGTCATTCAATTGAATGGTGTCATTCAATGAATGCGCTAGTCATTCGATCGAATCGCAGATTAAGCCAGATGACTGCGACATATTATATAATAAGAATTATAGCATTGCAAGATTATATTATAATATGTTTTTTATAAAAATAGCGTTTTATCGATATATTCAGTGGTAAGTATTTTCCAACACTAGAGCAGCTTGACCAAGAGTTTTGCCAAATCAAGCGAGTGACTGCGCTCAGTCAGTTCGTCTCGAATTTCGCAGAGTAGTTTCATACTAGAATGTTTAGTTAGCGCTGACATTACTCTTCACTCTAGTCTCTACCCGACATTAGTTAGAGAAAATGTTTAGCTCTATTGAAAGATAAAGTTTCCAATCAGGGTGACCATTTGTGACAGTTTTCTGCCATTTTGATGAATTTGGATTTAAAATTTTAACAATGGCTGATAATGCTGACGATTTAGAAAAGCGGCGGTGGATTTACAGAGATTTGGCACATTTTGGAGATTCCAAAATACGAATACATATTAGTAAATTACATTTTAATTTAATTAAAATAAATAATGTAATGAGATATGTCACGACTAGTTATTTGTTTGATATTAAAGCCCCCTATATTTTTGATTCTACCCATTATCCAATAAAACAATGAACTGTGATTTTTTTATTACAAAACCTTGCGTTACATTACGTATTTATATTTACCTAACAGTCATGAGATGTCATTTATCAACAAAATAATCCAAAAAAAGTTATTACCCGCAACCTCTGTTCGTGCGTGGTCTGTGTAAATCAAAGTGCATACAAAGAGAAACCCCAAAGAGCTCGTTAAGTGCGAAATAAGTAACGCTTTGTCAGCCTCCTCGGTCTCACGGACCAGACGGTCACCCATACCCATACATACAGGATGGGGAAATGACGGAAAACTGACCAAGAATGTACTAGGTATGTACCTGCTGTACTATTCGATGAGTACTGTTTAATTAATGATAACAGAAAAGGTAATGAAAAAATAATTGAATACATGAGTGGAGCAAGCGGGTAACTAACAATTTGTAAATGATACATTTTTCCGGGATAAAAAATACCCTATGTCTTTCCTCGGGACTCAAAGCATATCCATACCGAATTTCAACAAAATCGGTTCAGCGGTTTGGGCGTGAAGAGGTAACAGACAGACCGACAGACACTTTATATATGTATTTATAATATTAGTATGGAAATATGAGTAACTAGATGACGCCCGCAACTCCGTTGCGGCAAAATTCGTTTATCGCGCGGTAACCGTACATTTTTCCGGGATAAAAATTATCCTATGTCCTTCCTCGGGACTCAAAGCATCTCCATACCTACCGAATTTCAGCAAAATCGGTTCAGCGGTTTGGGCGTTAGTACGGAAGTATGGATTGTCCTTATATCATAAAATGTTAGCTACCCAGTACATCCACTCATGTCTTCAATTATTTTTTACACAGATTTATAAATTATTGCACAGCTATAATATAATATACATATTATTGCATTGGAATTTCCAGAGTGATCTTTATATCTAACTAGCTGTCCCGGTGAACTTCGTGTCACTTTAAAACCTTCCGGACTTCTACGAATATTTTAAGACTAAAATCAGCCCAATCCGTTCAGCCGTTTTCGAGTTTTAGCGTGACTAACACATTTGAAAATCCATTTTTACATATAAGGTGGCAATGGCAGATATCGCTTACCATCAGATGATCAGTCTACACGTTTACCAATTAATTTAACTTAAAATATTGAAACTCCTTAGTCCTTACGTATTACTATAGCAGTTCATAAGGCAGATACAAAAGAAATAAATCCTAAAATGGAACGGATCCATCTCATTTTTACATCTTCTTGTGTTAATCTTTATGGTCAAGATAAAATTTGACATAACATAACGCGGAAATTTATGGCAAGTCATAAATAAAAGGCGGGAAATCACACGGGTTGTAAAATTGGTGGCCATTTTAAATGACCATAGAGTAAAGACGAAATCTTTATTCCAAGTCCAGTTTCTGAGGTCAATGCATCATAATTCATAACAATCTATTAAAAATGTTGTTGATTTGATTGATGAATTACAAAGAGGATGTAAGCTGTATACTACGTAACAAGAGGTCGGACTTAGAAGAAAAAAAATAAACATCCGTTATTTTTTTTAATTTGAAACTAAACTAGAAATTTTTAAGTGCAAAACCTTTCACTCTAAACATACCACAAAATTAAAAAAAATAAAATAAAAAAGAAATGAGCTCAAATAAATGTTTTATTTCAATAAAAAATATTGTACATAGCTAAATAAATAGGCTAATAAGGTAAATTAAACAATAAAACAGATTTAATCCACAAGCTTTTGTTGATTTCTATTAATAATATTACAGTACAGTTTTATGTATTTTATTTATAAATATAATAGAATAGCTGTCTATGCTACACTACTAATTACTTGATTGGCTTATACAGTAAACTCTATATAGGGAGAGGATTAAAGCTGCGCGTCCACCAGGTCGGAATCGGAACGTACGGTGCGGACGGCGCATCGTGTAGTCATATATTTGTCAGGCGCGGAATGACGTTCCAGTACTTCTAGTGCAGTTCACAGTAGTCAATACCAAAAATAGTGAAGCAACAAATCCGTCCGCTGCGTACCTACGCTCCGATTCCGATCCAGTGGACGCGCATCTTTATACATACACACAGCACACTTAAGTATCATTAGACATCAACTACGATAACATGGCGGGCCCCTCCAAATGACTGTTTCAATGTGTGCAGTCACATCCTTATGAAAGAGTTTGTATGTAGTAAGTATTCAACCAATCACAGTACATGTAATATTTCACTTAATGTCACTTATCATCAAAATTTGTTGGTCGACTAATCATAACTAGCCTACCGCGCAAGGCAACGCACATCAAACGTTTTAACAACGCACTTCAAACGTTTTGAATTTTGGAGGGGCGCGCCAAATTATCGTAGTTGATGTCTACTTTGTTTTGTTACACCCTGTATACGACAGCTGAAATCTATCGCGTAGGCTCAGGCCAGCTGCATACCACCTCACGTCTTGATCAGAGGATTTTTCCTTGGTGGCCGTACCACTCATAATCCCATACCTTCCTTCTCCTCCTAAAATCTCCATTACAGTTATTGCTTGCAGACTAAAATGTTGCAAACTAGTATAGGGACCTAAAAATCTGAAATTAATGAAACATTTTTCATTTACTACATTTCCATACAGTTTACATAAATTATTAAGTATACTTATCAACCTTATGTATTATTACAATAAAACAATATACTTACACATTTTAACATTTTCCAAATTAACTGCATACTGATATACATTATAATATTTTCTATGAAATAATAATCTATCTTTTTCATATTAATATAGTTTAAGTTGTAAATTATTGTACAAATATGCAAATAATACTACGACAGTATATTATAAGTTTGACTACGACATACTTTGTTTTAGAACATGGTATGACATAGTTATGTTTTGCTTCAGTTTATCAATTTACGGTTACATTTACATTTTACAATGGCTTACCTTTCGTTTTTCATTAATTAATCCACTCAATTTACAATTTTTGTATGAGTTGCTACAAAATAATTTTCACAAAATGAAAATCGAACTTTGAATTTTAAACTCCTTCTTCGTCTTTCTTCTGATGTAGTTTATATTCTCTATGGTCTTTTTTATCAGCCAATCACTGTCGACCTTGCACAGATTAGCTGATTTCGTTTAGTAGCTACGTTTAAATTTGGAACCCAATTTTTTTTTGTACCTGGTTAATTAGTTAATTTTGACGATAGCCAATCATTTAAGGTGACGCCGCGTTTAAGTAAAAAACCGTGTTGGATATGTTTTAGATTGCTTGTTTCCTATAAGAGGCCGGCCTCGTATAGAAAACAAGCAATGGAACAGCAAAAAATGGAAAAGGCGTAAGCGACAAAATGGTTTTTGTCGCGTAATTTAAATACATTTCATAAATATATTTCATATAAGCTATGGGAAAATTAAAGTGTATGCTTGAACCAAACTATGTACAAATTTTGGAAGCTTAAATCACTCTCCTCTGTTGGCAAAATAGGAATCGCTTTTTTTACAGAGGTCTTTTTGATTGATTATTCTCTGTTATAAAAGTTGACCAATCGTGTTATGTTATGGGTAATTCAAAGACAAAGACATGATGAATACTGACAATGAACTTTAATTTCTCAGCTTTAGTCATTGCTGAGAAAAATCGATATCGCTACAGCCAATTTATCAAGGCGTCGCCTTAAAGCACTAAAAAACAGATAAACTTCTGTTAAAAATCGCGCAAACTAGGCATTATTATGTTCGTTTTTCGTGACAATTAATGTTTTAATTACTGCTTCAAAATGTTGATCATCAAGTTATTAATTTAAGGTTGAAACAATATAGGCCAGAAAAAGACAATATAAGACCAGACGTTATGACCGTATTTATGGTAAAGACCACAGAAAAAATTTAATCGGTCATAAAACAAGAACAAAACGCACACAATCTTCAGTCGAAGTTGTAAAGTGTGATTTAATTTATTACTTTCGTACCTTTGTACTATGCTATTTGTGGTAACAGCTGTTAGTGTCTGCCAATTGCCAGCTGTTATTCAGCTTACTGTAATGTGTATTGTAATTTTTAGTTAATTTAGTACCAAATTAGATGCGTATGGAGTATGTATATTACTATACAGTGTAACAATACTAAGTGATATAAATACTTCAGGGTTTATAGGTATGTGTCCCTTATATAGAGCTCACTGTGAAAGTAGCAGCGCTGTAAGGACATTTTTTTGTGATTACACCTTGTATAAATTATACGCAGCGTATAAATGATTAAAGGTCCAAGTCGTCACTGCCGGTCATGTGACTTTTCCAAAGTACCATTAAGACAATCAGACGTCGTATAATTCGGGTGGTAAAAAATGGTAAAAGTCTAAAATAGTATAAGTACATAATTACCAAGTTTAATGTTTCTATCGTAATAATATATAATTCTTTACGTAGATTCGGCGATAAAATTGTTATTTCGGCAATAAAATGAATGCATTCATCATAGTCCCGTGTTTTATAGTTCCGTTAACTGCCGCAGCGCGGCGCTAGTGTCAATATTTTAGCGCCATTTTATTGTATTTTTACGTGACAATGTCAGCATTGGTTTAACGCACTCGTTTCGATTTTATAGCGATTCCACACATGCGATTTGGATATTATTTTGTAGAATCTCGTAAAGACTAAATTAATATTCGGTTTACGATAATATTTAATATTCACATACGACGGATCGAAACGATCTATCGCAAATAATTCTTATCTAGTGTCCATTCTTAGAATTCATTGTAATCATATTAAAAATCGTATTTTCTTACGTAATAACTTTATTTATATTTACCGAAAATCGCGCTTTATTGATAAAAATGTTGACTCTTTAATTTCAAATTCCAGGTTCCGCGCGTGTCTCAAACTGGCCGACACATCAGTGTCCAACATGGTCGGAAAACTGTTCTTCAACATCGTCCAGACCAAGTGCTTCATACTGAAGCCTGTCAAGATGTGCACGCAGCGCTCGTGGTGGGGGAAATGCCTGAGGCGGGGGTACAAGAAGCAGGCCTACCTCAGAGACAACCTGCCGTATTAAATTCGAATTTTGAATTTTGACAGATGTTCTATAGTCTTTGGTACAGGTCTCTACGGGTGTGTTCTGAAATATAAGTCAGGGATCATGACGTCATGAATCCGAAACCTCCGATAATAATAATAATTGTACTGGTACAGGTGTGGTACATTATAATATGCATGGAGCTTATATAGAGATAATATGTGATCCAACAAAACCATAACACATCAAGCGCTGGCCAGTATTTTTTGTAACTGGCGGCGTGTCTATAGAGGTATACCTGTTTTTTTTTTTCACGCAGTGAAATGCAGTGACGCATTCAACGCAGGGGATGGGGACTCCCGCTGCGGATATGTGGGGCTCGCCGCGGCGAAGATGGTCAGTGCCGCGGCCCTACCCACTAAAACACTGCGATGTTCCTGACTCCTGCAGCTGGCGGATACACGGGTCCAGTTCCGACGAGCATTACTCCGTTGTTCCGTCAGCGCAGCGCCTGCTTGGTCTTACGCAGGCCCCTCTTCTTGGTGGGGTGTTGGCCCCCCAGGCCGAACAGAGGCCCCAACGGGGGGGGGGGGGGGGGGGGCTTGTTTAGGCCATCCTCCTCCGGTGGTGTCGCGATGCGCAGGAACATGGGCGCATCACGACCGTCTCAGGACTCGGTGCAATGGGCAGCGGCGTCCCCACACCGCCACCCCGAGTACCAGGGGTACTAAGGCGGGACGTTTCGGCCATCTTGGACGTTCCGTCTACGCCTCGGCCGTCGTCTCCGACGAGGGTCGAGCGCCTCCCTCTCTCTAACTCGCTCGGCTTGCTCTTTGGAGGAGATCACCTCCTCGGCGAATCTCTCCACGTCTCTCCAATGGTGCTCGCTGCTCAGCATGGCTTGCACCAGAGCCGGCAGCGAGAGGTCTGATCCGATGGCGGCCGTTAAGGCCGCTCTTTGTCTCGTCCATGAGGGACAGGCCAAGATGGTGTGATCGGCCGTGTCCCTGTCCGCGGTGCAGTGGTGGCACCGCGCTGACTCCTCGCTCCGGGCTATCTCATACAGGTACCGACCGAAGCAGCCGTGCCCGGTCAGCACGGTTGCGGTTCACCCAGTCCTTCAGAACCGGGTGAATAGAATACACAATAAAGTACAGTAAGCTGTACCTAATAATAATACAATGTGTTTTGTGTCACAAACCTGAGCTAACTTAATAATTATTATAATCCAAATCTTTTGCCATAAAATAGTTTTTAATTGAGTTATTTCATTTCGTTTGTTTAAATCTCCAACCAATGAATATTTTACCGTTTCTTTAATGTCCGTTTCTGAGATATTTTGACATGATTTTTTGCTCAAGCGCTTATTATTAGCTCCTATAAAAAAAATAACTATAAAGTGCGACAAGGCTTTAATGAACGTGGGCGGGAGCGCTGCTGGTAAAGGAGAACTGTCAAAAATGACGTTTTTGAATAGTGGCAGCGTTAGTTCCTTTTTTCGCCACATTCATTTAAAGCCTTGTCAAGCTGTACTGTACTTGGCGAAACATGGCGGTAGCGGTCTTCTAATAATCAACAACAACACTGTTTAGTACATTTAATTAACTCCTATTAAACCTCGGAAACAGAGCACTAGTCCAATCCAGCACTAGATTACTACTGGAAAAATAATCCAGCGCTGGTTCAATCACTGGATTCGATTGGAATAATGTAAACCCGAAATAACCATCTATCAGGCCATATTCTGTTCGAATTTTTTGAAAATTGAATACCGATAATAAAAAATATAGTTTTATCATATATAAAATAGTGGCAAAATGAAATAACAAACATTGTATTTATAATACAGTCCGTCTACCTCTGACAAAAGTGACACAGGACCTGTATAATAATAATTATTCTCGTAGGTCACGCACAATTTTAAGATCGCTTGGAGAAACTTCAGAGGGCGATAAAAGGGCCCATTCACTATCCTGCATAGCAATCCTGCTGCAGTCCGCCGTGCAGGCCTGCAACACCATTCACTATACTGCGTGCAGTCCGCCGGCTTATGCATGCAGGATAGTGAATGGGCCCTTTAAGCACAACATGTCTTTAATGTCTTATGTCCACCAATAGCGATAACATTTCACCGTCTGATAGCGATAGCTAAGCTGTGCGCGGCCTATACTATAAGAATAATTTATCATGAGCGGACAACCTAGTTCATCTTCCTAATATTTTAGATTAAGGATTTTAGTATTTAAATTGAGCGAAGTTCCTCTATTTGACAATATTTGTCTAGATCGTGTATGTAGGGTTAGAATAGGTAATTGTACTTAATATATTGTATTTATAAGGTAAACGTCCAATTATTGGCATTAGGAATTCATACAGAATGTCCTGAATCCTAATATTGGTATTCGTTAGTATTTGCATTAAAAAAATGATGTTGCTAAAATGACTGCCAACAATGGGAAATTTTTCTACTGTATTTATTTTCAAAAGTCGGAAAATGGCTTGAACCTTAAATAAATTGTGGCTATGATTAATTTATTCATCATCAATTTTACTATTACCATTTACTAATGCAAGGTTTTAATATCGGGCAGTTTACAGCATTTTTGTACTACTAACGCCATCTATAAAATGGTTTGTTAAACGTTTTTAAAACTGAAGTATAAATTATTTTTTCTTTATCAATTTTTTAATTGTGAATTTATATTGGATATAGTCACATTGTCTCAATGTATAATATTTTAAAAGTATTGTAGTTATATACTGAAGGATCTGAGTTAGAAAGAATATCTTTAGGTAATTGTATACTTAGTCAAAAGTTGGTACCGATCAATTGATCCCTTATAATGTAGCTTTTTTTTAGTTGGTACAAGACATTGCCGTTAAAATTAAGTAAGTAGAATATATTGGCTGATAAAGTAAACAAGAAGTATTCAACATGTAAACATTTGCTCTTTTACTAATAGAAGTCGGTTAAAAAAATATTTACAATGCATTATAACTACACAAGGTCTGATTTTGTCTAGCATTTTGAATGAGTCACATGGCAGACAAAAACACAACAAGTACTATCAGAGAAGTTGATTTCTAGGCTGATGGGGGACCTATGCTATATATAGTATAGTTTGGTCGCGTTATATCAAACCCAGTTCCGACAGATCACAGTTAACATTGAATTGACATGATCCGACCATGTGTTGTTGGACTGTCAACTGTCTGGGAATCAATGTCCTTGATGGTACAAGAGTATCTTGAATAGTTACAACTTATAGCTTATAATAATTATCTTTATTAGTAAGAATGTAAGACTGTAAGTGCCTGTCCAGATGAGGCGTTTTACGCGCGAAGTCCACACGCGCTTTTCGATTTTTATTGCATTCAGATACCGCGTTTTACGTGCGTTTTTACGCTACAAACAATAGACTCGAAGTAATCACGCTCCAATCAAATACGTTCATTCGCATTGGACTCGCGCGTAGTTCTGGAGGCTGCAATGGCACCCAAGTATCTCGATTTCGCGCGCGTCTCGCCCGTAAAGCGCGTCGCTCGCGCGTTTTACGGGCGAGTCGAGTCTCGCTCATTTGCAAGCGTTTTACGCGCGAGTAAGAAAACGCGCGTAAGCATCTGTACGCGATATAATGTAGCTCTATTATCTCGGGAACGCGCGTAAAACGCGCGAGTCGCTCAGTCGCGCGTGAAACGCCTCATCTGGACAGTTTATGTAAAATATTACTACTAGTCATACATTCTATTAATGTGAACAGTGAAGACATAGCTCTAAATTATTTCATTATAAAAACATGAAATGTGCCAGATTTTTTAAAATAAAATAAAAATAATAAAAAACACCCACTTAGCCTCATGTGTACATATCATAAATATTTTATTTACAGATTTTATTGTATATTAATTCAATATTAGTTATATGTGTAAATGCTCTTAAATTATTGAGTGAAAATAAAATTACTATTGTAAATATTAATCTGGTTTTATTATTGTAATATAATACTTATATTATGTGGTTTCAATATGTATCAAGTATAATATTAAAATATTATGCATGGGCACCATATTAGAAGACTCCACTACAGGCTTCTCAGCTTACAGATACTGTAATAACTAATAAGTATGATCAAAAAATCATCTTTTAACTGTTTTAAAATATAGCATCCTGCTCTTGTAAATCATCATGGTGGAACAGGTATTCGGATATGTTGCTTAAAACTTGCTGCAGAGATACTTGTTGCACATCGATTTGCACCTGTTTCAAGTCAAATTGCACCTGTTGTGTCACTATGCACTTGCTGCACATTTTGTTGCAAGTGTTGCGCATTGTGTTGCACTTTTTGTACCCGTTGCATATTACATTGCACTTGCTGCGTATGTTGTTGCACTTGTTGCACATCACTTTGCTCCTGTTGCACATCACATTGCCCCTGTAGCACATCACTTTGCTCCTGTTGCACATCACATTGCACCTGTAGCACATCACTTTGCTCCTGTTGCACATCACATTGCACATGCTGCTGTTGGGGATGCTTGGCTCGGATGTGTCGTGCGAGCGCGCGTGGGCGGGTGTAACGAGCGGGGCAGAGCGGGCACGACTGCGGCTGCGGCGCGTGCGCGGCGCTCACATGCTCCGATAAAGTCTCCTTGTAACCGAACCGTTTGCCGCATATTGTACACTGTATGGTTACAAAAAATCATAAAATTAATAACCATAACATTTATTTACATTTCAAGCACATAGCTGCTGCATCGATACTTGCGCATAACTGTCGCAGTCGCTGTAGCGCCGCTACCCTACGATTTTTGACCACAAGTCCCTAATAATATATGCATAATATCTTTTTTTAAACTACAAAGTAAAAAAATTTGTGAGGATAATGAATCCTACATTACCTCATGTTGCTTGATGGCGAGGTGTCGGAGGCGGTGCGCTCGCAGGTTGGAGCTGTTGACGCAGCGTTGCGGGCACATGTCGCAGATGTACGGCCTCTCGCCAGTGTGCTTTCTGTAAAATAGACGACATGGACATTTTAATGACGACCTTAGAATGTATATTGTATGAGCCCAGTTCTCAGGGCCGGATTTATATTTATTGTGAGTACAGGCCACTTTAATTTGGCCGCCCCTATATACGAACTCTGCCGCCATCCTGCGCTGCCGCCTCCCCTAGGACGCGATATGACGCTGCCGCCCACCCCCCCTAGGACGCCATAGGACGCTGCCGCCCACCCCCCCTAGGACGCCATAGGACGCTGCCGCCCCCCCTAGGACGCGATAGGACGCTGCCGCCCACCCCCCCTAGGACGTCATAGGACGCTGCCGCCCACCCCCCCTAGGACGCCATAGGACGCTGCCGCCCCCCTAAGACGCCATAGGACGCTGCCGCCCCCCCTAGGACGCGATAGGACGCTGCCACCCACCCCCCCTAGGACGCTGCCGCCCACCCTAGGACGCCATAGGACGCTATCGCCCATAGGCCATGGCCTATACTGCATTTGCATAAATCTAGAGCTGCCAGTTCTAACTTCTATACTTATTATAAAACAAAGTCGCTTTTTTCTCTCATGTCCCTTTAAAGGTTCCCTTTAATCTTTAAAACTACGCAACGGATTTTGATGATTCTTTCAGTGTTAGATAGCTCATTTATCGAGGAAGGTCATAGGCTATATTTTATCACTCTAAGACTAATAGGAGCGAAGAAATAGAGGAAAATGGGGAAAAAACGGGGAAAATTATTTGAAAGGGCTAACTTGAACGCGCTAATCTCAGGAACTACTGGTTCGATTTGAAAAATTCTTTCAGTGTTAGATAGCCCATTTATTGAGGAAGTCTATAGGCTATATTTTATCACGCTAAGATTAATAGGAGAATGTGAAAAAAACGGGGGAAATTATTTGAAAGGACTTATCTCGCAAACTACTGTATATTGTGTATCATAAAAAATATTATTAAAAACTTTAGCATCTAACTTTACTGGAGCAATTTTTATGTTACTTGGCACAGATAAGAAGTAGACCACGTGAAGGATCATAGGCTATCCATTTTAATCATTTTTTCAGTGGCTATATATTTTAGACGCCGGGGCGGGTCGCTAGTATATAATATAGTCTTTACATTAATATTATAAATGCGAAAGTAAATATGTCTGTCTGTCTGATACTATTAACACGTCTTGACCTACCCACAATTTTGATTACATTTGGTATAGAGAACCTTTTTTTTATGCAATAAGGGGGCAAATGAGCAAACGGGTCATGTGATGGAAAGCAACTTCCGCCCATGGACACTCGCAGCATCAGAAGAGCTGCAGGTGCGTTGCCGGCCTTTTAAGGGGTGATAGGGGAGGATAGGGAAGGAAATAGGGAAGGGTAGGGAAGGGAAAAGGGTAGGGGATTGGGCCTCCGGTAAACTCACTCACTCGGCGAAACACAGCGCAAGCGCTGTTTCACGCCGGTTTTCTGTGAGGACGTGGTATTTCTCCGGTCGAGTCGGCCCATTCGTGCCGAAGCATGGCTCTCCCACGTCAAAACCTAGACCTAGTTCAGGGGAAGGCCATAAAATAGTTTTTAAAACAAAACCCATTAAATAATTAATATTACTAATTTTAATGTTACGTCATGTGCAATAGACAAAAAAAGCAGTTAATGTTGTAATACAAAATCATTTATTATTAGTGTCTAAGCACACTAGGCCGAAAAAACGCAGCCGAAGTTCAGCATAATTATGCCTGCAATGCGCTATGCATACAACATAATGTGACATAATTTCAGCATGGTGTGACGCACAATTTCAGCACAATCATGACGAACTTTGGCCGCGTATTTTCGGCCTAGTGTGTTTAGACACTTAAACATAGTATGCTCCCTTATGTCTAATGTACACATTACCTTATGTGAACAACTAGTGAAGACCTCTGGTTGGTTCGGAAGTTGCAGTGTGGGCAGACATGCTGCTTCTCTCCCGTATGAGTGAGTTTGTGCTTGTGTAGGTAGTCCTGGCGCGTAAACACACGGCCACATTTCTGAAATTGAATAATACTAATAAATAACAATGTTTGTAACTTACTAGTGAAGGAAAAGGATTAGTTTAGGCCAATTTAGTTCAAAATCCCTAGATAGTACCCTCCAATTAGACATTAATTCATAATATCTTAATAGTCAAAGTCCTTAATTGAATATTTCACCAAGTAAACACTTAATTCGGCAACAGCTTAAGAGAAACAAGAAGCAAACCTCACAAACAAAGTTTTTCTTTTCCACACCATGTTCTAGAATGTGTTTATTCAATTCATCTTTACTTTTAAATAACTTGAAGCAATGTTTACACTTAAATATGTCCTCGGGCAGATCCACAGATACATTATCTCTATGGTCCCTCAAGTGGGTCTCGTAATGTCTCCGGCTCGGGAGAAACCTTCTGCATGTGGCACATTTGTAGCCATCAGTGAGACCCTTGCAAAAATGATGCTCGTGACTGCGACGCGCTTTCCGATTTTTGAACGACTTCTGGCAACCGAAACATTTGAACAAGCCATTTTCTATTCCATGGTATTCTGAGTTATGTTTTGCGAAGTTGCTGGTGTCTTCTAAATCTTTTCGACAGACATTACAGTACGTTGGTGTTCTTTTATATCGGTTAATTTTTACGCGATTTTCAGGTTTAATATCGTCATCTGTGTTATCGGAGTTTCGTTCAGTGTTTTCAAATTCAGTTAACAATTTAAGTTCCTCTTCATTTGGTATGATTTCTGATTTAATTACAGATGTTTCCGAATAGTTTTGCACAATTTCTTGTAGCTTCTTATCGGTTTCTTGGCAAAAAATTTTGAAAACATAAAACTTTTCGACTTGCTGGCAACAATACGCGCACAGTTTCTTCGGGTACAAATCCTCGGAAATCTCTATTTCCAAGCACTGCTTAATTTTATCAGCTAAGTTTGTGACAGATGTGTTCTTTAAATTTTTGTTAAATATATCTGATATAGCATTTTTATTCCAGCACAATCTGCACACGTCCGCTTGCTGAAAGTATTCATAGTTGTAAGCTATAGTGTGATCTATCTTAATTAAGGACTCTGGAGTCATTTCAAGTAATTTTAAACTGTTAACTCTCCACAATAATTAGCGAAGTAATTTAAACTCATAAAACAACAGATTTCACAGGATTCACCTTTTGTTTACAAATTTAAACAAAATACAAAATAGTTCTTTGCAATTTGTAAATGTCAAATGACAGTGACTATGACACATGCCAAACCACAAACAAGTTTTTTTTTTAATTTTATGTGGCTTTAAACTAAAGGATTCACGCACATCACGCACATTCATGATTCAGTCATTCAGGTAACAACTAACAGGTTCAGGTTCAGCTCATGTTTTTTTTTTTATTAAATAAGGGGGCAAACGAGCAAACGGGTCACCTGATGGTAAGCAACTACCGTCGCCCATGGACACTCGCAACATCAGAAGAGCTGCAGGTGCGTTGCCGGCCTTTTAAGAGGGAATACGCTCTTTTCTTGAAGGTTTGTAGGTCGTATAGGTCCGGAAATACTGCTGGTGACAGTTCGTTCCAGAGTTTTACAGAGCGCGGCAGAAAGTTACGCGAAAAACGCACTGTGGAAGACTGCCACTCATCAAGGTGATGAGGATGGTAAGTTTTTCGCGTGGGACGATGGCGAAAAGTTGCAGGTGGTATGATTCCGAACAACTCCTCAGAGCACTCCCCGTGATACAACCGATAGAGGATGCAGAGTGAAGCTACATCTCGGCGTAATTCCAAGAGGTCCAAGCTGTTTGAAACACTATGGCAGTCAACGATTCGAGCGGCCCTTCGTTGGATACGATCCAGAAGGAGCAATTGGTATTTTGGCGCCCCTGCCCAGAGATAAGAACAATATTCAATATGAGGCCGAACCTGCGCCTTGTAAAGTTGTAGGCGTTGGTCCGGACTGAAGTACTGTCTCGCTCTGTTAAGAACACCAAGCTTCTTCGAGGCTAATTTGGCCTTACCCTCGAGATGATATCGGAACTGGACTTCGCTCGATATGTTGACATTAAATAACAAAATAATATTATAAAGACTTTGTATCTATTTTGAGAAATTCAGGTATATTCTTGATTTTCATTAGCACCAAAACCCCACGTCTTGTATTCAATCTTGTATTTTCTGTGTATCGCATGATTCGCATCACGCATCAGCGAAGCGGAGCGAAGTTTTCAAGCATGGTGATTGGTCAATTCGGCACCGCTAAGCTCCTCTGACCAATCTGACCTCTCCACTCCGCGCCAGACGCCAGTGGAAACGCGGCCTAAGGCATAGTAAGGTCATTGAACTCCTTATCATTAAAGTAAAATTGGAAAGACTAAAGAGGATTATGATAAACAAGCAAACAGTTTACAAACTTTATTTTAAAGCAAAATAAAGCAATAATCTTTAAACTTATATACTAAGACTTATACATTACAAATAAAACTTTACTTTCCCAGTTGGGAATTGAATTTCCTTGTTGCAGAATTTTCAAGAGCCAAAAGTCAAAACAAATACATTTTTTATCAGTTATGGCAAATAATAAGGCTCAAAATCATTAAGTGCAACATATTTAAAACTTTCTGGGCCTTAACTTATGCAATATTACAAATTATCAAACTCTAAAAAGGTTTTAACCCATCAAGCCACACACGATGTAACCCACCAAGCACACCGGTGCTTGGTGGGTTACATCATGACAACAAAAGAATACAATAGCATATCCTAGAATCTCCGGTTGAAGGATTAAACTCTTGACTAAGTAGTTCCTTTGTTATGGGTTGTTTTTAATATGTAATAATTTTATTTTGTAGTTTATACTACAATCACAAAAACAGTGAGGTATATTCTGCAAATGATTATTATCTGGTTGTTCCAAGGAAATTGGCCACATGATTCTAGTCCTACTCATCTGATTATTCCTCTCCCCGCTCCTGGTCTTTGTCCTTCTTCTTCTTCTTTTTCTTTTCCTTACGGGGCGCTTCAGCGTCCTCTGCTGTTGCATCTACTGTTGTATCAGCCTCAGCAATACTTTCACTGTCCTTTTTTTTCTTCTTCTTTTTCTTTTCTGACTTTTGTTCTACTGAGTTATTTGGATCATCCTCATTGGCTATGCTCGCCGTTCTCTTTCTGCTCTCCTCCTGTGTGCCATTCTCTGTATCCTTCTTAACTTCCGTTTTCTTGTAATCCACATAGCTGTTCAGCCACTCAGATGGTGTGTTCTCATTGGGTTTTCCATGTTTGTCTAATTTTCCTTGCTGGATGAGCATTTTCTTGTGAGATGCCTTGGGACCCAAGCCCCATTTTCTGGGATAGGTGTCTCTTTCCATTATAACTCTCTTCAGTTTGGCTGCTACTCCATGGTCACAGGATGCCATGGTCGATGTGGTCATTAGAGCGATGGCTAGAGCAACTGCCTCACCCTTAGTGGTCACTATAACAATCTCCTGGTCAACCTCAATACCATCTTCGTAACGTAGAATACCAGGTAGAAGAACTTTTGCTCCGTAGCACACTGCATTCACTGCACTGTCCTTAATGAATATCCTCTTGTGGGCCACCAGGAGTCCCTCCAGGGGCTTGATGACTCTCCTCAGGTATGTCTCGTCTTTGTGGTTTTCGTACGCCCACTGAGCATCCAGAATATCGTGCATGGTGACCATACCTTCCTTTTCACCCTGGATACCTGATCTCACTCTTCGGAGCTCGATCATTTGACCCCCGACTCCCAGCATGAGGCCCAAGTGTACGCACATGGTACGGATGTAGGAGCCAGCCTCGCAGCTGACCCAGAATACTCCAATATTTCTCTCCTGGTCGTAGTCCAGGAGTTTGCTGTCATAGACGGTGCGGACGCGAAGTTGCCGCTTCACGGCCGAAATGAGCGGGGGCCGCTGGAAGAGAGCTCCTCTCAGCTTCTCCAGGCCTTGGGTAACCTTCTTGATGCTCTCGACGGCGGAGTGCAAGTTGAAGACGGCGACGTACTCCTTACCGGCGTTCTGCTGAGACTTCACCAGCCGGGTAGCTCGGTCTATGCACACGATGAGGCATCCCGTGACTTTGGGATCGAGGGTGCCGGAGTGCCCCGTCTTCTCCACCTTCAGGATCCTCTTGATCCATGACACAACCTCGTGGGAGCTGGGGTTGCTGGGCTTGTCGACGTTGATGAACCCGGCCTTGATGTACTCGGCGATGGGCCGCTTGAGTGGCGAGCTGCCGAAGGGCAGCGGCGTGTAATGGTTGGTGCGCACATTCAGACGATCAAAGTTCTTCAGCAAGAGCGGCCAGTACGCCGTGTCAAGCTTGGTGACGCTCTCCGACGGCTCTATTTTGAAATCGCCGAGCTTTTGAAACGTGCCAAGCGACACCCCATCCTTATTTTTCTTTTTTTTTTTCTCCGAAAACACTTCGGTGCCGGGTTGCTGAACTTCAGTCATACTTAATAATACGGGACGCTAACACTTATAATATCTGTCACACTTTTAAATCGGGTCAAATTGAGTTTCCCAATAATATTACTGTTTACCACACATGTTTTTAAAAATTAAACACGTGCACCGTGAGGTTAGCTTCCAAAATTTTTGTTGGTTGCTTCGATTTGACACATGACATATGTCATCCACACGCATCTGTTTTTGGGAGGTTTTTGGCAGTTGCTTTTTTTCCAAAGTTGGAAGTTTTAATATTTGCCAGTGTTTTTTTTTCATGAGTGCGCCGTGAGTGCAATGAATTGTTCGGAATTGTGACCTACTTACATAATTTCTCAGGCAGCCCGTATGATGGAAGCTTTGAAAGCAGCGCTTTATGCCAAACCCGATCAAAGGCCTTCACAATGTCCAAACTAACAGCCAATGCCTCTCCCTTCGACTCAATTGCCTGAGCCCAACGATGAGTCAGGTACGCCAAGAGATCACCAGCCGAGCGACCCTTACGGAACCCGTATTGTTTGTCGCTTAGTAATCCCTGGCCGCCCAAGTATCGAAGAAGCTGGCTATTGATAATGGATTCCATTATCTTCGAGAAGAGAGAGGTTATAGCGATTGGTCTGTAGTTGGAAGGATTTGAGCGATCACCTTTTTTGGGGATCGGGTGCACCAAGGCTGTCTTCCAGGAAGCCGGGACGATGCCAGTAAAATAGGAGAGCCGAAAAAGACGCGTCAAGACCAGAGCCAACTCTGGAGCACACTTTTTTAACACAATAGGCGGGATTCCGTCAGGCCCACTCGACTTTTGGATATCAAGGGAACGGAGGGCTTTTCGCACTGAGCGCTGATGAAACCGAATATCCGACATGATGCTCGTGCATCGCGGTATGGTCGGCGGTTTTTGCCCCCCGTCATCCAGGGTCGAGTTTGACGCAAAGAGCTTGCCCAGAAGATCGGCTTTGTCTTTTGCGTCTTGGCCCTTGGGCCAACGACCCATTTCCTACGTGTAGGGATGGTGGGGTTGGCTTGCAGAAATTTCCTTCAAAGCTTTGGCCAGCGACCAGAATGCACGGGTTCCCGAGGGGAGGCGCTCAAGTCTCTTGCCATTTCTATTGACGTGCTGTTGGTTTGCCCGAGTAATCTCTTTCTTGAGGGACCTAGAGGCAAGGTTGTACTCCTTTTTATATGTGCTGGTATTTAAATCCCGAGTAGACACCGCGTTGTCCTAGGATTGGTAAGCCTCCTGCTTCCGGCGAGAAGCTTTTTTGGGGGATGAACCAAACCAGGGACGAAATCTCGTTCGCAAGGGCAAAGTTGCAGACAGATCTCCCCGCATGATCAGTTTATTATGGGTTGGCACAAAAATAATCAGTTAAAACCATAATATTGTTTTGTACATTTAAAATATATTATTATTATTATTATTTTTTATTTTTTTTTTTTTTTTTTGTCTCGGCAAATATGCCGGTGAATGATTCAGGAACGGGCATGTGCCAAGTACCTGATTCAATTTGTATGAGGGAAGAGTAATGATTGTGGAGTACTAAAGGATGACGATGGATTTAGAAAGCGACGAACGATGGAGCAGGTGTCAATTACGATGGATTTTTGTAAGTGGATGTATATGTTTTTGTTTAGATCGAGTGATTTCAAAGCAGCTATCAGGGTTTTAGGGATGACGCCAGTTGAAGATATGACAATGGGTATGATTTTTACGGTATCCTGGCGCCACATTTGCTTTATTTCGTCTGCGAGAGGTATGTATTTTTGAATTTTTTCATTATGTTTTTGTTTCAGGTTGTTGGTGTTCGGGACAGCTATATCTATGAGGTAAGTGACTGTTTGAGATTTTATTGTTAGGCATATATCAGGTCTATTACTTAGTATGGTTCGGTCGGTGATTATATCTCGATCCCAATAGAGCTTAGCGGTACTATTTTCCAGAACGTTGCAGGGTTTATATTTGTAATAAGGTGTGTGTGTGTCGATAAGTTTATATTTTAGTGCTAGCAATTGATGGATATGTTTGGCTACGTTGTTGTGACGGTGCGTGTATTCTTTATTGGCGAGTGAGCTACATCCTCCTGTAATATGGTCTATCGTTTCGGTGGTTTGGTGGCATAATCTACATTTATCAGTTTCTATATTTTCTTTGAGTATATATTTGGAATAGTTGCGAGTTTTAATTATTTGGTCCTGGATTGCTACTAAGAAGCCTTCTGTCTCACTGTATATATTGCCTCTTGTTAGCCAACTAAACGATGCTGTTTGATCTATGTGGTCCTGTTCTAACTGATGAGGGAATTTACCGTGCAGTGCTTTACCTTTCCATTTAGCTATTTTATCGCAATCGTTTGTTATTTTATATTTCGGATTAAAATTACTATTGTTTAGCTGCAGGGGAGTTCCAGAGTGTGTAAGTTGTGTTATGGCTTTGTGTAGGTGACTGGTTTGAGCTTTAACTTGAAAATATGTTCTCAGATTTTCTATTTGGCTGTAGCATAGGTTTTTTATGTCGATGCAACCTCGGCCTCCTAGCTTTCTCTTAAGGGTGAATCGTTCGACTGCAGAGTGTATGTGATGGATATTATGTTTGTAGCTTGCGGTACGGGTTGTGGTATTAAGTGCCTCGAGTTCTGTATCTGACCATTTTATAATTCCAAACGAGTAAGTTAATATAGGTATTGCGTACGTGTTGATTGCTTTTACTTTATTTCGACCTGATAATTGAGTGGATAATATTTTATTTAATCTTAGTTTGTATTTCGATTTTAGAGTGTTTTTAATATCCTTGTGATTGATGGTGGTGTTTTGTATATAACCCAAATATTTGTAAGTATCGTGTGCTTGCATGCTATCTATTATGTCTTCTTGTAGCTCTAGGTTATGTGGGTTTATTTGTTGATGTTGGCCCTTTATTACACAGTTGATTCTACACTTATCGATGCCGAATGCCATTTTAATATCTATGCTAAATCTTTCAGTAAGTTTAAGGAGATAATCTAGTTGTTGTCTGTCGGTTGCGTATATTTTGATATCGTCCATATATAACAGGTGGGTAAGCTTTATATTATTAGTTCTATCGATGGTATATCCATAGGAAGATTTATTAAGAATTTTGGATAACGGGTTGAGGGCCAAACAAAACCATAATGGGCTGAGTGAATCACCTTGAAAAATACCTCGTTTTATTTTAATTGGGGGTGTAGAGAATTGGGTATTAGTTGTTCTTAGAAAAAGTTGGGTGGACCAGGTAGACATTAGATACTGTAGTAGCTGTATTAATTTGTTATTTACTCGATATATCTTTAAAACTTTAATTAACCATGAATGTGGAATACTGTCAAAGGCTTTTTGATAATCAATATATGCAAAGTAAAGGTTATTACGGTTTTGTTTAGCATTGTTATGTATTTCGGCATCGATTATCAGCTGTTCTTTGCAACCCATAGACCCCTTCGCGCATCCCTTTTGCTCCTCAGGTATGATCTTATTTTGTGTGATATGTGCATTAAGCTTTTGCGTTATGATTGATGTAAATAATTTGTAGACGGTGGGTAGACAAGTGATCGGGCGGTATTTTGTTGGATTTGCAGTATCGTCTTTGTCTTTGGGCTTTAGATACGTGATTCCCTGCGTAAAAAATGAGGGTATGGTTTCCGGAGTATTTATAAGTGAATTAAATATGTTTGCAATGTGGCGATGAGTCGATGTGAAATACTTTAACCAGTAGTTTTGTATCTTATCAGATCCGGGGGCCTTCCAATTCAAAGTTTTCTTGATAGCGCGAGTTACATCATTTCTATCCACTGTAATGTCCGGCATTTGGTTTATGTTTTGGCAATCCTGTTCTTCAGACTCGATCCATGAGCAATCGCTATTGTGTTGGACTGGTATAGACCACAAGTTTTCCCAATATTCTTGGACATCGTTTATATCAGGTGGCTGCGTGACTTTAATGGTTTCGGAATTAAGGTTTTGATAAAATAATTTTTGGTTGTTATTAAATTGTATATTGTCTTTTCTTCTAGCGTTACTAATTTTTAGTCGACGTAGACGTTTGGATTGTGCTTTTAGTTTTTGTTTTAAATTATCTAGGTGATCAGTTAATTGATTTTTAGGGAGACTTTTTGGGTTTATTTTCTGTTGTTTTCTGGGGTTGATATTTCCTTTTAAATATTGTGTTAACTGTCCTATTTCTTTACGTAGCTGTTTGATTCTATTTTCTATTCGTATCTGCCATTTTGGATTTACATAGTCTATTGTATTATTTTTTTCTTTATGATTAACAGTTTTAGTGTGTAAGCTTGCTGTAGTCATAGCACCACAATATATAACGCTGTGAACTTCCTCCAAATTGGGTTCTTCTTTTTCTTCCAAATATTTTCCGATAGCATGGTTTAGTACGTTTACTGTTTTGATTACATTGTGGGTAATCTGGAGTTTAGGTATCATAGGTCTTAGATTTGGGTCCATACCACTGTATTTTATCAACATTTCTTGAAGAACATTTTCAATCTTTTCAGTTTCTATTGGGTTGATATTTGTCGGTGGTCTCAGGATTGCTTTTATTTGTGTTTCTACAGTCTGGGATGAGTTCGGCTGGATAATTGGTTCGTGTGATGTTAACATAGAATGATGTGGCGGTATGATGTTTGTGACAATTTGATCATCTGTTTGTAGGTTACTTGAGCAGGTGCTTAGTTGTAGATCTGCATCGTTTTGACCAATAGATTCTACAAAGGCTTCGGCTATTTCAGCTACAGATTTTTTTATTTGTTCTCTTATATGAGGTGCTATTCTATTATTACGATGGATTACTCGGATTTGATCGGCAAGTCTTTGTTCTGATAAGTGACTCAGTTCCGGGAAATTGTCAATGAATTTTTGATGAAGTAATGGTCTGAAAGCTGTGAGGTTTGATTCGCACGATGTGACTATGTAGTAACAACGGAGAAGTTCTTTGTTAATTTCATCAGTCCATTTCATCCGTTGTCTACATTTTCCAGCTAGGGTGGTTGGAGGAAGCATTTCCTGCAAAACACTTCTAGTTGGTGTGTTGGTGAGATGTGATTGTGAGGTATTATGGTCTACGGGATATAGTTCATTACTTTGCAATGTACTCGTAGACTGCGTGTTGTCAGCGATGGGCACAGGGTAAGTAGCAGTTGCTTCCCGTGTAACAACGTATGACATTGGTGACTGTGAAGTAGAACGAGGTGATGACGATGATTTATCGAACATGTATGATCTCGGCGATGAATGAGGGGATGGAAACAGGCTGATGGATGAAGTAGGTGATGTAGAGTGCGAGTGTGTGTTTCTCGTAGTTGGCACGATGTTGTTCTCTGCAGCAGTACTAGCCTGGGCAGAATGAAGCGATACGTTGCCCCCCCCAGAATACGAGGGACTGCCCGGGCCCGAGGGCCCGGGGCGGGATTCTCCGTTGCATTTCGCGCCGGTACCCGCCTGGGGTATATATCTATTACGTAGTCGCATATCATAGGTTTTAAAATATAAACACATGGTAAGAGTTAACTAAAAAGGAAAGATAGTACGAGATGAAATAAAGGCGGTGAAAGATAGCAAAAACACAAACGAAAAAATTGCTCAAACAAGGATTGATTAAAAAAGGTGATGAAAAGATAGTGAAGACAAGGATAGAACCGACGATCTGCCACATGGTTGCCCCCCCCTGCAGTGGACAGGGTGGCACAGCCATGTGTTGCCCGGGGACACTAACTAGGAAGAATCGGCTTCACCCCCTTATTATTATTATTATTATTATTATTATTATTATTATTATTATTATTGTTATTGTTATTGTTGTTGTTGTTGTTGTTATTATTATTATTATTAATACCTAAACATACTGCGTCTTATCAAGTTTCTAAAAAATACCTGCTCTATAGGTACTGCGTAAAATTTTAATGGTTGTCCCATGGTTTTCCCACAGTAAAATGATTCTATCTTAGTAGTATACTTGGGAAGTTTTTTTGTATTCAAATAATAAATAAAATTCGGCCAGGTTATAGCCGCTCGCTCGCTCGGAATAAAGTTGCCATAGTAGGTCATACAAAATATTTTTCATTTTGAAATTCAAATATCTTTATTGCCAGAATGTTGTTGATATAAAGGTCTTATTAACTACTTACAGTTCTAACATTCTGCCATAACAATGGCGCGCAATTGAATTAAACTTACTATAAAATTAATTAATTTATTAGTCGTTATCTTACAAAGAATTTTAATTATTATTTGCCAATTAAAGAAATACATAAGCTTTACTTATATAAAAATAATTATTATAAATAAATTTTAAACTGAAATAACTATACAATCATAATATAATTAGATTATTTAGAAAATATGTGAGTACTTTTGTTATTATTTATGTTATAAAAGATTTTAATTTATTATACATGTCCATTGAATTATTTTTCTTCAAATATCATATTATATTTATTCAGTGAGATTCAGTGTGTAATAAATGTTTTCATACAAAGTAATTATTTTGTTTTATATTCAAATCTACAACTTTTTCCTAGCCCTACGGACATATTAAGCCCAAAAGTCATAAAAAATAATCACTTGGGAGTTGGGACCAATCGCCAAATGAAAAAATTTTAAAAATTCATATCTGGTCAATGCTCACTGGGCCAAAAACCTTGGGACGAAACACCAGAGTACTCTGGATTCAAATGTTTCTGATCAGAAATTTCGGACAATGTGCGACCGGGCTTAAAGATAAATTCTGTCATTTAGTCAATTACATTTAGCCCGGCCGCACATTATCCGAAATTTCTGATCAGAAACATTTGAACTGCCATCAGCGCCGGGACACAAAAACACGGCATGACGTCGTACGGCGTCGTACGGCGTCGTACCGTAGAAACTCATCTTGAATTTCTACGTGAGTTTCTACGGCACGACGCCGTACAGTGCAGTACGGCGCCGTGCCGTGGGTTTTTTACGACGCGCATCCGTACGGCGCCGTACGATGTTTTTGTGTCCCGGCCCTCACTCCCGATCGAGTACTGTGGTGTTTCGTCCCAAGTTTTTTGGGCCTAGTGGGCCCAATGACATGATAATTATGAATTTTTAACATTTTTTCATCTGGCGATTGGTCCCAAGTAATTATTTTTATGACTTTTGGGCTTATGTCCATAGGGCTAGCAAAAAGTTGTAGATTTGAATAAAATTCAATATAATTACTTTGTATGAAAACATTTATTACACACTGAATGAATATAATATGATATTTAAAGAAAAATAATTCAATGGACATCTATATACGTATTATAAAACAAAGTCGCTTTTTTTCCCTCATGTCCCTTTGTTCCCTTTAATCTTTAAAACTACGCAACATATTTTGATGATTCTTTCAGTGTTAGATAGCCCATTTATCGAGGATGGTTATAGGCTATATTTCATCACGCTAAGACTAATAGGAGCGAAGAAATAGAGGAAAATGTGGAAAAAACGGGGAAAATTATTTGAAAGCGCTAACTTGAACGCGCTAATCTCAGGAACGGGCCGGGCACGGTCCGATTTGAAAAATTATTTCAGTGTTAGATAGCCCATTTACTGAGGAAGCCTATAGGCTATATTTTATCACGCTAAGACTAATAGAAGGATGTGGAAAAAACGGGGGAAATTAATTATTTGAAAGGGCTTATCTCGCGAACTACTGGAGCAATTTTTATGTTATTTGGAACAGATAAGAAGTAGACCACGTGAAGGATCATAGGCTATCGATTTTAATCATTTTTTCAGTGGCTATATATTTTATACCCGTGCGACGCCGAGGCGGGTCGCTAGTGCTATAAATTAAAATCTCTTATGACATAAATAATAACAAAAGTAATTATTTTCAAATAATCTAATTATATTATTATTGTATAGATAGTTATTTTAGTTTAAAATTTACATATTTATAATAATTATTTTATATAAAGCTTACATATTTCTTTAATTGGCAAATTATACATATAACTTTCTTTGTAAGATAACGACTAATTAATTAATTTTATATTTAAAGCAAGCTTAGTTATTCAGTTGCGCGCCATTGTTATGGCAGAATGTTAGAACTATTAGTTGTTAATAAGACCTTAATATCAACAACATTCAGACAATAAAGACATTTGAATTTGAAAATGAAAAATATTTTATATCACGTACTATGGCAACTTTATGCCGATATGCGCGAGCGGCTATAACCCGGCCGAATTTTATTTATGATTTGAATACAAAAAAAAACTTCCCAAGTCTATCGTACTACTAAGATAGAATCATTTTACTGTGGGAAAACAACCATTAAAATTTCACGCAGTATAGAGCAGGTATTTTTTTTAAACTTGATTCGACGCAGTATGTTTAGGTATTAATAATATGTAATAATAATATAAGTTTTAAGGTGATAGTGTTAGATATATATTAACCTATTAACCCCCATAAGGACACCGGCGACCGCGACAACAATAGAATAACAATAGATTTCCAAGAATCCGCGATCGAAGGATTAAATGTACAAAACAATAATATTATGGTTATAACTGATTATTTTTGTGCCAACTCTACTTCAAAATTTCTTGCCAGAAAACAATGGATCATAAAAGTGGGACCAATCGCCAGATGAAAAAATGTTAAAAGTTCATATCTAATCATTGGGCCCACTGTGCCAAATAACCTTGGGACGAAACACCAGAGTACTCATCCAGTCGACGTTATCTGACCCATAATGTCAGACGCCCGCCGGAGCGCACTCTGCTCATATATTTTGTGTCTGACGTCCGGTCCGAATGAGTTGTCAGATGCCGTCTATCGGATGGCAGAAATTTTTAGTTGCGTTCCGGCGGGCGTCAGAAATTTTATGTCAGATGACGTCGATCGGTAGCAGTTCAAATGTTTCTGATCAGAAAATCGGATCGCGCTCTCTCTTACATTTTGTACTGAGCCGAGTGAGCTCGAACTCGCCGGAAGGAAATTTCGGATAGTGTGCGGTGTGGCGGTCCGGCCGACGTTAAAATGTTTCTAATCAGAAATTTCGGACAATGTGCGGCCAGGCTTAAAATCTTTGCTATCAAGTGTCAAAAAAAATTAAATGCAGTCCTGCAACCACATTCACGGTCCTTTGCGGCGGACTGCAAGTGGTGGGCGGCCGGCGGAGCTTGCAGGCTTTGTGTAGGACCCAGGTCGCGTCCTACTTGGTGTTGCAGGCCTACAGGCCTTTTAAAGATGTTAGCCCATTGCAGGGCTTCATAACGTTATCGAATAACAGAAAAAATATCGTTACGTACCGTTATTTTCATAATGGTAGCCAGATAACGTTATTTTTTTAACGATATCTAGTAAAATAACGTTATATTTACCGTTATTATTATAACGTTATTTTTTCGTTATGGCATAACAAAAAAATAACGTTATAATAATAACGGTAAATATAACGTTATTTTCTGGTATCAGGTATGCGATCGTGCACGGTGCACCAAATCTCACTCATATTTAAAATGTAATAAGCGTACTCTGTGAAAATACAAAGAAAAAAATACACCTTAAAAGCGTGATTACGTTTAGAAAATTTTCCCGCCTGTCATGACTTTCTTGACGGACTATAACGTTATCAAAGAACATATATTTACCGTTATAAATCCTATATAACGTTATAACGTTTACCGTTATTAAATACATTTATATAACGTTATTGCTTCAAGGGCATAGATAACGTTATGAAAATTTTACCGGTACTAGAAATAACGTTATAAATGTATTTAATAACGGTTAATGTTATAACGTTATATAGGATTTATAACGGTAAATATATGTTCTTTGATAACGTTATAGTCCGTCAAGAAAGTCATGACAGGCGGGAAAATTTTCTAAACGTAATCACGCTTTTAAGGTGTATTTTTTTCTTTGTATTTTCACAGAGTACGCTTATTACATTTTAAATATGAGTGAGATTTGGTGCACCGTGCACGATCGCATACTTGATACCAGAAAATAACGTTATATTTACCGTTATTATTATAACGTAATTTTTTTGTTTTGCCATAACGAAAAAATAACGTTATAATAATAACGGTAAATATAACGTTATTTTACTAGATATCGTTAAAAAAATAACGTTATCTGGCTACCATTATGAAAATAACGGTACGTAACGATATTTTTTCTGTTATTCGATAACGTTATGAAGCCCTGGTTATTTCTAGTATCGGTAAAATTTTCATAACGTTATCTATGCCCTTGAAGCAATAACGTTATGAAAAAATAACGTTATTTGAAGCCCTGGCCCATTGGCTATTTCTGTGACGGACCAAAATATCTGAGGAGAAGGAGAAGAGAATAAATAAAAAAATATTTATAGTATCCATAATAGTCTGTGATAAAAAAAAATGTCATGTGAAAGTCAAATGGCAATGTCATTCTGTGTTGTGAAAAGCGGCGTGTAAATTGTGTTTATTTTTGTAAATTTCATTTATATACTAAATTCCCACACCATGGCTGGTGTTTTATTTGAAGATATATTTAATGTTAAGGATATGGACCCAGAAGGCAAGAAATTCGATCGAGTAAGCCGATTACACTGTGAATCAGAGTCCTTCAAAATGGATCTTATTTTGGACATCAATTCATGGATCTATCCCATGGAATTGGGGGATAAGTTTAGATTAGTATTAGCTACAACGTTAAGAGAAAACGGTTATCCTGACGGAGGTGAATGGAATCCTCTAGAAACTGAGGGAAACCGAGCTGACAGTTTCGAATATGTTATGTACGGAAAGGTTTATAGGTTAGATTTTTGTTTGTCTTACCAACATTTGGTGTTCTATTATATTTTATTTTCCATATTATTGTATGATGACATTTGGCATACTTTGAAAACCGGAAAAGGACATAGAATACTTATATCTGAGTAAAGAATTTCTGTGTATTTATTGAAAAATATCTCTATATTTCAAGGTTTTTTCATTGCTTTTCAGGATAGACGGTGACGAAGCAGCCATGGAGCCGGCCACAAGATTATCCGCATATGTCTCATTTGGAGGACTCTTGATGAGGCTACAGGGAGACGCCAACAATTTACACGGTTTTGAAGTTGACCAGCACATGTATTTGTTAATGAAGAAACTGGCTTTTTAAATTGTTCTAAAGCATTCCTTCTGATGTCACAGGCGTCGACATTTGCTATAGTCTCCCAAATATGTTACTGTAATAAACTTAGTTGGAGAGAGATGTTACTGTTTAGTACCATGTTAAAACATGTTAAAACAAAACAATTATTACATAAATGGTATATTCAAATCACGAATTATTATAAAATGTCGTTCATAATGGAAGTAACTATGCCGCAAAAATATTTAAATGAAGAAAAGTATTCTGTTCACACTACAAAAGTCACTACATAATACAACACATTACACAACAAATACACACTGATAACAGCTCTACTTAGATATTGTAACTAGTTATAAGTTTAAATAAAGTTTGTATAATAATTTACACAACTTGTTTTTATTTCATATTACCAGACATTTCAGATATTACGCTACACAGTACACTTCACAATATAATAACCAAAAATCAAGTGAAGACAAAAATAAACTAATGCCAATAACATTCACGTCTTAGGTTCTTACAATAACATAATAAATATTATAGTAAACTACCTTTCTGGAATTATAAATTTACGATAAGTTGAAGAAAATATTTTTTGTAAAAAATATTGCAACACATTATAATATAGCGCAATCTATGTGCTTCTGTGCGCAACAGTGCGACAGTCGCGACATCTTGTGTTGGGTAGTGAGTAGTTTGTTTTACAAAAATTTAATATAGATGGCGCTAATAGCTTATCAAATTAGGTTTACGAATCAGATTTTTTAAAAAATATTTATTATAATTACGAGCTTAGCCAGTTTAATTAAATTATATTATTAAACATCTTCTCGGGCACAATCTATTACGAAAATTACGGATCTGAGACTAGTAACTAAGCTCCATGCTAGTAACCTTAGTCTATGGTATACCTAATATTATAGTGATATAGTATAATAATTATTAATTACTAGATGACGCCCGCAACTCCGTTGCACCAAAATTCGTTTATCGCGCGGGAACCATACATTTTTCCGGGATAAAAAGTATCCTGTGTCTTTTCCCGGGACTCACTGTATCTCCATGCCATATTTCATTACAATCGGTCCAGCGGTTCGGGCGTAAAAAGGTAACAGACAGACAGGCAAACGCACTTTCGCATTTATAATATTAAGTATGGATTATTATTTATTAGTAATTACACGACACACGTACTAGTGTTTTTGGTAATCCGTGATATGACGACCTTTCACAAAGAAAATATGGACTATAGAGAAGGTCCACGCTACATATTTGGTCAGGTAAGCAAATGTGCTTACTTATAGTAAGTATTGTATTTGTAGAAGCGAGCTAAGGAGATTCTAAGAAGTACGTGATGTTACCGACAACAAGCAGCAAACGGAGGATGACATCAGCTGCGGTCTGCTACAGCTGGTCAGCTACGAAGTATAGTCCGTGCAATCCACGAAAAACGCGCCCTACTATTACTCCTAATCGTTTATAGTATAGGTATGTGTGCAAGCTTTCGCCAATGTTGAGTGTTATCGGTACACACTAATTACTTATGTCGCCGGTTACACGGTCAAATTTTCATCAGTCTGATCCATCAATCCGGTATGGATTGACGAAAATTTGATCGTCTAACCCACGGATTGATGGATTGGTCGTGTTTTTAATATGAACTTTTTAAACCCATCAATATAACGTCAATCAGATTGATGATTTGACCGTGTAACCTGTGACTATGAGTGCACGTCGTGCACACTACAATAAATAGATCAAAAAGCGTCACGGTCAAAGGGAAAGATGCTCACCAAAAAAGTGGTGGGGCGCGTCTTCGTGGATTGCACGGACTATAAATAGACGTACTTAGGATTTTCCTATTTTGTATAATTTGCAGAAGTAAAATATAAACTCCCTCATGTGAAGATGGGGACTTTATACATACTTATACCTAGAAACCAAAATATTAGATATCACTTAGTTTTGATAATAGGTACACCTATGTTACACCTTATTGTCGTAACTAATACTTTACACGTCTTATAGTTTTGTTATAGGTACCTGCAGTGCCGTAATAGGGCGGCGCCACCGGTGCCCAGGCACAGGGCGTAGATTCTGGGGGGGCGCAAGAATGACCAGACCAGGCAGACTTATTTTTTATTTTTTCGGTTTGTTCCCGATATGTTCCCGCTGCTCGATTCCGCCAATTCGTTACATCTACATGCCAGTAACATCAAAAACATCTATTGAATTAGACAAAACATCGAAAAAATACTTTTTTTCCAAAATATTTGTAAAAGTAAGATATATATAAGTAATATATTGTTACGTGCTAGGGTTCGAGGATTCGGAGAGAAAGACCTGGTGACTCTCTTGAAGACTTTATTCACAAACACTAGCTCACACAAATCACTAAGTCCAAACACTAAGCACTAGATCCAAATCACTGAGCACTATCACTGTCCTAGGTCGTAGCCGAGTCGTTAGTTCACTATCACAATCACTATTGATCACTTGTTCTCACTATTGAAGTCGCCTTGATGATCGCTCGGATCGAACTGAGTTGACTGCCGGCTTGTTTACCTTTTATATGGCCCGCGTCGCCTTCTGGAGCGTTCTATTTTGGATTGTTTACGTAAACACGCAATTTACATAAACAAGGGTTGCACTTTTCTAGAAAGTACGCGCAACTGTCGCGCGCATGTAAACAACTGCCCGTATCCGTAACAATATCATAATTCATAATATTACTATTTCAATTGGTCTACTGCTCTGGGTACACTGCCTATGATAACTAAAAAAAACATGGGCGCAGTTATGAAGCTCGCACAGGGCGCAGTTATGAAGCTCGCACAGGGCGCAAAAAAAGGCTATTTACGGCACTGGGTATCTGTAGGGTGTAACAAAACTGAGTGATAATATTTTGGCGTGTTTATGTGCCTCTTATATTATAGAGTTGACTGCGAAAGTAGCAGCGCTGAAAGAGCAATTTTTTTTTAAATGATTTGTATGGGCAAGCAGTAAGCACCCTAGCTAGCGTCATGAGTTTGCCATACATAAATAAATAAAAACTCTATCAGCGCTGCTACTTTCACAGTGAACTCTATAATATAAGGGGCACATACACACGCCAAAATATTATCACTAATTCGTTTTGTTACACCCTGTAGATAGGTTATTAAATTTGCAACTTAATATCTGAAAAAGTACTACAGTTCACTTAATTCTATAAAACCTTAACCATATAATGAATCTACTAACGTAATAAATATTGTGTACTTAAGCAAATCTTTGGAACACCTGTTAAGATTTTGCTAATTCTTTTAACGTAATAAATAATAATACCTACATTTGACCGGACGATGCCTTCGCGTCGAGCCCGCTAGTTTATTTATAAAATCAAAGTAATAATTGATCTTATTACTTTATTATGTTACTATTACTTAAAGCAAACTATATACTGTTGGTGGAAGTTGGAACACAAATCAAAATAACTCATAGCATATAAGTTACTGTTTATATATAACTAGATGACGCTTTTGATGAACTTTATATATAACTCCGTTGCGCCAAAATTTGTTTATCGCGCGGGAACCGTACATTTTCCGGGATAAAAAGTATCCTATGTCCTTTCCCGGGACCCAAAGTATCTCCATGCCAAATTTCAGCAAAATCGGTTCAGCGGGCGTGATGATGTAACAGACAGACAGACATACTGACAGACAGACGGACAGTCAGACAGACACACTTTCGCATTTAACTCTGGAGCGAACTGTCACCAGCAGTATTTCCGGACCTATACGACCTGCAAACCTGCAAGAAAAGAGCGTATTCCCTCGCTCTTCTGATGTTGCGAGTGTCCATGGGCGACGGTAGTTGCTTACCATCAGGTGACCCGTTTGCTCGTTTGCCCCCTTATTTAATAAAAAAATATAAAGTATTAGTAAGCAAGTACCTAAATAGGTATACTGTAAAATGACCACCGTAAAAAAATGTAACTTTAGTAGATATTAAGTATACCTTATAAGTTCTCATAAATTAGGTATAAGTAAGTGACTGTATGTCTTCTAAGAATAAATCTTTAAGGCTCCTCTCGCGAAAGAAGCGTGCAGATGAAACCACTTTTCATCTGCATTAACAGAGAAATTATATCTGAAAAAAATAATTAGTAATCTACATGATATGATACGTAATTTGATTTTGCCATATTTTTTCTATCGGTATCACATAATAAAGAAATAAAAAACCAAATCACCTCCAAATCGTTGAATGAAACCACTTTACTCCTATTATTTATCAAAAAAATATATAAAAAATATCTACTGCTTTGCAATACATAAGTTGATAATTTGGCTGTTTTACTTTTTTGAAATATGTATTATATTAAGCCTTAAAAAGGTTTTTTCTCCTATTTCGCCCTATCATGGACGCGGCGAGCGTCGTAACCGCCACCGTACAAGGCGCGCTGTTATGAATGTTATTTTAATGTCATTTACGTCGATATTCGCACTGACAGACAATGATCAAGGTCGTTGGCGGATATAGAGGCCTTAAACCTAAACCTACTGACGGTATGGGCGTAGTGCGTACCTACCCAGGATTTTAGCTAGGGCACAGAAGCTAGGGTGGGGCAGCATACCTACCTGTTTTGAGGAGATGGTCGGTCTGGTATATTGAAACAAATAAATCATGAAAATTGACTTTTATTAATCTTATATGCACTACTTGGTTACACCCATGACTGACGGTAAGTTTGTCCGCAACTACGTCTGCCTGGAAAGAACTAAAACAGAATTTTATTTTTAGGAATCTATACTATAATATTATAAAGCGGAAGAGTTTGTTTGTTTGTTCGAACGCGCTAATCTCAGGAACTACTGGTCCGATTTAAAACATTCTTTCAGTGTTAGATCCCATTTATCTAGGAAGGCTATAGGCTATAGGTATTTTATCACGCTAAGACTAATAAGAGCGAAGAAATAGAGGAAAATGTAGAAAAAACGGAGGTAAATTATTTGAAAGGGCTTATTTCAACGCGCTAATCTTAGGAACTACTCAAAAATTATTTCAGTGTTAGATAGCCCATTTATCGAGAAAGGCTTTAAGCTATATTTTATTACGCCAAGACTAAAAGACGTGTAGAAATAGAGGAAATTGTGGAAAAAACGGGGAAAATTATTTGAAAGGGCTTCTCACGAACTACTGGAGCAATTTTTCTGCTATTTGGCACAGATAAGAAGTAGACCACGAGAAGGATCATAGGCTATTTTTTTTTACTTACGCGGGCAAAGCCGCGCAGAACGTCTAGTTTATTAATAAAATAATAAGTTCTCTTCTTTGCTCTATATCTAATCGCTTGCAATAGTTGCTCGTATATTTACATGCTGAATTATCATAAAATAACTTAAAAAGGACATTTTATGCACCAATATTACGTAATTAATGCTTATTGATTGTTAATAATTTTCCCATATAAATTTCCTACACCTTACACCCTTTTTATTGCAAAGTCAAGCTTGTTAAATCACTCAGAAAATATGCCCCCCGAGGGGCCACGTGGCCGCTAACGAGTGGGGCCGTTTGAGGCCGCGTGGGGCCAGGGCAGGCCGTACGAGAGGCCTCTAATTGAAGCACTTTTCTTTGTTCTCAATAATATAATGGAGCGTGGCCTCACGCTACCGGTTGTATTGAAATAAATATGTTTGTTGATGGGTGACAGACGTTTTTTAAAACTCTCCACCAATTTCACCCTTTAGAAGTTCAGAATAGACTTTTAATTGTTTACTCATTAGGAGGAAATAAATACTAGACGAAAGATGAGCTCTACGAGTGTTTAATTTGGAAATAAATGTAGCCAACTGCCAACTTAGATCATATTATATTTACTAAATATGGCAGGACTACCTGAGACTCGCAAGAATAGTAAGTATACCTACCTAATTTATTTTTCCCTTTTTACGTGTTCAGAAAAAACAAAAAGAGTAAAAGCTGGGACCTACGGAACCCCGAAATGGCAACTTTAACGAGTAAAAAAGTCGCCCCAACCTGAGGCGATCGCAAATTAGTTAAATTAGTGACAAAATGGCGCGCGCCCCGCCCCTCATTATTACAAGTCTACCGTTTTAATTACAAATATTATCTGATTTTATAGTATCTTTTGTTATATTTCTTGGGAAAATATATTACTTATTCGAAGGAGTTTAAATCTATGTAGAAATATACAGACATACAGGAAGAAACCGATGTTAGAAGTAAGAGCGCCTATTTGTACAGTTTAAGTTTTTAATTTTAAGTAAGTAGATAAGTATGCCATTTCTATCTATCTGTCTATGTGACTTTTTTATGTTATTTAGATATTTTGTACCTAGTGTTTCTAGAGATATACCTAGAGATATAAAACGTTCAAAATCTATCAATTTAAAAAAGTAATTAAAGAACGTTTGTGTGCCGAAGTCTACTATACGGTCAATTATTTCCTAAACGATGGCACTTCTTGGGAGTAGGATGGCTGCTTGCTGCTGCTTCTACATATTTTATTATATGTGACTTACAATTGTGTATTCATGTTGACTTTATATAATGTATTAGATTAAGTTATTTACATTGTATTTTTTTTTAAGACAAATTTGCGTGTGTGAGGTACGACCCACTTTACTCAAAATATAGATGAATATAAATGACTATTATTTCAATAATAGTCATAAATAACATGATGTATAATGGTAACAATGGTTTTGTCTTATTGTTTTGTTATTTAACTTGAAATTCTTATGAGAAGTACATATTTCAATAATTCATGTGAGTTGAACTAATTATTATTAATAATTAATTCATGATATTTGGACAACAAATATAATATTATAACATTATTTTTGAACACGTCAATAAATCTTTAAACAGACAATAATTATTGTTGTTTCCGGTTATGATACTTTTGTTACAAAAGATAGTACAGTTAATAAATTAATATAAAAGTGTTATAATTAAATACTTGATTTATAATGATTTTCAGGATGATTGTAACTATGAATCATTGTATTTATGATATTAGATGCAAATCTTGGTAGTCAGAGGCGAGGCCGGAGTGATAATGACGGTGGGGTTGTTTTTGAGATGGCAGTATTTAAGGCGGTCTGTCTGATGGAAGGGACTCACTCTCTCTCTCTTGTCGTAAGCCGTCACTCTGCCTCCTGTCAATGTGAATTGGCTCTGAGTACTTCGAACAAAGATCGTTATAAGATAAGTATTTATTTGGTTAAAACGCTTCTTGGCCTTTTGTGTAATATCAGTTCTTTCAGCTTAATAATTGGAAATGAAGGAAAGCTAAGTGAATAATTGTATTACGTAGTTACGATACGTATAAACTACGTTTTATTTATTGGTATTTATGATTTATACAATACTTTTATTTAGCAAGCCCCAGCTATTTCTGACATCAGAAGTGGGTCTGGCCCTTACGCCGTTGGATTTTAATGCATATTTTTCCTTCCAGCAAAAACAAAATGGATGCTGACTGGTTAAGGATATTTTTGAACCCAACAATAAGCGAATACAAAATGGATGCCAACTGGTTAACACGCATTTTCGAACCCAATGAGGCAGTTATATCAATCTAAATCTAATAACGATGCCAAGTACCAACGAAAGAAACAAGACGGCTGAGCTAAAGTATAGTAAAAATATCGAGGTGTGGATTTTGAATTTATCTGGTGCTTCAATTTGTTGAAAAGGCAGGTAAGGCTCTTATTTAACGTGGTTTGAAAATAGAAAACGGAGACTAGATAACTTTTAAATCGTATCTGCAAATCTTTGTTCTGCTTTTGTTTTATAAAATTGAGAGAGAACTAAAGCTGTAATGTACCACTCTGGTTCCGTTGAATCGTACTCTGAATTATATTTTCGTGAAACGATTTTGTTTTGTAACGGACAAAGATGTCATTAACGGAAGCTAAAGTTTATTTTAACTTCTGTACTGTGTAGTGCGGAATACGCGATATAAATCATGGTTTGGCCATTTAATAATAGATCTGTCATTGGTGTTTAATAAGCTGCTTATATTCTCGTCAATTGAGAATATTCTTCACGAAAATTTATTTTTACAACTTACAAGATTTCTAAGAATATAGCCATAGACCATTTATAAAGTATTTGTATAATATAAAATATGTACTTGCATATTGTATTATCCTAGAATATTTTGTTTTCTTTCCTTTCACAAATGACACAATAATTCACTAACATGAGAAAACTCACAATTACTGGCGAGTGGAGTACTGTTTGTATGAGCTTGCGGATAGTATATTATGTAATAAACTTGGCACAGTTATTATACACTTCACAAATAATAATGTAATGAATAATTACAAGTATAAATAACTTATTTTCCAACAAGAATAAAAAAAAAATAATTACAAGTACTGAGGGTAGTTTGTAAAAATTTGCGTAAAAATAGAATGCCATAGATGTCGTACCAAGATCTAATATTATTACGTTGTTGAACGATCTAATATTATTACGTTATTATACGTAATACTTTGGTGGTATTTGTTTTGTTTAATTTGTTTAGTTTATCAAAAGGCGTAAAAAAATGTTTAGAAAGCTATGGAAAATGAATATTTAAACAGGAAAGAGTAATTCATAGATTTAGTCAAAATAATTGCCGTGACGATATGAGTAATTGAGAATCTGATAAAAACTTGTGAATAAAAAGTTTTTCTTTACTATTGTTTTGCTTGTTACTGAATAAGCCAATATTGTCGCTGAAATTATTCATTTTAGCAGTTCTGATAGTTACTTTTACATTAATTGAGTAAACAGGCTGATATATTTATTTTATCTGCATTTGTTGGTGGAAAACATTAATATTATAGACAAGGATAAAAAGAATTTATTATAATTCTGTGCTATTTTATCCAGGTACACATAATTTATTATGTAACGTATAGATTGAAGGGACATAGATAAATTTGAACAGACACAGTTAAAGGCATGTTAGGTATATTGTGGTGTTTCACAATAATTGTTCACCTTAGAGGTTTTTGTTAAGTGTTAAAACTTGATAGATATTTTTGAATAAATGAGATTATAACTATAATATGTTTTGTAGGAATAAGTGCTAAAATATTACACGAGGGAGCAATGTCAGAATATTAGTACTGTAATGTGTTCTGAAGGAGCTAGATCTTAGGACGAATCCTAACATTTTATGGGCCTTATAGTGTTAAAGTATAGTTGAATCAGTTTACCCACAAAAGTAAATGTAAAGAGAAAAAGAGAATTCTATAACTGTAATAATACAATTTTTTGCTAATAATGAACATTCTTTCTGGTTAGATCAGGTGTAGCAAGGAAACTTGAAAACCAGTATTGTCAAAAATAGAGAAAATAATTTTGAACAATAGAATATCCAACATAATATTATTTGTGCTTCTCTAAGGTTATGGGGAACATCTAGAACCACGCTATGGCACTTGTTTTATATATTGTGGGCTGGAGGTTGGGAAGGCCGTGAGAGCAACTCTAGTCCATATAATGTTCTTCCAATGGGTTGTTGGTGTTTAGGCGTCTCTGTGTGATCCGTGGAAGGTGTAAATGGGTAGTCCACCCGGTGGGGCGGCGCAGTAGCCATCTGCATCCCAATAGTGGGTTGGTCTTCTCTTCATTTAATGGTTATAGGGCTAAGTTAGGTTTAGGTTAAATCTAACTTAAGGTTTGGGTTAGGTTTGGGTCAGGTTAACCTGACCTGGTTTTCAGATTTTCTTCATAATGTTTATGAGATTGAGGGTTGTTGAACCCAAATTTTAATCGAATGTAGGTTCCCAAAAAAAAAAAAAAAGTTTCCAGTGGTTTCCAACTTCCAGGTTTTTAGGAAATAAGACCATGGGTTTGTAATTGTATATTCATTGTAAAGAAAATATACTTTGGAGAGAAAACTGTTGTGAAGTAATTAATATGGGTACATTTGAAATTAATGTTGTTTTGCAAAGCGATGTTATTATTCATCGTATTACAAATTTACAAGTTAGATAAGGAGCTATAATAAAAAAAAAACAACATTAATTTGAATATCAGTTTTAATAAGGGCTTCAATGATTGAAAATAAGTTTTCCTGACATTATAATATGGTCGGCAAGAAGCCTTCGACAAACAAAAATTTCATTTCAGGATTGTAATTTTCAATAGGTACTAATTACAATTAATGGAGCTATAATAAATAATTGGCGATATACAAATAATCTCGCAATTATTGGGGTAAAAGATGCAAATTTTACTGTTCGAATTTAAAAATAAAGTTGTGAAAAGGAGTATGTATAGCTTGCTGGTTGTTGTAATAATCATTGTGTTAAAAGCCTTTTGCAGGTCGATGAGTACAATCGACTGGTTTTACATGGGTTTTACTTTGTTTTATTATAGATTAATTACTAAAGGGATATTATCCATGGATTTGTTATGGCACAATATTCAGAATTTTCAGAAGTTATAAAACCTATTTAATTAAAAGTGAATTTTCAATAATTCTGTAAGACTGTTGAAACTCGAGAGGCACTAAACTGATTTGGCTAGTTTTAGCCTTGAAGTATTTGATGAAGGCTAGGAGTAAGTTGACAAAGTATCTTGGAAAGGAAGTGATACGAATTACGAAGGTTAACCACGTTTAACTTACTTTTTATATTGGTATTAAAGTCTAGACAGAGATGGTGTTTGATAGATAAAACAAATTGATAATAATCACACAGTAATAAATACAGTATCAATAAATTGTGGTAATGAGGCAGAATGACCGAGCTGTTTTTGTAATGTCAAGTGAAGTTATATTTTGATGAGTTATTTTAAAATTTGCATTTGGTTTAAATGAGTTGCTAATGATGGTATTCCTCAGTATTTTGACTAGTCTGTTTTGGGTGACCAATCTTTTAGGTCTGAGCTCTGGCTACATACATTAATATTTTCTTAGAGGAATAATTTAATTTCCTTGTGAGGTGTCAACCTGGTGTAAGATTCTAACGATGGATCTATCATGACAGGTGTGACTGGCCGTGTGAGGTATGTTAATGCCGTGAAGCTGGTGTGTTGTCTGGACACTATGTAGTGGGACAAAACACGACAGTTTGTGAGAGATGTAAATGCTTGCTGGTTAGCCTACTGTGATGATGATGAAACATGAGTTTGACAAAAATGGAACTGCCTAATCGGACTGATGAATCAATTTGGACATTACATGGCAGTAGGTAATGGGATTGATCATGACAGCCCGATGACTAATTGGACTTTGACTTTTACTTTCCAGAACTTAGATTTTTCCTTTTCAGAAAAGTTATTAAAACACTTCGAGAACGAAGTGTCTGTCAGAATGGCCGTGTGAGGTACGACCCACTTTACTCAAAATATAGATGAATATAAATGACTATTATTTCAATAATAGTCATAAATAAAATGATGTATAATGGTAACAATGGTTTTGTCTTATTGTTTTGTTATTTAACTTGAAATTCTTATGAGAAGTACATATTTCAATAATTCATGTGAGTTGAACTAATTATTATTAATAATTAATTCATGATATTTGGACAACAAATATAATATTATAACATTATTTTTGAACACGTCAATAAATCTTTAAACAGACAATAATTATTGTTGTTTCCGGTTATGATACTTTTGTTACAAAAGATAGTACAGTTAATAAATTAATATAAAAGTGTTATAATTAAATACTTGATTTATAATGATTTTCAGGATGATTGTAACTATGAATCATTGTATTTATGATATTAGATGCAAATCTTGGTAGTCAGAGGCGAGGCCGGAGTGATAATGACGGTGGGGTTGTTTTTGAGATGGCAGTATTTAAGGCGGGCTGTCTGATGGAAGGGACTCACTCTCTCTCTCTTGTCGTAAGCCGTCACTCTGCCTCCTGTCAATGTGAATTGGCTCTGAGTACTTCGAACAAAGATCGTTATAAGATAAGTATTTATTTGGTTAAAACGCTTCTTGGCCTTTTGTGTAATATCAGTTCTTTCAGCTTAATAATTGGAAATGAAGGAAAGCTAAGTGAATAATTGTATTACGTAGTTACGATACGTATAAACTACGTTTTATTTATTGGTATTTATGATTTATACAATACTTTTATTTAGCAAGCCCCAGCTATTTCTGACACGTGCGAGTTTCTTACGCCGGTTCTTCTCGCCGGGTTAGTTCCCGAACCGGTGGTAGGCAACATGTAGCTCAACGTTCTGAAAACATTTGATTCAAATTTATTCAGAAATAAAACGAGTTTTATTTTATTTTTATTTTATTTTATAGGTACAAACACAAATACATGCAACTATGAACGCCTTACAGAAAATTGATTTTATTTTTTAGAATAAATTATTGCTTTTAAATTTTCACCATTGGGCGTTGCACCTTGGTGTCAATTGTAATTTTACTTATAATGATCTTAAATAAACTACAGAATCCTCTTTTTAAAATTGGTATATCGTCTGGTGCCTAGTTCTAGAATTTAACTTACCATGGGACCAGACTATTATTTGTTTTTTAAAGCGTCCAAATCTATTAAATTATTATTGATCGGATTCTTCTTGAATGATATCATTGATTTCCAGGAATTGTATTGTCTTTGTTGTATTCATGATTCACTTTTGTCTTACGTCAAGGATTACGTCTCTAATGCTTGCATGGTGCAGCCAAATGGCCGGTTAACACTCCAAAAATGTAGGTAGGTACCTACCTACGTAATAATGTTTGTAAATTATACGTTTAAGGTCAGCAGAAGGCATATAATATGTACACCATAGCAAGCTATAGATATATTTTCTAATAAAGGGCGATAGTATTACACACCTCCAAGGTTGAAATCCACCAAATTGGCAACAGAGTGACGTCACAGATATGTCTTATTGATACAATTTGAACTGCTATGGTTTCAGCCACGAGGCGAGTTAAGGTGTCAATTCATAATATTACCAAGTATGAGTTTTTTGTCTAGCCTCGCTGTTTAGACCATTATATCCTCCTAGAGAACGCAATAGAATTTGAATTCACAAAAAGGGATATCGTATGGATTTAATCTTTTCGAATAGATATTATGGTATCTAATGAATATCCTGCTTTAGACAAACTATTTTTTGACACTCAGTTTTAAAGTTAAGTACATATTGTGGTCTCTATCGTTTTCTCGTAGTTACGAAAGAGAAGGCCTACTTTTAGAGAAAAAGAATATAATATAACAAACTGTTTGTCATAATCGAGACTGGTAAAAGTGGGCCTACCAAATAATCATAGCCCACCATGAAAACAATTATTTATTGGCTTCACCGTGGCTTCACCCGTCAATCGTCACTCACGGGTCTTACTTCGTATTTAAAAAATACTAACAATCTGAAAATAGACCCATTATTGAAAGCCAGCATTATAAAAAACAGATTTAAAAATAAATTCTTAAAAACTTGTATCTATTGGTTCGGGCGTCGCCAATCAGCGCTCGTCCCCTTGGAGGCGGGAAGAGGCAAACGTCAAATGCAAATGACGTTTCTTTTTTTAAACCAGTTCCAACGTTTGTTTATGGCGGGCTCGGCTCGGAAATAGTTAATTCAAAGAACGATCATTTTTACGGTCTACGTCTTTCATGCTTCTTTAATATTTGTCATTTCTGATCCTACGATGGTTTTCAATGTCACCTCACCTCCCCTTACTATCCAAATAATGCAAATTTGGTTCAGCAAATATTATGCTATCGGATAAGAATTATATAAGAATGTCTTTAAATAAAAATTGGAGCTGAGACTTTACAACAATATACCCTAAGTCCTAACCCATCCAAAGCCAGGATATAATAATATTATGTAGATTGTAGATCTATTGAATCTCTAACTAGTAAGTTCCACATTCGAACCCATATGAGACGACTCGACAAATTATGACATTATTTATTATTCAATTTTGTGATTAATCTCGTGGCTGGGACCGTAATAATATGACCTAAAATAAAAATAATAAATGTTACCAATTTTGAAAAGAGTTTGTTTAAGTTTAGTCATAACACATTACCTATTATTAATACCAAAACTCTACCCGAGCTCTACGTCACCGAAGCGTTTTCGTTTTTACCAAATAAACTATGTAAGGTAAATCAGCAGTTATATCATTATTATGTGTGTAGGTACTGTGTTTAAATTAAAGCCTAGCCACGCATTATCGCTCACCTCAGGACCTGGATCACCCCTCCCTCCCTAATCCCTCTGGAGGAGGGAACGGGACGAAAGCTCCGCACGTCAGTCACCCGCCGACATTCGCGATGCGATAACGCATTGATTAATTAGTGATAAATTAATTATGTGCCATTGCCTATTGGAAAACGGTTCATGAATTAAAAAATTAACGCATAGGCTGAATACTTCCTTTGAACAAAAGTTCTAAATTTAAAATTTTGAAATGCCGTGCAGTGGTGTGTTGAGTGAAATTCGAAAACCGAATATTGTGGATTTATAAATTGTTATAAATGTTTCGTCGCTGTTCTTATTGGAATCCTGTAAGGTAACTTAATTTTTTTTTTCTAATTAGCCTAATCAGACAAAGAGGATGTAAACTGTATACTACGTAACAAGAGGTCGGACTTAGAAGAAAAAAAATAAACATCCGTTATTTTTTTTAATTTGAAACTAAACGAGAAATTTTTAAGTGCAAAACCTTTCACTCTAAACATACCAAAAATTAAAAAAAAAAAAAAAGAAATGAGCTCAAATAAATGTTTTATTTCAATAAAAATTATTGTACATAGCTAAATAAATAGGCTAATAAGGTAAATTAAACAATAAAACAGATTTAGTCCACAAGCTTTTGTTGATTTCTATTAATAATATTACAGTACAGTTTTATGTATTTTATTTATAAATATAATAGAATAGCTGTCTATGCTACTCTACTAACTACTTGATTGGCTTATACAGTAAACTCTATATAGGGAGGGGATTAAAGCTGCGCGTCCACCAGGTCGGAATCGGGATGTACGGTGTGGACGGCGCGTCGCGTAGTCATATATTTGTCAGGCGCAGAATGACGTTCCAGTACTTCTAGTGCAGTTCACAGTTCACACAAAGCAACAAATCCGTCCGCTGCGTACCTACGCTCCGATTCCGATCCAGTGGACGCGCACCTTTATACATACACACGTAAGTATCATTACTTTGTTTTGTTACACCCTGTATACGACAGCTGAAATCTATCGCGTGGGCTCAGGCCAGCTGCATACCACCTCACGTCTTGATCAGAGGATTTTTCCTTGGTGGCCGTACCACTCATAATCCCATACCTTCCTTCTCCTAAAATCTCCATAACAGCTATTGCTTGCAGACTAAAATGTTGCAAAATAGTATAGAGACCTAAAAATCTGAAATTAATGAAACATTTTTCATTTACTACATTTCCATACAGATTACATAAATTATTAAGTATACTTATCAAACTTATGTATTATTACAATAAAACAATATACACATTTTAACATTTTCCAAATTAACTGCATACTGATATACATTATAATATTTTCTATGAAATAATAATCTATCTTTTTCATATTAATATAGTTTAAGTTGTAAATTATTGTACAAATATGCAAATAATAACTACGACATACTTTGTATTAGAACATGGTATGACATAGTTATGTTTTGCTTCAATTTATCAATTTACGGTTAAATTAACATTTTACAATGGCTTACCTTTCGTTTTTCATTAATTAATCCACTTAATTTACAATTTTTGTATGAGTTGCTACAAAATAATTTTCACAAAATGAAAATCGAACTTTGAATTTTAAACTCCTTCTTCGTCTTTTTTCTCATGTAGCTTATATTCTCTATGGTCTTTTTTATCAGCCAATCACAGTCGACCTTGCACAGATTATCTGATTGGGTACAGTTGCTACGTTTAAATTTGGAACCCAAATTTTTTTTTTGTTCGGGAATTTCGTCCTCCTGTAATCAGATTTAGTAAATTTCTGTAGCAACCTAATATATAATCTGTTTAATTATTTATTATACTATCTTTTAATCTGTTTAATTATTATACTATCTTGCCATTTAAACGCTATTAAATAAGAAAATTGTATGTATTGTAAAAAGATTAAGTATTTTTGAGTACCTACTTACTTTACTTTGTCAAGAAAACTGTTTACCGACGCTAAAAGTTCAGATGCTGAAGTCTGTGGTTCGGTACCTACAGTACAGTATTTGATCTGCATTTATTAAGTACTATACCATTATAATTGTGCTGGTATTACTTGCTAATGCTTAATCGCTTACATTTGTAAGCGATTTATTTAGTCCATTCAGTATTTTATATCTATTCATTATCCACGTCTTATGAAAAGTTCGAGCCTGTAGAGGCGAAATTTCTCTTGCCATGATGGTGAAAAAAAAAATCTTTTGTACTTCGTCATTTCGCCCGAATGCAAAGTTTTTAGTGTTTTTTGTAATATTATGTCTATGCCTACTAAGATACAATTTATATTTTATATATGTCGCAGGGAAAAGAGGATATCAGGGATTTCACGATATCCCTAGGGATATCACGAACTCTCGGTAGATGCCGAATATTCTTGTTTGTTACGTCTTCTTACTAAAAATATCTAGTGATATGTCATTTCACTAAACTAAATCTAGTGAAACGTCAGAAAAGCGGACACCGCCGAATAAAAATCAAGCCACGCATTTCTCTTGCTTGCTCTTGTATACACACGGGTACTTTGATAGGATCATCTAACATCTGAATCTGACAAGTAAGATGTTAGATGATCCATGCGTCGGATGGGCATGTAAAAAGTCGGTCCTGCGCTTGATCTCTCGCCGGTCGTGTCAGTCTTCCGTCCCACCGGGTTCTGCGAGTAAAGGAATATAGAGATTGCTCTTGTCACTTGTGTACTGCGCACACACTTGGGCACTATAAAATTACTCTTGGCCTGGTTTCAATGAAACCGGCCACCGTCACCAAAACCAGAGTGGGAGTTATTATTATTATTATCACACGTGTAATGCAACTATAGCAGATCTGAGGGGGCATCACCATATCTCTGAATCATATAGTTGAAACCAACTGAGGGTTCTTATATATGAGATACTTCAGACCTTTGATTTTTGACATCAAATGAAGCGGCCGACCAAGTTGAATATTTTTTGTTAAGGTGGCATGTCAATCTCTAGTTTGGTTAGGCTCTTGTACAGGCACAGGTACTACAGGTACTCCAGCTCTTCGATTATCCTAGTTTTTACGGTTCCGTACCCAAAGGGTTAGTCTGTCTGTCTGTCTCTAGGCTAGACGAGCCGCGCCAGCTCGAGCGACGCATTTGTTTCACTCCCACTAGTGCCTGTGTCATGTGTGGGAACTAGAGCGAGCGAGAGAAATGAGTGGCTCGATTTTTATTGGGCGGTATCCGCGTTTCTGACATTTCACTAGATTTAGTTTAGTGAAATGACATATCACTAGATATTTTTAATAAGAAGACGTAACAAACAAGAATATTCGGCATCTAACGGGAGTTCGTGATATCCCTAGGGATATCGTGAAATCCCTGATATCCTCTTTTCCCTGCGACATATATAAAATTCTCGTGTCACAATGTTCGTTCCCGTACTCCTCCGAAATGGCTTGACCGATTCTCATGAAATGTGAGCATATTGAGTAGGTCTGAGAATCGGCCAACATCTATTTTTCATACCAAAAATTATTTATATGGCAAAACAACGTTTGCCGGGTCAGCTAGTTTTATATAACATTGTCGGTACACGTACATCCGCATTAGGTAGATATAGGACATAGCCCATAGGTATACTCTGTCACCGTTCGCGTTATGTATGATTGCGTCTAGAGAAATCGGAAATAAGCGGATTCTGGAAGAAAAACTCTATTAAATACATTAGAAATATTTAATAATTTTTAATAATATCACTGCAGCTTGTTTCAATTTTTTGTTAAAATCATGATTTAAATTACAGGCTACCTTTATCCATAGCCATTAGCCTTTATCAAAGCACATGCCGTCGGTAATGTCTATTGCGGGCTCTACACTCGCGGCGCGAATTGCGGCCTCGATTCACGAATGCTACGCGCCGTGAACACGATTCAAAAGCCGGCTTCACACTAGCGGCGCGAAAGCCCGCGAAGGCCGCGAACCGCGAGTGTGGAGGGTTTCGCGGCTTCGTATTTGTTTAGCCCCGTCCCCACTCGCGCGCGGACCGTGCGCGACGCCGCGGCGCCGCGAAATTTCTGCGAAGCATAAGTGTGGATCCGATTCGCATATGTTTCGCACTTCGCGGCCCGTTCCCCGAATGTTGTCGGTTTTCTGTCCCGCGACAAAGGGTTTTTTTAAAATCTTTATTTTAATAAAGACTTTTGCCATACAAGACATGCCAGCTGTTTAGTGAACAGATAATACAATATATACAGTCTGTCAAGAAAGAGTAGACGCGCGGAGTTTTGCTGGGAATACGAAAGAGTGACGTTGTGTTTTTGTATTGTTTTCCTAAAATTGTGTTATTTCGGTTTTTAATGTGTAATGTTGGTAGAATATTAACCATTAACAATTCGACGTCGTGCACAAGTGTGGGCAAGTGATACAGCTTCAAGAAACGTGCCATTTTGTGTTCCCTCCAAAACTCCGTCGAAAGTTTTAGTAAAGGGTCTACCACTTTACTAAAACAACTGACTTGACTCGTTGACTTTACTGACTACTTTTTTAGACTTTTACTAGACTTTTGACTTGATGATCATCTAGAAAAACGACTTTAAATTTTGTAAACTTTTTACGAAAAATATTTTATCCCGCCATATTTTACTTGACACTGGCCATGGTTAAAAATCCGAGCGCCATATTATGAAAAAAAAGTAGACGCGCGGGAAATTTTTCAAAAAGAACGCTTATTAAATTAATATAAAATATAATAAAGCAGCTACTGTGGTGGTTTCACTTTCCATATTATTATCTCCAACAAGCAAACTTAATTTAAATATAAAGTAATAAAATACGACTCAAGAGTCAAGAGCGCGAACTACACTGCGGACATGTCGCGAACTTTGCGAGCATTTGGCAGTATGCGCGATCCGAGCCGCGATTCACGCCGCGATCCGCGCCGAGGTCCGCGGCGTGCTGTCGCGCGCGAGTGTGGATCAGCAGTTTTAATCGTGTTCACGGCGCGAATCGCGGCCGCAATTCGCGCCGCGAGTGTAGAGCCCGCAACAAATACGAAGCCGCGAAGCGCGAACACGAGGTCACGAAACCCTCCACACTCGTGGTTCGCGGCCTTCGCGGGCTTTCGCGCCGCGAGTGTAGAGCCCGCATATCAGAGTGTCTAACAACTGCAGTAATATTATGTGCCTTCATAACTTTTATATTTTCATGCATTCAGGGAACACAATATTTTGGATCCTATTATTTAAAATCAGAATAGGAACCTATTGTAGTTATTTCAATCTCTTGCGAAAAAACTTTTAAAAAATCCCAAGGGATTTTGCGCCAGGTACTTATATCTTAAACCATTGTTGTAGCTGGTTGCTGAATATTTTTTCCACGCCGATTAAAAAAACAGAATATTTTTTTTATTATGCTAGATGACACCCGCAACTCCGTTGCGCCAAAACTCGATTATCGCGCGGGAACCCTACATTTTTTATTTTTAGGGATAAAAATATCTTATACCTATCCTTTCCAGGGACTCCAAATATCCTTATACCAAATTTCAGCAACAACGGTTCGGTGGTTTGGGCGTGAAGAGGTAACAGACAGACAGACACACTTTCGCATATATAGGTAATTAGGGTTCCGTACCCAAAGGGTAAAAACGGGACCCTATTACTGAGACTTCGATGTCTGTCCGTCTGTCTGTCTGTCCGTCTGTCTCCAGGCTGTAACTCAAGAACGGTAATAGCTAGAGAGTTGAAATTTTCACAGATTATGTATTTCTGTTGCCGCTATAGCAACAAATACTAAAAACAAAATAAATTAAATATTTAAGGGTGGCTCCCATACAACAAACGTAATTTTTCAAACATTTTTTTCTCGGTATCAACGATGACAACAAGTAGGCACTTGATATTTTCACAAAAGCCTTAATTATATGTGTACTTTAATAATCAAAAATAATATTTAAATAAAATAATAATTTAAGGAGGGCTCCCACACAATTTTTAAATTTTATACAATACAAAAACACAATTTTTGGACTGATTTTGCTCTATAATGGTACGGAACCCTTCGCGCGCGAGTGCGACTCGCACCCCGCCGATTTATACTTATTATTAAGTATATATGGATGTATTTAAACATTAGCTGTATGCGAATTCCAAATATGGATTTGTTTAATGGACACATGACATTTTTAGTTTTTTAACGCTAGGTATGTAGAGTTCACAGAAACGTTGAGGAACGACAGTTACCTTGTCCTCTCTTGTCTAGTCTAGTTTACACTATTTTGAATTATGTTCCGCTTCTTAACACTGTTCTTAACAATATTTTGTTGTATAAACTGATATTAATTACTTAAGGTTAATGTGGTTATCTTAATCACTCTTTAGAATATTCAAAAGATTAATACCTATAAGTAAGGCTCTTGAACTATAATCTTTTAAAGAATCAAGATAATAGAATGTTGCTACTTCGTACAGTATGTCTTGTGGGAACCGTACATTTTCCCGTTAAGGCGCTATATTGAAAAAACTGTTCTTTTTGACGTTATACTATAGGACCCTCAGAAATGTTACAAATCTGGTAATGAGATATACATATCTTCATAGCCTTATCTAGGTTTGAGAAAACTAGAAACACGATTAATGTATTTTGCCTCGATACATTTAATTTTCGAAATGACCTCTTAAAAATACGAAATTTGAAGATTATTTTTAAACGAAAATAGATGTATTGTAGGAAATTAGTCTAATTTACACCTTTGCAAATCAAAATCGTATAGAAGCATTTTGCATGCATTTTTTAAATGATTATAATTACGTTTTTTCGCATGTTTTCCAAGCGAGCCGATAGCTTGGGTCGCATCGTATTCACGACTTTATATTCATACAAATTAAGTATAAAATTGCCCTTGCGCGTGCGGTAAAATTACTTTCGATATAGCGCCTTAAAAAGTCTTGCCTTTGTCCTTTTTTCGGCGTCCTCTCTATATGTATTGTATATCCGTGTGAAATTTTATAAAAATCGCGTCGGTACTCGTTAGTTTCGGAGCCTTATGCCTACTTACCTTATGCCTTAGCCTTACTTCGGTCTATATTATTAAAAAATGAATTTTCAATTTTGTTAGTCTTGTTAAAACTCGAGAACGGCATAACTATTTTGGAGGTTTAACAAGAGCATACCTAATTTTATGCTTGAAATATTCGTTAATGGAAGGGGAATTAAGCTTCTAGGAGTTCTAGGTGATTCGAAGTTCACCGGGTCATCTAATGTTTAATAATGACGTCCTTTCCCTGGACTCAAAGTAGCTCTGGACCAATATTTCAGCAAAATCGGTTCAGCGGTTTGGGCGTGAGAGGAACAGACAAACTTACGCATTTATGATATACTTATACTAGATGACGCCCGCAACTCCGTTGCGCCAACATTCGTTTATCGCGCGGAAACCGTACATTTTTCCGGGATAAAAACTATCCTATGGTCTTTCCCGGGACTCAAAGTATCTCCATGCCAAATTTCAGCAAAATCGGTTCAACAGTTTGAGCGTGAAGAGGTAACAGACAGACAGACAGACACACTTTCGCATTAATAATATTAGTATGGATGTAGGTATGTACTAATCATTAGTGACTAATGGATTTCCTTAATTAGTTTTCTGCTTACACTTCTTAATTAGATAGTTGTAGTTAAGCTCATAGATAAATGTAGTTGATTTTACCACACCTAATACATAGTTTTCCAATTTCAGGTTATTTCGATGTTCATTAGGGTATTGTGTGTGGTCAGGTAAATGATGATGATGAAATGAGACCCGGGGCAGCTGGGGTGACCACACTGACCAGGTCATAACAGCGTCGGGTTACATGTTAAAAATAACAAACCATTGTTCCACCAACACCAGGGCCCTCTTTGTTCGCCTTACGTCAGAAACAATAAAAAAACAATATATCTCAAGAAAACTCTAGTAAAACGCAAAACGGCGTTCGAGCAACGATCATTATTCCAACGATCGCAATGGCTTTGCCTTTCGAATAGGAATGAATAAAAAAAAAACGAAATTCAAATAAAGAGCTCTTATCGAGCGCACCCTTTTAAAAAACGAACATCAATTAAATCGACAAACAACTAAAATGCAAGGCAAACACGCCCTCAGCCCTCAAGCCGGGGGTGCGAAGGACAGATAGGGCACGTAGCTGCGCCTCCATTGGCCGCCGCCGCCGCGCCACCCCGCCGCTCCGCCAATCAGGTGTCGTCCCGTTTTTGAGGCTATTGTTAAAATTTCAATTGATTTATATGAAACTGTTTTCTATTTACGCGTTTCCGCTTTATTCATACTTTTATATGAGGTTTTGGGTTGTAAAGGGATCAACACTTATTATGTAAATGGATCTCCGCTCTCTACACAATGTTCTCTACTTTTAATATATCATGATTAATTTAATGCCTTACTTAATTAATATATTTTATACATTACTACATAATATATATACTTAAATATAATATTTTTATGCTTTTAAGATACAGGCTATTATTATTACTAGCTATTTGAGCTTTGCTCGGTATTCGATAAAACACGAATAAAATTACATTTTCTAAAAACGATTCCTAGCTTGATCGATTTATCGCCCCCGAAACCCCCTATATACTCATGAAAATCGTTGAAGCCGATTCCGAGATACCAATTATATATATACGTAAACAAGAATTGCACGTTTAAAGATATAAGATTTATATATATTCAAGAATTGCTCGTTTAAAGATATAAGATACAGGCTACAAATTATGTTACCATCGTTTATCACTTTAAAAAAGTTTATTGCGGTTATACTCGAAAAAAATACATTTTTAAAATTACTACCCTTATCAAGCAATTATCTGGTAGGTATCGAATAATGTTTTCTTAAATTAAATAAGTACTTTTCCAATTCAATCCATAATACACAACAAACGACTAGTAATAGGCTATAGGATAGTTTTAATAGGAAACCATAGAGGGTCCTGTGTCGCGTGCGTGCGGGAGCTCAAGGTCTGTTTATTTTGAAATTAGCAAATCTGAGAGGCCGCACTCTGTCTGAGCAAATACTGGCCGCGCGCCGGTGTTATTGTCGTATTAGGAGATTAAGAGCCCGGGTTACCCTCGAAATTCTCATACATACGTAATACCAAAATCATTTTCTCATACGAAAATATTTAACATGTTTGAGTTATTTTTCAGCTTAAAATAGTAATTACCTAGGTTCCTGTACAAACATTAATTTCAAAATATTTAAAATCTAAAAAAAATTTTTTGTGTATAATTTTTTTTACTAAATTTACTACTAAATATTTAAATACTAAAAAATATATACATAAATATTAAATTTACTACAAAATATTTCAACTCTAAAAAATATTTTTTTGTATTTAAATATTTTGTAGTAAATTTACTATTTATTTATATATTTTTTAGTGTTTAACTCTATTTTTTAGTGTTTAAATATTTAGTAGTAAATTTAGTAAAAAATTTATACACAATAAATTTTTTTTTAGTGTTTAAATATTTTGAAGTTAATTTTTGTTCAGGAACCTAGGTAATTACTATTTTAAGCTGAAAAATAACTCAAACATGCTAAATACTTTCGTATGACAAAATGATTTTGGTATTACGTATGTATGAGAATTTCGAGGGTAACCCGGGCTCTTAATGGATTGTTTTTGCAATCTCTACATGATTATAGTAGGTAAATATTACATATTATTATACCACAAATAAAAAAATCGTCATAATACTTGAAATGTAGAGTTGGACGCAATTATTGTAGAATGAAAATGCGTAAAGCTGCTTAGTGCTTACGGTGCCAAGTCTACAGGACTTTATGTTTTTTATTCTATTCTGGTACATACGAGTATAATATTTGAATTAGAATATCTGTTGAGTGTCGAGTTCAAACTGACAATTTGGGGAAGGAGCTATTATAGATGGTTAGATGGATGGATGACGAATGGACAAGTAGGTAAGTGAGATCAAAGAAACCGAAAGTTTATATTACTACTTCCCGACGCGACGGTATGCGACTGGCGACGAGTGACGACGACGATGAAATGACCCCAAAAATTCGAGTTTCGAATTTTTTTTTCCTTCATAGTAGGTATACATTTAAATCTTAGAAGAACAGTACTTAAGTACTATTTAAAGTATATTTAACAATTAATTAACGTTAAGTACAGTTTAAGAGCGTTAAACGAAGCGTTACTGTAGATATAGGTAGATGTAGGCTGGTCTAGCCGTGGCCCCGCCCAGAGGAACGCGTGCCAACTGACAACCGCACGTCACGACAATGTTGTAGCTATCAAAGAGAGAATATACAGCGAATATGCGCTTACGTCTTCAATTTTCATCATCTTCTCTCATTCCACTTTCGTTTTGGCGCATTCAATAATTGAATGCCTCAACGAACACAACGCCAACATTGTCATTTTTGTTTTTTGGATACGGTCAGAGGGCATGCGTCGCGGGCATGCCTCACGTTTGCTGTTGACTGCGCTATAACGCATGCCCTTGATGAACAAAAAGGGCACAGTGTGGACAAAGCTAACAGACAACATAACTTATAGAAAATCATTAATTTGATAGGCTAATGATGTGCTCTTGACCATGAACGTATAAAAAAACTTGACAAAATATTTTAATTTTCCAAAAATATTAGGTAAGTAGTTTAATTGTTAAAAATAAAATATCCATAAATTAAATTCGTCGTGAAAAGGATAAGAGAGGCACAGTGACAAAAAGCTCTAACTTCAAAACTTTTTTATTCGCCAATTCCTACACTCTTCCACTCTCTTCTCTGCTCAAGACTACTTGAGCAAAATGAGAAAAGATATTGTGTGATGATTTTTTTTTAATCAAAATATATGAAAATATCAGTGATATCAATGTCTATTGTCTGTTTAAATTTTAAACAAATGAGTAACGACACTAAAGTTTTAATCTTTAAAACGTATATTATGAGATGAGTCATAAGAGGTACTTTGTCATTAGTAAAAACTGCCTAAAATATATTTTTAAAATAAAAATTTTGTTTTAAAATTAGACTTTATAATACAGTATCGCATGAATAACCAAAATGGAATGCGATTATTATGCAATTCACCACAATTCTAAATTCAAACAAATTCAAATGACGTTCTAGTTCTAATTTTAACACGTCAAAACAACTCTACATATTCGGCTCCGAATACAATATTTTAGGAATTTGAGTCTTAACACAACGTCACAGGGGTCAGTGACGTTTCACAAACGTCACACCTTTGTCTATGGTGTACGTGTCACATAATGACGCGGTAGTGGGTCGCCGTAATGATGCTCCCGCCATGTTCCCACGCAGTTGGGATCACTTTTTGGGCGTATAATTTCCTTTGTTTACGTCCACGCGGGCGGTATGCGAAAAATCGAAGTTTGACAGTGACGTGTAAACTTTTTTTATGGCAAACATTCCCAGGCTGAATGGACACGGCATCTTTTAGTTCATGGGAACGCCAATTAACTATATGAATATCACCTATGCGTCTAGAATATTAATAAATAATCGGCCAAGTGCGAGTTGGACTCGCGCACGAAGGGTTCCGTACCGTTAGAGAGCAAAAATAGGCCAAAATTGTGTTTTTTGTATGGGAACCCCCCTTAAATTTTTATTTTATTTTAATATTATTATAAATTATTGACGTAGACATACAATAAGGGCCTTCGTGAAAATATCATGTGCCTACCTGTTGCCATTACTGATATAGAGCAAAAAAGGCAGAAAGAATCACGTTTGTTGTATAGGAGCCACCCTTAAATATTAATTTTATTTTGTTTTTAGTATTTGTTGTTATAGCGGCAACCGAAATACACAATCTTTGAAAATTTCAGAAGTCTAGCAATAGCGGTTCTTGAGTTACAGCCTGGAGACAGACAGACGGACGGACGGACGGACGGACGGACAGACATCGAAATCTTAGTAATAGGGTCCCGTTTTTTACCCTTTGGGTACGGAACCCTAAAAAGTAACAACCATCAGAAATTATAATTTTATTGAGTTCGATGATCGGCTCTACGTTGAACTACAATGCTTACCTACCTATTTATAAAAATACAACGTGTGTTATGTCGGTTATACATTACCTATACAGGTTGTAAAAAAGTAATAATAATATGTACTTTAGGAGATTTATGTGTGCCTTATGCCACTTTTTTATTATTAAATAAGGGGGCAAACGAGCAAACGGGTCACCTGATGGTAAGCAACTACCGTCGCTCATGGACACTCGCAACATCAGAAGAGCTGCAGGTGCGTTGCCGGCCTTTTAAGAGGGAATATGCTCTTTTCTTAAAGGTTTGCAGGTCGTATAGGTCCGGAAAAACTGCTGGTGACAGTTCATTCCAGAGTTTTACAGTGCGCGGCAGAAAGTTACGCGAAAAACGCACTGTGGAAGACTGCCATTCATCAAGGTGACGAGGATGGTATGTTTTTCGCGTGGGGCGATGGCGAAAAGTTGCAGGTGGTATGATTCCGAACAATTCCTCAGAGTATTCCCCGTGATACAACTGATAGAGGATGCAGAGTGAAGCTACATCTCGGCGTAATTCCAAGGGGTCCAAGGTGTTTGAAACACTATGGCAGTCAACAATTCGAGCGGCCCTTCGTTGGATACGATCCAGAGGGAGTAGTTGGTATTTTGGCGCCACTGCCCAGAGATGAGAACAATATTCCATATGAGGCCGAACCTGCGCCTTGTAGAGTTGTAGGCGCTGGTCCGGATTAAAGTACTGTCTCGCTCTGTTAAGAACACCAAGCTTCTTCGAGGCTAATTTGGCCTTACCCTCTAGCGATGATATCGGAACTGGACTTCGCTCGATATGTTGACGCCAAGTATCACAATGCTAGGGGAGATGGTTAAAGATGTCCCCTCGAAACGAGGACATACGACCATTGGTGACTTTTTAGTGGTGAACGCACAGACTTGTGTCTTGGCGGGGTTGAATTAGACCAAGTTACGTTTACCCCATTCAGAAACCTTCTCCAATGAATTATCCACCTTAGACACAAGTTCGTTTCGACTCTCAGTGACATTTTGCCGAGAAATATTGGGGGAGCCGGTATATACAGTATCACCTGTACTGTCATCCGCATAGCAATGAATGCCGCTGGTCTGCAACAAGTCATTGATATGCATTAAGAATAGAGTAGGCGATAGCACACAGCCCTGAGGGACACCAGCAGCAACAGACTGAGTTTCCGAGCATTCGCCGTCAACTACGACCTTTATGCTTCTGTCTGCTAAGAAACCAGTGACCCACTTACATAATTTCTCAGGCAGCCCGTATGATGGAAACTTTGAAAGCAGCGCTTTATGCCAAACCCGATCAAAGGCCTTCGCAATGTCCAAACTAACAGCCAATGCCTCTCCCTTCGACTCAATTGCCTGAGCCCAACGATGAGTCAGGTACGCCAAGAGATCACCAGCCGAGCGACCCTTACGGAACCCGTATTGTTTGTCGCTTAGTAATCCCTGGCTCCAAGTATCGATGAAGCTGGCTATTGATAATGGATTCCATTATCTTCGAGAAGAGAGAGGTTATAGCGATTGGTCTGTAGTTGGAAGGATTTGAGCGATCGCCTTTTTTGGGGATCGGGTGCACCAAGGCTTGCTTCCAGGAAGCCGGGACGATGCCAGTAGAATAGGAGAGCCGAAAAAGATGTGTCAAGACCGGAGCCAACTCTGGAGCACACTTTTTAACACAATAGGCGGGATTCCGTCAGGCCCACTCGACTTTTGGATATCAAGGGAACACATGTTACTAAATAGTTACTACGTAGCATAAGTCAAGTTCACAGTGAGCAGCAGCGATGAAAGAGCAAGCGCCCCAGCGTCATGAATTTCCCCATAAAGTTACAAAGTTACTCTTTCAGCGCTGCTACTTTCACAGTAAACTCTAATAAACTCTATAAAGGGGCTCATACGGTGTGCAGGTACTGTGCAGGTGTCTATTATCACTTTGCTTTATTACACCCTGCTTAAATAATTTTGAGACCTACAGCACTGCTGCAGTGTACTGTGTACCTACCCCATCTTTAGTCTGTATACCTACTCTACTAACAGGTAGGTAATCTAAGTATCCTGTAAAACAAGTTTAGTATTTGTCTGGATTTTCAAAACGATTTGCAAAATAATTTCATAGCCTTTGCATCAAGGCTAGGCCCGTTTGCTCGTTTGCCCCCTTATTTAATAAAAAATAAAAAAATAAGTGTGAAAGCTTTTATTATAATTTATTAATGGCAATCTAATAAAGAAAAAACATGTCAGAATTACTTATCCAAGCTTATTTTCACATCTATACTAATATTATAATTGGGAAGAGTTTGTTTGTTTGTTTGTTTGAACGCGCTAATCTCAGGAATGACTGGTCCGATTTGAAAAATTCTTTCAGTGTAAGATAGCCCACTTATCGAGGAAGGCTATAGGCTATATTTTATCTCGCTAATACTAATAGGAGCGAAAAAATAGAGGAAAATGTGGAAAAAACGAGGGGAAATTATTTGAAAGAGCTTATTTGAACGCGCTAATCTCAGGAACTACTGGTCCGATTTGAAAAATTATTTCAGTGTTAGATAGCCAATTTATCGAGAAAGGCTATAGGCTATACTTTATCACGCTAAGACTAATAGGAGCGAAGAAATAGAGGAAAGTGTTGAAAAAACGGGGGAAATTATTTGAAAGGGCTTATTTGAACGCGCTAATCTCAGGAACTACTGGTCTGATTTAAAAAATTATTTCAATGTTAGATAGCCTATGCAATCACAATTTGAAAAATAGTCTCTTATATATTTATTCTACCTACTCTACTAACACCTAACAGTGGCGAGGGGTGAATATTTTGAGAAGGGAAGCCGGAGTAAAAAATCTACTTACCAATTTTGGTAATTTATAATTGAATGACATGCTTTTAATTTTCAAAACTAAGTTTGGAAAACAAAGTTTCCTTCGACAACAAAATATAATCTGTCAGACAACAGTCTTTCTGAATTAATGCCATATTTTCCGAACTACACGATTACGTCGTACGACTCACAATTCACAAGTCACAATATAAATTAATTTAATTCACGACACTCTTCTAAGTTCTAACGCTAAAACAAAATTTAAATTCGACAAAACAAAACAAACGACATGTTGTTTACAAACACACTATCCGCCATATTAATATGTCAATCTAAAAACCAGCAAAATAAAAATGTATTACGCGCCTGTCATATTTAGTACCGCTAAAGGCATTCTTAATAAAGTCGTATTACAAAAAATCCTACCAAAATAAAATGTATTACACGCCAGCAAAAGTATAATGTCGCTACATTCATTCTTAAATTCGAATCATAACAATTTTACTTCATGACTCATCTATCTCGCTTGCACTTGTGCGTTGCTAATTAACCTTTCTCCGTAATAACTCGTCGGGCATCGAGTTATTTCCAAGTATATATCGCGCGTGCTAGAACGAGACAGAACATGACGACCAGTTCACAGGAATGAAAAGGACAGATGCTTACTATGAACTGTCGTTGTATGGAGAAATAAGCCGCTAATCCTGCGGCTTATTTGATTCTCTGCGCCCGCACATTGCATTGCCTTTTAAAATTTGTAGGCGATAGTTATTAATTCAAACTATGTATTTCAAGTGAGAGAAAAATTTATTGCATATAACATTGTGAATTCAAAGTTTTTTAAGTAGGTATGTAAAATATTTATTAGATAAATATGTCGTTGGCCCGTATATTCGATTTTTCTAAGCCCTAAGGGAAGCCGATGGGAATCGGGTTATATGGACGCTTCGCCACTGACACCTAATCTACCCTGTAAAAAAATGTAATACCTACTTGTCTGAATTTTCTAATAGAATTTGTATAGCATTTGCATCAAAATCACAATAAAAAGGTCGCAATTCTCTACCACCCACATTTTCCCGCCGAAAACCCATCCGTTCTGAAATCAATACGTAATACGGGAGTCGCTCACCGCGGCACGTACGGCATCAAGCATGTATTGTCACTCGTAATACCGTTTTTGTTCCATTTGATTTATAATATTATTGATATTGTAATCATTTGTGTCACGCTTATCGCTATGGTTTTTCGAAAGAGCAATGTCGCATATTAATCATTTTCGAGAACGTTATACAATCTTTATCAAAGGAAATCGGCAATTACTGTATTGTGAAAAGCTTACGAAAATTGTTTCATTTTTATTTCGACGTTATATGTACTTACAGAATTTGAAAAAAATTAACTGAATTATCAGAAATTTTTTGGGCGCGGCTGTGGGACGAGTGTGAGAAGTAACAACTAACAGCGACTCATTCCTTTCTGAAAAGCTCTACCATATCTAATATTATTAAATAACATAGTAATTACATTAAAATTGTATTTGGTTTTCCTTTCTTAGCATATTTACTATACTATATTATATGAAACCTACCTACCCCCTCTTGTCCCAACGAATTCTATTCAGCATTCACATTACATTAATGACGTAAATGTTATTCTTACATTTTTTTAAAAGTAAGTTTTTTCAATTATTGGTTACCTACATATCAAAGTATGTTAAGTTGCAACATAAAAACAAAGAGAATGATAAACAGGTAGAGTTACGATCGTTTCCAAACGCTTGTGACAACTCCTTGTTATCGAAACGATGCAACGACAATTACTAATTATTATTAATTACAAAATACAATGTATTTTTGTTCTAAAAATGACCAAAAACTTCGAATTATTAAAAAATTTAAATACTTGACTAATAATTGAGTAGAAGTTAAGCGTACTTACTTTTACTCTCCGGCTGATGGCTTACATCAATTCAATGCAGTCAATGCAATGGAGAAAATCAAGATCCACAGATCATAAAACTTCCGAAAAAAAATGTATGAATGTTATTACATATCCATACTTAATATTACAAATGCGAAAGTGTGTCTGTCTGTCTGTCTGTTACCTCTTCATGCCCAAACCGCTGAAGACATTTTGATAAAATTTGGTATGCGGAGATAGGTACTTTCAACTTTGTATCCCGGGAAAGGATTATAGAAAACTTTATGTCCCGGAAAAATGTACGGTTTTTGCGCGATAACTAATCTAGTTATCCATAAATAAACAAATGTTTATTTCAATTCAATTAACATCAAACATTTGATCATAATACAATGCAATGCCCCGAAACATTTCTAAATAAACTTTTTTTTAATTCCTTCTATTAATAATTAACATTGAATATTTAGAGTCAAAATCAGGATAACTAAAGCGCGCTAGGGTGTTAAAATAGAAGAGGAACGAAGTACCACAAAGTTACCAACTCACTGGTCTGCCGAAAAAGTAATCTCGCTAGGAAATCCTTGATGCATTCTCATTTCCCGGCAGCCTTGGGCTGGATATGTCAGACTACCTGAGTGCTGCGGTAAGTAAGAGCAGTGTTAACCAGTAAAACCCGACGATGCATGGCACTGGGCCTCTGTCATTTCCTACGGGTGAGAGATCTAAGGCACCGGATGCTCTTCTACCGGAAGAGCTCATGTAGTAGAAGTAATAGGCGACCGATCCCGAAAAAGTATCTATTAACCCTGGAAAAATACTGCTGGAAATGTAACCATGGATATTATTTATTATTTAGCCAACGTTACATTCGACAATTATTATAATGTTGGTTAAATAGTACCGATGGTCACATTAAATGTTATGTTATGACTACTTAACAGATAACTTTGGAATATTTAAAAAAAGGTGGTAAACCATGTACCAACTATGTTTAATGATATACCACTTTGCCACAGTATTACAATATTAATCCTACCTAAACCTATATTGTAATACTGTGACTATACCATGCAGGTTAGCAATGCGTGCACTCGCGTGTCAAATACGCAACCAAACACTTATTTTATTAAGAATTGGAGATAAATCCAACGTGCACTATCACCTAGATACAATATAACACAACCTTGAAATATTAATATCGTTAGCTAAATATTTTAAGAAACAGTTTAAATGATTTCTGCTCGATAATCAAAAATATTGAGGTCACTACAGAGTTGCGCTTGCGCATCGTTACTTTGACATTGGCTTTTTGAAAACACGGAACAAAATTGAAAATGTGTACTCATTTCCACCGCCTAATTAGGTTCAGTTGACGTTGACAGGTCGATTCGCGCGCTTTTCCGTCGCGCGTAGTTTTTTTTTTTATTTAGTTCGGGAAATGTAATTAAGTGAAAAGTTTTTTAAGTTAAGTGTTTTGTGATATTTTGTGTTAAAAAAATAACAAAATGAAGATGAAAGAGGGTACGTGGGTTTTTTTATAATTTTAGATTTAGAATTTTAAGATTTTTGTTATAATTTATACTAAACATGTATTTTAATAGAAATCGAAAAAGAAAACCAAGCTGTTCCCGATTTTTAAACATGTTATAAATTATAAAACTCTGTTGCAATGTAATTTAATCTAACTGGAAGACAAAATATGTCGAATCTATAGTTTATTATAAAACAAAGTCGCCTCATGTCCCTTTGTTCCCTTTAATCTTTAAAACTACGCAACAGATTTTGATGATTCTTTCAGTGTTAGATAGCCCATTTATCGAGGATGGTTATAGGCTATTTTTTATCACGCTAAGACTAATAGGAGCGAAGAAATAGAGGAAAATGCGGTAAAAACGGGGAAAGTTATTTGAAAGGGCTAACTTGGACGCGCTAATCTCAGAAACTACTGGTCCGATTTGAAAAATTCTTTCAGTGTTAGATAGCCCATTTATCGAGGAAGGCTATAGGCTTTATTTTATCACGCTAAGACTAATAGGAGAATATGGAAAAAATGAGGGAAATTATTTTAAAGGGCTTATCTCGCGAACTACTGGAGCAATTTTTATGTTATTTGGCACAGATTGGAAGTAAACCACGTGAAGGATCATAGGATATCGATTTTGATCATTTTTTTAGTGGCTATATCTTTTATACCCGTGCGACGCCGGGGCGGGTCGCTAGTTTATTATAATACCTAACAATTATTTAATATGCTTTAATAGACACATAATAATAAGTACCTATTTATTAAAATTGAAAGTATATTGATTAATGATCTATTGATTTTATTGCTTATGGGATTAAAATACCTAAATTAATTTAGCTATTAAGGTCACATTTTGTGTCATAAACTCAATGTTCATTTGTTCAATAAACTATAATACTTACCTTATTAATTATTATACACTACCGAAACTTTTAATTGGCATAATCGTTACTTAACATCTTACTGTTGTCCTTAAGGCCATCCCCCGAGCAAACGACTTTGACCATACATTTGGCGCATTGCCGAGATCGCACCAAAACCCTATTTTTTAACTTATCTTAGTTTTTAGTAATTGACCTAAAAAAAATTAAAACGGGGAAAATGTAGTTTATCAAATCAAAATCAAATCAAATCCTCTTTATTTCGGACATCAGAGGCCCATAAAACAAATACCTTACATCTAGCATACATATTAATAATATAATAAATACCTTAAAAACTAACATACATATTTTATATTATACTTATAAAGTAACACTGTCACTTGTTGCCGGCGACGTGACTCAACGCTTCGTTCCGGAGTCTCCCCCGGAACCTCCGGTAGACCACGTCCATCGGCCAGAACTCCGGCGCCTCGAAAGTCGACAGAAGATTCGTCGGTACTCTCACCACAAAGGAGCTAAGTTAAGAACCTTGTGTCGAGACTGCAGACGCTCGACCCTCAGGCGCAGTGTCGTCTTCTTCTGGATGTAGTCCACGACGTCTTCGACCTCCGTTTATGATATTGTCGATCTATTGGCGTGTGTTTCAAATAAAAGTAATTTGTAAATACTAAGGAGATGCTGAATATATGCTTGAATTTTAATAAATTGGCTTTACTTTGGAAGCTGCTATCATGAGTATAATAAACAAAAATAGAAAATTTAAAACGTGGAAAGGAATGTTGAGATACTGCAGATTATTGCTGTATTTTTATTATAACTCTGTAATACGGTAAATACTCTAAATACGGTAAATTACGGTTTCTCCGTAGGGAAGGCCCTTAAAATATTGTTACTTTTCCTATTAAAAAATGAAATTTGGTCGAGTTCTTCTTTTTGACATAACCCGATCAAACCACATTTAAATTCATAATATAGCAAGTATAACTTTGCCATTTTTCCATTTTCAGCAGTTTTCCCGCCAAGATATGTACCATCGAGGAAATTGATTCGTATGCAGTTGATAGACCAACGTTATTTGGTCGAATATGTCAATTCAATGTTAATTGTGATCTGTCAGCTGGGTTTGACGTAATGCAACCAAACTAGACATCAACTACGATAACATGGCGCGCCCCTCCAAAATTCAAAACGTTTGAAGTGCGTTGCCTTGCGCGGTAGGCTAGTTCTGATTAGTTGACCAACAAAATATCTTGTTAATAAGTGGCATTAAGTGAAATATTACGTGTACTGTGATTGGTTAAATACTTACTACATACAAACTCTTTCATAAGGATGTGACTACACACATTGAAACAGTCATTTGGAGGGGCGCGCCAAGTTATCGTAGTTGATCTCTACGTAGGTCCCCGATCTGCATAGGAATCAACTTCTCTGATAGTACCTAGGTCCTAGGTATATATATGTTACCGCTAGAATGCGGAATACGATAATATGCACATTAACGAGGTAAACTGCAGATGTCCATAAACCATACGTTAAAGTGTGAAATTTAAATTAAAAAAGCTTAATATATTCGTATCCGTGGCTAAGTAGTTAAGTAAGACTGATGGTTTTGATCATTTTTCTGTCATTTGACAAATGATGTTTGCCGAATAGGCGCCGGCAGCAAATTCGGCAACCGGCGCCGAAAATAATACCATACAACTAAATATTTATTCAAACAAGAACCGGTTTTATGCAATTTACCGCATGCATGGTCGTTAGTCCGCAGATTACCTAGGTATTCTGTAGATTATCTCGTTAATGTAAGAATAGAATAAACTTTTTGCACATTTACTGACTCACCCAGATAATCAGCAGAATACCTTGTTAATCTGCAGTCTAACTGGTTTACGCACATTAGCGGTAACATATATACAGACATTCTTCGCTTAACATAAGTAGGGTAGGTTCATGTAATGCGTAAGTACTATATAAATATAGTTAATATAACATAAGTATGACATACATACTGGAGCTTGGAGGTCGCGACACAGTTATTCCGCCGACTCAGCGACTGACTCAGCGTCACCACTGGCGGATATAGTAACTGATATACTCACCAGTCACCACTCGTGGACATAGTAACTGATATAGTAGTTGCTAATACTACTATGGCTATTATAATAGTAGGAACGTTGGTACTAAGACTAGTCTACGTACTTACTAATAAGCGTTCCAAAACTTCGACAGTCAAGATAAAAAAAGCTACAGCCGAACATAGAACCTCCTTTTTTATAAACTGGGTAATAAAAACATGTTATACGGTCGAATTGAGAAACCTCCTTTTTGGATGTCGGTTAAAAATTGAATAGGTATTGCAAGCGCAATAATATGACAAAGGTATTAGCGATGCGTTATAATATCAAATCCCAATTTTGATCGCTAATGCCTCATACATACGTAACGATTTATCGTAGCGATTTCAGACTGTGCAGATGAATCGAACGTTCCTAGTGCCTCCACACGGCTCAGATATCGACATCGATCGGGCAGTTCTCCGCAGAAGCTCACGCAAGATACATATTAACAATGGAAGATTATGACGCACTTGCTATATTAGGCTTGGTTATAGCTTTAAAGACAAAAAGAAGCGGAGTCTATGGTGTAAAAATTGGCTCATGAAAAGGAATAATTTTCTTACTTATACCAACTTGTTATGTGAGTTGAAATTCGCTCCGCAAGATTGGCATAACTATTTAAGGATGAATGAAGAGGCATATTTAAATCTGCTGGCTTTAGTTTCTCCACTAATAAATAAACAAGACATAGTTATGAGAGAAGCTATAAGTCCTCATGAAAGATTAGGTTTCTGTAGCTTTCTATAAAAGCTTGAAGTAGTTCGCGGTGTCCAACTCTTTCGTCTTCCGACATGTTTCTGTGAAAGCGATGTGCACGTGCGTACACTAGCAAGATCCGTGAAGTACTGCCGAACTGAGCGATCGCCGTCCACACGCTACGATAAAACTGTGCAAATGTAATCGACAACGATTTATCTGATAAAAATTGCAACTGCCACCGACGAACGATTATCGACAACGATTTTTCATACACACGATCGATAAAACTGCGCAAACTGGTCTGCACAGATTTATCGCTACGATAAATCGTTACGTATGTATGGGGCTTTACTTAATCGTCGAACTGTTCGAATGCAGCTTGTGCAGCAGCAGCGTGAAAGTATGAAAGATGACGCCCCCTACTCTGTTGTGCCAAATTCGTTTATCGCACGGGAACCGTACATTTTTCCGGGATAAAAATGTCCTTAGATGTCCTTTCCCGGGACTCAAAGTATCTCCATACCAAATTTCAGCAAGAACGGTTCAGCGGTTTGGCGTGAAGAGGTAACAGATGGACAGGCAGACAGATAGACAGACACTTTCGCATTTATAATATTAGTATGGTTAAGATGTATTATGATAAGAATTTCGACTGCGAAGTGCGAAATCAAAAATGATCGTTATTTGTAATTATGTCGTTTAATGCTTTATGGCAAACCAATCAAATATCTCCTGATTTTCTTCTGGACTCTGGAGTATTTTCTTGTTCCCTTTTTGTTAGTCTAGTTTTTGTAACACATATAATATTGTATATTTTGAGCAAATAAATACAAAATTCACGTATTTTTATGAACTCGAACATACATTTCAAATCGTCAAAATACCCAACACTGAATTGTGATAGAGTCCGTCGCACTTTATTATTCCACCATTATTAAGGGCCGGCTAAGTTACATATTTACACTGCGACTGGATTCCACAATCCCTCAAGGGACCTTCGTTCTTATGATACCTATTTACTATGCACCATAGAGGCGATTATCCCATATCGATGTTGGTAAGTTTACAAACCATTTCTTTATATTATCACTATAATGACAATAAACCTGTTTCGGGGATCCTCAAGGAAATATTAAAACTACGATTAAAACATACAAATAAAATGTTAAATCAATGTTGGAGTGTTTACTGTTTAGATAGATTATGTTAAGAGTCCGTATACGAAATTTTGCCGATGAATACGAAATTGCAAAGGTTCGCGCTACAGAAATATTATTAGGTTTTTTCCCCTTATTACACTTAAAAAATATTATATATATATTAATTACTAGCTGTCCCGGCAAACGTTGCTTTGCCATAATATATTTGCCATATTATTTTATTAAAGTGACTAAATAAGTATGTCACCATGGCAACGTCGATCGCTATCCCGTCGCACAAACAATGGTCGCCGTCAGTCTCAGGTTGTAATAATTTACTATTATTTATTCAACTAATGGACTTATCAATATATAAAGTACCGACTACCGAGTAGCCGATTCTCGGACCTACTGAATATGCACATAAAATTTGCTAAAAATCAGTAAAGCCGTTTCGGAGGAGTTCGTGGACTAACATTGTGACACGAGAATTTTATATATAAGAAGAAGATTATATTTAAAATATAATGTGAGATTTAGGTTGTTTTGAATCGGGTTTTTTTTGGCACTTTTTTTATTTTTTCTTTTTTCTCGAATTGGATAGAATTTTATCTATAAATTATTTCTGTCGTTTTCTTTTTATGAATTACAGCTCCAAGTTGCCGAAATTAACAGCAATTCTTTGCCCATTTTCTCTAAAATTTTGACGAGTTACATATTTTTTTACTCAACTATTTCATATTAAAGTGGTAAAAAGTAATTTCAACATTTTATAGACGACTTTCTCAACAGTACATTGTATTTTTTTCATACCGTTAAGACGTCAATACAATCCATAAACAGGTATTCTAAACCTTTTACAGCAAAAATCACAAAACTCTCGCGGGTTTGAGTTGGATTATTTAAAAATACTTAAAAAAATCTAGCTCCAACCTCAGACCAATAAAAAAGATAGACAGAGCCATCCATGCTACGCGGTGAGGCAGGCAATAGGAAGCCGATACGGCCATAGGAAGCCGGCCGCCCGCCATTCCGGTTTCAACGAGTGACGGCGCATGTCGTTTTCATCTGTGTCAAGAAATATCAAAATATGCCGTCCTGCATCGTTAAATGGTGCAAAAACAATTCTTGTGCTCAAAAGAAACCTTGTGGGATTACGTTTCACAAGTAATTAGTTGAATATTTATGTATTACCACCGAAATAACGAATTTAATTTATTAGTTTTAAAAATTGTCTCGGGAGTCTCGGAACACAGAACCTCAATCAGTGCTGCATGCTGGTCGCAAGATATTTTTCCCCATAATAGGGGAAAAATATTACGTGCTGTATTATCCTGATAAATGTTTATTTTTAACCTAAAATTCGTTATTCATTTAAAATCTATTAATATAAATAAAATTGGAGTTTCTGTTTATAGTATTGAAAGATTTTTTTACTATTTGCATATTAATCTGTATACGATACATACTGCATACACCAAACAACATTCTTTACAATTTTTGTCTGTATGTATGTCTGTCTGTCTGTCTATCTGTTCTTAGTTGAAACACATAATTTATTAGATATAGATATTTAAGTATTTACTTTTTTCAGCAATTACTAATGAATGATCATTAACAATCTAGTTTGATAGCAACTTTTGTAGTCATTACTTAGTAGTTTAATAAGACTGCAACAGGATGGAAGTTTGACAATCTGAAACCCTGAGTTGGCAACATTATTTTTTTGCACACAAGCGCACGCCTAGCGTATTTATGCTAGGCGTGACGCAAACATTGATCGACAGCGACTTCACCCCATTACCTGTAAATACTCAGTCTTTCTTTTTTTATTGGTCTGAGGCTCCAACATTATATTATAATTGAAATGATCTTACATGTTGTGCATTAAAACTCATAGAAATACTGTATTTCAACTGTTAAATCACGTCTGTTAAATCAGCGAAATCGGAAAATTTCGTATACGGACCCTTAAAAACTCTGGAAATTCATCCTATTGGGACGAGATTTTGTTAGACGAGTTACCTACTTACTTTTTTCCTTACTTAGTCTATGCTTTATATTATAATACGGTAATACATACCTACTACTATATGGTATCATAAAATTACTATTGCTTACAAGAGTAAAAAAAATATGATCTATAATATATACTAGACTACCGCATAATATGGCTTGAGAAAAAATAAAAATGCAAGAATACCTTTTCAACAGACAACACTTGAACATTTCTCAAAACTCAAGCAAATTGAAAGAAAAAAACTTTGTTCGGTAAAACAATACAATACGTCATTAATAAATATATTTTGTTTCAACTACCTCTACAGAAATGAAAAATAGTACGGAACCCTCAGGCGTACAGCGATGGACAGTCATGACCGGCGACAGCCGCACGGTAGCCATCGCGGTAAAATGGCTGACAATATGGCGTATATGGTCCTTTGAGCTTTTTTTTTCTTTTATAGTTTATTGAGGTACATGTGGGACGTATTACTTGGAATTTTAAGCTGGAAACAAATTATCGGACATTTTCATAAGTCGCGACTCGCGGCTGACGGATGCCGCTTATGTTTCTATCTGATTATTGATTAATACAAAATACACTAAACTGTGCACATTGTCTGACATAAGTCGCGGACGCGACCTTGAGCGTTCGGACGTCCGAACAGAATCTGGCTGGCTGGACGTTTTTGCATCCGCGCACATCTGCGGATGAACCGTACACATTGTCCATCAGCCGCGACTTAGGTATGGATGCGTCCGATAATTTGTTTCTACCTTTACGATTCGTAACTCTGGCCTTGTCAAATAAAAGCTTAAGATTAAAAAGTTTTCCCATAAAATACTAGAACATAATTTATTAAAAAAAAACATTTTCAATGAACCTCAAGAGTTTATCCATACTTTGAAACCAGGAAGCAAACCTTTAACTTGCAAGATTTGATTACAGTCAGAAAACGGGACAGAATATGATAGTAAACAAAATAAAATATTTCCGGTAGAAAATATAGCCAGTCAGTACTCAGTAGCGTATTTAGGATCAAACGTTGTATTATAACAAAATATCTCGTGTGTCCTAAATACAAGATAATATATAGTGATGAGCACCGTTATTACTAGTGGGCGTTGCAGGGCGTTGCTCTGTAGCGTGAATAAGTGCCCACTTTATATTTCATTGGCAGTATCATTTTTAGGGTTCCGTACCCAAAGGGTAAAAACGGGATCCTATTTCTAAGACTTCAATGTCTGTCTGTCCGTCTGTCTGTCTGAAGTCAAAAACCGCTATAGCTAGATTTCTGAAATTTTCACAGATTGTGTATATCTGTTGCCGCTATAACAACAAATACTAAAAACAAAATAAATTAAATTAAATATTTAAGGGGGTTCCCATACAACAAACGTATTTTTTGCAATTTTTTAGGGTTCCGTACCCAAAGGGTAAAAACGGGACCCTATTACCAGAGTAGACAGAATGATAGAGTATGCCGACTTAGAACTTATGTAAAAAAAATTAAGTTTGACGTATTATGACAAAAGTCGTCGCTAGGGTCGTTACCTACAAATTTAGTTGTTGTTTATATTTTGGAACATGCAAAGAAAACTGTCAAAATTCAATTTCAAAATCTTCTTTTTAAAAATAAATTATATCAGCCAGCGCGCCAGCCTTTAACTTATCCTGGCGAAACCCGACGAATTTGACAGATATTGAAACCCGTCAGTCTCTTTGAAGTCGAAGTACTGGTAGTTATGTCTATTGTGCTATTACTAAGACTTCGTTGTCTGTCCGTCTGTCCGTCTGTCTGTCACCAGGCTGTAACTCGAGAACGGTAATAGCTAGAGAGTTGAAATTTTCACAGAATGTGTATATCTGTTGCCGCTATAACAACAAATACTAAAAACAAAATAAAATTAATATTTAAGGGGGGCTCCCATACAAGAAACGTGATTTTTTGGCCTTTTTTGCTCTATATCAATAATGGCAACAGTAGGTACTTTTTTTAAACGGGCTTTGGCCCACCACACATTCCCACCACTGTATCTCCTGTGTCGCCAGGATCGACAGCGGTATCCAACCACGAAAACCCTTTGATATGATCTCAGGGAGCCCGAGGGACAAGCTAAATCTGTCTTGGAACCCGCAACAACGCAAAATAGGAGGAGTAGGAAGATTCCAATTTCCCTCCCCATAAAAGCGAGAGACAGCACAAAGTTGCAATGACCGAAAGTCAAAGAACTTAAGGGGGAGCACCACGGAAATAAGGTTAATAATTGTGACTCCTAAGCTAAAGCTAAGTTAATATTGGAGTTTACTGTGTTTGACTGTTGCCAATAATAATTGTGACAAAAACGCTTGAAGGCACGGAAGTTTCTAGCGCTGTCCACGAGATCACCGTAGTATGCGACTCCAGATGTACAGAATAGGTTGTTTAGCATAGTAATTCTTTCGTCCTGCCAGAGACTGCACTCCCAGAGAACATGATGAGCGGTTTGTTCAAACATGTTGCCTTCGGTCGAGCACTCGCACATGGGTGAAGCTACTAGTTTAAATCCGTAAAGTTTGACCTTAAAATTTCCATGACCGGTCAGGAATTGAGAAACGCAGTGATCAATATCCATCCAATGTTTGGATAGCCGTTCACGAATATTAGGGAAAAAATTATAAAGATGACGCCCTTTGGTGGAACAGTCCCAACGCGACTGCCATTCGGAGATTAGGCTTTGCACAGAGTTTTCTAAGGGTTCAAACAATCTTGCTATTTTAATTTTATCGCGAGCGCTTAAAAAGAACGGGTTGTCAATGTTTTTGTTATGATTTCGGATTTGATGATTTAATAAGCCTTCCCCTACCACCGCTGTGTGTACTAGTTGGCTACGCCGATGACGGTTTTCTAATCGTTCAAGCAAATTCACGTTCCGAAATTGAATCTAAAGCCAATGATAGTCTTAATTTAATATCGAGCTGGGGTTAACGTAATCGCCTGAAATTCGCCGCGCATAAAACTTACCAAATTCTTTTAAAAGGTTACCTTATATCTTCCCCTAGCATTAAACTTGACAATATTAACGTTAAACGCAAACAGTTTATCTTGGTTTTTACTTGGAAAATAAATTTACATAGAACATATAATTCAAACCGATGAGAAAGCGAAGCGCAATTTTTACTCCTTTACCAAAATATCTACGTCAACATGGGGCCTCTCTTTCAAAACCCTAAAATTAATTTACACTGCTACTTACCTAGGCAGCATTTGCTACGGGGCCCCGGTGTGGGCCGACAGAGCAACAATTGGCGCGGCTCATCGCAAGTTGCTACAAAGCCAACGTCTTGCTCTTATATTCTTATGCAAAGCTTACAGGACCACGAGTTTTACAAGTTGACCTTGAGATTCAGCGTCGTGCGACAATGTATTATCATAACAGGTAAGTACTTGACTTTTTCACAGAATCCTTAATTATATGTGAACTTTAATATTTAATAATAATATTAAAATAAAATAAAAAATTAAGAGGGGCTCCCATACAAAAAACACAATTTTTGGCCTAATTTTGCTCTATAATGTTACGGAACCTTTCGTGCGCGAGTCCCACTCGCACTTGGCAGATTATTGTTTATATATACTTATAGGCACTTGAAATGTTGACAAAATACTCAGTTGTATTTATACTTTAATAATTAATAGTAAAATTTAAATAAAATAAATATTAAAAAATCCCATACAAAAAAAACACATTTTTTACCTAATTTTGCTCTATTATGGTAAGGAACCCTTCGTGTGCGAGCCCAACTCGCACTTGGCCGATTTTATTAATAAAATATAATGGCTAATGCCTGCTGCCCCCCGCCTGCTTTATACGCTTTACTTTTATTATTTAGAATGACAATTGACATGATACAATTTTTTTTAAATTTTTTTTTTAAGTTTTAATTTAGAGCCATGATACCGGTCCGCTTGATAAGTAGTAAGTACCTACATCATTCTAACTTCTAAGAGATCACTTGCTTTATACTTCAATTTCTTTTAATTTCTGCTATAACATCTCTATATTTTAGCTCGCCACCTGGAACCACGGATGATCCACTACAACCTCTAATTACTTAATATTCTTGGATCCCAACCTCACTCACTCGACGCCACAAAACATCTCATTTATCCCGTCGAGCCGGCCCATTCGTGCTGAGTAGCATGGACATAGATGATCTATCTCTATCTCTATTCTCTTTACTTCTATTTGAAGAATTTTCTATACGTCATGAACATATTACAATAATTAATCAATGTCTTTTCGGAATTCGGACGAACTCTAAACTCCTTTTATAGAGCAAATGTACGTGATTTCCACCGGATTCCCGAACTCTTGTAAAATTTGGCTAAACATTTATAATTTGTCATCTAATGGCATATCCGTGACTCCTAGAATGGCCGCCGGTGCAATAAAAACAAATATGCGTTTAAAGTAACAAATAAAATGGAAAAAATTTGAAAAAGGCCGGCCGCCATTGCACGTTCGCGCCCAAATCTTTATGGATCGTTTTTGTGCGTGACGATTGGTACATTTTTTCGTTCGGATTTCAAATTCGAATTATGATAATTACTATTTATGGTTTTTTAGTTAATCGTTTTATTTTTGGCTACAACATCTGGTGCTATGATCTACGTGTAGCTTTAGTATGTCATAAAAATAACAAACATGTTTACAAATCGTGATAAAGTGATTAAAGTGGATACAGTGACAAGCTTTATACTTTGTATGTATGTATGCATCGTGCCTTTTCTAAAGAAAAACGAAGATTTCTGAGGGTCATAAGCAACTTCGGTTTACTGTACTGTGTAGAGATCAACTACGATAACATGGCGCGCCCCTCCAAAATTCAAAACCTTTGAAGTGCGTTGTCTTGCGCGGTAGGCTAGTTATGAGTAGTTGAGCAACAAATCTTGGTAATAACTAATAAGTGACATTTACTGAAATATTACGTGTATTGTGATTGGTTGAATACTTTCTACATACAAACTCCTTCATAAGGATGTGACTACACACATTGAAACAGTCATTTGGAGTGGCGCGCCATGTTATCGTAGTTGATCTCTACACAATCGAACAAATTGTCAGTTTTCTTTACCTTTTAAGTTTTCTTGCCATAAAGTCTGGTCTGATAAGTACTTCTGAGGCATTTTCAACCATTCAAAAATATAAAGACGAGGAAATCGCTTGCATCATGTAATAACCTTTATTTAGACTTCCTCATAGCGTACCCATAATGTTTCTTCTAGTAATGTAAATCACTACTATCAAGTATCAGGTAATTTATCAACTCGTTTTCCGGTTTTATTCCGGATCCACGAAACTAAAGCCGCCATCTTAGCTTAATGATTGGCCACTCAAAATTAAACTCATTTGCTTCGGCAAATATTGACTTTACTTATTTACCATCTAATTAAAGGATTTAGTGTTTGCGTTTAGTTTGGGCCCGTGGATATTTGAAAATTTTAAGTAAAAAATCTTACAGCCACATTCAGATACATTTAATGATGATTAACTTCAATTTAAAGGATGTATAGGGCTTATGCCGAAATCTTCATTTAATTACAGTTAAGTGGTTATAATATTCGTCTCTGAGAGCGGCTTTTTTAATAATTACGGTTAGTAAAAAAAATTAGAAAAATAAGTACAAATATTAGAAATTAAAAGTAACCCGAAGATTTCTAGTAGTGTTTTAGCTGCTAATGTTGACATCTCTCAAAGAAAACAACATCGGAATCGGCCCAGCCGTTTCGATGCTACGATGCCATGACAAACGCGCAGATAGACATACAAACAGACACGTCAAAAATAATATCTCTGTTTCGAAAAAAATATTCAAAGGCATCAAGCGTCGCGGTAGGCGTAATCTTTTATCTATTGTAGCGCTACGACGCGTAGAACCGCTACGCCGTAGACTCTCATCGTTCCTTCTACGTTAACTGAGGGACCTATCTGACAGAGAGTGGTCAGTTTTGCGATGTTAGATACCTATACTCACACAGGGACGTTCTGATCGCGTCAGAATTGCTCCTCTGTGACTGACCGCTCGAACGCAGAATGACGCGTGACCGCTTTTGTCTGAGCTCCGTCCCTGAAACTAGCAATTTGGTAAAAGTTTTATATGTGGGCTTTATTTGTCACGCGAGTTCTAACTGTGGGGAATATAACCCAAAGTTCGGAGCAGAGGGCGCTATTGGCTAGCACATACAGATAATCCCACCAATATTCCGACATGTTGGCTGTTGCACTCGTCATAATATCATGATATTGACAAACATGTTGCCAATTGTTTTAGAAGCAATGTCGATCCTGGCGACACAGGAGACAGTGGTGGGAATGTGTGGTGGGCAAAAGCCCGATTAAAAAAAAATCATGTTGTCAAACGTCGAACAAATTGTCTGCTGTCTGCGCTGGTGCTGCCTCTAGCGTGAAAACATATTGCAGTAATATATCGTATTAGCTCAACAACTAACAAGCAAAAGGTGGTCAGATATAAGGGAACATACCCAACACACGACACTTTGGTCTCTTTGTTTTTTATGAAGTACTACATCCATGTTTAGACGTTGAGGAGGGTATAGGCCATAGGGTGCTCACGGCTTTAAGATCGTCCGGCGAGACTGCAGGGGACAATATAATATTGTGTATAATATCTGCCAATAGCGTACAGCTACCAACAGTATACCACCGTGATCGCCCCACCAAAGAAACCTAACAGCAAATCGTGCGTTTTTCGCGTAACTTGCTTCGCACTGTAAAACTCTGGAATGAACTATCGCCAGCAGTATTTCCGGTCCAATATGACCGTTTGCTACAAGAAGAGAGCATATTCCCTTTTAAAAGACCGGCAACGCACCTGCACCTCTTCTGATGTTGCGAGTGTCCATGGGTGACGGTAGTTGCTTTCCATCACCCGTTTGGTGACCCGTTTGCTCCTTTCCTTCATTTTTACCAAGCGATCTTAAAACTGCGCGCGGTTTATAAATAAAAAAATATATTTACAAGTACGTTCCCTTACGAAAGTTAAGCAGGCGTAACTAATATAGAGTTTGTAATGTTGGCAACATTGTAGAAGTGTTTACGCGCGGAGCACGTCGCCGTACATTGTTGGCGGGTGACGTGCGCGCCGTTTTCTATAATGTCGGTGTTATTAATGTTCACTTCGCAGCTGGAATTTCCTAGGCACAATATATTTTTAGGTGTCGGATTATGCGTTTTACATTATGGTCCAAACTAAGATACGACTAAAGGTACAAGTTGGAAGCCGGCTTGTTGCTGCTGCTGTTGTTCTATATGAATAAGTGTCGCTAGATTCGTGTCGCTAGCTACGGAGGGTATTTCATAGAAATACATAGAAACCAGTAGTGTCGCAACGACACGTCGTCTGCAGTTGTCGCGTGTCGCTCGGTTCCAACTTGTACCACAACTAATATATATTCTGTGCTTGTACCTTAGTCACAAACTTTCATATCTACACATTTTTTTCTATTAAGTTTTTTGACTCGCCTCGTGGTTTCGACCATAGGTAGGATAGAGAAACTATCATTTTAGTTTGGGCTTTTCAGAAAATCATAACTGTTTTTAACTTAACATAACTGTTTTTAACGAGGTATAAGAGTATGATTAGGTATATATATTGAGCAAACTTTACATATTAGTTTTTACCATGATAAAGCTGTTCTATAGATAGACTAAAGAGTATAGAGTATAGTACATTCTCGGCACTGAAGGCATCTTCACATCCATATCATTGAATAAATGGTTTGAGCGTAATTAGGTAACAAACAGACACTCTTTCTTATTTATTATATTAGTACGAATGAATATTCATACGCAACTATCGACGGCCAGATGTTTTGTCAGATTACTCCACCCCAGCAATAACTAACACTAATCGCCATAATCCAGCGGCTTACGAGCGGAACCGTCGCAAAAAATATCTCTGATTTACACCATTTTCCTAAATTACCGCTTGTTTGTACACCTTTGACATGCCATTATTATAAAAAATATACTTAACAACTTTTTAAACGTTGCACGCGGCCTTTATACAAAGTTAGAATTTGAAAATAGAACAAGAACATTTTCGCATATGGAATTCCCAATACATGCCAATATGTAGTATATAATAGTAATTTTTGTTGACGTTTTTAAACTAATTAATCACTTTCACATCATCGAAGAGCTTTATTATAATAAAACAATAAGCTTTTTTGTGCTGGAGGGTCTTTCCCGCGATAACAAAAGCGGAGTCCCGCCAAAAGACCTGTCACCGTGACAATGAGTCATAGATAAACTATTGTTTATGGCAATCAGCTTATGTCAAAGACTTTAAAGTTCAAAATCCTGTAAAATTCAATTTTGAAACACAGAAAAAAAGTTTTATTCTCTCTATTTTGCAAATGCGTGAGAACAGAAACCTGTACTAGTACCTAAGTACATACTCATTCAGCAGGCAGAAGGAAGTTAATTGAAAATGGAAAAGATTAATATTGTAATTTATGTGCTTGGATATAGTTAACCCTGAATAAGCAACACAATTTGCAATATAATAATTAAAATACTTTTTCTCACCTCCGGGCGGAAAATGTCAACTTTCTTCCCGCTGCGCTTACCGATGTTGCCGTTTTCCGCCTTCGTTGATGAGAACAATAGTATACGCACCACGGGCAGTAATTAATAAGCCTAGGTGCGTAATTTCTCACAAACATCACCAAATGAAAATATACCTATCAATTTCCCTGTCAGCAAAAGACTAGAGTTCTAGACACAGCGTAGATGTTGAAGACTAACGCGTACCCCTCACTACCACCTAATTTGTAAACTACATATTTACATTTAACACGTAAAATTTTCATGAATGAACGTAAAATTTTACACATTAAACGTTCCCACACGAAATGGTAATCACTAATTTCCAATGAATGAAACTACAGGTGTCCATCGCAAAAACGCGACAAAAACAAACAAAACACAGTAAAACCTGTTTTAGACACGTGCGTACCTTGCGGCCAGAGACAATAGATACGCCTTCGCAGATTGTAGAAAAAAAAACAAAAAATGGCCGTACCTACTTGGTCAATTTATTGATTTGTTACGTTCCCACGTTGCCGCCTTTAAGAAACTATCCCTATTGTTGCATTTTTGTATTATTGACTTGGATGTTACTTGGACAATTGATCACTCACAACTAAGATCGTATTACAAACCATTGAGTGGAATCTAATTTAAAAAAAAAAAAACATTAGCCAAGACTAGAGTTAGTGCGACCGCACATCGGAGACACGACTGTAGTTAGACAGTCTTGTTTTACCTCGACAAGTCAGTCTTACGACACAATTAAAACAGTTGTGACTTGTGTCTATCATGTGGCGCACACCAAGTCAAAACTGTCTTGACTACGATGACGCACCGCATACAATTGTATAATATTAAACAGTAGAGAACGCCCGGTGCCCCGGACAGAGTAGACAGAATTATTATAGAGTATGCCGACTTAGAAGTTAAAAATTTTTAAAGACGTATATGACGAAAATCGCTACGGTGGTTAACTTGTCAGTTGTCACTACGAACTTAAAACTATGACATATTACAGGCATTAGGGTTTCCTATTACTGTATTTCTCTGGGATGTTAAACATGCTAAACACGTTAAAAACGGATTGTGAAACACATCAATTTCAAATAATTTATGTTTTAAACAACTTAGGTATTTCAAATAACAAGTTGTATATTAATAAAATTAAAACCTAGTGCATTTTGCGTCTATTGCGAGCAGTTCTGAAAGATTTTATAGATATAGATAGAAAAGTTCTCATTCGGATATAAATAACTTCAAAAATAAACGAGAAAGCCTCGACGGGAAAGATAGTACTTGGATCGCTGGGCGTGTTTCTCTTTTTGGTCGTATTATTGTTTATGTTTTGGCACAATATGTGATTAAAATTGTCAGAATCTAATTTTTAAATCTATAAGTATTTAAAATTAAATTATATCAGCCAGCGCGAGGCACATTCCATTCATAATCTTAAACGGCCCATTCACTATCCTACATTGCAGTCCGGCTGCAGTCCGCCGTGCAGGTTACAGGTACTTTTTTAACCAGGTTAAAACGCTCTATAACCAGGTTTTAGGATAAGTGCTCGTTCAGAGCGAAATAGAGATGCGAGCGGTATAGCTTCTGAAATTAACCTGGTTAATTTCTCGCGGAAAGTAACTCTTGGAACCGGTATTTTTTTAAACAGGTTAAACGCTCTATAACCAGGTTTTTTAATCTTTTTTAATCTATGAACGCTTCACACCACGTCAGTCTGGCCCCGTGGTAAGTACCTGAAGGACTTGTGTTACAGGTACCAGACAACGGAAATATATTGAATACTTTTATACTATACATATATTTAAGATTTTTATTATATGATACACATATTTAATACACATCCATGACCCAGGAACTTTAGAAACTTTTTGTTCCGTCGGCGGGACTCGAACCCGCGACCTCCGGCTACCAACGCGCTCACCACTGCGCCACGGAGGTCGTCAAAGGTTTTTGGATAAGTGTTCGTTCGGAGCGAAATAGAGATGCGAGCGGTATTACTTCTGAAATTAACCTGGTTAATTTCTCGCGGAAAGTAACTGTGCTAGTGGAGTGATATCTTCTATCCCTTTCTAGTGCACCATCTAATAGCCAATAGGCCATAACTTGTTTATGTGTGGACAATGGGTGATGGTCGTGGTGTGTGTGAGTGGGCAGGGCGAACATAACCGCGAACGGTTCTAACCGGTATTTTGAGCAGTGAGCAATTTAATTTTGCTCTTAGAACAAAACCAGAAATAATTTCGGTCCGTTCAGAGCGGAATCGAAATGAAAACGCTCTTTTGGAAATGTATGGCTTTTCTAACGAACAGGATCGCGAAGATTAACCAGGTTTCCGAGCCCTGAGTCGAACTACTGGTAGTTATGTCTATTGTGGCTAGACAGTTTTGTCGTAGATGTGCGCGCTCGCATACACTTCAAAGGGAAGCCGACTGTCGTTAGTCAGACTTGTCGCGGGGCGCATTAGACAACTTTGTCTAATAGACGTTTTGTCTCAAATGTGCGCATCTAGTGCATTTTATTATGCGATAGTCTGTCTTAAGACAGTCGTGTCTCAGGTGCGCGGTAGCTCGAGTATTTTACTGTCTCTCATCTTCACTATACTGTCTAATCACTAGTGTCTTAAATTAGACTAAATAGTATGCCTCGTTTTATTGAGTAAGTTAACATACATTCTTTGTGGTAATATATTTTTTGCTGACTGTTTTCTGTTTCTGAAATAAAATCTTTTACTAATAGTCTCTACATTTTACACGAACTGGCAGAATCAGCACATTTTTGTGTTTTATGTGGTGTTTTACTATCTGGACATATGTTAGAGCTTATAACTACGAACATATAGTTATTACCTATTATAGCTTTGTCCTTTGACGCCACAAACGATTATAGAATTATCCCGAGATTTTTCAATTCTCAGGTAAATAAAGACAATAATTATCCTCACAAATCCTTGTAAATGAAATTCCATGACATCTGTTGTGGATTTATAATTATTTAACCTTTTAGTTTAACAAATCCTCTGCGTACGTCTAATACCTACTTGTCAGATGAAGTTTACTCGTAGAATTTTAGTAAAATAAAAGACTGTTGAACAGTGGATAATAATTAAAATTAATTTAATATTACTTATAACACATAAAAGTTGGTTTTAATACTCCAAAATTGTACCTAGACGACTTGGAAAATTTTATTAGAATTACATACAATTTTAAAAATCTTTAAAGATTTTTCATTACTGTATTTTTCAAAGTGTGTCTGTCTGTCTGTTAACTCAGGCAGACAGACACACTTTCGCATTTATAATATTATAGAAGTATGGATTCTTTAACGAAGTATCTTCCAGTATACAAGTAGCAACTAGCAATATTTCATGTTTCCACAGTAAACTTCACCCTAAGAACAACACGGTTGAAGTATGGGACCACCGCCGCCGTCGCCAGCCGGGATCGAACCCGGATCCGTCGGATTAGTGCACGTGTGCCGGTTTTTGTTCCATAGCTCTCGCATTTACATAACACTCCAGTAAAAATATTACAAAAATATACTTATAAAACGTTGGTATTAAAATTATTTTTTTAAGCGAAACGTTATGGATTACATCGTGCTTTAGTAAATACAAGTATTAATTACTTATATGCACCTATTATGTATTTAAGTGGTAGATACAGCATGACGCAAAAAAGATAGTAAAATTTTGTTACAATATAAAGATAAAAGGAGTAAAATGTAAAGCAAATCCGAAACACAAATTTTGATTTTTAGGTTGAAAATTGAAATAGTTGTCTTGCACTCGTAAATAAGCCTTTAGACTTTCTTAAATATAATTCAATAAAAAAAATCTTTTGTAGCCTGTAGGTACTTATTTGAATGAAAAGATATGGAAAAGATTCACAAGTCGCGATTCAAATTTCGAACGAACATGTGTCGGTTTTCAGTCAAGATGGCCGATATGCTAATGAGATGTCATTTTATTGATTTGGTCCTTAACGTTACTTATCGCGCTCCGTGTGCTCGCATAATTATAGTTCATTATAGTTATTGTCGCTAAATCTGATAGATATTTAATAGCTGAATGAATGGGTATTGATCACTTTTGTAAACGTAAATAAAAGCGTAAAAACGAAATGGACGTACTGTTTTATTATCCTGCCTGAATAGTGTCACATTTTCTTATTGTTTTAAGTTCACTCGGACTTGGTGCAATTCACTTCCGTTTCCGGTAGTTAATTTCTTAAGTAACGGCTGTATCTTTATTGTTTGCTTTATCGGAATAGAGAAATGTCAACTGAGTTTAGTGTAGGTATGCTGGTAGGATCAGATTTTTGGACCCTACCAGTTTAATGCTCTATCAGCGATATCACCCTTAAGATTGTTATTAGAATTGTTTATCAAAGCTTTAAATACTACGAGATCAAAATAATGATCTGCCTATAGTTTTATCTTTTGACAGATATCAAACTTTATGACGTGTTTATCATTTCGAATCTCGAACGAGGATTCCCGTTACGTAACAATCATCAATGTCGCGCTATGGCGGTCAATTGTTAACAAATACGGGCCTTTGTCAATTGTACCTGTGATTTTTTTTTTCGGAAACGGATCTAATATTCGGAAGGTGAAGTCAGTACAATCCCGAACCTGTTAGTGTAAGGTGCAATTCCAAATTCATGACAGAAAGCCTTTGACGTAATTTTTTTTATTTTTTTTTATTTCGAATCGAGTTATAATGAAGCAGCCATACAAGCGTGTTTTGAAAAATATTTATGACATCTGTGATTTTGAAATGGAATTTCGTAAGTGGATTATTAGTTTTCTTTACATTTTTCAGAAATTATAATAAGACCTAATTTGTGTTAATTAACCGACTTTTTTTCAATAAAACTTTTTACAAGAACTTTTTGTAAATGTTACATTGACGTGCACACTAAAGAGATTTTAAATTACTTACCTTGTTAGATAGTTCTTTAAATTATAAATAATATTAGGTATATGACTTGACGAGAGGATTTTAATTTCGTAAAAGAAAGAGTATAGTAGACGTATAATATGTAAGCTTGTATAATGTTTTATGTTAATCAAATACACCTAATAAAAACAAAGCAATATGATTTTCCATTCTCTATTTAAAGCTTTCATAAAAGTTAATTTCGAAAATCGAATACGAATTCCAATGCTAGTTTATGGTCCTCTACAAATGGCCGGCCATATGTTGTGTTTATGTCGCGCAGTTTTAGCTGAGAGGGAACATTTCTGTATTTCTGTAAGCCGGCAAGGTCATTTATAAGTATTACCGTGAATAATTCATGCCGATGTTGTTTTCCCGCCAACTTGTGTTTTTTTTCATGTTTCAATTCAGCGCGATGTGGTTTTCCCGCCAACTCGTGTTTTTTTTTTCGAATTTTCTAGAGGCAAAGGTGGCATCCATATTCATGCTAGCACTTTCGTGAAAATTATTCAGCATGAATAATTCTCTCCTAGTTATTTCTCTACTTGTCTTGTCTCTGTTTAGGATGCAGAGAGAGGTTAAGTGTCTCAGATAGAATCCAATTGCATGGAATAATACAATCATACATGCTGCTAATTATGTAGACCCTAAGGGTTTGCTTTTCATATTCATAATCTACGTTCGGTGTGGATTTTTATAAAAAACTTCTCTTTTAATTTTTGTCTAGTGTAAGTACAAGATTGCATGATAAACAAAAACCAAAAGGTTTTAAAAGCTTTTCCTGCCTTTTTACAACTTATGAGAAAAATTAATGGACTAGTACCTATCCAATGAGCATTTTGCACTGAGAAGGACGTGGAAAAGTTTTCACGCTGCGAAACCCATAGAGAAATACATAATCCCACCAGAAACATACCTGTTAAAATAGGGCCTAGTTCCTAAAGGCTGATTTTTGGCCTAAAAAAAGAATTGAAATCTAATCCAATGCCAAGTTCAGATGCACTTCACCGATCATAATCATCTTCATTAACAGCCTGATCCATAATACTTCTAATTTAAACTTGGCAGGTTAATTAAATTCTATAAATATTATAATATTATATCTAATTATATAATTAATCAAGTGTTACGTATAGCACAAAAACCTGCCAAGTTCAAATTTAGAAGTATTATGGATCAGGCTGTTGATGAAGATGATTATGATCGGTGAAGTGCATCTGAACTTGGCGTTGGATTAGATTTCAATTCTTTTTTTAGGCCAAAAATCAGCCTTTAGGAACTAGGCCCTATTTTAACAGGTATGTTTTTGGTGGGATTTCAATACTTTTTTTCAAGAAAACCTATGTTTATTGTTTCCTTTTTGTGCCACGTCCGATGTAAACAATAGTTTCGATAGATGCCGCTAGAGGTATTTGTTAAACTATCAATAGAATCCAAATTTTTAAGTAAACAGTATTTATTTATTAAGCTATACAGTGTGCATTATACATGACAATATTTTGTACCCTTCTCCCCATCCCATCCTTATCGTATTCTCATTGTGTCACTAGTAGGTACATAAGAATTTTTATCTCAAGTCCGTAGATGAGCCGACTCACGCTTGACCGATTTCTTAAATGACTTAATTTTGTGTTAATATACATTATTTAACATACGACCTGTGTGCCAAATTTCATAACGCTAGGACATTTGGAAGTAGCCTTTTATAGTTCGTAGATGAGCTGACTCACGCTTGACCGATTTCTAAAATTTCTTAATTTATCTACATATAACACACGACCTGTGTGCCAAATTTCACAACGCTAGGACAATTGGAAGTGGCCTAGAGATTTTGATTACCGGTCAGTGAGTGAGTGAGTGAGTGAGTGCCAAAATTAGCTATTTTTACAGGGAGATATTTCAGGATCTACCGAAGCTATATCTATGAAATTTGGTATACTGTGTAAGTACTAGTATATATTCACGGAGGTATAATTTTATCTTTGTACTTGCTCAGTGTCTATTACACTGAGCTACAGGGAGGTCAAAAGTGCGTCAAAACGGTTCGTGTAAATAGTGCACGGCATGCGCGCGGCCTGCTGGAACTAGGCCTGCGCACTTCCGTGCGCTTTGATATGTTTATTGGCTGCCTGAGAAGCCCTACACTACACCTGGCCCACACTAATCAGAGAGCCGTTACCTCTTGATTCTTGAATCTTGCTTCACAAGTCACAAGTCACAAGTCACAAGTAACGTCACACAACAATTTGCTAAAAACTATACTAGCGCTTGTTATGCTTCAGACATATTTGATAAAAAATTATCTAACTTCGCTGTCACAAGTCGCTACTAGCAACTATAGTAAGCAAGTTGACCCGTAAAAAACTATCAGTATAAAGATTTAACTAATTACCCTGTAGAGAACCTTAGCATAACAAAGTCTATCTTTCCAGCGTGCCGCAAAGAGAGTCCCCGGCCGTCCCTTAACACGGCGATAATGAAGGAGAAGAGCAAGAACGCGGCGCGCTACAGGCGGGAGAAGGAGAACGCAGAGTTTCTGGAGCTGGCCAAGCTGCTGCCGCTGCCCTCCGCCATCACATCGCAGCTCGACAAGGCCTCGGTCATACGGCTGACGACGAGCTACCTGAAGATGCGACAGGTTTTTCCTGACGGTAAGTTCTTTGCTGACTGCCAGACAGACCGTGCCCTCAGCTATCGCCTCACAGCTCAACAAAGCCTTAGTGATACGGCTGACGACGACTGACAAGCTATCTGAAGATGCGACAGGTTTTACCTGAAGGTAAGATTTTTGATTATACTAGCCAAATTCACGAGCTAGATTTTTCTGCTGCCACTGCCTTCAGCTATCGCCTTGCAGCTTGCACTCATATTTTGATTATCTATCTGTTTTTGTTTGTGTATATTGTTACTTTTAACATGACATATCTTATATCTTTAAACGAGCAATTCTTGTATATAAATATATAATTGGAATCTCGGAATCGGCTCCAACGATTTTCATGAAATTTAGTATATAGGGGGTTTCGGGGGCGATAAATCGATCTAGCTAGGAATCATTTTTAGAAAATGTCATTTAATTCGTGTTTTATCGAATACCGAGCAAACCTCGGTCAAATAGCTAGTATATTTTAACGAGGAGGTAACTGTAATATAATAAACCTCAGCTGATATCTAAGACATACCAGCTCGCCTACCAGATCTTTATTTACAGCTTTCTCGCTCAACATTCAAAGTATTTTGATATCGTTGATAAACAGCACAATTCAATAGACTTTCAAATAACTCTTTAATCTCCCAGGTCTCGGAGACGCGTGGGGCGCGGCTCCCGCTCCACCCACGCCGCGGGAGCTGAGCATCAGGGAGCTGGGCTCGCACCTGCTGCAGACGCTGGACGGCTTCATCTTCGTGGTAGCGCCCGATGGCAAGATCATGTACATCAGTGAGACCGCGTCGGTGCATTTAGGGCTTAGTCAGGTAAGTACTTAAAGGGTTTTTTGAGGTTGAAGTTCAAGAATCTGGTATAAACAACTGAAAATTTCTTCAGCACGGTTGAAGGTATAGCCTTGTACATAGATATTACAAACCTTATCAATAGTTTACACTGATGCCCAAAGCCTCAGCACTATTACTTGATGGTTGTTTCTATGTCAAGACAACCTCGGGGGAAAATAACAAAAAATATCGGTAGCTCCATTTTAACGGTAAGTGATAACATAACAATTATTTTAAGACTTGCATTCTTGATAATGACACTGAGCTGAGAGCAATGTTGAGAAGAGAGCCGCAGATTTGCGATTGGATCCATCCGCATCCATAAGAGATGTATAGGAAGCCAGTTTAATAATATAATTCTGTGTTGAATCGAAATTGCCAAATATTCCAAATAAGTGGTCTATTTTATGTCATCTGCATTAAACTTCCAAGTTCCTTTTAATTTAAAAGGGAATGACATTAGGTATTCGTCATTGTCATCAGGTGGAGCTGACGGGCAACTCGATCTACGAATACATCCACCAGAACGACCACGAGGAGATGAGTGCCGTGCTCAGCCTGCAGCAGCCCTACACCACGCATCCCTCACTCGGGTAAACACTAAACAGCCCTGGATTTATGTATAGGCAGTATAGGCCATGGCCTATGGGCGGCAGTGTCCTATGGCGTCCTAGGGGGAGCGGCAGGGTCCTAGGATGGCGGCAGAGTTCGTATATGTATAGGGACGGCAAAATTAAAGTGGCCTATACTCATAAAAAATAATAATCTGACACTGCGGGTAAACGAATATATTAAGAGTTCTAATTCTTATAACTTGAGTGTGAGACTGCATTTAAACAGTGCGAAGTTATGGAGTACCTACTTACTCGGAAAAATGGATAGTGAAGTTCAATTTGTATGTTCTTTAGTAGCCCGAGAAGTAAGACACAGAGTGTCTTACATGTTTGGGTGGAACACCACAGGTGGACGGTGGACCATAAGATCAGTCACACGGGTTGTTGGTAGATCGCGATCAAACGGCCATCCTATTGCTAGCTATTGTACTCACCTTTTTTCACCGATTCCTCCCTCCAGTTTCGTCCAGCGATTTTTAAATTGAGCTTGACCTGACTACTCGTGTGTTCCAGATACCCTGTGGGCGGAGTGTGGGGCCCCGGCGTGGACATCGAGTGCGAGCGCGCCTTCTTCATCAGAATGAAGTGCGTGCTCGCCAAGCGGAACGCCGGACTCACCACGTCGGGGTATAAGGTGAGTTTCTGGGAGCGAAGTGTATGACAGAGTGATCTTGCGACAGCAAATCAACAGGCAATAGCCAGCAGACCATACAGTTATCGTCTGTTTTATTGCTGTCGCAACATACATAACCGCCCTCGTTGTCGACGTCAACAGTTTTTTACGTCACGATGCGACAATATGGAAACAGCAAATTGCCAAGTAATTACCTTACAAATAGTATCTACCTCATAAAGCTTAGTCCGGAAAAACATTTGCACAGTTGTTATTTTCAAATCCAGGTATTTTAGGCAGCAAGAGATGATCTTCTCATTTTTGTAATACCGAATTCGTTTTGCGCTAAACACAGGTGTATTTCAATTTTGGATATCTAATTTGGGGTGCCACCGCATAGTAAGGTCGTGTTCACACCAAACTGAATGTCAGCCGCCGAATGTGAGCGAACGTTACGCGGTTTATTGTATTTCCATACATATTCACATTTTCGTTCACACCTAACCGACAATACGCTATTACGCTAGGCGTAGGCGCAGACATTCGATACCGTATATTTTCACGTTTACACTGGGGCTCACTGTGAGCCTGCTCACATTCGGCGGCTCACGGTCGGTTTGGTGGGAACACGGCCTTTCATTCACACCTAACCGACAATACGCTAACGCTAGGCGTAGGCGCGGATTAGGCGCCGTGAGAAGCCAGCATTACCAAAGCATCAATCTCCCCCCAGGTGATTCACTGTTCGGGGTACCTGCGCGCGCGGCGGTTCGGCGAGGGCACGGCGTCGCTGGGTCTAGTGGCGGTCGGCCACTCCCTCCCACCCTCCGCCGTCACCGAGCTCAAGCTGCACTCCAACATGTTCATGTTCCGAGCCTCGCTGGACATGAGACTCATCTTCTTGGACGCCAGGTGAGTCTTGCTCTTCTTTGGCGTATCCCTGTTTTAGTAGCAGTGGCGGCCCCAGGGGGTGCCGAACGGAGCAATCGCCTCGCAAAGTATTTTATCGTAAGACAAAAGGCCTCGCAAAGACCTGCCGCCCAGGGTCTAGCAAAGACCTTCCGCCCGGGGCCTCGCAATTGGTAAGGCCGCCACTGTTTAGTAGTTACTGACATCAGCGTTGAGATAAGTAAAATTGAGTCTTTATATTACGTTAAAGTTCAAACGGCGGATTTAGGCACACAAAACTTTGATGTCATAATTGTATGAAATTTTGTGTCTCGTCTCGCGTTTACATCCCTCCACACAACACATTCCGTACGTTAGCATGGCTGACTTTATTCTCGGAATTATCGGAAATACACCAAAATCGGAATCTTTGATACCACAAACCATTTATTATGTACTCTTCGCGTTGGCCCTTAATGGACGAATAGAAGTTCTTACGACTAATATGTAGATTGTAGAATTCGATATTCGTCTATAATCGCATATGATCAAGGTCGATTACACAGCTTGCAATCACGGCGACCATCATGGCCAAACATGACTTAAAATCTCGCAATTAATCACCAAAACACTTCTGACCTGTATCCTAACAACATAATGGTCACTATCCCAAACTCCACTCGGTCTGAATGACCGCCGTGGCTGATGGTCATAAAAGCGAGCGCGGCATCGATTTCACGGGGCCTCGCCTTGAGTACTTGTGACCTTATAATGTGGTCCGTGACTTCGCGAGTCTACGGGAACGGTGCATTTTGGGGACTAAGGGTCACCGCAGATATATATATTTCAAGCTGGCCAACTAAATCGCATAGCACACCAACCTATAGCTACTTATGAGAGCTCATACATTTTTCCAATTAAATTGTACAACTAAATAATTGGACACCAATCGTATCAGAACCGCGATTCCTTTTCGATTATCCACAATTATTAAAAAGTTGTTCAATTAAATTGTGAGAAAACGCAATTTAGTTGTACGATAGTCGGCCAACTTGAAATTGTATATCTGCGGTGACCCTAAAATTGTGAACAGAACATTTGAACTGTTTGTGAGATAGTATAGGTGCTACGGGCGACGCTGGGAGCCAAAACTAGGTAAAGATATTAACTCGATTTTGCTCAATGCAGCTAGCTCGAGAAAAACAAAATACGTTTTTTTAATGAAATAAGGGGGCAAACGAGCAAACGGGTCACCTGATGGAAAGCAACTTCCGTTGCCCATGGACACTCGCAGCATCAGAAGAGCTGCAGGTGCGTTGCCGGCCGGCCAATGAGGTAATAGGGGAGGGTAGGGATGGGATCGCAAGGAAATAGGGTAGGGCCGGGTAGGGTAGGGCCTCCGGTCAACTCACTCACTCGGCGAAACACAGCCCAAGCGCTGTTTCACGCCGGTTTTCTGTGAGAACGTGGTATTTCTCCGGTCGAGCCGACCCATTCGTGCCGAAGCATGGCTCTCCCACGTTAATCGCTCCGTATATTTTCCATGATCAAACTTTTGGTTTTAGCAGGACAGCCGGGACTTATTAGGTATCTTTATCTTTATACTATATAAAATATTATGTATTATGGACATAAAAGTGTCATACAGCTAGATGGACACATTCGCATAACGCATTTATTATTATATAATTAGAATGAATTAGTATGCAGAGGCGGCGCAAGGCGTAAGCGGTGTGGGCGACCGCCCACGGCCTTGCGGTTTAAGGGGCCTCGCGCCCCTAATGGACCACGAGGTTTTTTTTTAAGGAATTTACAATTTTTGATACTCAATTATTCATAAAAAAAGTTTTATAAAGAAAAGTTTGAGTATCAAAAAATTCATTTCTCTCCAAAAATCCGCATTTTTGCGTCATCTATCAGAGGGCCTCGCAAAATATATTTCAGGGGGCCTCGCAAGATATATCTTGCCCACACAAAATTTTAGGTCTTGCCCCGCCACTGTTAGTATGGATATGGATTCGCTTTAACACTAATAATATGGCCTGGCTGACGGCTGTAATAAAGCGGAATGAAATGGCTAGCTGTTGTAATGAAACTATTGTCTAAGTTTTAAGCCCCATTTTCACGGGTAATTCTGTGTGCAATAAATATTTAATAGCAATAAGTATTTATACAGCATTCCGTTCCGAGAACAGCACAATAGACGCGGTGCGCCTATTTGTGTGCGTGTCGATAGAGAGTCGACCAACTGCCAAGATATGGCTGATGGCATCACACGACAAAACTAACTAAACTAAAACAATAAATAACCCTTTTATAAAGATGAACTTCTCGCATATTGATACGCAATCAGCGTTGCCAGATGTCCTGATTTTGGCGACACGTCCGGATTTTTTCATCAAAATTAAATGGCCCCGCGCGGGACAGACTCAGTCCCGTTTTTCGGGGAAAGCCAGCGTGCTGAGATGGAAAGGTGCGTAATAATGATGGAGCTAGCATAGGTAATAATGATAAGAGTGTGGGAGGTAGAGCCCGTAGAGAGGTGGATTTTCTTTGGCTACTTTTGCTATCGATTGTTACGCAACGCAAATTGTTATTTCAACGCAAATAAAAAGATAAAAATTCAAAAAACTTTTGATTTTATACCTTTTTTTTTACTTTATCCTGCTTTTGACTGAAGAATCCCGCTTTTTCACTCAAAAAGTTCCAAAGTCCCGACATAAAATTCTGGCAACGCTGTACGCAATGCTTTTACCCATACTATACTTACTTACTACTATTATAAATGCGAAAGTGTGTCTGTCTGTCTGTCTGTCTGTCTCCTCTTCACGCCCACACCGCTGAACCGATTTTGCTGAAATTTGGCATGGAGATACTTTGAGTCCCGGGAAAGGACATAGGATACTTTTTATCCCGGAAAAATGTACGGTTCCGCCGCGATAAACGAGTTTTGGCGCAACAAAGTTGCGGGCGTCATCTAGTAAAAAATATACCAGCTCTCGTATTCTCATTTCGTCAATAATTTGAAGTGCTAACTCATCAGTCATCACCATCAGACATCTAATAGATACTTAACTACACCTACGAGTAGATGATGCCCACAATAATTCCGCTGTGCCGACATTCATTTATCCTTCGATTCAAATATTTCTGAATCAGATATATGTAGCTGCTCGAAGAGTTTATCGCGCGGATATCGTACATTTTTCTGCAACAAAAACCTCTTCCGTCCCTCAAAGTATCTCCATACTAAATTTAATCAGAATCTGCAGTTCAGCTGTTTAAGCGTAAAGAGGTTACAGACAGACAATTTTTTTAATTATATTGGTAAGGATAGTGCCGACTTTTGGCATCTCAAATCTCAACTTTACATCGGTTTAATTCCCATGCGTCGTGTCGGAGCACCCATGGCCATACCCCGGCTTTATTAGTTCACGCCAATCAGCCGCGCTCACAATGCACTTCGACGAAACCCGACCCGACACACAGACGAATACACAGGCAGACACACTAGTAGTCACTAGATATAGCAGACGTATTGGCAGACAGACAGACGTCATGTTAAGTTTACGTATAAATAACAGTCATAATCAAAATATCTAGATGTAAAATATCGTATTCGAACTCAAAGAGGTAACAGTAGAGACACACAGATACACATACCTAATAACTAGTAAATCTAGCAGTAATAACTTACCTCTTCACGCCCAAATCGGTGAACTGATTTTGCTGAAATTTGGTATGTAAGATTGGAGATACTTTGAGTCCCGGGAAAGGACACTTTTTTTCCGAATATGTATATGGTTCCCACACGTTAAACGAATTTTGGCGCAACGGAGTTGCGGGCGTCATCTAGTGATTTATAAATTGAATACAGGTTGCAGAACCTTCTTCGTTCAGAATTTCGCTTGTCACACGAGAACGAAAAATTCGGTTTTATCTTCATATATCATAAAATACACGTAATACATGTCCTTCTCTGACCAGACCCATTGAAGCAGTTGGACACACAGTTGAATAGACAGATAGACTATTCGTATAAATTATTGCAAAATATGGATCGATGTGAATATTGATTATACCTTACCTACCAATATACCTTCGATTTAACCAGATATCTATACTTATTATAAAACAAAGTCGCTTTTTTTCCCCCATGTTCCCTTTAATCTTTAAAACTACGCAACGGATTTTGATGATTCTTTCAGTGTTAGATAGCCCATTTATCGAGGAAGGCTATGGGCTATATTTTATCACGCTAAGACTAATAGGAGCGAAGAAATAGAGGAAAATGTGGAAAAAACGGGGAAAATTATTTGAAAGGGCTAACTTGAACGCGCTAATCTCAGGAACTACTGGTAAGATTTGAAAAATTCGTTCAGTGTTAAATAGCCCATTTATTGAGGAAGACTATAGGCTATATTTTATCACGCTAAGGCTAATAGGAGAATGTGGAAAAAACGGGGGAAATTATTCGAAAGGGCTTATCTCGCGAACTACTGGAGTGTTATTTGGCACAGATAAGAAGTAGACCACGTGAAGGATCATAGGCTATCGGTTTTAATAATTTATTCAGTGGCTATATATTTTATACCCGTGCGACGCCTGGGCGGGTCGCTAGTGTTCGATATATCAAACCCTCCTCAGCCTCCCAGAATCGGAGATGAGCAGATAGTGTCTGACTGTGAGTGTCGGGTGTCACCACCTGGCACCTGGTCGCCCGCCGGTCGGCCACAGGTGCTGTTTTGCATATCGCTGTTTTGTAATCCGATCGACATCTTGGGATATCTAATGCGAATCTATCTACAGATTAATATATTATTATCTATAGCTTTGTAGGTACAAGAGTTATTGAAAGTTTACGTAAATGTTTAACTACACCAGCGGCTCTCAAACTTTTTTGGTGACGGAACCCTATTACGGCATTTTTGACGGAACTCGCTTTTACGACATTTTTGACCGACCCTCAAAAAAAGAATGTTTTGTTTTTGAATGATTTTCTCCATGCTAGTGTATCTAATGACTCGCGTAGCCTGGCTCGGGGCTACACGAGCGATACATGAGTTATTGTTTGTGCAAGACATTTAAGGAGACCCAGGGCTCCACGGAACACACCTTAAGAAATTATGTTATACTATACTGCACTCGGTGAAACATGGCGGTAGCGGCCATGCACTCCCTGTTAAAATCTTGTCATTTTCTATACAAAGCCGCGATTGACTACATCTGACCATTCATTGTCAATCGCGGTTTATATATAAAATGACAAGTTTTTGACAGGGAGTCAATGACCGCTACCGCCATGGTACAGTATGGATGACGCCTGGAACTACGCCAAAAATTCGTTTATCGTGCACCTTTTCTGGGATAAAAGTATCCTATGCCCTTTTCCGGGACTCAAAGTATCTCCATATCAAATTTCAGCAAAATCAGCTCAGCGGTTTGGGCGTGAAAAGGTAGAAGACAGACAGACACACTTCCGCATTTATAATATTATTAAGTATGGATCTGGACTAGCGTCAAATTGTATTGTTGGCGTAAAAACTTTGACCACCATTGAGACCACTTATTTAGTTTCGCAGAGATCTAAGATTCTAGAACTTAGGTAGAGAATAGAGACACTGTTCTTTATACGTAGAGCAATTGTGAATCAGATGAAAAATAACTATAAGTATTAATATACGCCATTTTCCTAACAATACAACGTTTATTTCTTTTTCGCGAATCCGGAATCGAACCGCGCATCTATCGAGTTTACACATCGCACATCAATTTGAACCTTGTCACAAGGTAGTAGAGTTGATAATCAACCACCAAATCCGCTGATCCTTCATACGTGCTGGAGTGCTTTTGAGTCAGCTCTTCCGAGCCGTCAGCACAGCGACATGGAGTCGCGTAATTTTGTTTATTTTGCAAAATATTTTACAATCACAAATATGTGATACAATCACGTATGATCCAGACGGTGTTGTAGATCACGAAAAGTGATAATGCGAGATCGAAAGCAGTATGTCGAATATGGTGGCTATATCTTTATATATTTATATCTATATCCTTGCCGTACGACACGAATTCCGGCGTTAGTCAGGGAAGTAATCTAGGACCCCTTCAGTTTTTGATTAAGATTACCGATTTACCTAAAGTAATCAAATACTGCAAGGGTAAACTGTTCGCAGACGATTTTAAAATATACATACTTATTAAATATATCGAGGACTGCCTAAAATTACAGGAAGACATAGATAGAATTATTGCGTGGAGTGTAGAAAATAATTTACAATTTAATAGTTCTAAATGTCTCGCTATTTCTTTTACGAGAGCGCACAATTATGTCCGATATAACTATTCTGTAGACTCCCTGCCGTTGACTAGAGTGACGTCTGTTAGCGACCTTGGGATTCACATCAACAATGATGTTACGTTTAAAGAGCACATCGCAGTCTGCTGCAAAAAAGCTTTTCGTAACTTGGGCTTTGTGCTACGGATGAGTCGGGGCTTCTCTAACGTGAAGGCTATCACCTGTCTTTACAACAGTCTCGTTAGGAGCCATCTGGAATACGGCGCGATGATCTGGTCGCCTTACGAACATAAATATTCCCTGATGTTGGAGCGAATCCAAAACAAATTCCTCCGTTAGATATATCTGCGGCTGTACGGCGTTTATCCGTTCTACCCTCTAAGCTATCCGTCGCTATTCGTGCTGGGTATGGTGGGATACGACAGGCTCGCGGTGCGGAGGGAGCTGTATGGCGCGGTACGTGTTCAGCGTGCTGCGGGGCCGGACGAGCGACTCCGCCGTGCTGGGGGAGGTGACGCTCAGCGTGCCCGACCAGTATGTGTGGCGCCGCCGCCGCCCGCCGCTGCTGCACGTGCCGTGCTGCAGAACTAACTTGCTCAAATACTTCCCGTTTGTTCGTGCACTACGTACTCTTAACGAAGTTGCACAGCGGGTTGATCTATTCCATTGCACTCTCAGTGAATTCACATTTCATTGCCTGTTTGTCATTTGTTATGGGAAGATAAGTGACTGCATACAAAAGTAATAATGGTTTGGTTTGTGCTAATTTATTAAGATTTATTTTCCAAGGATAGATTTTATTTACAATTTTTTACTTATATTAATTATTGATGGATTAGATATAATATATACTGGTTATGGTTTTATAATGTTTTGTTATTAATTTAATCGTTTTAATTGTGGATACTGATGAACTTATTATTTTAATTTTTAACTAAATTTGTACCTAATACAACTTTTAATTTTATGTACACTACTATTGCATTAGGTAAACCCTGCAATGATAGTTTAAGTGTGTGATGATGAAATAAATAAATAAATAAATAAATAAATATTAGGATCGATATCACGATGAAGAAAATTAAATATCTTGCCATATTTTCTAGGTAAACTCCTAGATAATTCTTATTTAGCTATGAAAAAACACTTAGCTAGTACTACGTAGTCTGTCTAGACTCTAGAATGTTTATATTTCATACGAACAAGATTCTGATTTCTACAGTAGGTACATATAGTATAAGATTATTCTTAGCGCTGAAAAAAATCCTTTTTTTTCTTCTGTATGACTCTAGGGCGCCTACCATCGAAGACTTCTAAGTATTTAAGCTGTAGAAATCTTTGCTACCCATACGAATCACAAAGAAAAATTGCTCTTTCAGAGCTACTACTCTTACAGTGGACTCTATGTAAAGGACACATACACGCTCGCATTATAATCACTCAGCTTTTTACACCCTGTATTAGGCTTATCATAAACTCGTTGATCAATGATTTAGAATTGTATGACTAACAAAAAAATCAAAATTGCTTTCCAAATTCGGCGCTACCGTTCGACTCCACGCAACTCCTGTCCCGCCCAATGGGGGTGCGAACAAAAACTGTAAGCGCGCACCCAACACGAGTAATAATTGCCACTCGCGCTTGGCAAAAAACTCCGACTACTATACATACAACACACTACCTATAGCAGGGGTCACCAATTAGTTTCGCTCGGGGTCCGTTTTAAGAAATAAAATGACCTTCGCGGTCCGCACATTTAAAATAATCGGCCAAGTGCGAGTCGGACTCGCGCACGGAGAGTTCCGTACCGTTATCGAACAAAAATAGGCCAAAAATTGTGTTTCTTGTATGGAAGCCCCCCTTAATGTTTATTTTATTTAAATATTATAATTAATTATTAAAGTTCACATATAGGTGAGGCCTTTATAAAAATTTCAAGTGCCTACCTGTTGTCATTATTGATATGGAGCAAAAAAGACCAAAAAAATCACGTTTGTTGTATGGGAGCCTCCCTTAAATAGTAATATTATTTTGTTTTTAGTATTTGTTGTTTATAGTGGCAATAGATATACATAATCTGTGAAAAATTCAGAAGTCTAGCTATAGCGGTTCTTGATATACAGCCTGGAGACAGACAGACGGACGGACGGACGGACGGACGGACGGACAGACGGACAGACAACGAAGTCTTAGTAATAGGGTCCCGTTTTTACCCTTTGGGTACGGAACCCTAAAAATAAATAAACAAATATAGTTACGGAAATTATAGTTACGGTATTTGTATCAATGAGAATAGTGACAATTTTTGTTGGTACATGTTCATCAGTATTCAGTATGTCGAGACCGAAATTAATTTTTAACGAAGTTCATCTTCGAACTTGCTCGGTCCGCACACAATGGGTCGGCGGTCCGGATGCGGACCGCGGTCCGCCATTTGGTGACCCCTGACCTATAGGATACTGTTCGATGAACCAAATTAACGCCAACATGGATATAATTTGACGACCTCCGTGGCTCAATGGATAGAGTGTGTGGCAACTCAAGCGCGGGTTCGAATCCCGCCGACGGAACAAAAAGTTTTTCAATGTTCCCGGGTCATGGATGTGTATTAAATATGTGTATGATATAATAAAAATCTTAAATATATGTATAGTATAAAAGTATTAAATATATTTACGTTGTCTGATACCCGTAACACAAGTCCCTCAGGTACTAGCACGGGGCCAGACTGACGTGGTGTGAAGCGTCCATAGATATTATTATTATTAATTGTAAATGCAAATGTCTCTGTCTGACCTTCTGTTTGTTGCCATTTCAGTTTTAACCAAACCACTGAGTAGATTTGATCTTTGTCGTAGCCAGCGTAAATTATGTTCGCAAATCGCATGCAATGTGCGGTTAAGGGAGACTGATTGAAAGATGTGAATTAGTTGAATGATGTATAATAATTAATAATTACTGAACTTCTTACTAACAGCGACTTTATATAATATCAGGGGTGTGACACACACTACAGCAATACTAAGGCATTATTATCATTCTAGCCCTATAGCCTAAGAGTCGGGACACAAAAACATGGCACCGTGCTGACGCGCGTCGTAAAAAACCCACGGCACGGCGCCGTACGGCGTCGTACGACGTCGTGCCGTAGAAAATTATCTTGTCGAATTTCTACGTGAGTTTCTACGGCACGACGTCGTACGACGCCGCACGGCGCCGTGCCGTGGGTTTTTTACGACGCCGTACGACTTCATGCCGTGTTTTTATGTCCCGGCTCTTAGGCTATAGCGCACACCTGATATTATATAAGGTGTGGTATGTCCCGGCCAAGTCCTTTGGACGGTTCACGGATCACAGTAGACCGAAGACGAACGGACGGACATGATAGAATCTAAAGAACCCTAATACCACTTTAGAGTTTAGAACATAATGACAGCATAATTTCCACACACGTCCTCCAGTCCACCCTCCGTCTAATCATCAGGTGTCACTACTTTGCCATTGTTTTGTCATCCCAAAAAACTGTTGACTAAAGAGAAGTAGAGATCAGCTTCCGGCAATTATAAGGGGTGTAGGTGCGAGCACATAACAATGAGTCGCAGGCCGTAGCGGAACGGGCCGCTAGGTATGGATGTTGTATGGATTCTAGTGTGCCATGCATAGTGTAATAATTTTTGAAGTGAAAACTTCTTTAGAGGCGTTGAGCACTTTTGTGGGATGGGTAAAAACTGTGAAACTCGCGTCAGATTCTCGTGCTGATCGAAAAACCTTGGAAAAACCGTAAGACGGTTGGAGAGTAGTGTTTTGTGTCGAACTCGAACTCGAACTCAAACTCGAACTCGAACTCAAGCTCGAATTGATTGTGAGGGTTTCGATTAATTAAAAAAATAGATTTATTAAAAATCGATTTTCATAAAAAATGAGTTAAAAATTTAATCGATTGTAAGGGTTTCGATTAATTAAAAAAATCTATTTTTTAATTATCGATTTTTATAAAAAATAGGTTTAAAAAATGCACAACGTTAATAATCAAGTTTTCACTTCTGCCGGCACTCCCGGAGTGCAACCCGTCTTTTTTGTATCTACAGTTTCACACTATGGGGCGTACTGCGTAGGCCGTAGCGTAAGTACTTAATGGCGGGCCGCAATTTTTATACTTAATAATTTATAATAATCGTGTGAATACGACATAAAAAGTGTATGGTATTGCGATGCGACCCGTCATAAAGTGCGCGTTACTGAGTGTTATAGGGGTGGTTCCGCATGGGGTCGCACTCGATTTTTACGGCGAATTAGTTTTTGTGTTAATTTAGTGTTGTTTTATGCTGACATTTCATACTTTAAGTGCGAAAGTTTGAGTACTCTGGTGTTTCGTCCCAAAGTTTTTGGGCCCACTGGGCCCAATGACCAGATATGAATTTTTAACATTTTTTCATCTGGTGATTGGTCCCAAGCAATTATTTTTTATGACTTTTGGGTTTATGTCCGTAGGGCTAGCAAAAAAGTTGAAGATTTGAATAAAAAACAAAATAATGTTTTCGTACACTTTGTATGAAAACATTTATTACACACTAAATGAATATAATATGACATTCAAAGAAAAATAATTCAATGGACATGGTATAATAATTTAAATCTCTTATGACATAAATAATAACAAAAGTACTTAATTTCTACATAATCTAATTATATTATTATTGTATAGTTATTACAGTTAAAAATTTATGTATAAGTATTATTTTTATATAAAGCTTATATATTATTTATTTCATTAATTGGCAAATTATATATAAAAATATTTGTAAAATAACAGCTAATGAATTAATTATTTATTATAACATTTTAAACTTTCGCGTTGCATTATAATTAAAACTTATTAATCGGGACTTAACTCGACTTTTTTAAACACTACTACGAGTACATAACTTTTTCTCGACGTTTCGGCCGTATTGCAAATGAATTAATTAATTTTATATACTTAAGTAAGTTTAATTTAATTGCGCGCTATTGTTATGGCAGAATGTTGGAACTATATTTAGATAATAAGACCTTTATAATATTATCAACAACATTCTGGCAATAAAGACATTTGAATTTGAAAATGAAAAATATTTCGTATGACGTACTATGACAAATTTATGCCGTTAGGTGCAAGCCGTTAGGTATAACCCGACCGAATTTTATTTATGATTTGAGTACAAAAAAAAACTTCCCAAGTCTAATAATTCCCACACCGGTTTCGGTGACGGTGGCCGGTTTCATTGAACCAGGCCAGTTACGCAGGAGTAATTTTATACTGCCCAAGTGTGTGCGCAGTACACAAGAGCACTCTCTATTCCTTTTACTCTCATAACCCAGTGGGACGGATGACCGACACGACTGGCGAGAGATCAGGCGCAGGACCGACTTTTTACATACCCATCCGACGCATGGGTTATCTTACTTGTCAGACAATCAGGTGATCAGCCTGCATTATACTAACCAAACTTGGAAATAACATGTTTCCAACGCGGGAATCGAACCCATGACCTCCGAGTCAAGAGCCACACTCTGAACCACTGGACCACGGGGGCGTTGAATTCTAAATCCCAAGTCTATTGCACTACTAAGATAGAATCATTTTACTGTGGGAAAACAACCATTAAAATTTTACGCAGTATAGAGCAGGTATTTTTTAAAAACTTGATTCGACGCTGTATGTTTAGGTAATAATAATAATATAAGTTTTAAGGTGATAGTGTTAGATATGTTTTAAATGTACATAACAATATTTTTGTGCCAACCCTACTTCAAAATTTCTTGCCAGAAAACAATGGATCATAAAAGTGGACCAATCGCCAGAAGAAAAAATGTTAAAAATTCATATCTGGTCATTGGGCCCAATGGGCCCAAAAACTTTGGGACGAAACACCAGAGTACTCGAAAGTTTGTGGGGCGAAATTTCAGTGGGGAACCCTAATAAGAGTCATTAAAAATTGACTTGTAAAAACTCTTAGATATATTTTATCATTTTATTTATTACATAAACTGTGTAAACTACAGTTTACATTATAAATAGAGACTATATTAAATAGTAAAGAGTTATTGATAATAGAATAAAGTATTGACAATATTAGGTAATCGAATTTTCTACTTAGCAATCGAAAATATAATGATAGATTATATTTTTGGTTGCTATACCTAGAACATCAGTTTCGTTATATGGCTGTCGTAATTACTTTCCTAATACTATGTGATATCGATTTCATAGTCAATATCAAATATCTATAACATGGTTGAGAGTTCTATGAAATCAATCCATAGGTAATATTATAATGGTAAGCAACTAAAGGTTGCTTTGCTACTTGCTAAGGTAGCACCTCCATCGTGGGTATCGCAGACACAATAAATTTTCAATTGTTATGCGGTAGCCGGCTGCCGCTTGGGGATTGATGGGGTATTGTCAAAATAACGCGACAAATGCATCAGGAATCCTTTTAATTAACATTTTGCAGTTTTCTCTACTTTACACTTGTCTACAATATTTTTTATATTTTTAAAAAAGTTTTGTAAATATGAGAACCAGAACTATGCCGTACATATTCCATTGCAATTGTCGACCGCTTTTCTTACAGATTTGGACCTCTATCTAGATCTTATTTCTGTGGATTTGGATCTATTTCTTCGGAAGAAAGAAATTTCTATTTGCCATAAGCAAAGTGTTTTTAATTCCCGACTAAAAAGAGGAGTGTAGCAATAGTACATCATTATCAGCCCGCTATTTGTCGTTTATAACTTTCAGTGTATTTCAACTTACACACTAGGTCGAAAAATACGCGGCCGAAGTTCGGCATGATTATGTCAGCAATGCGCTACGCATACAATGGGTACAACGCAACGTAATTTCGGCATGGTGTGTTATCATTAATTTAAAATACATTGCAGGCGTAATCATGCCGAACTTCAGCCGCGTATATTCGGCCTAGTGTGTTTAGACACTACTACACTTTTAAGAGTTTCGAATCGGGATTTTAAAGTTTCATACATTTTACAGTATTACCACAGTACTACCATAAGCAAAGTAGTTCATCTGGTATGTTGTTGCAGGGTGGCGTCGCTGACGGGGTACGAGCCCCAGGACCTGATAGAGAAGACGCTGTACCACTACATACACGGCACCGACGTGCTGCACATGCGGTACTCGCACTGCACGCGTGAGTATACAGCCACCCTAGTGTCAGTACTGCTAGCCTCGAGTATAGTTCGAGCCCCAGGACCTGATAGAGAAGACGCTGTACCACTACATACACGGCACCGACATGCTGCACATGCGGTACTCGCACTGCACGCGTGAGTATACAGCCACCTTAGTGTCAATACTGCTAGCCTCGAGTATAGCTCGAGCCCCAGCACCTGATAGAGAAGACGCTGTACCACTACATACACGGCACCGACGTGCTGCACATGCGGTACTCGCACTGCACGCGTGAGTATACAGCCACCTTAGTGTCAATACTGCTAGCCTCGAGTATAGCTCGAGCCCCAGCACCTGATAGAGAAGACGCTGTACCACTACATACACGGCACCGACGTGCTGCACATGCGGTACTCGCACTGCACGCGTGAGTATACAGCCACCCTAGTGTCAGTACTGCTAGCCTCGAGTATAGTTCGAGCCCCAGGACCTGATAGAGAAGACGCTGTACCACTACATACACGGCACCGACGTGCTGCACATGCGGTACTCGCATATTGGTACTGTATAAGAAATGAAAAATCCTGGATTTGATGAAATTATAAAAATTGTCTCTTTTATTAACGGCACCACCGGAAAACTCTTCAAAAAGCAATAAAATTGTGATATTAAATGATTTTTGATTGTGCACATTTCGGCCATTTTTGTGCATATTTGCATGCATATTTTGGCACTTTAATCGTGCATGTAATCCGATGTCTACTTATTAGTTTGGATTAAAAATTTAAGTGAGTAGCAGAATATTCTGCAGACTATAAAATATGTGTCTATCTTTAATCTTTAACTTTCTAAATAGCAGACTCGATGTAATATTCTATGACCTAAACTCATCTTACTCCACAGTCCTGACGAAGGGTCAAGTGACGTCCCAGTACTACCGGTTCCTGACGAAGTCTGGGGGCTGGGTGTGGATGCAGAGCTACGCCACCATCGTCCACAACTCCCGCTCCTCCAGACCGCACTGTATCGTGTCCGTTAATTATGTGCTCAGGTATACAGACTGACTTATTTGTTTGTTATTGGAATATGTTGCGTGGAAACCGGTAGCAAATGGTACAAATTTTCCAAGATATAACAACAATGTTAAATTGAGAAATTTGATACCAACCCCCAATTCGAAACTCTCAATAGTTTGTCGGGCACCTCGTAATGCAGAACACAAAATATTTAACCTTTCGTGAAATACATAAAATTAAATTTTCCAGTTTCGAGCGAGCTTTTTATGGGGAGGGAAAACTGTATACTTATTTATTAGGTACTTCCATTACTTCCTACTCCTATTTTCTTCTGATTAAATAATTCGTTGCTGCCAAGACAGCCAAGTCCCTCGGACTCCCTGAGATCATATCAAAGGGTTTTCGTGGTTGGTTACCGCTGTCGATCCTGGCGACACAGGAGATACAGTGGTGGGCCAAATCCCGTTAAAAAAAAGCACTGAGCGACCTGAAAATGGTGAATATTGCTAAGAACACTCTCGATCATCTCAGCTTTCAATAAAAAAAATAGATGAAAATCATTGTACCTAGCAAATTACGTGGTTTGCTTTTCTTCACAGCGAAATAGAAGAGAAACAGCTCATACTGAGCATCGAGCAGGGTCCGCCCAAGCTGGGCCCGGACCCCCCAGCTCCGCCCGCGCCGGCGCCGCACCCCCCCGCCGCGCCCCCCCGCGAGAAGCTGGCGCCCCCCGAGGGGGAGTTCCCCGCGGAGTTCTACCCCGACTACACTCTGCCGCCCGTCTACGACCAGGAGGAGTATCAGAACTACGAGATGTTCTACAACGAGGGGTACACGGAAGAGGTATTTTATACGCTTTTTATTTTATTTTTTTAATTTATTAATAAAAAGTACTATCAGAAAATTCCTAGGCAGATAGGGGACCTAGACCTACCTACGTAGTTTGGTCGCGTTGCGTCAGACCCAGCCGGCAGATAATAAATAATAATTAACATTAAATTGACATGATCCGACCAAATGACGTTTGTCTGTCAACTGCCTAAGAATCATTTTCATCGATGGTACAACTAGATTCTAGGATAATACTAACTTTATTACGCTGTGATAATACCTTCGTCGATCGTCCTGAGATGTCCTTTTTTGGCACTTCACTAGAACTCAGTACGATGACCTCTTCCGAGGCACACCAACTGCTGACGACAGCACACCAGAGTGTGCCGCGGCACACACTTTGCGGTTCACTAGTCCTCCTCCCCACTTATATAAACCTACCCGGGACTTCCACGAATATTTCAAGGCTAAAATTAGCCAAATCGGTTCAGCCGTTCTCGAGTTACTCATATAGGTGCGCTTTTATTTAAATTTTAATAAATAAAATAAATACAGGATGTCACAAAACAATTAACTAAGTGACAATAGGGTGTGTGTCTCCTGTAGAGAATTCAGTGTGAAAGTAGCAGCGCTGAAAGAACATTTTTTTGTGATTTGTATAGGCAAGCGCCCCGCGTCATGAATTTTTCGATACAAAGGTGACAAAAGTTACTTTTTCAACGCTTCTACTTTTACAGCGAACTATATTTCATATGTCGCAGTCATATGGTTTAATCTGCGATTTAATTGAATGACTAGCGCATTCATTGAATGACACCACACCCTAAAGTATTATCACTTAGTTTTCTTACATTCTGTATATATAATGTGTATTTCCAACAGGTAATCCAACCCAACTACGTGTACCCGGCGAACCAGCGGCCGTTCTCCGCGAGCTCCTCATCCTGCAGCTCGGTGGAGAGCTCCGAGGTGCAGTACAGCTACACCAACCTGCTCTCCTTCTATGGGGGCGGAGCGGGGGGGTCGCGCGAGTTCAACCCCCCGCAGGAGGGGTTCACTAGCGTTATAGTCGATAATACACAGCATTATGGGGCGGTTAATGAGTTTGTGCACTGAGATGTATGAGGATTGTCAACAGCAACGTGGTTATGAGCTCTAGAGTCGAGAGTGATGTGATGAGCAGGTGCGGAGTTTTTTTTTTTTTTTGTCTAAATAGCATGATTTCTGTGAAAAAAGACTGTAGGTAACATGCAGGAACTTTAAGTAATACAATAAAGTAAACATTCAAGTACAAGATCGGATAAGCAACACCAGCAGAAGCTTCGTGGCTAATTCCCCTTTTAAAATAAAGTTCAGAGTACTCTGTAAAAGAGTTTCGGCTATTCACCGCTGGATGTCTCTTTTTCCTAAAAAGATTCGCGTCGAAAAAAAGTTAGTCTAAGAGCCGGTTACTCTTAAACGGAACAAAACTTTAAGACTTAAAAATTAAGAAATACGTAACAAATATTATAGTGTATAATAAATAGGATATTATAAAATAATGGAAAATATATCAAGTAGCACTTTTGACGTGCTTTGTATAAAATGTAATTTAGAGATGTATAGCAAAACATTATTTATTTTATATATATTTTTAGTTCATTTTAAGAATTTTTCATGCTTTTCTTTATATAAAAGTTGTCCATTTTAATATTTATTAAGTTTTACAAAATATTTGTAACAGACTTGAAACTATGGAAGAAAAACATTACCTACATTTTAATTTCAATATGAACAATCTTGTGACTCTCGCTTACACTTATCAACGTTGTTGTCTTTTTCTTCTAATTAATCAAAAACAACATCAGCTTAAGCGTGAAGTATTTTTTTAAAATAAAGAAGAGTTTTGCTGCCAAAAATACTATGGTAGCTTACAATATAACATAGTTAAAGTTTTCTTTCATTACTACGACCCAACTTTGCTTATTCAAAGCCAAAATATCAAGTATAGACAATAATAGGTATAGGATTGTAATATTTTGTACAGTATAGATTAAGTACGAATAGAGGCTTCAACATATCTAAAAAATAATTTAAGATAGGTAGGAATGTGGACTTATTTATCTATTTTCTAAATCTACTCTCAATATGACGTCAAACTCCATCTCAAAAACTTAAAAGGTTATAATATATTCCTTATTTTGTAAATTAGAAAATAATAATTATTATTATACTTATTATTTCCTACTTTTCTCTTATTTATAATTATTATACAAAGTGACGAGGAAAATAATTCATAATTTTGTAATTTTTATGAAGTTTTGTGCCTCGACTTGCTTTAGTAAGACTTCTAGACTTTTTAATCTTGCCTATTTTTTAGTTTAATTGTTTTGTAGGAATAAAATACATTATTCAGTTCCTGGTTAGGTAATGTATGACCTAAATCTATGTAATATGTCATATTAAATTAGCGTCTCAAGTTTTAAGATTGTCCCATTACTTACAATCAGGATAGTGGTATACGAAGTACGTAATACATAAGAATTATATTATATTTTTATATTACCACATAACGTCTTTAGCGGCCGCACTCAGAGGTTTTTACGAACATAGGTAAATTTAATGAAAAGTTTCACAGAAAATGAATCCTGTCTAAATTTTCATTTAATTAAAGTTAACTTATCATTAAATAACTCTGAGTGCGGCGGTCAGGCAGCTATTTAATTATTATTTTACGGTAGATCACATTTCCAACAGCTACTGACGATTTTTCATAAATAATTAATAATATTAAGCTAGTAAAAAATATAATCACCTGTATAACATTAAAGTTATTTTATGTTATACCTACTGTATACAGGCAATTATTTATTTTTGTTTAACAAGTGTCTAAATACTGTGGATCAGTGTTCTTATTAATTATTTGTAATGTATACACTGAGTATAAATAATATAATAAAATACATTGTCCCCCTTTCTAATAAAAATATTTCGACGATGCACAAGCTATTTTTGCTTTGTCCTTTTTTGTTATTTTGGAAAATGCGCATGATAAACAGCTTAAATATTATTATGTCTGTTAAGTATAATTTACTTGCTTAATCATTCGTATATTTATTTAGGTTAAAATAAAGTTGTAGAATGTGTGGTATCGTTTCAGGAAGGGTTTACAGTCACTTCTGAGAGTTTGCTAGTCTATAATTGTATATAAATAGATGTAACTGTACTACTTAAGTTCTTATATACTTTTATTTAAAGGTATTAAAATACATATATTAAAGATTTTACTGCGTTTTTATTGGTCCTAATCATTAAAATATTTTTAAGTATCAATTTATGTAAATATATAAAATTGTAATATTTTAGTTATCATAGCTCTGAGACTATAATTATTATACCAATAAATTAATCTATGAAATTAGCTAGTACCCCAGGAAAATTAAACATTCGACCTCGGAATAATTCGCATAGAGCTGAAAATTGGTAGAGGCGTTAAATACACCATTACAAATAAAACCTCAAAAGTCCCCGGCGATCCTCCTTGTGTAAAAATTTTTATTCAAGGTCAAAGGTATGAAAATTAGGTTTTTCCAGTTTTTTTTCCAAATTGTAAATTTTATCACAAAAATAGGTAGGGCAAGAGTTTAGATCATAGAATTCTCTACAAAAAATATTCAGACACTTTTTTCATACGACTTACCATTCCATATAAATGGCGGGCTTAAGTTTGGGAAAATCATAATATTTTATGCTTATATTATAAAGCTAAAGAATTTGTGGAACTATGGAAATAAGACTATCCAACAAAAAACGAATTTTTCAATTCAAAGCAGTAGCTCGACAGATTCTTTAGCTTTATAATGCTTTATATGATTTTCCCAAACTTTAAGCCCACCATTTATAAGGAATGTTAAGTCGTATGAAAAAAGGGTCTGAATATTTTTTGTAGAGAATTCTATGATCTACAATCTTGTCCTACCTATTTTTGTGATAAATGTATAGTTTGGAAAAAAAAACCAGGAAAAACCTCATTTTCATACTTTTGACCTTGAATAAAGTTTTTTGCACAAGGAGGATCGCCGGGGACTTTTGATATTTTATTTGTAATGGTGTATTTAACGTCTCTACCAATTTTCAATTCTATGTGAATTATTCCGAGATTACGATTTTTTTGCGTCTAATTAGACCGGGCTATAGTCTAACTCTGAGTCTGAGCTACTTATAAAACATGGCGCTACAGAAATACTTTTAGTTCTTAACGATAGATGTCTCTGCAAATTATAACACGCCAATTATAGATGTCAATTTTTGCGAGTATACTTCGACAAAGAAAATAGAACGCGGCCATTTCGACAATTTTCTTGTTTTTATTTCCATCTTTTTGTTTATTTCATCCAATAACGTCTCTGCGAAACAGCGGCGAACCGATTTAGGTCGCGTTTCCACTGATGCGGAGCGGAGTGGAGCGGAGCTTAGCGGTGCCGCCACCAATCACCATGCTCGAAATCTTCGCTGTCATTCCGCTGAAATAGCACGATTGGTCAACTCGGGCACCGCAAGCTGTCTCTAAGACTCTCATCCGTTACATGATCTCGCTCTATTCCTGTTTCGTATTGGTTTCGCAGATATTTCGCAGTTCGCAGCGTCGGTGGACTAGAGGCGTAAGGCAGCTAATAAAATAGGTTTATAAATTATTATAAGGATTTGACTTTTGAGTATTTAAATTCTCAAAAGCCAATTTTATTTTCATTTAAAGTTATTATTTCATAGTACTACTTATTTCACATATCTTAGCATTTCATACGAAACCAAATGATGATGAAAATAGTTTTTTCAACAATATATCAGACAAAAGCAAACCTCGTTGCATTATCTAGGTATAAATATAAAGGACAAAATATATAATAGGAAAAAGTAATCAAGTTGGTGTAATTCATTTATTATGTGTTAGTCGAAGTCGAACTCAATGAGGTGTCCGAGGTCGCCGACGAGGTCCAGCTCGCTCTCGCTGCTGTTGCCGTCCTCATCCATCTCTCTGTCCCTCTGTAAAGAAACGGGCATTAGTAGAAATAAAATTAACTATAGAAGTAGATGCGGTAAAAACGCATCTCATTAAATAGCCCTACTAGACAAGTGGCAAGCGATTATCGTAAACGCCAACAAAATGTATGCGATTTGACATAAGTAAGTCACCGCTTCGCTAGCGAATACTAATGTCCAATCCCATACATTTTGTTCTCCTGAGCCCATCTTCCCGTTCATATAATAAAAACTTAAATACTGACAATAGACAAAATATTCGAAAAAAAAACTGTGTGTGATTGAATCAATTATTAACCCTGGACAATAGTTTTGTGAAATTATTAATGATTACAGTAAGCTTTCGTTAAAACGAGACGCAGCGGTGCAGGCCGCATTACCACACACAGAAATCCGTTCCGTTTCAAGTTACTTTTAATTCGTAATTTTTATATAAAATATTATTTAAATAAAAAAACTTATTTCAATAATAAAAAAACCATATTACTTATATAAAATATTAACCTTGCAGTGGCCCTTCTTTTTTAATATTTTAATAGCAAAAATTTCATAAATATTATATAAGCATGTTCCCTATTGTCTCATTCACTTATTAACAAAAAGCTAGTCTAGTTTATCCACAATCCACATGTACGCGAGCAAAAGATATAACTACAGACAAGTCAGTGTAATCTCTTTATGTGCCGGTTTCTGTTGTTTTTCTTACACAAGTTTATTAATTCGACAGTGTTGTTGATTGGTTACTGTTTTTAAGTTAGACAGTCAAAAGCACTAGCAAATAGATAAATTACTTAAGTCAAAAAAATGCCCCGGGGCAGGCCGAATGGATACGGAAATACCCAAACGATGATCCACGAAGCACTTGGACTTAGTACTATTTAATACGTAGTGTATGTAGTAATTTAAACTTCGGCTTTTTTATATCCATTCGGCTTGCCCTGCCCCGGAGCAGTTGATGCTGAAAACGCTATTAGAAACATGGTATAAATGTTGTGACGGGACTAAAGAGAGAGACGAGAGTATACCTGTCTCTGTCTGCGCGTGCGGCGTCGTCGCGGCCGCTCGGGGGACGAGTCCTCGGAGCTGTGCTGGTCCGCGAGACCCATCACGGCGTTGCGGATCAGGTTGGATGCTGAAATAACGTCATTCGTGAAGAATGAGTTCATACAGCATGGCAATTGACACAGAAAGTTTCTACATCGCCTGGCGTACTATGTTCAATGAAAATTTTATCTAAATGTAAGCAGAGCTCAGTATAGGCCGCTATAATGTTATCTTGCTTGTTCAAAAGCATAATTTGTTCGCGATTGAATTATTAGTTTACATTCAGCTGATTAACATCAATTCACACGGAATATTGGCCTTTAAAGACATTAATAACATTTAGGGTCTGTTTCACTACTTTCTGATAACTGTCGGATATGCCATCTACAACTTATCTGACAGATGGAGTGTCTGTCAGATAAGTTGTGGATAGCCTATCCGGCACTTATCAGGAAGCGGTGAAACAGGCCCTTAGACTGAAATAGTGTGTGTCGTGTACCTTCGTCGTCGTTGTCGGAGCTGGAGTCGGAGCCGTCATCGTTCTCCGACCCGCCGCCCATCTCCTCCTCCTCCTCTTCCTCCTGAACACAATAAACAAAGTAATTAAATAAACTATTTGATTGTTTATAATTTTAAGCACAAACGATGATTTGATATCCAGTGTTTCGACCAAGTTTAGACCACACGACGCCCACCCTACGTTACACTCGCAAGTCTAGTAGACCGCCAACTAGTCTCTCCGAGTGCCCAGTGCCAACGAATCAAGCCGACCGCCAGGGTGTCTAACCAACGCTAGCGAATCTAGCCAACTGTCAGATAGTCTCGCCGACCGCCCAGCTGGCCGATTCTGTATCGTACATTTGTGAGTTAATCACTGAGTTAGTAACGAAACGGAGGAGTGAGCAACGGAAAGTCCCACTTTTGTATGCAAGTAAATACAAAAAGTGACACTTTCCGTTGCTCACTCCTCGGTTTCGTTACTAACTCAGTTATTAACTCACAAATGTACGGTACAGAATCGGCCAGCTGGAGTATCTACCACGCCCACGTCACACTCACCGCGTCGTCGTCGTGGTCGCGCTTGCGGCCGACGTCGTACAGCTTGACGCAGGACTCCTGCACCTGGTCGTAGTCGCCGGCGTTCTCCACCAGCGCGATCTGCGCACCCTCCCCCGACACGCCCAACGAGTAGATGTTGCGCTTCACCTCGATCGTCGCTGGAAAATACAACATCATTAGTTCTCTCCACTCAACACCGATTTATAGATAATTTACTGTCTGACGGTAACTTTTAACATTTAAATTAGTAACGGTAGATATATACTTATTGGCCTGGGAATGAATCGAAAATATAAATCCAATCGAATCTATGACACTTAGGCCGGTATAAATAGTCAGTATTCAAGATGCATCTCGGCCTCAAGACACAGTTCAGGCGCTGTGATTGGTTGGCTGTCAAAATTTGGACCAATCACTGAGCTGAACCGCGTCTTGAAACCGGGTCGCATAGTACTGACTATTTATACCGGCCGTAGATGCTGGTTTAACTTTTTTTTGAAGTGAAAACTTCTTTAGCGGCGTTGAGCACTTTTATGGGATGGGTAAAAACTGTGAAACTCGCGTCAGATTCTCGTGCTGATCGAAAAACCTAGGAAAAAACGTAAGACGGTTGGAGAGTAGTGTTTTGTGTCGAACTCGAACTCGATTTGAAATTTGATCGAAACTTGATCGAAACAACTTGATTGACGATTTTTTTAAAATCGATTTTCGTAAAAAATGGGTTAAAAATGCACAACGTTTATCAAGTTTTCACTTCTGCCGGCACTCCCGGAGTGCAACCCGTCTTTTTTTATATAAAATAAGGGGGCAAACGAGCAAACGGGTCACCTGATGGAAAGCAACTACCGTCGCCCATGGACACTCGCAACATCAAAAGAGCTGCAGGTGAGTTGCCGGCCTTTTAAGAGGGAATATGCTCTCTTCTTGAAGACTGACTTATACCATCAACCCGTTTTTTCTATATTCTGTAAGTTTAAAATTGCCTTATTTGTGTTTTATTTTTAATGTCATATGCCCTGCCGCTGCTATAGTCTGCTTAATTCCTATTCCGCAGCAGGTGTAGGTGTCCAGGGTAGTACTATACCTATGCTGGAGTAGTCGTAGGGGTCGAGGGTCTTGAAGCTGGTGTCGAACTGGCTGCGCTCCTCCGCGTCTTGGTCTGAGCACACCGCGTACAGCGCGCTGCATGCAGGATTGAACATTACCTGAACAAATACAGGATGACATTAACATTATAAATATGTCTTTTACGATATGTTTACGTGCAAACCACTCCAACCAACTAGGATATTTATTTTGGAAATACTTTTGCCCCGGGATACAATAGTTTTTTACAGACAATTTGAAAATAATCTGTTTAGAAACCATAGAAAAAGTTACTTTCACACAACATTTTTTGTCACTTGATTTCCCAAAATGTGTTAAGTTTAAGCTTTTTATACGTGTGAACACGTGAACAAACGTTCCTAGGTTAATTTTACTAAGCAATATTGACATGATTTGATACTCACTTCTGATTTGTCTAAGGCGGGCACTGTCCGTAGCAGGTGGAACGTCCGCAGATCCCAAACTTCCGTATTTGATATTACCTGAAACAATGCAATGAAACTATTGTATTTTGATGTTTTTTCCCACAACAATACGACGCAAGGGACATAATATATTTGATAAATGATAACCATAAGAGTTTATCAGTACAATAGAAGCTGCATTTTGAATTAAAGAAGACGATAACAAACTATCAAGGAACTGTATAAAAAGTATGATTCAAATTGTCTTTTTATTGTCTTTAATCTCTCATATTAATTCTTATCAATCTCTCACATTATTTTCTGCTATTTCATAATAATGACTATGACTAACTGTTGGTAATATACAAGTATATTATAGTCGTACCTCTAGTCCGTTGGGATGGAAGACGCCGCTGTGCGTCTGGTTGAGTTTGTCGAACTTGTGGATCTCCTTCCCCGTGTTCACGTCCCACAGCACACCATCTGTGACACAAAAAATATTATATTAAGCACCATCAGTTTTGACTCTATTGTACCAGCGCGAACGAATAGACGAAGTGATAGATTGACAAACAATATCTGTCAGCTTGTCTCTAGAATATGTCTGTGTTTTTTAAAGCGTAAGCTGCCTCCAAGGGTGTTGCGAATCCATTTTGCAATTGCGCATTGTGAATCAGGGCCTACGTGAGTACATATATGATACTGTTAGTCTGTCAAATATTCCTTCTGCCTAATGTGTAGGCACTAGGCAGAAGGAATATTTAAGGATCCGTATACGAAATTTGCCGATTTCGCTGATTTAACAGACGTGATTTAACAGTTAAAATACAGTATTTCTATAAGTTTTAATGCACGACATGTAAGATAATTTCAATTATAATCTAATGTTGGAGCTAGTTTTTTTTTAAAAGTATTTTTAAATAATCCAACTCATACCCGCGACAGTTTTGTGATTTTTTCTGTAAAAGGTTTAGAATATCACCTGTTTATGGATTGTATTGACGTCTTAACGATATGAAAAAAAAATACAATGTACTGCTGAGAAATTTAATTTACTTTTTAACACTACATATGAAATAGTTGTAACTCGGTAAAATTTTAGAGAAAATGGGCAAAGAATTGCTGTTAATTTCGGCAGCTTGGAGCTGTAATTCATAAAAAGAAAACGACAGAAATAATCTATAGATAAAATTCTATCCAATTCGAGAAAAAAGAAAAAAAAAAAACAAATCGTGCCAAAAAACACGATTCAAAACAACCTAAATCTCACATTATATTACTCGCCGCAAGGTTCGAGTCGGCTTTCCGCACTTAAATATATTTTAAATCTAATAATTAATTATATATATATATATATATATATATATATATATATATATATATATATATATATATATATATATATATTTAAGTCTCATAAGGGGAAAAAACCTAATAATATTTCTGTAGCGAACTTTTGCAATTTCGTATTCACTCACCAGACAACACCAGCTCATCCGTTGGGTTGAAGGTAGCTCTGTTCTTGGCGTACTGGTTGCTGATGGAGGGCGTGAGGGTGAGCAGCGCGCGGCCGGTCCGCGTGTCGAATATCGTCGCCGTCTCGCTCTTCGTGCCGATGATCCGCTCGTCAGACATCTTGGAGAACTCCACGTATTCCTCGTTGTCTAGTTGGAAACTGGAAGGAGATACTTAGTATGTGTGGATGTGATGTGATAGTTTAACGGAAGGAGATATGTAGGGGCGTTTGCCCTGCATACGATGGGAATGACTTGGAAATGAGAATTGGGTACTGCGGCTGTGTTCGTCGCGCTATTTGATTTTGGGGCGAACAAGATAGTTTAACAGTTTATAAAACTTTATAATAACCAAGTCGTTGTCTAGCGACAAACGGGAAGAAGATAGTTTATTGTGTAAACTTTATGATAACTCTTGGTCAATAGGCTTAATTGTCGAGCTTAAAACTGGAAAACTATCTTTTTCCTTTATTATTTTTGCCCTTTGATAAATTACGGCCGCAGAAAACGTAGAAGCGTGTAAAAGAGACAAGAAATGTGCTTAAGTACCACTTATTTATTTACCTACGTGACTATTGTTACTGAATATCTTATTGTTAGCTATTTATTTAAAAAGATTTATATTTAGTTAGAACAACTTTTTTATCGGCAGAACTCCATTTATGTTAATTGTTGTCCAATGTTTTTTTAACAACTACATTTTCACCCAATGTTTGATAATATTCTATTTGCCACGAGGTGCCACTAATCGCTATGTAGCCTTCAGGTACAATTCCGTGCATCGCGATCGATCGCGATGCACGGAATTGTACCTTTAGAGTATATCGTGTCAAACTGCTGTCATCTGTCACGATATCACTGATCTCTATTATACAAGTACCATAGAGAAATATAATACACGGGACAAGTACGCTGGATCGCTGATACCAGCCTGCTTTTTGTGCCTATTTAAAGCGGAATCAGCGCCCCCATTATTAGGGTAGAGAACTAAATTTGACGTAACTACAACCAATAATAACAGTTGTCATCACTAGTATTAGTTCCAAGTACTCTCACTACTGCTATCAGCACCAATATGCGGCTTTCAAACCATAGATAAAGTAATTAAGTATAGATGTAATCTTAGCCTGTCATCGCGTGGCCATTTTGTGCTTATTTTCATACAAGTAGTGTGTGTTTATTTTCTTGAATATTTCTATTTGTCGATCATTTCGAAGCACATTATAATACAGAAAAGAAAGTCATTTAGTTCATGATATCGATAAACCATATTTAAAAAAAAAGGTATGCAATTTTTGTGGACAAATTATTAATTGATGTGACATTTTTAGCACTAATGCCTTATACAGCACGAATAAAAGATTATTAAACTTATAAAAACTATTTTTAGCTTACAAAAATAGCGATTGAAAAGCCCAAAAAACGTTATTCAAAACTTACGTATTTAATGTTAAATCCACGTAATTGAGGCATTCTTTGGCCATTCTTATGGTTTATTATTTAGCGGAACCACAAAACTCAACAATATCTAGCATAAAATGTTCACTAAAAACCTTTATAATACTTTTATTACATGAAATATGCAGACCGACTCCTTTGTTATGTCCTAGTAAGTAGGACACAACATTACACGCTTTTGACGCTTATACACCGATATAAGGCTCTCTCCTACTTTATATTATCTGAATGTTTCAAACCTTGTTTTTACGTCAGATTTAGTTCTCAGCCCCCAATAATGGGGGCGCTGATTCCGCTTCAAATAGGCACAAGAAATAGCTGTCATTTCAAAGGGTATCATCTATCCAGCGTACTTGTATAATAGAGATCTGGCCATTTAGCCGAAACTTTTTCGTTTTCGCTTCGTTATAGAATCGCCGATCAAAATGTATTGAATTGACATAAGACGAGTCGAACGTCAACGTCATATTAACTAACGCTTATGTCAATTCCTTACATTTTCATCGGCGATTCCATAGATAAATCCATAATTAAGTATAGATGTAATCTTAGCCCGTCATCGCGTGGCCATTTTGTGCTTATTTTCATACAAGTAGTGTGTGTTTATTTTCTTGAATATTTCTATTTGTCGATCATTTCGAAGCAAATTATAATACAGAAAAGAAAGTCATTTAGTTCATGATATCGATAGTTCAAGTAATGAGAATCCGTAAACACACGTAAAAAGCTATGCAATTTTTGTAGACAAATTATTAATTGAAGTGACATTTTTAGCACTAATGCCTTAAATAGCACAATAAAGGATTATTGTACGTATAATACTAAAAAATATTTTTTAGAGTTGAAATATTTTGTAGTAAATTTACTATTTATTTATTTATTTTTTAGTGTTTAAATATTTAGTACTAAAAGTAAAAAAAAATTATACACAAAAAAAAAGTTTTAGTGTTTAAATATTTTGAAGTTAATTTTTGTACAGGAACCTAGGTAATTACTATTTTAAGCTGAAAAATAACTCAAACATGTTAAATATTTTCGTATGAGAAAATGATTTTGGTATTACGTATGTATATTTCGAGGGTAGCCCGGCCTCTTAAATCCACGTGTTTGAGGTATTCTTTGGTCATTCTTATGGTTTATTATTTAGCGGAACCACAAAACTCAACAATATCTAGCATAAAATGTTCACTAAAAACCTTTATTAACACTTTTATTACATGAAATATGCAGACCGACTCCTTTGTTATGTCCTAGTAAGTAGGACATAACATTACATGCTTTTGACGCTTATACACCGATATAAGGCTCTCTCCTAGTCTATATTATCTCAATGGGCGATTCTATAACGAAGCGAAAACGAAAACATTTTGGCACACCCCCCAGTGCACGATATAGATGTCATGTGTCACGGTAATATACCTATTTGTAATTTGGCCCCCTGATGAAAATCCAGTGTACTTACAGCTGCTCGAACTCCTTCATGTTCCAAAGCGAGGACAGCGTCCGCCACGTGATGGTGGACGACGACAGAAGCAGCAGACCGTCTCTACTCGCCTGAAAACATAATGCGATCATTGAGTACGATCCTTTAATCAGAAGTTGGAAGCGATTGTCTATAGATGTGCTTTAAGACATAAAGCGTCGTTGCTCTATCGTGTCTATCTTATACAGCCATATGTTTTAGTGAGAAAAGTATATACGTCTTCACAAGCCTATATATCTCATTCTTATTACATTTTCGGGTTAAATCAAGTCAATGCTAGTCGTGATCTGTAGGCTGAGCTTTACACAACTCGACCAAATGACGTAGGTCTGCCATTTACCTATAAATCGTTTTTTTATGGAACTTTAAAATATTAATCGATAAAATAGCAAGTAATACACACCTGCATATGGTAGATATATGACTCGTGGACCTGATATGAGTTCTCCTCGACGCCGTTAAACAGGTTGAACACGCGGATGTCGCCCGACGACGTCGCCGTCAGCAGCTGCGGCTGTGTCGGCTGCACAACAGGTTCAGTTAATATTGCAACAACGCAGCGACGAATAATATCCATGAGGAAATGAAATGTTAGCATTATACTATTTGACATTAAAATCTTCTCGCTTTTATGGATCACCAAGTCACATTCTATTATCATCAAAATATTTTGGCATTTTATATGTAGTTTTGTGCCTCGATACGCTGTTTCGAATGTGGTCGTTGAAATGTGTAACTATGCGATGCTATAAAATTTCTATTAAATATTTTACAGTGAGTAGTGACTCTATCTCGGGCCTCAGCTTGTAGAATGTGTTAATTTGACCTGAATAGAAATCTGAGCACTAAAAAATATTTTCCTAAGCAGCTACAAAACACTAGGAATAAACACCAAACTCACATGGAAGATAGTGTGCGTGAAGTACGCATCATCGTCCTGCAGGCGGAGCGTGCGCACGTGCGCGAAGTGGGAGTGCGCTAAACGTGCGTGCGCGCGCGTCTGCGCCGGCGCACCGAGTTCGCGACGCACGAGCCGCGCGCACACATTGGTCGGCTCCGCCCCCGCTGCCGCCCCCGCCGCCGCCCCCGCGAACAGCGGCGCGCGCGGACCCGTCGGCTCCGGACATTTGTGCGGCCTGAAAAGTATTAAGTATAAATAATATGCTAGTAGGTAACTTAGCACTTGTAATCGGCATTGGTGCTAAGTAAATGAGAAATATTTCTTATTCAAAGAACAAAATATATACTTTAATGTAAAAACATAAAAATTAGAAATAGCTAAGTGTCACAATTTACAATATACACCACTTTATGGGAATACATATTTTTACTATTAATTCAGATCGAATCAATGCTGTCAGCTGTATGAATTCGTCGCATGCGGGCGACATATTCTATTGGCTAAAGATACAAAACTTTTCACTTGAGAAATCTTTTTTGGAAGATATTTCTGATGCAAACATTTTGTTACTTCTTGACGGTCCAATGTTTGTCAGATAGCATAATAATTATGCTATCTGACAGATGTTTTGGACCGCTAAAACATGTCAGATATCATAACACTTGCTGTCTTTATTCTTATTATACAAAAGATCCTCGTAACACTCACTCGAACAAATTAAACTGTGGGCACGTGACAACGGGGTTCTTGCATAGCGCGTGCTGGTTGTAGAGGTATTCTGTGATGATGGAGTGTAGCGTGACGCGGGGGGAGGGCGCGCGCTCCGCCCCCGCCGCATGCGCCCCCTTCTGTAGCGAGCGCCGCTCGCCAGGGCTGGCGAGGACATTCTGTGACGCGTTCTGTACTCTTCTGCGGACGAATATTTTAGTAATGTTAAAAAGGTCATATAATTTATCATTAAAAAAACTTTAGGGGCATACCTCACCGGGACGCCATCGCGACGTGGCCAGTGACGTACCATGGCAACGTTCAAGCAACGTCTGACGTATCTACGTCGCCAAAATGCGGTGTTTTTCTTAAAGTTAAGTTTAAAAACAGCGCTTTTCGGCGACGTAGAGGCGCCTGACGTTGCTTGGACATTGCTATGGTAACGTCATTGGCCACGTCGCGATGGCGTCCCGGTGAGGTATGGCGCTAAGTGTTTATTTTAACATCTTATAGCATCAGCGTTGGCAAAGTATCGTGGCTTTGAGTACCACGAATAATGTAATAACAATATTACATTGTTGAATCAAAGATTAAAGAAGGCGAACGTTGGTGAAATTAGGACTTAATCTATACTCAAAACATACGGTTTTAGAGATCACGACTGTTGCGGCAACGACAAAGCCCCCCTAATTTTTTTCTGCAGTTTCTTCATGACCCGTGTATATAAAAAGTTGCTTGAATTTTAAACTTACATTAATTTTCTTTTGAATGCCAATGTTTTAAAAATATAACCTACAACAACCTACCTGAGTTTAATGACATGCGGCTGCGGGCTGTCGTCGTGCGTGTTCGGTGTGTGCGGTGTGTGCGGCGTGTGCGGCGCGTGGTGCTCGATACTGTCGCGTTGCAGCGAGCCGATGCTGTTAGCGCGGGACACTGACAACCGGGGCTGAGGGGGATATAGAAGACATCAATGAGAATTATAAGCATTTAATCAGAACATTACTATACACAGCTCTACATCACATTCTTACATGTGACCCGACCCTTCATGTGTCATAACTTTCAACAGTGGGAACAGTCTTATACCTTGGTTGAAAATTAATGCTTATGAAGTATTTAACTTAGTAATTAGCAAGATTTATAGTAAATCTTTAACTCCGGACACGGAACTAGCATATATTCATAAATTGGCCCATCATTGTATAACTCGTACACGACTATAATACTAGCGCGTCACTACAGGTACGCGATAGCAACATTTTAGAATTTTTATTAATTTAATTTTAATTAATACGTGCCCTGGGCCCGCGTATACTCAGCAAAATTTCTTTTATTGTTTCATTTCACTTAAACTGTGCAGCGGCATATCTAGAAAATCAACATCAACTCCGCACGCAAGTACGTACCCGTATGGGCGTGGCGGGCGCGTGCAGCGGCGGCGGGTGTGCGGGCGCGGGCGCGGGAGGCGGGGGCGGGGGCAGGTGCGCCTCCCGCACGAGCGCGGCGGCGCTCTCGCTGTAGCCGCGCGACGCGAGGTGCGCTGCAACTAACTGCAGCAGCTGCCGCTCATTGTAGTTGATACGGGTCTGGGCTACCACGTTCGCCTGTATGGATAATAAAAAGATAATAATGAGTTTTCGTTGTTTATTCTCAGTTTGATGTTACGCTTTGACATTTATCAGTCTGTACGGACTACGGACGCATTATTGCTTATTTTCATTGTTCATTGTTCTTAATTTTCATGTTATTTATTTTTTAACGCGAAAAGACTTGAGATAATGTATATGAAAGCACAAAGTGATTATTATATTGAAAAGTATGCTAATTCTAATACAACCTGTAGGGTCTTGATAAATAAAGAGAGACACGCCCACGAAGTATTGGGACTCGTAGGGAGTCCTCACCCGGAGTCGCAGTGGTGATCACTCCTCAGTCCTCTACGATCCACGACATGGAGTGGAACTTCTTAGTGATACAGTATTCTATGTTTAATTTACTCGCCCTATAAGTGCCAGCATTGTACACAACCTAAAATCTATTTTCATAACTTACCAATAGTGTACGCATACCCAATACGTACGTACTGTGCGTGCACACGTACGTAGTTTGCGTGCACGTACGCACTCACCCTGTGTATATTAGCGAGCGAGGTCTCGAACTCGGCGCCCATGTGTTTGCTCTTCCCGGACACTCGCTCCAGCAGCTCGAGCGCGTACTTCTGGAACATCACGTGCTCCTGTCGCTTCTCCTGCAGGATCGGGTCGCGCATTAACACTGTAAAGAAGGTATAAGTCAAATCTCCGACGTTTAATAGGATAAATTATATTATATTATAACGTCTTGTTAAAGAATAAAATGAGGAAGATAAGGAAGATTGACTCAAACTAAACGACACTCCCGAGTTAGGCTGTCTTCACATTAAGTCGCGAGTAGTGCGGCAGCCGCGCGGCTTAATGTGAAGGCAGCCTTACGGTTCGTACTTTCTGTTTTAGCGCAGCCGGTCCGCGTCCGTGATCGGCGACGTCACCGTCATCGCCGTTATACAGTACCTTGTATCTGCGAGGTGGTGAACAGCGGCAGCTTGGAGATGATCTGTCGCACGGTGGGGCAGCGCGCGAGGCCGGCCAGCGCGCGGCACGCCAGCCCGCGCAGCCGGTCCGCGTCCGTGATCGGCGACTTCACCATCATCAGCGCCAGCAGCACCTGGAATGGCACACATGATTTAGCAGACTGAGTCGCACTATCAAAGTTTTTGAAATCGACAAAATATTAAAATCTAAAATGACGTCATACAACAGGCCGAGCCTACCTTGTTCGATCGATAGATCTTCCTTTTTGACTTCGGACTTCCACATTATAATATTTTAATTGACAACCACCACCTTATATTTAATTGACAATTAAAGTCAAGTTTTAGAGCGTTAAAGTCAAGGGCCTAGGGTTTATTGGCTCATGATGGTAACTTGAGAGACGGCTGCTGTTTCGCACATACGAGGGCGTGGATGCGAAACAGCTGTCAATGTTATCCAAGCGCTATAAGATCCTTAAGGAAATGTATACCAAAATAATGTCCTGCCTAAGCGTAAGTACATAGGCAGTAGATTTTTGAGATCATACAGATAGACTTCTATACATCTCATTGGCAGAAAATACATACCATAATCCCGTTGTTGGTCCGCACGCTCTCCCACACCTTCTGTATGACGTCCTCGTACGACTTGAGCGTCGTCTTCTTCTTGGTAGATCCTGTTGTCGAGTACCGCGCTGTCGTCACGCCGGCCTGTAATTTTACAAGTACTATTAACTAATTCATCAATTAATGCATCGATATTTGTCTTTTTAGATGCCAACAATACATTGCTATGTCGCATTTACCTGTTAAGTATCTTTACTGCTAGCAAAAGGTTTCCCTATTAATTTTGTCACCATATCCGTCGTAATCCAGAAATTTTATCGGAGAAGTATACACTTCACTCCTAATATTTCTGCATTTACATTAGGTCGGTTTCTTTCACAGTATTCTTTTCTACAAAACAATCACCTAATAGTTATTAACAATTCAATTCTAAAAACTATCTTGGTCGCACTTTACATTCTTACCACTTTAAAACAAAATAATATGACTTATTTGATGGACCCTTTTACATTTTTACATTGACCTTGCACGCACATGTGCGTACGCGTACGCAGCACTCACCCTGTGTACGGGCGCGCACACGCAGTTGACGAGCACGTTGAGCGCCGCCTTCTGCACCTCGGGCTCCGGCACGATGTCGCCGTCGGCCGCGCCTGCAACAGTCGCGCCCGCTGCCTCACTTACATTAATGCGTATGCAAACAGCTCAATGCAGCAGTACCCAACCAAAAACATATTTTTCTTAATTAAAAAGAAAATGTTTTTGATTGAATTCTAAAGCAAAATGAGGAAGCCTGATAAAGCTGCGCTGATGTCAATGCGTGCCAATAGTGGTAAGTTGCATGAAGCGATAGATATATTTATGGCGGGCGTACCCGGCAAGAAAATGATGAACAAAAAGCGTGTTATTGTCAGTGATTGTGTGCGTGAAGTTTTGCTGATGCACATAGCCCAGGACTCAATTTACAAGCAAAATGAAACAAAAGCACACCCGCTGTGTGAATATCATGCAATGTGTATGTGACAACAGGAGGCGCGAGTAGTGATTAGCAACTACCTAATAATCTAAAAACTACATAATATTATAGGAAGTTATTTTTAAATTGCGGCAAAAAATATTTAAATTAACATTTTTTTTTAATAAATTAACAGTCTTACAAAAATCTTTTTGCACTTAGAAATATTAACCAAGAAATTGATTGTTCTTATTTCACGCATGTAATATTCTTATACGGCATCGACTGAGTGTGAAACAGGTATATCTTGTAAATGTCATTACAAGATAGCGATTACCTCCTCCTACGTTTTTTTGGTTAATGTTGTGGTAAGTCCCAAAAAAATGCTAATGACCTCTTTGATCATAATATCTAGGGTAACATAGAAAATACAGTGGTAGGAGTGCGTAATTCACTTATAGCCAGTACTAAATATGCCGGCCACAGACTCAAAAAATTGTTGTAGGACTGCAGTATCTATCTTTAATAGATAGATACTCACATATTTATACATGGCAACACTCACCGAGCACGATATGCACGCCGGTGTTCAGGTCGGCCTCCCGCATGTCAAGCTTCTCCGTGAGCAGCAGCAGCACGCGCGGCGCGACGCAGCACACCGATACCACGTCCAGCGCCGAACGGACCGTCTCCGCCCTAAAATAGATGTGACATATTATTGTAAAAGTGGATAAGTGGAAGTGGGACACACATACAAAGAGTTTCGTGCCAAGTTACAAGTCCTCTAGGTACTTAGCACGGGGCTAGACTGACGTGGTGTAAAGCGTCCATAGATATTATTATTATTATTTATTAATATGAAACAAACATAGGCAAAAAATGGCGACGTTCATATGGGATTAAATTTTGATTTAATCCCATATGAACCTTTGAATACCCATAAATAATTTTTGATTTTGTTGTAAAAGCGGCAACAGAAATACACAATTTGTGAAAATTTCAACCATCTAACTATCATGATTCCTTAGCTGATATAGCCTGATGATAGACAGTACTAATGCGTTACTCAGCATGGTGAAACATATTGAAACTTTAAAGTGACATATTTGCACCCAACTCGCGTATATTCGCCCGTTTGTTTGAAGTGGAGGTACTCCTTAGTTCTGTCTACTCTGGTTATAGGGTCCCTTTCAGATTTCCTCCGCCGACGACCTGGACGCCTGGAGCGGTATGAGATACCTGCATCTCACCTGCCGTTGAAGTTCCAGTCTTACGCGAAGGACACTATACGCAGCAGCAGCGCGACGCCGCCCAGCTCGAGCAATTCGTCGACGGGCGCCCAGCGCGCCCACGGCGCCGCCTGCACCGTCTCTATCTGGCCCTGGATCTCCTGCACCGATGACCTGAACGCCTGGAGCGCCATGAACCACCTGCATCTCACCTGCCGTTAAAGTTCCAGTCGTACGCGAAGGACACTATACGCAGCAGCAGCGCGACGCCGCCCAGCTCGAGCAGCTCGTCCACGGGCGCCCAGCGCGCCCACGGCGCCGCCTGTACCGTCTCGATTTGGCCCTGGATCTCCTCCGCCGATGATTTTGACGCCTGGGTAAATAAAAAAGTTAGAAGGCCATTCAGTTCTGTCATTGGCTGTGTTAGTAACTGTTAAGTATTTGCATACTTTGAAATTTGAATAAATACAGCTTTGATTAAGTTCAGATCTTATTAAAGAGCAAAACATTCTTTGACCAATCAGAACGCTGAATCGGATATTGGTTTGACACTTTACTACTTTAATAATCTGAGTTATCAATTATGGTTACCTTGTATGGTGGGGGCTCCGGTACGTTGTCACCCTGTTGCCTGAGAACCTGCGCTGCCCGCAGTCGGAGATGCGCCTCGAAGTACCTGATCAGATATATAGCGTTACAAACATAATAATTCAAAAGTTTTTTGTTTTTACGCTTATATTGGGTAGCTTTTTTAAATAACAAGCAAATAAACTGCCATTTAATTCCAAATGTGCGTAAACCTATACTCGTAAGTGTACGCTCACGTGCGACTGTTTCGCACGCCACACGTATTTGAATGTTAATGTGCGTATATGTGTGAATGCGTATATCGTGAACACGACACACATTGTCGCGGGGCACATGCCTCCTGAGCATGTATCGCAATACTTAATGAATATGTGTATGTGTGAGAAACGTACGCCATCCAGCTTGTGCTGCGTGCTAGCGTATACGTACCTCCTGAGCGCGACGCACACGTGGCGCACGATCTGTCGCGCGGCGCATGTCTCGTCGTCAGATACCCGTGATTCCTCCTCATCAGCGCCGAGTATCGGCAGCGTTGATATCACATTGTACAGTTTACGGAGACCGTCCTAAAGAAGAAAATTGAGTTACTTAAAAAAAGTTAATACCACAGTAATCAAACTGTTACCTCAGATTAGAACCTACCTTTGATCGAATATTGCTTTGAATACCTATCTTTTGCATTTAGTAATAATACCTATTTTTTTATTTAAGGTCGGAATAATCCGACAAATATTTTCGTGCCCATTTCGCCAAGGTCGGATATTTACGACCAGTACCACTACTCGGTTAATCTGCCTGTTTTGTTTGATAGCACTGTATTATATTAAAATAATGTTTATACTTGGTAAATAGTTAACGAAGTAATCATTTACAATTGATTACTTACACTTCAGTTTCTTAATTAGAACACCTAAAAATAATGTCTAAAGTTAAATAAATTACCGAAAATATTCTCAAAAAACTGTATTGATGTCCAACGCCCGAGTCGGAAAAATCCGACAGTAGGGACGGGACATAATCAATGATTTACTGATACAAAAATCCACATAAATAAAAACATTTCTGTTTTTACTAACTAATTTATTATAAAACAAATAATGGTTACTGAACAAATAAACGTGTTTGTTTTGCTTAATTTATAATAAATATAGTATAAAAATTTCAGTGATTGAATTGACGATTTCCATCCTTAGCCTGCATGTTTAGAAACAAATGTTGTCAGCACACCCTCCGCCACGGTCGGAAAAAGGCGACCGCTTCTGACGTCATAAGCGAGTGCCGCCTTCTAGAATTTTCCACTAGTGTTGTGCTTATGATGATGTTTTCGATAAATGTGATTGTAGTGCATACTTAAATTAGAAATTAAATTACAATAAATTACATAGTAACGCTTTCCTGTCTGTCTGTCTGCTACGACATTTAGATGAAATTTTATGCGTGTAAAGGGGATGGGATATCGATCTACTATTAAAAATCTATATTTCGACAAAAGACATAATGGCTACTCCAAGCAATCGTTGTTATTTTGAAGGACATTTAAATTCACCAATCATTAGTGATGAAGTGAAATTTATATTAAACAATTCGGAATTTTATTGTAATAGGCACAAAAAAGTGAAAATATACTTAGAAGAAAACTTCACCAGCATTAGGTCATTTGAAGATTCTAAAACTTGTCCTTGGCTGACTGCTGAATTAGCGATCAAATGTATCAAACTCAAAGAACACCCTGATCAATGGCATGGACACCCATTCTTAACTGGAGCGTTGGAAGCTTCCTTATGGAATTTAAAAGTGCATCACGAAGCATATTTTGGCAACGATATCCTGAATGAGGAATTAAATGAAAAAATTAGGGCAATATTTCATGACCCTATTATTGTCCAGTACTTTAAGGACAAAGAAAAAGTTGAACACATAAAACAGGTGATAACAAATTCTGAACAATCACTTGGGACATTCTTTAAAGTAACTGATGAGATATATATGGAAAAAGAATTGACTATAATAAAAGACAACTCTGGTCAATACTGGTTATATCCAACAACATTCTTTATGTGTTGTCTTGATAACCTACAAACCCGCTTCTATATTTATCTACATGTCTGCATAAAAGAAATGGATGAAGGTTTACAAGGTCTAGCTCAATATTACTTAAAATTGCATAAACTAATAGTGTATTTGAGAGCTAAGTACCACAGATCATTCTTTGGAATTATGAAAAACTGGGACTCACTAGTTATTGGGAATTCGGTGTCAGATCCTGTAGCAGATTTAGGCTTTACAAGTCTAATCGAAGGAGTAACTGAAGAGTTAACTAGTTTAGGAATTGACCCAAATGATATCAGGGAATTTAATAATTATGCAACCTGTAAGTATTATACAGAAGACCAGGACAACAGAGTAAGGTGTGCGTTTTATTTTGCGAACCTCTGTAAAAACTACGGACACCCTGTCCTCAATCCAACTGATGGCATTGCCAAGCTTAGGATTAATTCGACTAAAGAGATATTAATCGACGATAGTCTAGCTAGAAAAACTTTGTGTATGTTTAGACGAACCTATATCATGGGCTATTTTAGATCGAGAAATAAATACCCTAATTTGTTGATTTCTCAGTCAGCAAACCGGAACCTTATTGCGTGTATTAATGAGTCAAGATTACCCAGTACTCAGGAACTCAGTCTAATCCCCTTGACTGAATGGGGAAATATCACTTTGCTGAAAAATCATGACCTAAGTCTTGAACTTGATGAACGAGAATTGTTAAAGGACACTGCGTGCTCTCCACCCCGAGAAGAGTGGTTCCTCCCTTATGACCAGTGTGCTTTCAAGATCCTTTACAATCAACAAAAACCGAGGGGGTCAGGAACCTATGAGCCAAGAGTATTAGCTAGGTATCTTAAAGGTGATGAGGGAGAACTTGTTCAAAAAATCACTAACCAAAGCAACTTACATTATAATCATACACGTGACGACATAGTTCAGCTCTGTCGTAAAGAAAGAGAACTTAATATTGACGGTCGTGTATTTTGTAAGCAAACATACGAGATGAGACTCTTCCAAGTGTGTCTGGAGAAATCACTTAGTGACAATATCTTACCATTTATAAAAGAACAGACAATGACGAATACTGAGCTTGAAGTAACTAAACGAATGGATAAGGTGGCCTCAACTATATCCAAACTTGGACAATATAACATTAACCTTGATATCACCAAGTGGAATCAACTTCAACGCCATCAACTCAATAAATATATATTCTCAGAACTGGACGCTTTACATGGGAAGAAGAATCTATATTCGGACTCTCATTTTTGGTTCAATCGTTGTATGGTCCTTCTTGGATCTCGATTAACTCCTCCAAAAATAGGCACCAACCTAGAACCTCTGGAAGGGGAATTTTGCCACTATGATCAGTTGGGAGGGTTTGAAGGGATGAGACAAAAAGCCTGGACTATCACTACTATAATGATCATCAAGATAGCATTGGAGGAGTGCAATATTAAAGGCGAGACTATGGGTCAAGGAGACAACCAAGTTATCCACATAATGTTGACAAAAGAACAACAAACTGATCCATTAAAACACATAATTCTACTTCTGAACACTTTGGATAATCTGTTTGACCGTGGAGGCCTTAAGTTGAAACTACAGGAAACATGGTATTCCAAAAATCTATTTGAATATTCTAAGGTTCGTTTTTATAAGGGTATTAGGGTTGATGATAGTTTAAAGAGATTGAATCGACTTATCCCAGATATCAACGAAGGATTTCCCTCAACTCACTCTCTTTTGACCAGCGCTTCGACTTGCACCGAAAATATATCACGCAATTATTCTTCTCCTTCTCTCCCGTTCTTTCTAAACTCTTTGGAAACATGTAATATTTGGAGGAGGAAAGGTCTCACAGTTAATAAATCAGTGAGATATTTGAAAGCACTTTTAAATTTTCCATCTATACTTGGAGGATTTCCTATTTCAAACATATTTCAACATAGCCAAAGAGGCTTCTCCGATCCTTTGACGATTTGGTTAAAAATATGGCAAGTTATTATGAAAACTAGCCCAGAAGTTTTGAGCAATCTTTCTCATATTGCTCCATTTATCATCAAGAACGAAATGGATTGTGTCAGACTCGTGGAAGACATGTATAGCTTAAACATCACAGGTCTTCCCAACTTTGAAAGAAAAGCTCGTGAGATCATAGAAGAATTTCTCCCTTCTTATGTAACAAACCCTAATGTTACAAAACTGATAGGTGCAAGTAGAGAAGATCTAATGAACCTTTGTCAGACTCTTGTAACAATGAGGCCTTATGTAGCCAATTTAGCACACGAAATTCTGAGAAACTCAAATGAGGGTATCCAATTACAATTAATAGGAAGTTTCGCAAACATCCAAACAATCAACAGATTAATTAATACGGACGATGCAAGAGAAACTAATATCTTTTCTCTTGGAAAGATAAAGGACCAAGAAGCTATAGATATTACAAAAAGAAGGATAAAAAAGTCAGACTACCCAGTCAATTCAAATCATGTAGTTATAGAGCATCTAAGAACCTACGATTGTACTTTCTTAATCGCCAACTTGTTAAGAGAACGTACATGGGGATTTCCAGTGGAAGGAATAACAAGTCCCGTTCCGGGGGAACAAGTGATGCTTATAAACTATGACAATCTCCCAAAGAAACTAAGAGCAGATTGCATCATTGCCAAAACATCACATGATCTAAGAGAAAGAGGAAAATCAGCACTATCAACCAGAGGACCAGATCCTCCTTATTTAGGATCGGCAACACCGGAAAAAATGACAAAACCCAAACTCACTGTAATCAGTCCAAATCCTACAACCAAAGCAATATCCAAATTATTTTATCTCAAATCATATATAGAAAGGATGGACCCCAATAGCAATATTGTAACACTTTTAGACTCAATGATTACGAACAAACTAAGTACTCTCCCTCAAGAATTCCAACACGTTCCACTAGAAGACTGGTGTGGAAAGAGTTTTGGAGGTAGCTACGAACATAGATTTAAGGCATCATCGCAAAAGAGATCAGCTTTGTACTCTCTAAATACAAATATAGCTATTCATATTAATATAAATACCAACCAATTGGGTAAAGCCCTAAGAGGTAATGAAGACTACAACCTCTTCTTCCAAGAGATTTTTCTTTTTATACAAAATTCAATAATTGAAAGATGTCATTCCGGTCTACGTATTTAATCAAAAACAGATCAATACAGTTATCCTCTCAGTCGGCTTATATACCACAAAATTACCCTCCTCATGGAGTTCCTCAATTGAGAGACCAAGAACGATACAAAAACATCCTTGACAGTATTACTGCCCTCTCACTTAGCATCGGTAGAAGAATTGCCACATCAGATAGGTCAAGCTTCGAGAATAACACTGCTACAGAGTCGATAGGATTAGATAAATCAGGAGACATAAGTGAGCGACTAGGAAGTAACTTTATGTCAGAATTTAGATCTTGTGACATAAACTACACCATAGTAGGAATCTTACAAAATAATTATCAATTTGTGCAGTATATAACAGGGAAATCATTTCATTATCCAACTGAAATCTTAACCCATCTGGCATATCTTATAATTAATTGCAACCGGGTAGAAGAAGTAGTGACATTACTTAAGATAAAGGTGGAAAAACACGCTACTGCAACACAAGTCACGGGGTTCCAACATGTTCTTGCACAATCATTGAAGCGTTACATTCAGAGACACAAAGAAAAATTTTGGCTTGCATGCGGCTTAACTGTGTTTATTGATGATAGTCTCCAAAAGCAATCATACCTATGGCGTAACTTCTTCGTTGAGGTAATAGAGACAAGTACAGTTTCTCGTATTCAGAAACTAGGTATAAAATCAATTCCGATGTTCACTGAGGGAGGGTTAGAGCAGTGGATTAGACAAGTCCCCAAATCTTATACAAAGGGATTCTTCAAAGTGGTCCATATTTATGAGAAGGACGCTTTTTCTTTTTGGAGAGAGGTTAAATCTGAACTCAACGAATATACATCTCCTGTACTAATCCTTACTTCACGTATTACTCTTGAAGAGATCAATAGGAAGTCAAATATAGTGCTCAAATGTATGCAACTCCGATACTCCCCTTTCGAATTCAATCAGAATAATTTACTTTCGTTAGGCACTCTAAAGTCCCCTCTTTGGACAAGACACATTCACCATTTATGCCGTAGAATTGGTCGAATAAGTACAGCGCCATCTAAACTAGCCACATGTCTGAGTAGTGGTTTTGATTTCTCTACTAGTAGTACAGGGTTGATTGTGACGTTGGCAGAAGGCTCGGGTGGGATACTATCATACTTAATGCACTTATTACCAAAATGCCTAGCAATCTATAACACATTACAAGACGACACTGTCGAGATTAAAGACAATATCTTGAACATCTCTCCTCCCTCCTTGGTAGGTGATGAGTGTCACTTAATAGATCGACTAGTTGGCTTAGAAGACACATGTCTAGGTGAAACAGATATAACAAAGCCTATATTTTTGGAGAAACTTGAAAATCTGATTAAAGAAACTGGATTAAAGATTAAAATATGGACTATGGACGCAGAGCTCAAAACTGACATGAGTAATCTTGATAAGATGAACTTATATTTACCTATCTTTACTAAATATTCTGATTACTCATCTATATTTATCAACAAAATGTTCATAACGAACTTAGAGCAGGTCGATACAATCCATGATACACTACAAATGTATGGACTTCAATGCATTTTTCATAAATCGCCGGCAAGCCATCCTCACAATAAAGAAATTTATGTTCTCGGTTATCGGGAAGAAATATTACCAATCTTCCAAAAGTTCAGTGGAGAAGAATTTATTTTCCAGCATTACACGACAATTACAGGTTTACCACATTTACTTTCTGCAAGGGAGTTCCGCTATAATTATACTAAACATCTCATTCAAATCGCTCTCAATGATGACTGGAAAAACAGTATACATCCCTGTATCGATGCTTTAAAGTATGACTACGAGCTAGATCAGATTAATCAATATTTCTTAACAAAAGGACACAAATTGAATTTAATCAACGTTCTCATTGCTATTGAACAACAATCTGATATATATGATGAGATAGAAAACTGCATCCCTCACTTACCTTTTATCAAGAAGGAAAAGTTACTATCTTTATTAGTTGTGTCGGTCACCGTTAGTCTATGCAGCAACATACAGGAATTAGTAAATCTTCTCGATACACTATCTGTTGTGACCCCACATTGTAACATTATAACCGGATCTCTCGTAGAGTTCTCATTAAATCCTATCAACACTGAACTAGACGAGAGTGAGACTGTCATCGGAGTTCTGGGTGATTTGATGAAAGATTTATTAAGAGCAATCCCTCATATATCCATGAGTAAGCGAAAATCTATATTTGTAGTAGGTTATATATTTAAAAAACTCAATTATTTAATCCGTGGAAACTATGAAATTAATATTATTTGAAATGTAATAACAAATATCGGGAATTATGTCACTTCACTATTCAAGCTGTTTTTATCTAATGTTTTTGCCAGCGCTGTATAATTTACTAACAGCATTATGGATTCAAATACTAGATATCAGTTTATACTTTATATAAATTATAAATTAAGAAATAAATTTTCGACATCGAAAAAGATAAGTATTGCACATCACTATTTGTTGTAAGTATAAATTTTTCGATTTATGGTGCCGGCGCTAGAGGCACGACAATTGATTTTAAGCTTAAAGGTTAAGGTTAAAGGGTTAAAGTTATAAGTAATTGTAAGTATGTATGTAATTATCTTACTTGATTATCGAACTCCTCCAATATAACTCGGAACTGGAACGACAGACCGAAGAACATCGTGGCGTGGCAGCGGCCCGAGTCATGCGAACATTCCAGAAGCCATAGCGCGTATCTACGAATATGAAAAAAAAATTACAAATTGATTTAATCTCTGACATCTCTGTGAATTCAACACAAATAAATGGGTTATACGCTTTTTGTCAGGGTAAGTAAGTGCACACAGAGACAAACTAATAAGAAAGTGAATAAAATAAATAGACCATTCAAAATTTAACCTTATTGCCTACACAAGAAGACACGCGCTTATTTTGAAGGCAAACAGTGAACTCAAACTGCTCAGTGTAGTTATCGTGTGGTAAATTTTAAAAAATTAAAGCTCTTCGTGTCGTCGCTTTTCTATCATTTCATTGTTAGTGAATAGACTTACATAAACATCACAAACTAGTCATAAAACGGAGCAAAAATTATATTCAGCAGTAACATGGAGCCAAACTCACTTGACTAAGTCAGCTAGTGTCTTCCTCGGCATGAGACAGACTCTCTCCATGGCGTCCTCGCAGTAGGCGAGGTAGTACAGGCATATCGATACTCCCGTAGCCGCCACAGACGGCCGCGGGACTTCCAGAAATTTCTGCAAAGCATTGCAGGTTTTAATATTTTATAAAATTTAATTTATTTAACGGGCTATTGGTAGTCTTTTAGTGTGATAAATGTTATTTCTTTGTTTATATTTCAGAATTAGAGACCATGACCATCTGACGATGTGTGTGATTCGTATTTCGTAATTTTTTTTTAAACAGGTGTGTCTTTATTCATGAGCGCACACAAGCACAGACAAGTACGTAGATACATATCTACGTACTTGTCTGGGCGTGTACAGCCTTGCGTATACTTGCACGCACTTGCGTGTAACTTACGTACTTTCGTATAACTGTACGTACTTGCGTGTGCACTGTGCGTGCACGCGTTCGTTTGCGTATTCACCTATACGTACTCGGTACTTGCCTGTGCGTGTACGTTTATACGTATACGTGTACGTGCAATCTTATCTCACCTGCAACCCGCCCATGTTGATGAAGTCTATGCTGAACTTCTTGTGGCAGAGCAGCGCGGCGAGGTACTTGAGCGCCTCGAATGCCAGCCGCGAGTCACGTGACTCGCGCACGTTCAGGTAACCCAGGATCAGACCCAGGGCGTTCTTCTCGAACACGTGAGATAGGAACTGATGGAAAAAGAACATATTCATACTAATATTATGAATATGAAATTGCCTATCGATTGTTCTGTCTGTCTGTCACGTTGAAGGTGCAGGACCGATTTAGATTTTTGGTAGATACTTTGAGTTACGGGAAAGAAATACTATTACCCATAATAATCTAAAGTAGGCTTGCATTAACATGACGTGTCAATGGCAATTGTTAAAATTTGCATATATTTGCACTACTTTTTTTTAAGAGTAATACAAAGGGCACTTACCTCTTGATATTCACCCATGGGCGTGAGGTACCGCAGTATGAGCATCTGTTTAGTGGCGTCCGTTGGTGGATGGATTTGAATATTACCTGGAAAACAAATTAAAAAATTGTAGCCGCAATTTATTTAGCAAAACGGTTCGATTATGTAATATGAAGCTCTTCTCATCTGCAGATGCGTCTGACGTGTAGAGGCAGCTTAAAACTGATTTACACATGTCTACACGTCAGACTATTATTTCCAGCTGTCTAGGTTTGCACGTACGCAATGCGTAGATATCTGAGTACTAATTTGCGTACCCGGAGCGTTTAATGGTTTAACTAACAAATTGTCTACTATCAAAGAAATTGATATTATGTAAGCAGATTTTGGCGTTTTTGAAAATGCCAAGAATGCTAGACGTGATATGTCACCTAGGTGTATGCCGACAAAATTATCTCTGATACTACATTAATATGTCATCAATCACCATACCTATCACGTAAGTCTCCATCTCCGCCCAGCTGGAGTTGGAGGAGGTCTCGTGCACCAGGGGCGGGGGCGGGGGCGGCGGCCGCGCGGGGGGCGACATCAGCCCTCGCTCCGGGGGCGACGGACCTGAAATTAGGAGTAATGTAGATATGCGCCTTAAATATTAAAGGTAAGCTGGATGTTGTTAAACTGTGTGACTGCAAAAATAGCAATTTTAATTCTATTAATAATGAGTTATGCGCCATCAAAAAGATAAACGAGTGTATACCAAACTGTGTACGCAAAAGTAACAATTTTCTTCACAACATTTACTCATTATCGATCTATACTCGGCGCGGCGAACCTTGGTCCCTATGACACTGACAGTGAATAACATTGTAGTGGCGTCACCATTAAATTAGGATCATATTGGAGGCGTCTAAAAATGCCATTTATAAATTTTACGCAGCTTTATTCCATGACAATGATATTCCGTTGGAATTTTTAACAATTCTTAACATTTATAAGAAATTATCTCAATCTGAATTTACGTTTACGTCCTGCAAAACTTACGTCATGTGACATTTAACGACAACGTTAGGTTAAGGTGTAATGGACTTACATGTATAACTCTTGACCGGCGTCGCGGGGGTTGGCGAGTTGGCGAGTATGGGCGGCGCGTCGTCCATCAGCTCGCACCCCCCACCCTCGTCCTTTTCCCGGTCTGCAATAATCATCATCATCATTCATCGCCATTATAATATCATACTTATTTTATTATCTTAAAAGTCGATATCATTGAAACTATTATGCTTTCCAGTTATAAACTGTTTAATAGTGTGTAAAGTAGTAAGTAAATAAATTATAGACAATAGATACTAACGCTGCCTTATCATGAACTGCGTCTATTTGTTGGTTTAATTTTGAGGTTTGAACTTTTTTTTTAAGTTGATGTGTCATAAGTTCATAACTCATAATTTTGACATTTCAACTTTTTTTAAACAAAGACCATGACCAGGCAGTAGGCACAGGTTGAAGTGTAATTGAAGACACGAGTGAAAGAAGCAGATAAATAATAGTTAAAAGCATTGCCTGTTTTTGCATAAATATAGGCTTTAGGGCCGGGAAACTAATTTGAAATAAAAAATGAGGATTTTATGTGTAGCCACATGTATTAGCCAGATGATGAAGTTTACAAGGTTTCTTTATTTATGAGGTAAAAAATGAGTAACTGTCCTTACAGTATTTTAGCCGAGATTCCCTGGACATAATTTAGTTTACCGTTTTTATCCGGCGTGGGTCCGTTGGTCCTGCTGTCGTGGTTGTGTCGCTTGTCGAACCGCGCGAAGTGGCGCGTCTGGTTCGGTGGCGTCACCAGGTTTGAGCTCGGCTGGCAATATTATAAAAAAAAAATGTGCACTCTAATTCAACTACTGTTATTTATTATTATTTATTACTAGCTTAGGTTTTATATAAAAACAGAAAAAAGTACTATTAAACAAATGTATTATTTTATATACCTTCTCCTCTTGTGTTTTGTTCCGAAGTTCATGTAGCCTCTTCAACATCAACGGCACTAGCATTGCATTTAATTCCCTGAAAGAAAATAGTGGATAGTAACTATTTAGATTTTGGAGTTTGGACCTATTCTTGTTAGAACTTGAACCAAAAATCTAAAGCTATGAGGTCCCTAAAGTTTGTGGGGATATGTGTGGGGCCACTAAGAATGATTATTTTAGTCGTATACTCAGTGCTATTATGGCAAGCCGTAGCCTGCTCACATCATTTCAGACATTGTATATGTCTTTTCAATCTCAGAAACTTCGAAACTTCGATAGCGCGATTCAGTAGGCCTACTACAAAACTATAATATATTGAGACTCAAACAATCGGACGAGAATGCCGCGTCCTGCTCTAACAACGTCATTTCACGTTTGTTAGAGTAGGACGCGGCATTCTCGTCCGATTGTTTGAGTCTCAAAACAGTTTCATGGTACAAGGCCAGGATTGTGGCGCTAGTTGTACCGCCCCTAGTTTATAGGTATTACTCACCTAAAGTTAGTGGCAATCTCTTGGACTTCCATGGCGGCCGCCAGTAGACCAGTGGCGTAACATTGCAGCGGCTCCTGCGAGTTGGTCGCCCAATTCACTAGCCTGTGGATCAGAGCCTCGTTGTCCTGAAAAAAATGCAATTTAATTGACTTTGTTTACTAATAAAAAAAAGGTTATTATGACAAAAGGTGCGGTTAAATTAGATAGGGTATGATCAGTCTTATAATTCGATATGGGGTGCGCCCACGAAAAACATGACAGTTCATGCGGCCTTACCTCGCTCTGAAGCGTTCCATTTACACTCTCAAGTCTTTCAACAACCGTAAGGCCCACCTGGGCCGCGCTCTTTGTTTCGATTATATTACGTATTTCGATGACGTAGAGAATACTTTTGTATGAAGAAGTTTGATAAGTTATGACCTTTGATACATTGACCACACTCTGAATGAAAAATAAATAAACGATCTGTGAGCTATTAGTATTATTTCGGCTATTCAAAATTGTGCTCTATTTCCTACGTGTCAAGGTATGACTTGTGCTTTGTTCGAAGATTTTACTGGATTTCACGAATGTATGTAGCGTTTTGTATTGCGAATAGTATATTTTACTCATTATAAATATTTTATTTATAATGAGTAATTTATTCGTTTATTTCTTCTGAACAAGTCACTAATTATAGTTTCGAAAGTTTATAATTGAGAAACTAATATCACATCGGACTAAATATTATGATGGCTTGATAGATAGAAAATTTAACATATATTATAATGTAGTTCACACAAACATAAAATATGGATTGTATGTAAGGATATTACATTAATTTTACAAAGAGGGTAGGCCGGGCGCCATATTTTTTTTTTTTTTGCACATTGACCTGCCAACTTTTTGCATAGATTTTTCCCGGAACTGAGGGTTTTTTTTTTTTTTTAAGAGGATTTGTTCGCTTTAGCGAGCATGTCACCCTCATAGGAACATACAGAATAATTCATGCCCTAAACTTAATGCCTAACCTAACTAATTTATATAACATGCCAGCCTCTTTTGATTTTGGAAAAGAAAGAATACTATTACATACTCCTAATATCCTAATAAGAAAGCGTTAGTGCTAAAAATGTCACATCAATTAATAATTTGTCTACAAAAATGGCATAGCTTTTTACGTGTGTTTACGGATTCTCATTACTTGAATGGCCACGCGATGATGGGCTAAGATTACATCCATACTTTATTACTTTATCTATGCAGTAAACCGACTTTACAGACAACCGATTTTTGGCAATTTAATTAAAACATTTAAATTACACTCACAATTCAAATTTTACTTCTAAAATATAAAGCCTTCATTTCACCTTTACAGAGTACAAAAACCTAAGCTTTATAACCAAAGATGAAATATAATATTATAATTAATTGATTTGACATGGTGTGGCATATTATTAATTGTAACAAGATAACGCCTGCAACTCCGTTGCGCCACAATTAGTGTATCGCGCGGGAACCGTACATTGTTCCGGAATAAAAAATATCCTATGTCCTTTCCTCAATCTCAAAGTATTTCCAATTACCACATTTGGGCAAAATCAGTTTAGAGGTTTGGACGTGAAGATGTAACAGACAGACACAGTTTCGCATTTATTATAATATTTAGTGAACGCCTCCGTGGTTTAGTGGTATAGAGCGCGGAGACTCGGAGGTCGTGGGTTCGATTCCCGCGTTGGAAACATGTTATTTCTGAGTTTGGTTAGGACAATGCAGGCTGATCACCTGACTGTCTGACAAGTAAGATGATCCAAGCGTCGGATGGGCATGTAAAAAGTCGGTCTTGCGCCTGATCTCTCGCCAGTCGTGTCGGTCGTCCATCCCACTGGGTTATGAGAGTAAAGGAATAGAGAGTGCTCTTGTGTACTGCGCACAAACTCTGGCACTATAAAATTACTCCTGCGTAGCTGGCCTGGTTTCAATGAAATCGGCCATCGTCACCAAAACCGGTGTGATCATGTTATTAATATTTAGCCAGTCTACCAACTCACTTGAAATACTACGCTCATCTCCAGTCCTGGCATGAGGTCCAGTGTCAATCTGCAAGCTGCTACGTTCAGCTTGTGTACGTCTCGACCAGTGATGTTCTGTCTGGAGTAGTATGTGTCCCTTACGTAGTCATTCACCAACTGAAAATGTTTATACCTTTTATTATTGCTATGAAAAAAACATTACTTACATTTTTTGATGGTAAAGATAACTTTATTCTTTTTTTTTTTAATAATAAATAATATTTATATAAATATTTAGCATAAATTAAATATAATTTGCAAATGTCTTAAGTTTAACATGTTATAATTTTGGGAAATACAACTAAATATTAAAAAAAAATACTACATTAACCATATGTAAAGCTTACCTTTGTCATAAAATTATCTTTCTTAAACATAACTTTGAGTGCATGTCCCAGAGCACACTCAGGGTCCGTCCGAGATGGATGTCGCTCATCGAACGGGTCAGGATCCTTCTTCATAAAATTTTCTGTTTCTGCTTCTATTATTTCTGCGATTCTGTAAAAAATGTTAAGGTTTTATAAAAAAATCACTCTTTTATGTCCATTATAGAAGGCCAGATATATAGAAAGAGAAAAACCACAAACTTTCACATTCATAATACTACTATTTTAGATATTTTATTAGAATTAATATGGAAATTTTCAAGACACTATTTGTAAATGACACTACTAATTTCTATCAGAGCATGTACAAACATGCTGAAACATGTCTGTGTTACATAATCCAATTATTTTGGTATAAGTTAGCAATACATATTTTTAGTTATCCCTTATGGTTGCCATAATCTTCCTAAATTAATATTTTAATAATATTTGAAACTATTAGCGTTTTCGGCATCTAGAACTGCCCCCAGGGCAGTGCAGGCAGGGAAAGACAAATAGATACGGAAATAGCCGAACAAAACCAATGATCCGCGAAGCACTTAGACTTAGTACTAACTGCAATGCATAGTTTATATGTAGTAAATAAACTTCGGCTATTTTCATATAATCCCTCCCCTTGCCGGGACAGTTCTAGATGCCGAAAACGCTATTAACAGCACACTTGACAATAGCAATAAACTTCTAAATTATGATTATAATATTTTTTTCTGTGGACAGAAATAATGAAGCCCATAATTAGAATGAATCTTAAACAAGAACAAGTAGCTTACTTAGTTTCATTAAAAATTATCTACAAAGTTCGGGTCAATATGACCCGACGTCATAGTCCATGTAATTATTTTCACGTCATTGACGCCGGGTTAGTAAAACATATTATTTTCAGCTTGAGTCTATCATTTTAACGGAAAGGATAAGAAGTTTTTTTTTATTCATACAGCAAAATAAAGTTCTAGATTTATGCTATTCTGTACTTTAAGAACAATAGACAATTTAAAAAATATGAAAATTGTATTTAAAAGATTATAAAGGAAAGGATTAACGACCCCCTGGTAGGGTTCTCAACCCTTCCGGATTGCCCGGGAGACAACAGTAATAATGTTTACCCTCTTGAAGAAAAATAATTTCTCCATAATATATTATACATATCCATATTTTTTTTTAATTATAGTTTTTTTTTTACTGTATTAGTTATATCAACCCCCCCTATAGAAGCTTTTGCCCCCACAGATTGAAAAAAACTGGGATAATGTAACGGTCTATCAGTGGCGAAGCGTCCATATAACCCGATTCCCATCGGCTTCCCTTAGGGCTTAGAAAAATCGAATATATGGGCCAACGACATATTTATCTAATAAATATTTTACATACCTACTTAAAAAACTTTGAATTCACAATGTTATATGCAATAAATTTTTCTCTCACTTGAAATACATAGTTTGAATTAATAACTATCGCCTACAAATTTTAAAAGGCAATGCAATGTGCGGGCGCAGAGAATCAAATAAGCCGCAGGATTAGCGGCTTATTTCTCCATACAACGACAGTTCATAGTAAGCATCTGTCCTTTTCATTCCTGTGAACTGGTCGTCATGTTCTGTCTCGTTCTAGCACGCGCGATATATACTTGGAAATAACTCGATGCCCGACGAGTTATTACGGAGAAAGGTTAATTAGCAACGCACAAGTGCAAGCGAGATAGATGAGTCATGAAGTAAAATTGTTATGATTCGAATTTAAGAATGAATGTAGCGACATTATACTTTTGCTGGCGCGTAATACATTTTATTTTGGTAGGATTTTTTGTAATACGACTTTATTAAGAATGCCTTTAGCGGTACTAAATATGACAGGCGCGTAATACATTTTTATTTTGTTGGTTTTTAGATTGACATATTAATATGGCGGATAGTGTGTTTGTAAACAACATGTCGTTTGTTTTGTTTTGTCGAATTTAAATTTTGTTTTAGCGTTAGAACTTAGAAGAGTGTCGTGAATTAAATTAATCTATATTATGACTTGTGAATTGTGAGTCGTACGACGTAATCGCGTAGTTCGGAAAATATGGCATTAATTCAGAAAGACTGTTGTCTGACAGATTATATTTTGCTGTCGAAGGAAACTTTGTTTTCCAAACTTAGTTTTGAAAATTAAAAGCATGTCATTCAATTATAAATTACCAAAATTGGTAAGTAGATTTTTTACTCCGGCTTCCCTTCTCAAAATATTCACCCCTCGCCACTGCGGTCTATACCAGTGGTCCCCAACCTTTTTTTCATGCGGGCCACAAACATGTTTTGGTCTTGGTGTCACGGGCCGCAACAAAAATTTTTTAGGGTTAAAAAATAACATTTTTCAAAATTAACGATTTAAAAGTGGAAAAAAATTCACGACTATCACGATGACCTTACATTATTTTGTCGGTGGGCGTGAATTTCAAAATGGTTTTACATCACTCGGGCCACAAATAAAGCCTCGGCAGGATAGCGGGTCTATACAGACGGACTGCATTTCAACTGCAATCCAACCGCAAATTGCAGTTCAAGTGCAGTTAATGGTTTGCAGTTCTATTGCAGTCGTGTTAGTAGATAATGGTTTGCAGTTCTATTGCAGTCGTGTCAACTGCATTCAAACTGCACTTGAACTGCAATTTGCTGTTAGATTGCAGTTCATCTGTATAGACCCTAACAAGAACCACCAGCTCCTGCTACATTTCCATCATGGCATAATTATCAAGATGTCAAAAACTTGACATATTTCTATTCTTCATACCACTATAACAATTTTGTAGTCAAAAATTCTAGATATTGTTCAATATTATGAAACAGATTGATGAGATGGTGGCAGAAATATGTCTTGCAATATTGTTCTAGCAAGGTTGTTGAACTTCTTATAATAGTTTTTAGTTTTTAATCTGTCGATCACCAATTCCTGAAAATATTTTGTTATCGTGGCCCATATGGGCCTTACGGGCCTTGATGGGTTATATTATAAGACGGTTCAAAAGTACTCAAAGAATGTTCAATATGCTTTTATTTTAGAAAAAGAGTGGTGGAGTCTTCTTCTTCTTCTTCTTTGGCGTAAGCCTCCCTGTTTAGGAGTTGCCAGCGTCAGAGTTAAGGCAAAAAATATGTACAGTTATAACTTATAACCACTCTTAAAACATATTAAAAGTATAACGCAAACTGATTGCCATGCACTGGACACGGGTAATGAGTGGAGACTTCATGCGACCATGCAAATACAAGATATAATAAGACAGAAAAAACCAGAACAAGCAAATATAAAGCAAAATATTGTTTCTTAGCCTTTAAATATACATGGAATACATAAACATAATTACAATAAATAATAATAATTATTATAAGGAAGAGAATTCTTATTACAACTAGAGCCTAAATAAGCAATTAATGAGCATAAGGTGTCTATAAATGGAGAATATACTAACGATAAAATAGATTTAAGATTAGTGGGACAAGGGATATTAGGAGGAAGGTAATCGTACAATGAAAGGTTGTTTTTGCAAGCAAAAAATATATGGTCTGGCGAGCCTTCATCCAAGCCACATTCACACAATGAGCTATCCCTCACCCTTATTTTAGCTAGAAATACTGGATTACATGAGTGACCCAGACGTAGCCGACAGATAGTAGAGCATACTGGTTTATTAGCTTTCAAATATTTAAAAAACCACGGTTGACTAGGTACTGAATCTTGAATTTCAGCGTAAAAACGCCCTTTATATCTACTCAACTCAATCCAAACAGTATTCCACTCCAAAGTCAAATGCGACTTGGCCAGAGGCAAAAGATCCTGGCAAAAAATTTTGAAATTGCGTAAACTACCAGAATTTGCAGCTTCTTTGGCATATATATCCACACATTCATTTCCTATAATCCCACTATGACCAGGGATCCAAGCAAGTACAACCTGAATGTTACTACAATAGCATTTAAATAGTAACTCCCTAATTTTAAAAATTAAAGGAAATAGTGGAAAAAAATAAAAAATAGGAATTAGCGGTGGAGTCTTTCTACAGACATGCAAGTCTAATAAGTTTTATTTATATTTATTAAAATATACAGCTATAACAATATGATTTTTATTACATAAATAGACAAGAATTCCTAGACTTATTGCCTGAAATCATCCCCGGTAAGTCAGAAGCATGCTCAGGGGATCAACAATGTGCGAAGTTTGACAGAAAGTGATATCAACTCTAGTCTCTCGTACCTTGTCAAAGTTGGTATGGGATCGTAGTTCGGCGACGTATGCTGCTCCTCCCATTCTTTGAGAAGATCGGTCACTTCCTGAGCTGGTGGTGAATCCATTACACTACACAATGCACTGTCGATCGGAAAATTACGCGAATAATTGTATAACCTCAATGAATTCCGATCTGTCACATACGCTACGACACTGGGGAAAATTTAAATATAATCAGTTTGTAAATAAAGGGCGATTTAAAACGTACGTTACATAATTAATAAAGAAAATCTATTCTAATATTAAATACATTTAAATTAAAGTTATTATTAACTCCCGTTTGTAACAAAAGTCATCATTATTATCACAAAAATCACAAATTATGAATGAACTTTTACAAACTAGTAAATAGAGATACCAATTAAAAAATTTAATTTCCCACAAGTCCACAACACACAGGGCTCGGAAACCTGGTTAATCTTTGCGATCCTATTTGTTAGAAACGCCATACATTTCCAAAAGAGCGTTCTCATTTCGATTCCACTGAACGGACCGAAATTATTCCTGGTTTTGTTCATAGAACAAAATGAAACTGCTCCTGCTCAAAGTACCGGTTAGAACCGTTCGCGATTATGTTCGCTCCGCCCACTCACACGTTTGTGGATAGAAGATATCACTGCTGTCTGCATTAGTTTTTATTTATTTACTTTCACAAAAACTTTAGTTACTTTCCGCGAGGAATTAACCAGGTTAATTTCAAAAGCAATATCGCTCGCATCTCGGTTTCGCTCCGAGCGAACACTTATCCAAAAACCTAGTTATAGAGCGTTGTAACCTGGTTAAAAAATACCGGTTCCGAGCCCTAGGCCCGAGCAGTCCGGAGTCCGGACTCCGGGCACGTTTTGAATCTCTTCATTTTTTTAACCCCCGACAAAAAAGAGGGGTGTTATTATTATTATCAACTTCGATTTTTATGCAGGCACTTCAAATGGCTATTTCGCCAAACAATCACCATATTGTGTAGATGCCAGACGGTATTTATTATGTTTGACAAAGTATTAGCCTTATTTGCCTATTCAAATATGACCAATACCAAATACACGTAGATATCCGTACCTTTGTCGGTTTTTGGTGTACATTAAAAGAGTCATATAGCCAGGTAACTGGCAAATAAACAAAATCAAGTAAGATCTTGGTATATTTTGACGTCCATGTGTAGAAGGCCGTATATTTGCCTTTATTTGCTTGTTTGTATAAACATCAATAATTTTGACCAATGCAACAAATAGCCCAGGGGTTCCCAATCTTTTTCAGCCTGCGGCACACTTACAAGTCAATATTTTGTCACGGCGCGGCGCCCTAGCCCCTACTCTACCTAGCTAATATTACAAAAACATACATAAATAAACCTTTAAATTTTAAAATATAGTTAGGTTAAGCAAGTAAATAATAATACTTTAAACTAATATCTAGTCATCTGTCTGCTTTGTATAATAATTCATATTATAATTTAATAATATTTGTGGTTATGGATAATGATGGAGGGAGGATCGACTCACGGCGCCCCTCTTACCTTTCCAAGGCGCACAGCTTGGGAGCCCCTGAAATAGCCAAATGCCAATAGCAAAATATACAAATAGCCATGTGAAGCAGGGCTTCATAACGTTATCGAATAACAGAAAAAATATCGTTACGTACCGTTATTTTCATAATGGTAGCCAGATAACGTTATTTTTTTAACGATATATAGTAAAATAACGTTATATTTACCGTTATTATTATAACGATATTTTTTCGTTATGTATAAACGAACAAATATCGTTATAGTAATAACGGTAAATATAACATTATTTTCTGATATCAGGTATACGATCGTGCACGGTGTACTAAATCTGCGTTATTAAATGTGTGATTTATAAAAATACTTATATAAATAAAATAAGAAAGCGACTTATTATTTAATGAGCTGTGGCCTGTAAGCATAATACCTACCTATATCCTATATTGAACAATCGGGTCGCGTTTATAACTTCCTTTTTATGTCGCTTAGTAAGAAATCTAAAACATAAAAATGGTCTGCTCTTGGTCGATAGTCTAATTTTATTTTTTATTTTTATCGATATAAAGCATGATATACGCCCATCCCTACACGCACACTACGGCAATGCACACAAGCATAAAATGGCCACGCTCTGGCGGGCTAAGTATCGACTACTTAATCTGTGTCACTGTCACCATCGATAACAAAAGCCTTTCTTTCTAACGTCACCGAAATACTGACATTGGCTATTCCTCAAGGGAGGCCATTTGTAAAGAAGAAGAAGGCTTGAGGCGGCAGCGTTTGTTTTGAAATTAAATTTAGTGTTTTGATTTTCTTGTGAATTTCCTCTTTTGAGTTTTGACTGGGAAGTTTAGAGTATAATTTATAAGCCAGCCAAATCTGAAATCATGTCCAACGGCAGTAGAAGCAGCCTGCGAAGCCACGACCGAAAACTTCACTATCGTGCTTTACTCGAAGACTTATCTACATTAGGTAGGAAATTACGTATTTTACAATAATAATCAAAATATATTCATAATCTTGACTAGATTATGAATATATTTTGATTATGCTTTAGGTTGAAGGAGATTCTGTTGGTGTCTAGGATGCTTGTAAAACATAACATTGTTTACATTTCATGGGTTATACAAAAATGTATGTTTTACCAATTATTACTTATAATAATTATTCACTCAGTGTGCCTGAAGTAGTCTGTCCAACGCTGACAAAAGAATGGGTCCACAGAATATCAGGGGCTGTGAAACCCACAGTCATGAACCTGAGCGGATTCCGTTTCAACGGTTTGAGCATTACACTGTACACTGCCTACCAATTTATCTCCAAATGCGCCTTGTTTATTTAGCATTATTGTCTTTTTTTCTGTCTTTTATTTTGTTTTTGTGCTTTTGTTTTACCTAGTTACCATCATAGTATTTATCTGTATTCTGTACTTATTATTGTTTTAAAAATCTTGATTGTATTGTGTCGTATTTTTCTTTTTATTTTAAATGTAGGTAGACCGTAGATACTAATATTCAAAGAACAATGGCCAAATCGTTCCAGGAGGGTGGTGGCGTCCCGATATGCCATTAGTAGCAAAAATTCCCTAATATTTTAAGGCATCGAAAATCATTAGAAATGTGTCTATAAATAGCCACAAAAAAAAAGAATCAATATATTTTATTTTCGTTATGTTCTGACAGCCGGCGATCATTCTCATTTGTTCTATTTTTTGGGTAATACTCTAAGAAAAATTGAAATAATTAGAAACGAGATCACCGAATATACACTTGTAGGCTACACCGCAGTCGGGAAAAAGGTAGTTCTTAAGTCTAACCTCAAAATAATTGTGAACGTTATTAATTATTATAAAAAATCGTGGCTATTTAGACATAATTCTCAAACGGAATTATGTTTAGAGCATAAGAACAACCAAATCTAACTATAGTTTATTTTGGGACATCAAAAATAAAAGCTGAGTCCAGCTCCTATACAAATTTGGCCATGATTCTTTTTGACGAATAAGCATTTATTTATTTACGTGTATAAAATGTATCGTATATTTGCAGAAGATGAAAGTGATAATCAGATGCGTATACAGAAGACAGAGAATGCTGTGCGAGAAGTACAGTCCCTGTTGGCTGACGGTGGAGTTGAGGAGAGAGTGAAACATCCCGGTAAGTGTGCTCAAATAAATTATTGCATGTTCCTCGCTACTTTGTGTGCGAAAACGATCTCTTTCAAATAAAATAACCTACCCATTGATCTAGTTCATATCTGCACAAATTAAATTTAAACTGGTCTATTACTTTTGTGGATATTCATTATTCAATGCAAACAACAGTATCATTTTAAAATTTTTCTTTTTTTATAGGAGATGCTAACTTGATTATAAAATTATATATTTTTATGTTCATTTGAGTTATCCATTTTTTTAAATAGCTATTGTTCTTTCTTGGAAATTAGTTCAATTTCTATTTCAATAATTAATAAAAAGTATATCTCAATCTTCATTACAGGTGAGGGGTATTTAGACTCGAGAGTTCTACGAGCAACAAGTGATTTAGCTGTAAGGTGTTCGGAATCAGTCAGCGGTAATGCTAACTTGTACGACCGACACGAGTTGGCACAACACATTGTGAGTTGCTGAAGAAATGTCAATATTTATTATACTAAGCAATAAAATTTATAGTCTAGGGGCTCCGTAGACAGTAAATTTTATTGTGCAATTTCACATATTGCACAATATTATTGACCGTCTAGGTTTGATATTGAACATCATGCTTTCAATCTGATTGTCAAATAAACTGTTCAATCAAATTGATATTTGATATAAATTGAAGAGTGATATTGCACAATAAAATTGATTGTCTAGGGGCCCACTTATAAAAAAATAAATTTTTGTTATACTACTTTATTACTACTTATGATAAATCTTATATCTTTAAACGAGCAATTCTTATATATATATATATATATATATATATATATATATATATATATATATATATATATAATTGGAATCTCAGAATCGGCTCCAACGATTTTCATGAAATTTAGTATATAGGGGGTTTCGGGGGCGATAAATTGATCTAACTAGGAATCATTTTCATAAAATGTCATTTTGTGTGTTTTTTGAATTTTTTGAGCGAAGCTCGGTCATATAGCTAGTATTTTCTTATAGCGCCTAATTTCGATTGGATTTTATTTTATTAAGTAAAAAAAAATATGATGTAATTTATATTTCGCTAGGTATGTTAATCATAATAATATTATCAAAAGATGTTTATTATTAAACTCATAATACTGCATGAGGCAAATTATTGATTGCAGCAAAATTATATTACCCTCTTGTGATCTGTAGCCGTAGCACGGCGACCAGTGGAAATGCGAAAGTATAGACCAACTGCGGAGATAAACTTAAGGTGTCGTTCCGATCTTTTTTCGTTCCGAAAAATTCAGTTAAAATGCCACTTTATGGCAGACTATAGTCAGGCATTTTCAAAAAAATTTGTACCCTTGGTTTTTACCTTGTCCCTTGACTTCGCTACAGATTATTTGTAAAAAATTACATACTAACATTATGTTATTTTACTGTAGGAGCAAAAACAAGTTTTCTTTTATTAAAATAAGTTCACGCTTGTATAAAATTTTATTTAGTATCAAATCCGTACCACACTTGAGTCGACTCTCTACGACGCTCCTCGAGTGGCCGATAATAGAAATAGCTGGCGTAACACCATAAAAACGAAAGTCATGACTGGGCACTGGCGAAGCAGTTCTGACAGGTGCGATCAAAGAGAGCAGCAGCTCCTGATAAGGTGAAATGAGAAGTTTAATGCCAGGTCAAGAACGAACATTTAGACTTGTGGTGTGCGATCGCTAGTTCAGGTTCACAGAAAGAGGCCGCAGAGCGAAACGGAGGAAGATCCATCTTCCATTCGGCTCAAGATACAGATTTCGGTAAGACAACAGAGCCGAGACGTGGTTTTGCAAAGTTCCACCTTGTCTAAAGGGGCTCTGGGTGCACATGGGATTTGGGAACAGTCCCAGTGCCAAGGGAAATGTTTCAGTCTGCCGAAGTTCCCTTATTTTGCTGGAAATCCTATCCCTTATGTGGTAAACCAGCCAGTTGTGGTGGGCTTATTGTATTAGATTTTAATATATTACATCAAACTTCCTCCAAAGCATAGTTTTTATGTCCTTTACAATAGATTTGTGTCGCAGTTTCATATTAAACTTGGTGCTTACTTTAATATGGCATAGTTGACATTGAAAAATACAGTGCTGTAAGGGACAAATAAGCAAAATTTTTTTAATGTAAGGGACATGCTATTTTCTAAACGCGTAAATTTACGAAAATATTTTTTTATAGTTATACATATAGCCGACAAAATTTTAAGAAACTTTGCCATAAACACCTTTAAGATCGGACTAAATGAGAAAGAGTTACAGACGAATTTGTAAAAAATAAGTTGTTTTTTCGCTCTCCTGAAAAGTCGTGTTTTGTCCCTTACATTAAGTGATATTTCCGGTGTCGATTTTAGATTCCTAAATAGTTAATGTATCAATTGAATATGTTGTTATTGAAAAATCTAACATAATTTAACTAAAAATTAATTAAAATTATAATCATGAAAAAACGACCCGACCGGAATATTCAGTTTAGTGACCGTTTTTTTTTAGTTTTATAAACATACTACAAAAATATTTCGGCACTAAATGATAGCACTATATTTCATTGTACATCGAGAAACTCCAATTTGAATTTAGTAGTTAAAAATCTGCAACAAGACGCGGACGCAGGTTGGATGGTTCTTCAGAAACGGTTTCTTTGTTCAGATAAGTGACCATATTTATATACTTTCTCCAACTGTTATTACTGTTGACACATTGCAAAATTCGTTTAGTATTTAGTATAAAAAATGAAATTGTCATGACTATTATCAGTTATTTACAAACACTTTAAAAGTAAAAGAAAGTAGCATTATGTGACTTCCGATTTGTGACTTTTCGTATGGTCGCCTATAATGGAACGGATAAGTCACAACAGGCGGAAAGCATAAGGCTTAGTTCACATTTTAAATAAATTATTTTTTTATTCACAGATTTTATTAAGAAAATTGGACATTTTTAAACTGGTACGATTGACGTACAAATATTTTTATTATTACTTATGTGTTAAGGTTACGCCGCGTTAAACTAAAAAATCGTGTAGGATATGTTTTAGATTGCTAATTTTCTTGTTTTTTAGTTTTGTTGATTGATAGTTTTACTTTAGGTCGGGCCGGCCTCTTATAGAAAACAAGCAATGGAACAGCAAAAAATGGAAAAGGCGTAAGCGACAAAATGCTTTTTGTCGCGTAATTTAAAAACCATAAATACATTTCATATAAGCTATGGGCAAATTAAAGTGTATGCTTGAACCAATCTATGTACAAATTTTGGAAGCTTAAATTACTCTCCTCTGTTGGAAAAATAGGAATCCCTTTTTTACAGAGGTCTTTTTGATTGATTATTCTGTGTTATAAAAGTTGACCAATCGTCTTATGTTATGGGTAATTCAAAGACAAAGACATGATGAATACTGACAATGAACTTTAATTTCTTAGCTTTAGTCATTGCTGAGAAAAATCGATATCGTTGCAGCCAAATTATCAAGGCGCCGACTTAACAATAACGACTATAGTATTTAAAATGTACCTAAAAGTTTTATTTCTTAAACAATTTTGATTTTATTTCCACTACTTTTCCATCAGTAAAGTTGAAAATCATTTTGTGTCATTGATATTTGCAGATTTATAATGACTAGAGACCGGATTATATGCATTTGCATATTTGCATATGCATTTGCATATTTTAGCCATTCTCAGCGGTAATAGCATATTATTATCGCTGATTTATATCATATTATAGCATATTTTACCTAAGATTTAGTTTTGATGCATATTATCGGTACATTTACATTTTTCACTTACCCTGCGTTCCGAAATGCGACCAAATTTAATAACGATAACAGTACTCAATTACAAATCATAAGGGCTATTCAGTAATAGTTGTGACTTTTTACTGCATTTCGAATGCAGCCAGTAGTTATGCGCGTCTTTTGTTTTGACAGTTACGATAATAATCCTTCGATCGGGGATTCTTGGAAATTCTATTCTATTGTTATCGCGGTCACCGGTGTCCTTATGGGGCTTGAAGGATTAAGATGAAAGAGAAAGAAGAACGTCGGGCTTGCCAACTACAAAGAACTTATGCCTAAAACTGTAAGTGCTAACATAGCACCCAAGTTCAAATTCTGCTCAGTTTCCTCAGCGAATGTGGAGCGAACCTTTTCTATTTACAAAAATTTTCTAAATGATCGCAGACACAATCTTACAACTGAAAATTTACAAATTAAATATTTGATTGCTTACGTTTACAAAATTTTTAAATAATTTTGTGGCGGTACCCACAAGTCGCCTAACATTCCTGCATCGCGCTATCGAAGTTTTCTAAGCGCGTCGGTATATATACGACAGCTGAAATGTATCACGCGGGCTTCGGCCTGACCGGGCATACCACCTCGCTCGGTCGGAAGATCTTCCTTTGGCCTTCACGCACATTAATCCCACATTGGTGACCCTCGACAGAACACGCCTCCTTCATCATCATCACTCCCCGCCCCTCCGCACCGCGCCAGCCAGAATCGCCTCATCGGGTACCTCGTCCACTAGCCGCAATGTACCGCAGCCTGGGCGACTCCGCATCGGCATCATCGGGCTTTCTCACTACACCGACCGGTACAGCAGCCGACAAGCCGACCGACAAGCAGAGCACATCTCTCCTGGTCAGCACGTAGCATCGGCCCCGCACGGCAGTTTATCCGACTCACTGGATTCCGTGCAGCAGCTTACAGTTCCGACTCACTGGGACTCACTGCAACAGTTCCGACTCACTGGAACTCTCTGGCACTGGCGACTCAAGCGACAAGACTTCAAGATTCGACCTACGGTCTTCGGGGGGGAGTGATGTGGCGGTACCCACAAGTCGCCTAACATTCCTGCATCACGCTATCGAAGTTTTCTAAGCGCGTCGGTATATATACGACAGCTGAAATGTATCGGAAGATCTTCCTTTGGCCTTCACACACATTATTCCGACAATTTTAATGTCATATTATAATTTTACTGTACCTATTATCGCCTATCAAAAAATAATTTCCTTATTTTATGCAGATTTTGAATTTGCATATTGTCATTTAATTTTGCATATTCTGTCAATTTTCATGCATATTTCAGACCTTTTTATGCATATTTGCATGCATATAACAAGCTTTTTATGTTGCATATAATCCGGTCTCTAATAATAACTTAGGAATTCGTAGACATGAGAACACATCTTTATGATTATGAGATGTTCGTCCCTCTAATTAATGAAGTTAAATCTGTGAAATCAAAGAATTTTCTACTTTTATAAGTAGTGCAACAATAAAAATGTTTAAATAAAAGGTTTTTGTGTTATAAAAACTTCTTTAAATATGTTAAATATTACTACTCGTGTAAAAAATGAAAAATAGACTAGTGGGTAGGTCGCAAAGTCACACTACGGATTAAAAATAATTGCTATTCTTGTTGATCCTTGAAATTATCTATATTTTCTTTAAATAAACAATTAAATATGCATTTCACTAGACGAAATGAATGAAGAAATCCATTTATTGCTGTATTTTTTGTATTAAATTATATTTTACATTTAGTCACGGAATCTGTTTCGGCGAAAATTCGATTTTGTTTCAATAATATTTAGAATAATATAACGTTTTCGGCGTTTTTTTAAAACTTATTCCATTAGTTCAATATTTTTCCTTGTATGTGACATTCAAATATAGGTAAATAAATGTCCATAAAAAATATAGACATATTTTTGCAAAGGTACACGTTTTTTTGAAAATGCCCAGTCACAAACTGTGGAGATAAACTTAAGGTGCCGTTCCGATCTTTTTTTGTTCCGAAAAATTCAATTAAAATGCCACTTTATGCCAGACTATAGTATATGTCATAAAGTAGGATATTATTTGAATTTTTAGGACTATAGTCTGTCATAAAGTGGCATTTTAACTGATTTTTCGGAACGAAAAAAGATCGGAACGACACCTTAAATTTATCTCCGCAGTTTGTCTATACTTTCGCATTTCCACTGGTCGCCGTGCTACGTGCGCAAGTGCTTGAGTTTGTAAAATCGCAAGCAAATTAAGTAGGTCCACCATCTGCCTATCAATTTACTTGTCTGATAGAACCACAGACATAGATCTAGATAGATACCGCATGTCGCTCCATTTGCATAAAAACGAGCGTGCCACTTTTTTCCTACCTACTGTGACCTACCGACGAAAAGAAACATGTCTATTACCTAGGCCAAAGTTTCTATTTGAATTTCTACAGCTCAATATGGCACTTTAAGGCATTTAGGCATTTTTAAAATTCTGATTGACATCCGATTCCGATAGCAGACTGAAAAACATACTTTCGAAAGACGAGCATTGCTCGTCGTGTGGGAACGCGATATGGCACGCGAAGCACATACACATGCGGTATCTATCTCGATCTATGTCTGTGGATAGAACCTATATGAGCATTGCAACTAGATTGCACAATTTACTTGAAACTTCATACAATTTCTTTACAGAAACACAATCCCAGTTTCTGGGAGTTCAGTTTTCCGTCGGAGGTGCCAACATTGTCGTATTTGTATGGTACATTCGCTCCCACGCCGCTGGAGCAGAGGCCTAGGGCTCCAAGACGACATGTGGAGCGCCAGCAGGCTGCGGCTTTGAAGGCGCCGGAATCCGTTGACAGGTAAGATCTCATGCCATTGAAGAAGTTGGTAAGAATGTTCTTACATTGTAAATGGCAACATTTAATGACCTAAGAGTGGGACACCATTAATTAAATAATATTAATCACTGTAGAAATAGCACTCTTTTTTTAATGAAATAAGGGCAAACGAGCAAACGGGTCACCTAATGGAAAGCAACTTCAATTGTTGGAGATAATTCATAATCATATTTTATCAATTTAATCATGTTTTTGTTATGAAATCAATTTTCTATATTGTATATTTTGTAGAGCTATAATCGCGAATGCTGTGGATGTACTGTTTGACGTCCATAATTTAAATAAATAAATAAATAAACTTCCGTCGCCCATGGACACTCACAGCATCAGAAGAGCTGCGGGTGCGTTGCCGGCCTTTTAAGAGGGAATAGGGTAATAGGTGACGTTAGGGAAGGGAATCGGGGAGGGTAGGGAAGGAATTAGGGGAGGGTAGGGAAGGGAAAAGGGTAGGCGATTGGGCCTCCGGTAAACTCACTCACGAAAATGTACGGTTCCCGTGAGATAAACGAGTTTTGGCGCAATGAAGTTGCGGGCGCCATCTAGTATATAATTATAAAACAAAGTCGCTTTTTAACCGACTTCCAAAAAACGAGGAGGTTATATGTTCGGCTGTGGATATATTTTTTTTTTATTTTTGTATGTTCAACGATTACTCCGCCGTTTGTGAACCGATTTTCGAAATTTTTGTTTTGTTGTATTAGGTTTCACTCCAATTTGGTACCATGTTCACAAAAGTGGTGACCTGATGATGGGATCCACGAGTAATCGAGGGTACTCCTCGAAATTTATATGGAAACATATGGTGATTTTGGTTTTATGAGAAGCATTCTAAGCATATGCTACCAAAACGCAAAATTTTGCACGGAGGTATACTATGGTTCCGAAGATACTAAGAGAACTCCGGATTCCTTATAGATACAAGTTAGGGAGTTTAGGCGCTGTTTTAAGAACTGAAAGCATATGCTACTATGCAAATTACATTCATCATCATCATCGTCGTCAGGGTCACCAATGTCACCAAATTCAACCTTATCTCCAGAGCATAAGGCACACATTTGACATTACTCCTGAGAAGTTAAAGTTGCTTCGATAATGTAACATTCTGTTTCACTTCGCCGAGATATTCTGGAAAACAACCTAATTTCAACCTTTTGCATTGCGTTTAGCGTTCATAGTACAATAACGCATCGCATCGCATATCTGTCAGGGCTGTCAAGCGAGCGGCGCGGCGGCGCGGGCGCGGGCCGGGTACTATGCACAGAATACAAATTACTCCGGAGCTCGGAGGTACTATGTGCGCTGCGTGTCACGTGCGACCATAAAGTTAATATACCTATCGGAATAGAGAAACAAAGGCCTGAGCAAGCGAGATGTCACTATCAGTAACACTGCGTGGTAGAAAGAGAAGCGTGATTTGAGGTTGCATAGCTTTTTTTTCATCTGTTTGACATTCTGTCTGACCCTGTGCCGATCGTAGTCAATTTGGGCTCTCAGAAAAATTGTGATTTTAAGTTAAATAATGAATAGTTTTTAGAAATACTGCTCTAGAAACATGGATATAAGTTGGAAGATTGACTGTGATACCACACATCGAAAAAACCCGTACAAATATTCATTTTACAGGTGAATTATTCTACATCGACAGGACCTAGTTTTAAGTTTGTTTTTGCCAATTCCCTACGAGTTTTTGGTATTGATTTTGATAATTCACTTCTATATTATATGTTTAATTATAAAGGATATTTTGTGTAAACAATTTTCATCTATTTTACACTAGGGCTGCATCAAGTTATCGATCAGTAGTATCGATATGAAAATATTTTTTAGTTAAGTATACTAATTATCTAGGAATGTTGAAATAATAACATACTCATCCGTAGTTTATAATTAGTTTAAGTATATTAATATACTATCATACATAATTTATTGTTTTTAAGGTTCCGCACCCAAAGGGTAAAAAGTCCTAGTAGTGGGGTCCCGCTCTACTACTAACACTTCGTTTCCTGTCCGTCTGTCCATCCGTCCGTCCGTCTGTCTGTCTCCAGGCTGTATAACAAGAACCGCTATAGTAATAGACTTCTGAAATTTCCATAGATATTGTAATGCTCATCCAAGATAGGGAAATAGTTAAAAGCACTTCCGCAAGATGGGCATCAAATAAAAGGGCTCATTGAGAGTGAATTGAAAATTAATAGGGTCTAGTGAAGTCGTGTCTTGTCGTGTACTGATGTGACGTGACGTAACCTGTCGTGTCGTATCGTGTCGGGTTTTAGAAAATGCCCGGTTGAAACCGGTCACCTTTCATGCGCGAGTCCGACTCACACTTGGCCAATTTTTCAGATTTCCTGCTGACCTGGATACCAGAAATTCATGGCTTAAAATAATTAACCGTCCAAACTAGACTGCGAAGAAAAATTCATGCATACTTAGCAAGCATTTTGAAGAAAAGTCATATTTTACTTAACCTATAATATCTATGCAGTTTTATTTTATCCCATTTTATTATTTTTACAATCTTACAATTATTATTCCATGATCGATATTTTGTCGAATTACAAGATGTTTGTACATCACTGACACGCACACGTAAACATAATTGTATACACAGATGTAAATCAAATTTTGGTTAAACTTGACAGCTCGGGATTGTTTCTCTATTCCGATAGGTATATTACCTTTATGCGTGCGACGAGTCGAGCGAGTGCCAGCCTATTGAATCTAGTCCGGTGACCGGCTACTTAGCACGTCACACGTGTTCACTTCGATTTTTTTAAATGTATTGTTTAAAATTATCTGCAGGCTGCTGCTGATACTATAATATTTTTTTTATTTTTTATTAAATAAGGGGGCAAACGAGCAAACGGGTCACCTGATGGTAAACAACTACCGTCGCCCATGGACACTCGCAACATCAGAAGAGCTGCAGGTGCGTTGCCGGCCTTTTAAGAGAGAATACGCTCTTTTCTTGAAGGTTTGCAGGTCGTATAGGTCCGGAAAAACTGCTGGTGACAGTTTATTCCAGAGTTTTACAGTGCGCGGCAGAAAGTTACGCGAAAAACGCACTGTGGAAGACTGCCACTCATCAAGGTGATGAGGATGGTATGTTTTTCGCGTGGGACGATGGCGAAAAGTTGCAGGTGGTATGATTCCGAACAATTCCTCAGAGCACTCCCCGTGATACAACCGATAGAGGATGCAGAGTGAAGCTACATCTCGGCGTAATTCCAAGGGGTCCAAGCTGTTTGAAACACTATGGCAGTCAACAATTCGAGCGGCGCTTCGTTGGATACGATCCAGAGGGAGCAATTGGTATTTTGGCGCCCCTGCCCAGAGATGAGAACAATATTCCATATGAGGCCGAACCTGCGCCTTGTAGAGTTGTAGGCGCTGGTCCGGACTGAAGTACTGTCTCGCTCTGTTAAGAACACCAAGCTTCTTCGAGGCTAATTTGGCCTTACCCTCTAGATGATATCGGAACTGGACTTCGCTCGATATGTTGACGCCAAGTATCTCAATGCTAGGGGAGATGCTTAAAGATGTGCCCTCGAAACGAGGACATACGACCATTGGTGACTTTTTAGTGGTGAACGCGCAGACTTGTGTCTTGGCGGGGTTGAATTGGACCAAGTTACGTCTACCCCATTCAGATACCTTCTCCAATGAATTCTCCACCTTAGACACAAGTTCGTTTCGACTCTCAGTGACATTTTGCCGAGAAATATTGGGGGAGCCGGTATATACAGCATCACCTGTACTGTCATCCGCATAGCAATGAATGCCGCTGGTCTGCAACATGTCATTGATATGCAGTAAGAATAGAGTAGGTGATAGCACACAGCCCTGAGGGACACCAGCATCAACAGACTGAGTTTCCGAGCATTCGCCGTCAATGCTTATCCGTTATGCTTCTGTCTGCTAAGAAACCAGTGACCCACTTACATAATTTCTCAGGCAGCCCGTATGATGGAAGCTTTGAAAGCAGCGCTTTATGCCAATACCAAAAGGCCTTCGCAATGTCCAAACTAACAGCCAATGCCTCTCCCTTCGACTCAATTGCCTGAGCCCAACGATGAGTCAGGTACGCCAAGAGATCACCAGCCGAGCGACCCTTACGGAACCCGTATTGTTTGTCGTTCAGTAATCCCTGGCCGTCCAAGTATCGAAGAAGCTGGCTATTGATAATGGATTCCATTATCTTCGAGAAGAGAGAGGTTATAGCGATTGGTCTGTAGTTGGAAGGATTTGAGCGATCACCTTTTTTGGGGATCGGGTGCACCAAGGCTGACTTCCAGGAAGCCGGAACGATGCCAGTAGAATAGGAGAGCCGAAAAAGACGCGTCAAGACCGGAGCCAACTCTGGAACACACTTTTTTAACACAATAGGCGGGATTCCGTCAGGCCCACTCGACTTTTGGATATCAAGGGAACGGAGGGCTTTTCGCACTGAGCGCTGATGAAACCGAATATCCGACGTGATGCTCGTGCATCGCGGTATGGTCGGCGGTTTTTGCCTCCCGTCATCCAGGGTCGAGTTTGACGCAAAGAGCTTGCCCAGAAGATCGGCTTTGCCTTTTGCGTCTTGGGCCAACGACCCATTTCCTACGTGTAGGGATGGTAGGGTTGGCTTGCAGAAATTTCCTTCAATGGCTTTGGCAAGAGACCAGAATGCACGGGTTCTCGAGGGGAGGCGCTCAAGTCTCTTGCCAATTCTATTGACGTGCTGTTGCTTTGCCCGAGTAATCTCTTTCTTGAGGGACCTAGAGGCAAGGTTGTACTCCTTTTTATATGTGCTGGTATTTAAATCCCGAGCAGACACCGCGCTGGCCCAGGATTGGTAAGCCTCCTGCTTCCGGCGAGAAGCTTTTTGGGGGATGAACCAAACCAGGGACGAAATCTGCCGCCAGTTGGCACATACAATATTTTGTAAGTGTGACTGTAATAAGATACGTAGAATAATATACAGGTGTATTATTCTACGTATAGTACGCGTTTGCTTACTAGGTTGTACCAGATTGAGATTGAGAGATTGTTTGGTACCAGATGAATCTTCAGTTCTCTGACAGAATATTTGAATCTTTTGGAACTGGCACCGACTTCAAAATTATGAAGATTGAGTACAGAAATAGTTGAGTTTTAGCCGAATTCGGAAAAAGGCACTATTAGATAGGAATAATTATTTAATACTTTTTAGTTCATATTATAAGGATGTTATTATTGTTTTACTTTAGAAGTCGGTTTTAATTTTTTGTTAAAAATAATAATTTTCCCTCATGTCCCTTTGTTCCCTTTAATCTTTAAAAGTACGCAACGGATTTTGATGATTCTTTCAGTGTTAGGTAGCCCATTTATCGAGGAAGGCTATAGGCATAGGCTATATTTTATCGCGCTAAGACTAATAGGAGCGAAGAAATAGAGGAAAATGTGGAAAAAACGGGAAAAACAATTATTTGAAAGGGCTAACTTGAACGAGCAAATCTCAGAAACTACTGGTCCGATTTGAAAAATTATTTCAGTGTTAGATAGCCCATTTAATGGGGAAGGCTATAGGCTATATTTTATCACGCTAAGACTAATAGGAGAATGTGGAAAAAACGTTGGAAATTATTTGAAAGGGCTTATCTCGCGAACTACTGGAGCAATTTTTATGTTATTTGGCACAGATAAGAAGTAGACCACGTGAAGGATCATAGGCCATCGGTTTTAATCATTTTTCCAGTGGTTATTAATTTTATACCCAGGCGGGTCGTTAGTAAATTACAAAATATACTTACACGAGACTATCTATCTCTTTCCCACCCTTATGCCACAAATCTTTTTCCCACCTTAACCCATCAAGCCCCAAGCGGCCCCCGACTGCCGCATAACAATTGAACATCTATTGTGTCTGATTCCCACGATCGAAGCGTTAATCCTCACACCATCGACTTTACAGGATAGAGAAGACAGAGGAGGGCAGCGAGATGGTGAGCCGCGTGCACCGGTTCGTGAAGTCGGCGTGCGGGCGCGGGCCGCTCAGCTACTTCCACTGCGCCATAGACCCCTCCAGCTTCAGCCGCTCCGTGGAGAACATCTACCACCTGTCCTTCCTCGTGCGAGACGGCCTCATCTCTGTGCAGCTGGGTGAGTGCAGCTACAAGTGATGTCTTATTGTTGGGTAATGGGTATAGGTTGCGCACAACTATTAGATCGCTCGGCGAAAGTGAAGCAATTGGGATAATGACAAGGTCAAAGATTAGCGAATTTTGTTATTAAAATAAAGAAATAACGGTAAAAAATAAGTGTTTCCAAAATTTCAGCTTGATAGCTTTTAGTATTTTTTTGTTATGCGCCTTCAAAGTTGGATATTCAAGTCGATTTTTTTTTTCAATTAAATTTCTGGATATTTGTATACCGTTAGATAACTTATGTAATTCAAAGCAACTTTTGTTATGAAACCACTTTCATAAACGCAATAATTAATATAGCTACCGAACAAAAATCTTTTTGATTTGTTGATTTTTGTTTAGCTCTAAGGTGACGTCATAATCGAGTTGCATTTTGTATGGAACGTTTCGGGCAGGTCCATTTTATGAGATGTTTGAATTGTCATATCTTGGTGAATTTTTAAGCTATCAGAGTAATTCTTTCACCGATGTTTCTATTTTTTAAAGGTATTTCAATTACTAATAAGAAAAAAAATGTCATCATGCCTATTGGCGTGTGCTAGTTAACTTATTAATGTAATAGCAACAATAATGTGTCTCCCTGTGAAAACCCGCTCCGCTTAAATGTGAAACATGGTGCTGCATGCTTCAGGCTGCATCGAACACTCCCCTTCCATTTTTGCCGGGCTACTATAATAGTAGAGGAGGGGAAGAGGGGATTTTGGGAGTAGCTCGAGCGTGTCAGATTAAGCTTGTATAGGCTTCCGACATGTGTCTAGTTATCATGGTATAGAAATCAGATTTCTTACATGGTGGGTTAAATTTTTTTTTTTTAATATTAAAATGTTATCCGATCTGTCAGATTAAGATGTGGGATGCTTAGTATACCCGAAAGAAGCTTCTATAAAAAGCACTGACGATTCAAAGATAAGCTAAGCCTGTAGGAACATTTTAAAATATAAAAAAAAATAAACCTTCATATTTTCCTAACTAAACTTCGCAGATATTTTATTTTGCACTTAACTAAATGATTTAGACCTTGTAATATAATAATTACCTTAGACTTATAATAATAACTGACCGAAATCTGCAATTTTCTGAATATATTTTCTTTTTAAAAACTTTAAAATGGCCGCAGTTTCTGAACCCACCACTAAAATAAAAACGCTCTTATTATTTTTTTATCAGTTTTACCTAATGTAAAAAATCTACTAGGTCTCCAAGACGCTCTACTTGACTACAAAATTAGCACCTTCCCCTCCCCTAGTATAAACTATAAAGTTATGCGCTTCTTTTGAGAACATATTATTATACTTTTTTGAACCTAGCAGATTTGACATTCGTAAATGTGACAAAACAGACTAATTAAAAAACGTAGGAAAGCTCAAACTATCCGCGATCTGTCCACCTTACCTTCTCCTGATAATACTTCCTTTTCTTTTAGAGAGCTGTCAGTCACAGAGGTTAAAAAGGCTGTCATGTCAATTTCTTCAAGGGCCGTGGGCAGTGACTGCATAGGTCGAAATATGATAATTCCCTTATTGGATATTTTAGCTCCGATTCTTGTACACATCCTTAACTTCTCACTTACAACCGGCGTCTTTCCCTCCTCCTGGAAATGTGCGAATATAATTCCTCTCCCCAAAAAACTGAGTCCTAAAACTTTCAGTGATTACCGTCCAATCTCTATCCTTCCCTTCCTCTCAAAAATTTTAGAACGTTCTGTACATCATCAACTTCAGTCTTTTCTCAATTCTCATAATTTACTAAATCCACTACAATCTGGCTTTCGTTTCGGGCATAGCACCTCCACGGCCTTGGTGAAAATTACCGATGATATTCGTCTTGGGATGGAAAATCAGTTATTAACTATACTTACTCTATTAGACTTTAGCAATGCCTTCAATTCAGTAGACCATGATATTCTTTTACTTCTTCTTAGCTCACTCAATCTATCTCCGATCGTAGTAGTATGGTTCCGCAGCTTCCTACAGGTACGCCGACAGCGCATCAAAATTGACAATACAGCGTCACCTTGGTGAGATATTTTTGCCGGTGTGTCCCAAGGTGTGTTATGACCTCTCTTGTTTTCTCTTTTTATTAACTCCATTTCTCACAAAATTTCCTCTTCCTATCATATGCATGCCGAGGACCTACAAATATATATCCAGGTCCTGCTCCCATTACTATCCTACGGTATTGCTCAAACTAATGCTGATTTAGATGAAATATCGAAGTGGAGCAATGCCTATGGTTTAGTCCTTAATCCAAATAAAACACAATCTATTATTATCGGCAGCAGACATCTAATTGCGAAAGTGGACTGGAACTCCTTACCTGATATTGTCCTTGCCGGGAATGTCATTCCATACAGCTCCTCCGTGCGCAACCTTGGAGTTTACTTCGACCGCACTCTCTCATAGGATATCCAGATCCAGGAACTTCGCAAAAAGATGAACGCTGCCACCGCTTCCCTCAGACGATTAAGCAATTTCCTGCCAGTCGCAACTAAAATTATAACTAGCCACGACCTTACTCTTCCTTGATGTTTGTTACTGTGATTTAAATGAAAATCTCCTCTCTTCCCTTCAACGACTCCAAAATTAGTGCATCCGTTTTATCTTTGGCCTTCGCAAATTTGATCATGTGTCTGAATATCGGTCTCAGCTGAAGTGGCTTCCGATAAAGATGCGACGAAGTTCTCACGTCCTGCATTTACTATATAATATCCTCTTTAATCCTTCAACTCCTGACTACCTAAAAGTAAAATTCAATTTCCTCGGTCATAACAATCCTATTCTTCGCTCTGCAAACAAACTTACTCTTGCTTTTCCATCTCATAAAACTTCATTGTATGATTCTTCCTTCGCCATCACCGCTATTCGACTCTGGAACTCCTTACCCGATTTCATTAATAAATCTGAATCTATAAATATATTCAAAAAAGGTGTACAACAATATTACTTAGACCTTTCTATATAAAACTGTTGGTGTGTAGGTTATTTTATTTAAGTATACTTCTTTGTCTTATTATATCTGTGTAAAGTTTATTTAGTTTATTATATATTATGTTATTAATATTGTATGTAATTAGTATATTTATATTTTTAATTTTATTATCGGTTGTCTGGAAGAAACTGCTCAAAGCAGTAAGACCGCCTTTTTGCACTATTTTGTAATTTTTTATATATCCACTTACTTTTTTGACGTGATAACGTCTTATAATTCGATATGGGGTGCGCGCACGAAAAACATGACAGTTCATGCGGCGTTACCTCGCTCTGAGGCGTTCCATTTAAGGCTTGAAGTGCAAGCGAGAGCGCGGAACGAGCGACAAAGAGGCACGTTGTCTTTCAACAACCGTAAGACTCCGAAACAAAGAGCGCGGCCCACCTGGGTCGCGCTCTTTGTTTCGATTATATTATGTATTTCGATGACTTAGAGAATACTTTTGTATGAAGAAGTTTGGTTAGTTATGACCTTTGATACATTGACCACAGTCAGAATGAAAAATAAATAATCTGTGAGCTATTAGTATTATTTCGGCTATTCAAAATTGTGCTCTATTTCCTACGTGTCAAGATATGACTTGTGCTTTGTTCGAAGATTTTACTGGATTTCACGAATGTAATACAGTAGCGTTTTGTATTGCGAATAGTTTATTTTACTCATTATAAATATTTTTAGACAATCATTTGAAAGAAATACATCGAAATAACTTTAGGTTACAGTCGAAAAAGTTTGTTTCTATTTATAGAGATTCGGAAGCGAGGGTTAAGGGGTTAAGGATAGTTGAACGTGACAACGTCATACGTTCAACTATCGTCAGTAAACCGACTTTACAGACAACCGATTTTTTATTATTAAAAAAAAACATACACAAATTACAAAGACAAATTGTATGTATAAGTTATAAACATGGTTGTTTATAACTTCTAATTAACCTTGGTTTCAGATGAGGAGCACGGTCTACCGTTCATCAAGCCTGTGCCGGCCGAGGAGAGAGACGAGACGATACCCGAGAACCAGTTCATCGTCTCGCTAGACATGAAGAGGTGGAAGGTAATGTTGCTCTCATTAAAACTAGATCACGCCCGCCACTACGTCGCGCTAAAATTCGTTTATCGATCGTACATTTTCCGGGATAAAAAGTATCCTATAATCTGTGTAAGCGACCTTAAGGGTCGCGCCACACGGGAATGGCAGCGGCGCGGCGAGCACCTTCAGTGTCATATGATTTTAAACTTTATCTTCATTATTGTAATACTTATATCGCTTGAGAAGTCTACGGCCGCCCATGGCCGCTCGTGGCCGCTGGCGGCATTATATTACAATAATGAAGATAAAGTTTAAATTCATATGACACCGGAAGTGCTCGCCTCGCCTCTGCCATTCCGGTGTGGCGCGGCCCTAAGTGACACTTTACATGATAGCGGAGTTAGTTTTGATGGCCGCTTTGCGTCGCTCTTTATTGCTCTTTGTTCAACACATAGAATTAGAAAGTATTTTGATATCGTTGGTTCAACAAGGACGTTTTGGCGCGTGACACTGATATGTTAACTATAATATGGTGGAGTTAGTTCCGACTTCCGATTTCATCCAGAGAATCAAACGTCGTCTAAAGTTATGTGTACAGTGTCTAACAAAACTAAGTGATAATACTTCAGGGTGTGTATGGGTTCCATATATTATAAATTTTGCTGTGAAAGTAGCAGCGCTGAAAGAGCAATTTTTTTTGGAAATTTGTATGGGCCCGGCGTCTGAGCCTCATAAATAGGGATGATGACAAGGTCAAAGATTTTTAAGAAGAGTTTTTAAATAAAATAAAGATATACTTAACGGTAAAAATAAGTATTTCCAAAATTTCAGCTTGATAACTTTCATTTTTTTTACCTAAATTAACTAAATATTTATTTACCATTCGATTACTTATGCAATTAAAAGCAACTTTTGTTATGAAACCACTTTCATAAACGCAATATTTAATATACCTATCGAACAAAGTTCTCCCCCGATGCGTACAAACTACAAAACAGTGACGTTATAATTTCGTACCTTTGTATGGAGCATTTAGGGAATTGTCTATTTTACTAGATTTTTAAATTGTAATCACATCGGTGAAAGAACTACTCTGTAGTTCTTTCACCGATGTTTCTACTTTTGAATGGTCCTTTAATTAGCAAGAAGAAAAAAATTAGTCATCATGCCTTATTTTCCCATACAAAAGTTTCTCTTTAAGCGCTACTACTTTCACAGCAAACTCTATATAGGCGACCCATACACACCCTAATATTTTATCACTTTTGTTACACCCAAATTGGTCCGTGTTGTTTAATTGTTTTTTTAATTTCTTTCCAGGAACTTGTTGAAGCTTTCGACATCAAAAAACCCATGATGGTATTAAAGAGGCACTAACTTCAAAGTGGTAATATTTTATAGTGGTCATTACTTTACTATTATTGTGTGATTGAAAATGAAAACTTTATTCTATAATTAAGATTCTGGTATTCTAATCCAATATTAGTACAGCTTCAAACCATAATCTGGATTCTGGATCCTATCAAAAAGCAAAAATTATTACCGTTATCGTGAATAGAATACGTCTGGCGTTGGTTTAACATTTCATGAGAACACGTTTCGTAGCCGAGAGATATTGGAGACGGCGTCGAAACTGTTTTAATGTTGTATTATAATTTATAACACGGAATATATAACACTAGAGGAAAGGGCATGTGGGACTGACCCGCGTGCCATAGTTATGTCCAGCTGGACATAACTTAACTCGCACGCAAAAGGAAGTGCGCGAGTACGAATTTAAACTTTACATTAGTTGACGTAAGGTGTAAAATTGCGTACGACTTCAAGTCTTATCGTATTTAGCTGTCAAGCTCCATCTAGCGTTGAATAACTCAACTCGGTAGTCAGAGCCGGTATTGCTAAATTTAAATTCTTCCTTATTTAAAAGGGTCACGGTTGTTTTTACGACATTGTATTTAAAAAAGAAATCTCTTTGTGATTGGTTATGTTTTTGTGTGCGTAAAATGTTACTGTGTGAGTTTGGCGACACCAGTTTCTATGAAACTTATTTGCTATGCCCTTTCCTTTAGTGTTATATATTCCGTGTATTATAAAATAAGGGGGTTTCCATTAATCACTGTGAGGCTTGAAATGGTTGGAAAAAATTGGAGAAAAAATCCCGACTTTCACGACGACTTTACATGTAATTTGCCGGTGGGGGTGAATTTCAAAATGGTTTGACAGCACGCGGGCCACAGAGAAAGTCCCGTCGGGCCGCATGCCCATTATCACGTGTACTTATTTATTTTTTCGCCCTACGCGTGATTTCTAATAAGTATATAATATTTTTGAAAAGTTTAAGATTCTTTGTAGGCACTATAAACGTGATGTTGGGGAGGGGAGGTGGGGGGGGTGTAGTCTTAAACCTCTCTACGTAATACGTATCAACGAGGGGTTTGAGTTAAAGAATGCTAAAAAAGATCACGTGGTCAGTGGACGTCCCCTAAGAATCGTGGTTTTGTTATTTTGATTCTTTGGAACTCATATTCTTTCAACTTCATATTTATGTGAAGCTATAATTTTTTAAGAAGTGAAACACAAAGCTTTAAGGCAGGGATCAATCTCAATCCAAAACGATAACCTTGCACACAACCAAAGACCAAGCGTATACGCATCGCAATAAGATTCATTTTAGCTTAGCATAAAACTGTAGTTACTAGGGGCGGATCTTCTCTATTTTTCATGTTTTTTTTTAAATATCATTGGAAATAAATATTAAGAAACAAAATTGTTCGGTTCAGCATATTTTAATATAGATTTACTAACAATTTATTCAAATAAAATCTATAATTAATAATTATCCTAGTTAATACTTATATTTCGATGAGTAAGATTTTTGTCGGAGGTGAGTTTGTAAATTAATTACAGCCAAAGTATTACGTTTTATAAAAATGTTTATGGTTTAAAGTCTTTTAAATATTGTGCTTTATATCTGATATTTTTTACATTTCGTTATTATATTGGAACTAGGTAAACCGGGAGTCACGGAATAACAAATTAGGGTTTATGCCCGCCTTATCCTTAAAGCGGGCATAAACCACTCAAAAATTAATATTATTTATAACTCACTCCTGTGAGTTATAAATAATATTAATTTTTGAGTGATCTGAAGAGATATTGTGTTACTAGTAGTTTTACTTGAAAATATTAATTAAAGTTAACATTCACTTTTTTTTACTTACTGTTTGTAAAATAAAGAATGACTGAAAAGAAAGACTTTTATTCTCTACAAGATTTTTCTTCCCAACTTTTTGTCAATACTAAATTAAAATATTATTAGGTATTGGCCGCAATTTTTTTAGGATAAAAAGTATCTGTGATGTATCCTGTAACGGAATTCAAAATATCTTCATACTGAATTTAATGAACATCAGTTTAGCGGCCGAAGCGTAAAATGTAACAGACAGACAAACAGACACACTTTCGGATTTAACTGTCAGATCCAAAGCATGGTTTAAATAGCCGTTCAATCAAACAGCTAGTCCTTTAACTGAACAACGCCATTTAATCAAGCAATGCATTGCAAATTGCAAGTTGTCTATGTGGCTGCTTTTGAACGATATTATCCTGGGTTTTTTACGGTCAAACCTGGTTTTTTAATTTTGAGGTTGGCAACCCTAATGTAAATCAGCACGTCCTATCTATATTTATACCTGCAATTTGTTATCTAAAGTCTATGACAAAAACATTGTTTATTTTAAAATATATAAGAATAATAATTTTGTGGCAAACTCAAATCTCAATGATATTTTCGGTTTTTGCATTAGCCACAAATTGCATTACTTAACTATTAAGTTAATATCCCACCAAAACATACCTGTTAAAAAGGGGGCCAAGTTCCTATCGGCTATTTGTTCGCCAGATGCACTTCAAAATCGATTATAATCATCATCATCAACAGCCCGATCCATAATACAGGTTTTCGCGCTATACGTATTTAGATTTACTACTTATCTAGGCCTTAGCTAAAAGCCGAGCTTTTTGAGGGCTCGCGTCGTCATACCTTGACTGACTGATGATAACACATCTACATAATATAAATAAAAATTACTATGTTATTTGCACAAAATAACATAGTGATTCAAGTCAATAGGCGTGATAGTTTTTTCGTAAAGTGTACCACAAAATATTCAGGTTGTGGGATATTATATACCAAACTAGCTGTCTCGGTGAACTTCGTGTCACTTTAAAACCTTCCCTGGACTGCTACGAATATTTTAAGACTAAAATTAGCCCAATCCGTTCACCCGTTTTATATATATCCATTTTTATATATATATAGATAAGAAGAAGATACTAATGTTGATAAAGATGATTATAATCGATTTTGAAGTGCAAGTGAGTTGGAACTAAACTTGGCATCTGGATTGGATTTTAACTCTTTTTTAGGCGAACAAATAGCCGATAGGAACTTGGCCCTCTTTATAACAGGAATTGTTTTGGTGGGATTTTAAATACTTTTTTTTCAAGAAATCGTACCTATAACTTTAGAAAGAACCTCCGAACTCCAAAATTTTCTGTTAAACTAAATTTTTTTTGTGCCTAAAACAAATCTAAAATTATTTATTACATATTCATTATTCATGTTTAAATTATACCATAGAGAAATCATACATGTATAATTCGTCCGTGACTTTACCTGTTTATGTTGTAACTTTTAAGTGACACGAAGTTCATCGGGGCATCTAGTTTAAAAGTAATAATTTTTGTCAATTGCACAGCTAATTTTGATGTAACATTATTAAGCAAAAAACTGTAGTGTCAGAGTAACTTTTGGTGCTCGTCTTTAGGGTTCCGTAGCTAAATGGCAAAAATCGGAACCCTTAGGGGGCGTCCACAAATTACGTGAGGTGTTGTTTTGAATTTTTTGACCCCCCCTCCCCCCTACTGAGATTTCGCGAGATTTTATTCAACCCCTCCCCCCTCCCAAATCTCACATGAGATTTTACTAAACGTGGGTTTCTACTTTCTTACGTAATGGCTGGTTTACACGTATTGAGTAGATAATTAGTAGTAAGTAACATGTGTCAAGTGACAAGTCCCGCCTGCCAACTTAACAAAAAAATAAAAATAGTCAAAATTCTAATTTCCATGTTTTACTTAACTAAATTTTAACTTGCTACTTGCTACTAAATTTTGTGTTTACATGCAGTAAATAACTTAAAATCAAGTTAAAATTTAGTTAACTACTTATCAACTTAATACGTGTAAACCAGCCATTGACGTTTAGTTTGACAGTCAGTACATTTTCTTTCGAACGAATTTGTGAATGATCTTAATTGTGTAACGATTAAATCTTAAGCATACGTACAACCATAGAGGTACAACCTAGATGAAATGGACCAAAATAGTATTATTTTGTTGAGAACCCCCCCACCCCCCACCCCCCCTAAACACCTCACGTAATTTGTGGACGCCCCCTTATATAATTATAACATAATATAAGCATAGAACTTGCGCAAGAGTCTCTGTCAATCTATTTGGAATCTTGTTTATTTGGATTAAGAATACAATTTTTAATGAGTAATATTCAGGATTCTGTACCATAGGACCGTGAATTGCTGCGCGTGCGCCGGTACCTCATGTGCTCAGTATAAAATTGTGCGTGAAAGATGCGAAGCGGTTTTTTTCTCGCTTTTGTAATAAGTAGATAATTATTATTTTATTACAAACAAATATTATAGTTGATAAAGTTTCGTTACGATACAACGTAACGTAACTTTTGTTACGAATTTATGTAGAGTCTTCAGTACGGTATATTGCTTTTATTATATTGTGCGAACTGGTACTGTTACCTATTACTTAAAGAAGAAACTTGCTTCATGGTAAGTATAATTTGTGCTCTGCTTACCTAAATATTTTATAATTATTAACTAAGGCTACGAACACAGAAATAAGATCTAGATAGAAGCGCTATGTCGCTCCATTTGTATGAACACGAGCGTGTCGCTTTTTTCATACCTACTGTGACGTCACAAGAGCACTTTAGTGACGGGAATACCCGTACGCGCGGAATCGATTCAAAGGAATCGCCGCGCCCCGCCTCTTGCCATTTTAATAGGTATATCGACTTCTTAATGGATTATTATTCGAGTTCATAGACAGAGGAATGATAAATCTTAAGATACGTGCTTGCCAGGACAGCTAGTAATATATTATATTATTCTAAATTAAATCACTAAACAGGAACATAAATACATAATTATTACATAACTAGCTGTCCTGGCAAACGTTGTTTTGCCATTTAAAGTATTTGTACTTCATTAGTTGATACAAAATCTTACCCCCTCTTTGGTCCCCTTAGTGGGGTGGGGGGAATTTTTTTTATACACCTGATGTTAAGTTGGAAGAAGACAAAATATATATCTGCGAAAACCACATTCAAATCGGATCAGTAGTTTTCGTGTGATAGTGGAACAAACATACAGACAGACAGACAGACAGACAGTAGACAAAAAACTAACTACAGTTTTGGCTTCTGTAGCGATGTAGTGACAGTAGACAACACCTTTAATGTACAGAATTTTTATTTCTACAGTTTTATTATATGTATAGAAAATGTATAGAAATATAATTACCGAGTCACAAAATATCCCAAAGCGAACATTATCATTCCTCTGTTTCATGTCTGTTTCGAAAATCGATTAATTAGAATCGAGAATATGTACAACACTATTTGCTTCATTTGACAGAAAAATGAGAATATTGACTGTACCTCGAAACTAAGCGATGAGTGAAAGTATCAATTGTTTTATTTCCATTTGCGCGCTCAATAGCGGACAAATAGAACAGGCTCTATTATTTTCTAACTAAAGCGGCAATGTATTATGAATCATGCGGTACACACGCAGTTACGTAGATTTCATGGTAAAAACTACAGCCACACACGATTTACATTAAATAATTGATTTTAAAATAAAGGACACATGATTAAATAATAAAATTACTTACCGATGATAAGAAACGTGTCCACTATTTATACCAACGTTTCTATTCGAATTCCCACAGCCCAATACGGCACAATTAGGCATTTTTAGAATTCCGATTGACGTCCGATTCCGATAACGGTGGAGCGCAGACTAAAGAACAGACTTTCGAAAGAATAAAGTTTGTGATCGTTTGGGAACGCGATGGCACGCGAAGTACATACACATGCGGGATCTAATTAGATAGAGATCTGCGGCTACGAACAATATACAGGGTGCAATTAAACCTTCCTGCCAATTTTTTTCCAGGGCTTAGGTATCATTAGGAGAGTCTATTTAAATTTTAACCAATAAAAATTGGGTGTTATTTTTTTAATGACATTTTATCCCATTTAAAATCGTTGCAGAACGGTCACTCGCGGCGCGAAGGAATGAGCGGGGGTGACGCGGGGGAGGCGCGCGTGCGGGGGCATGTCACGCGCGGGCGACGCGTCGTGTCCATTAATTTAATTGCAGTGTTTTTAGGATAACTTTCGGGAGCTAGGTATTTCTCAACATTTTAGTACTGAGTGATTATAAAATTAAAAATACGTGTATTTTTATTTTTAACAAGGATTAATATATCAAAATTTGCCAGGAAGGTGTAATTGCACCCTGTATATACCTACTGCAATTAAACCTACCGGCCAAATTTTTTTAGGGCTTAGGTATCATTAGGAGACTCCATGTAACCAAAAAAATAGGGTGTTAATTTTGTATAATAACATTGTGATAAAATACGTAGACCGTATATTTTGCAGCTTTTAAAGCGGCTTCTATAATATAGTCTACTGTTGGATGGCTGAACACAATGAGATTGGCAAGAAATAAATTCAAGGATTATTATTATTTTTGCCTCTAAATTAAAATTCAAACAAAAAACATTTGACGGCCATATTTAAATAATTAACCAAACTTTCGGGATTTACTCTATAGATATGTAAAATAGTATATTAAGTAGCTAATCTATAAATTATTTATAACTGTATCTACTATTTTACTATTTCACATGGGTCATTTTTATTGGACCAAAATCCGAACGTCTTTGATGGATGCCCGATTTTTTTCCCCTAAGTTAAGACCCAATTTCAGCAACGAGTGTTTACAAATAATAAAAACTAAAATTAGTATCATGTCAGCTCCTTCGTTTTTTATATGAATGAAAGAGAATTGACATTTTAACAAGCTGTTAGAGATCAACTACGATATCATGGCCCCTGATACCGGGGTAAAGTAAAATGTATTAAACCGAAATCCGATATCGGGCCGGACAATATGAAAGACAGGTAGATATTTCATACATTTTACACTCCGATATCGGATCGGCTTCAGAGTCGGCTTCAGAGTCGGCTTCGGAGTCCGAACTTCAGTTTTCACAACTCTAAGCGTTATGAAATTAGATGAATTAGGTACCTACACCGTTTATTTATTATGGTAAATGATCGGAAGAATGGTTTAAAATAATAATATAATCTGAGTTGACAAGCGAATATTTTTTTAATGCCAAACCGAGGCCCCCTTAGTTGTGGGGCCCGGGGCGGACCGCCCCCGCCGCCCCCCTGTTAGTCTGCCAATGCCAACAAATCTTGGTAATGAGTGACATTAAGTGAAATATTACGTTTACTGCGATTGGTTGAATACTTACTACATACAAACTCTTTCATAAGGATGTGACTACACACATTGAAACAGTCGTTTGGAGGGGCGCGCCAAGTTATCGTAGTTGATCTCTAACACTAACAGACGTTGGTGAAATTGGACCTAAAGGTGGCAACCCTGTATATAAATCTAATCATAATTCAAACTTAAGCGTTTGGACTCTAGATTCTATAAAATGTGCAAGATACACAAATCATTGCGAAACACTTGCGAAACATGATAAGATACGGCTGACCGCAATTGCTTAGGAGCTATAGGTTCTTGAATGGAATACTGAAACCTAAGCTGCAGATTACTAAATAGTTGCGTCGTAACTTTTAGCCTAAAGAAGCTGTAGGTCACAGAAATAACATCTCTGTAGGTAGTAGTAGGTAATAACTTAGGGGTTTGTACAGTGCTTTAACGAGATGGACACGGCCGAGCATACATTGTCGACCTGTCCATGACAGAACAACGTGCGGCCCTTACGGCTGCCAATGGATTGGACCTCTTCTCCCTGGGGCCCGATCTAAGGGGTGGCGAGCCGGGCATTTGCCCAGAGTGGCAAAAATGAGAGGCGGCAAAATTGACCCATTCATATCTTCCAACCTAGCCATTAGCCATCCACCACCCAAGTTTAAGAATTTTATGGGTCACCGAACCGGGCGGCGAAAATGATCTTTGGCCTTGCCTTTCCCTGCCAGCAATAATCCGGGCAATGCTGCAGCGAGATGGCGTGGCAGACGACGAATGACTTTGCCCAGGAGCGTCATCACTGTAAAGGAGTATGGCCGAGCGCAGGAGAGAACGGAAGGCGCTCGACCCCTTGAGACGACAAGGAGAAGACGCGTACGAAGTGGCCCTCAGCGCCTTGCCAACCGGGATAGTCGGGGTAGCGGTGTGGGGAGTCTGGGAACACCGCCGCCAGTTGCACCGAGTCTTAGAGATATGATATTGAATGTAGGTACAGTAACTTCTTGGTGGAAATTCATGTTCAATTCAATAATTATACACTTTCTTGCACTTATTCCACTTTATTTTATTATATTTCTTACAAAGTTATTATTTTACACGACCGCGGTTTCGACAAAACCACCTGATAATGATTAGAAAAGTGTATAATTATTGAGTCCCAGAGAGATCCGTGATATGCATGGTGCTCCTGCGCATCGCGGCCCCCGTGTGGGCTTTTCACGGCCAGCCCGCGGGACGGAGTTAGCCTGCACGCTGTGATTAGTCTGCGAGACGCGGACAACCGTCGCGTTGGTAGAGAATAGAGATGCGGTGGGTTGATCGTGCCCGGAACTATGCCTAAGCGGGGAGTGGAGCACCATGGGGCTTATGTGGGTAGATCCCACGGGGAGTCCCAGTAAAAAAAAGGATAGAACAACGTCTGTCGGCGTCATCTATTGAAGTCTTAAGTACAGGTTAAGTCTTAATAAGTACAAGGTTAACGACACTCAATTTTAGTTAGGTAGATGATTTTGTTAAGAATTATGGAAAAAATTAAGTGATTATTATACATATTATGCAAAACAATCCTTTAATTAATATTATTAATTATTATTATGAACCTAAGTTATCAATGTCAAAGGGAAATATTATTGTATCGGCCAAAGACCCTAGTTCCTTGGAACAAAATTTTTTTTGATTACTATAAAGAAAATAATTTTATACGAACTTTTTATACTTTTATGCACTGTACCCATATCCAGCAATTTTATCCTCTCGCTCGAAGGTTGCCTGGAAGAAATTGCTGCTTAGTAATAAGGCCGCCTTTGTGTACCTTCTTTATATAATAATATTAATTTAAGCTTTGTCATCATAATGATTGTGCACAATAAAGTATATTTTCATTTCATTTTCATTTCATAAAGCTAATTTTCTGTGAGTAGCTTCATAGACTAAGGAAAATATTTACTCTATGGTAGCTTCATTTTGATAAGATTAAAGACAATTTTATCTTCGAATCATCTTGAAATATTGGTGGCTAAGTGCTAACAGAGATAGATCATAGAAAGGATTTCATACTTTGATTTGATGGTCCTAAAATATGGATTGTTTTATTTGTAGGGCAAGGTTACTCTTAAATAATATAACCTTAACGTTAGGTCTTATTAGGTTAATATACAATAATCGGCCAAGTGCGAGTTGGACTCGCGCACGAAGGGTTCCGTACCATTATACAACAAAAATAGGGAAAAAAATGTGTTTTTCGTATGGGAGCCCCCTTAATTATTGAAGTGAAAACTTCCTTAGCGGCGTTAAGCACTTTTGTGGGATGGGTAAAAACTGTGAAACTCGCGTCAGATTTTCGTGTTGATCGAAAAACCATAGAAAAAGCGTAAGACGTAAGACGGTTGGAAAATTTGTGGAAAGTAGTGTTTTGTGTCGAACTCGAACTCGAACGAAATGTACAGTCGGGAAAATGAGTTGTTTAGCAGAAATGTACAGTCGGGGAAAATTGTGCTAAGCAGAAATGTACAGTCGGGGAAAATTGTGCTAAGCAGTAATGTACAGTCGGGGAAAATTGTGCTAAGCAGAAATGTACAGTCGGGGAAATGAGTTGTTTATTTTATTTAAATTTTATTATTAATTATTAAAGTATAAACACAATTGGGTATAGTGAATATTTCAGGTGCCTATCTATTGCCATCATTTATATCGAGCAAAAAATGGCAAAAAAAATCACGTTTGTTGTATGGGATAAATATTTAATTTATTTTGTTTTTAGTATTTGTATATGTATAGTGGCAACAGAAATACATAATCTGTGAAAATTTCATCTCTCTAGCAGCTAGCTATTACCGTTCTTGAGTTACAGCCTGCTGACTGACAGACGGACAGACAGACATCGAAGTCTTAGTAATAGGGTCCCGTTTTTACCCTTTGCGTACGGAACCCTAAAAAATCAGCTGGTTAGGGTTCCGTTTTAGGGTTCTGTTATTAACAAAACAGCTAGCCCTTTGACTGAACAACGCCTTTCAATCACACGGCTATACGCCGTTTAGCCGACTTGTTGACTGCAACTTAACATTACCGCTAGACGACGCTTAGCCCCGAAAAGTTTTTTGTTGACCATACCATACCTATTGTGAAGATCGCCAATGATAACATATCATGCCGTGCTAGATTAAAATAGTTGAAAACAACAAGGTCCATTCTTAGTCTAGCTTAAGTGCTTATTAGTGAATCCTAAACAACGGCCGAGGACTAGGGAATATTATAATAGTAACGAAAAGCGTAACTATTTTTAGCATTTGGGAAAATACTAAAGGTGAGTGCCGTTTTTTTTCAAAATTTATGAGATTTTTGTACGCCTCCAACATAAAAAAACTAAAATAAGGAACAAAGTGCAAAGTATACATAGAGCCTGCCTAGCACCAAGAACAACGTGTGTATTATAAATTTATTATTAAACATTAAAAAATCGGCCAAGTGAGAGTCGGACTCGCGCACGACGGGTTCCGGGCCGTTATGAAGTAAAAATGTTTATTTTATTTTAATTTTACCATTAAATAACATGAAAGGGGATCTTCCACTGTGCCTCAAACGTAACCTCGTCGATATGCGCATTCTGTCCATCCTAACCTACGGTGCTCAGTCTTGGTCGACTTACAGAAGTCCCGGCTCGGAGTTTGTCAACGAGCTATTAGCGCAGCATCTTGGGTGTCAAAAGGACGGATCGTATCCGAAACACTACTCTGCGCTCCAAAACGAGGCTTATGGACGTGGGCAGGAAAGCGGCTGGCTTAAAATGGAACTGGGCAAGACACGTCACCCGCATGCACCCGAACAGATGGGCGCGTCTAGTTACGGAGTGGCTACCGAACGGTCGGCGAAACAGGGGCAGACCCAATAAATAGTAGGGGAGGTCGCGCTCAGTTTAAAAAGTCATTTCATACCGAGCCAAAATCGTTACAATAATAGTATTCCATTAATACATAACAGCTTTGATCGTCAGCCACTTCATAATGGGTGGAATAAAAATTGAGAGCATCTCAAAGTTTTTGTTGGGAATCGTATTGAATTGACATTAAAAAGATCCCAATTCGCACCTATCTAGATTATACACGTTTAGGTTCGGTAGGTGTTATTTTAGTTTTAGTATATAACAACAGATGGCGCTTTTAAAGTAAAATGTATATAATTCTTATTCACAAATATCATAACTTATATCGCTGGCTGACGATTTTTCCACCATCGTATTAGCGACTGACGGATTTCTTTATTATTTACAAAGTAGAAACATTCACCTGTATAAATTTTGTACGGTATAAAATGACTTTATATTAAAAAAAAAATTACATGTTCAGTAACGCGACTGACGTTGAATCCGTCTGCAATACGGCTGACGGTGATTTTTTGGTTAAACATGACCTCAATAATCATCCATCAAAGTTTCATTCGGTATAAAATCACTTTTCGCAACTATTTTTTTTACAACTTTGAAATACTCTCAGTTAACATTCCACCACGGGTGCGGCGACTGACGCTGATTATATTGGTTGATAAATATTAAGCTACCGCTGGACAAAAATTTGGTCGGTATGAAATGACTTAGCGAACGCTAGCGCTACCTCTCCTACTACAAGAAAAGGTGGCGCGACGAGCTAGACGCTGCAGACAAAGAGTTTCCAAATACAGCGAAGAATAGAGACACGTGTAAAGAGGCAGAGGAGGCCTTTGCCCAGCAGTGGGACACTAACGGCTGTTAATAACAAATACAATTAAGTATTTTGTAATTATTTCAATTGCCTATGATTTAACTTATTAATAAAAACAGCGGGTATCACGCGGCCGCAATACCCGCTGTTTTTAAGTTACCCGCGTTAAAGTAAAAAACCGTGTTGGATATGTTTTAGATTGCTTGTTTTCTATGAGAGGCCGACCCGGCCTCTTATAGAAAACAAGCAATGGAACAGCAAGAAATGGAAAGGGCGTAAGTGACAAAATGGTTTTTGTTGCGTAATTTAAAACTAGCTTAGTGACTATTATGCCATTGACTATTGGAAATTCAAAAAAAGAAATAACTATCAATGTGACAACCGTTTTGCCACGTTGTGATTCGAGGGCACTGACCTCCATTTTGTATATTGGAGGTCAGTGTTCGAGGGTATCATTCGTATTATTGGTGGAATACCTTAAAATTCCGAAAAAAATTATAACTATCAAGTAAAAGGCGTGTTTTCTTGCTACATTGGCACTATTCTGTGATTGGCACTGTAACGCCCGAAACGAAAAATCGGGTAATTGTTTTATTATTGTAACTTACAGATTGATTAGTTTAATAATAATTAGTAAAAGTAAGGTTATGATGGTAATGATTTCAAATACTAACTAATAATTCAATAAGAGACAAAATTGATAGCTTTTTTCATGATTGAAAACTGTAACGCCCGAAACGTTTTGGTTGTTACAACTTTTTCATACAGCATATTTCATCGCAATAAACTATTATTATTATTATTATCGTATCTTCAATGCATGGTGTGTGGCCCGTGCATGAGGTGATGATTTTTAAGATTCCAAATTCAACAAAGAAGGGTTCCTTTTTAACTACGGAACCCTAAATACTTATAATTTCAGTCTGACCGTCCGTTTGTTTGCTGTTGCGGTTTTGCTCAGAGATTAAATAATAACTCCCACACCAATTTCGGTAACGGTGGCTGGTTTCATTGAAACCAGGTCAGTTACGCAGAAGTAATTTTATAGTGCCCAAGTGTGTGCGCAGTGCACAACAGCACTCTCTATTCTTTTTACCCTCATAACCCAGTGGGACGGAAGACCGACACGATTGGCGAGAGATCAGGCGCAGGACCGACTTTTTACATACCCATCCGACACATGGATCATCTTACTTGTCAGACAATCAGGTGATCAGCCTGCATTGTCCTAACCAAACTTGGAAATAACATGCTTCCAACGCGGGAATCGAACCCACGACCACCGAGTCGAGCCACGCTCTTAACAACTGGACCACGGAGGCGTGTCAGAGATTATAATACATTATAGGGCCTATAAGGGGGCGTCCACAAATTACGTGAGGTGTTTAAGGGAGGGAGGGGCTCGAGTCAAATCTCATCTAATCTCACGTTGGGGAGAGGGGGTCTCGGCAAATCTCACGTAATTTTTTCCTCAACAAAATAATACTATTTTGGTCCATTTCATCCAGATTGTATGTATGCTTATGATTTTATCATAATAAAGGTAATCGTTATACGATAAATTAATAACATTTTGAAAAATGTCACGTGAGATTTGTGGGGGGGAGGGGGGTTGAATAAAATCTCACGAAATCTCACCAGAGGGGGAGGGAGGGTCAAAAAAACACAATTTGTGGACGCCCCCTAAATCCGTAATTCGGCATGAATGCACATAATATTAATGATGGCGACAAAATGGTAGGTATATAAAATCTTAAAAAAAATAATGACAAGGGTAGGTACCCCTACACAACGAGCGGGGACGATTTTTTTTCGCGTCCACCCCACTGTATGAGGTGTCGTCGTCGTTAGTTTTTAAAAAAATATTACGAGTATTCAAAGATCATTTTCCGATTTATGGATCTATATTATGTGAAATATGAAGTTTAAAAGTAGAACCCCCCCTTTCCCCTTCTACCATTAAAGTAAACGGTTGCTAAACCAGAAGCGATGTGAAAAATTTTACGGGAGTAGGAAATATGCTGAATTGAAATGGAAAACTATCTCAAATAGTCGATCAACTAAAGAAACTAAGAATAGTCGATCCACTAAAAAATGTATTCGGAGAAGTATGAAGGAACTTTTCGTTCAAATTTCAACTGAGATGACGTTATTAGTAGTGTAAAACACGTTAATTCACATTCATTGACTAAGTACTTACGGCGGTTAAGCGGTACAACGGAACTCAATGGCCCAATACGCACTTGTCCGGTTTTTTCAAGAAGCTGCTGCAGCAGCTGCAGCTAATTTATGTAAAACTAGAGTTCATTATATTATTAAATGTATTATTTGTACCCTATTTATTTTCTAGTACCTAAACTAGTAAAACACTCATTTTGTTTAATATAAAGTGTTTAATTTTTGTACTCGTAACACCCGAAACAAAACCATGGTAACGCCCGAAACGAAGCAAAAACGTATAAAAGAATAGTAAAACCTTATTTGTAACAGTAATTTATATGTGGTGGCTGGATAGTAAATATTATACTTTTGGGGGCCTGTAATTTTTAGAAAAGGTTCCCTTAGAAAAATCGCTGAATTTCATATAAATGTAACAGTGGTCAGGTCATAGAGGCAGAATCGTGTAACGGCCGAAACGCACTCTTTTTGACTTATAAAATTGTTAATCTTTATGCTAAACTCTACAAATTTAACAATTAAGATAAAGCAACTAAAAACGTAGAGAATAAGACATTTTAATTCCTACAATATCATTTCAAAATATATTAAAATTTTAACTTTAGTTGTACAAACGTAACGCCCGAAACGATGGAATGACCGCAAAGCCAAATTATCAAGGCGTCGCCTTAAACATACAGGTTATATAATAAATAAAATGAATTTATGTTATGTGCACTAAATTGTGTTTTTAATTTTACATTATATTCTAGTATACATTTTTTGGTCTAGAAACTAGATCTAGAGTCTAGACAATAAGACCTTGAGACGAAGATGTCACCTATGTTCAGGTCAAGGATGTCTGTTGTTTGTGGACAACTATTACCTGTCAGTGTGTTGGACGTGTGCAGGCGATAGTGCGAACTGCGAGCTTCTAAATGTGGGTCATAGATAGGGATTGCAAAAAAAGATTTTTCAAGAAAATCCGGATTTTCGGATATTTTCATGCCCAATTTTTTTTGATTTTCTGAATGAAATAAAATGAAAAAAAAGCTCATTCGTAATAATTCTTAGTTTGCCTAGTAAACACTCTTTTTATAGTGTTATTTTTTTAATTTTAGACAGCCAATTCGAAATGAAGACCTTCCTCCTGCTACTCCTCTGTGCGGTATCTACGGCGTTTGGCTACCGACTGCTGGCCATCCAGAATGCTCCCTCAAGGAGTCACTACATCCTGATGTCTGGGCTGGTGAAGCCGCTGCTGGAGGCGGGACATGAGGTAACAGAAATAACTGTTTATTTAGCAGTGTCGAATTTATCCATACCATTCCAGTCTAATATTATAAATGCGAAAATGTGTCTGTCTGTCTGCTCGTTACCTCTTCACGCCCAAACCGCTGAACCGATTTTGCTGAAGTTTGATATGGAAATACTTTGAGGCCCGGGAAAGGACATAGGATACTTTCATCCCGGAAAAATGTACGGTTCCCGCGCGATAAACGAATTTTGACGAGTTGCGGGCGTCATTCTAGTATTTTTATGAATCTAGGTCACTTTAGACGCTGCCTCCCCTATACACTATATAGCCCACTAGCCTATTTATAAATCCGCGGCTGTTATTTAGAGTACATAAGATTTCACTTCAATCAGTCTTTATTACCATGCACATTAATGTCTGAGTATAAAGTTGGTCCTGCGAGCCGGATGAATAGTTACTCGCTGGATCATGAAAACAATAAGGCTTATTAAATAGTTAATATAAAATATTAACTAAAATTACTGTGATCAAGTCGATGATGATGATGATGATGATTCCAGGTGACTCTGATAGCGATATTCCCCGAGAAGAGGCTGGTGAAGAATCTACGAATCATTGACATGAGCGTGTTACAGAACGCTGTTGATGGTGAGTAGGACCTGAGATATTAGATCTGTTACCGAATTTATTTTTATCAAATCAAAGTTAAAAGAAATACAATGTGGCACTCTGGGACTGCCGCGGTAAAGCGATTGCATAATATCATTTTTATCAACTTATGCTATTAGTGTCTAAACACATTAGGCTGAACTACGCCGGCGTAATTTCCGTGGCCGAAATTACGTTCCGCCGCATCTGATACGACACACTGTAAATTACGCGAAGAGCTGAAATTATGTGGCAGAATTTCTCAGATTCAGAAATTCTCAGATGTTATATTGTGTGCGTTAACGCTTTGGAGTTAAGGTTGGATTTGCTATGTTCGGTTTCGTCCCCCATTTCGAAAGTCGGTTAAAATTGTAGCCTAAGTATGTGTTATTCTGATGTAGGTATAAGCTATAATCTATATTATTGTATTGTTTTATTAAAATCCGTTCAGTAGTTTTTGCGTGAAAGAGTAACAAACGTGCATACATACATGATGTAACATCAAAACTCGCCGAATTGCTGCCAAACTTTACGCTCGACTCAGCTCGACGGAATTTCGGCATAGTGTGTCGTCCGTCGCGTTCCGTCCGTATTTTGTATGCGTTTGAAACGCGACGGAATTTACGCCGGCGAACCTAATTCAGCCTAGTGTGTTAAGACACTACGTTGCAATTCGCATACTTACGAGTTACGACAAATGAGTCAAATCGCACACAACACACCCCGAGCCACACCAAGACGAAGTCTGCCGAACTGAAACGATATTAGACGAATGTTAGGTATGTTTTTTGTTATGGAATTTCTTGATTCTGTCACCGCGCTCAAAGCCGATAAAAGCTATGCATACAATAACTTAAAAAGTTTTATGCTTCTTTCTTTAAAAATGACAATACTTCCATAGAATTATTACTATCAAAGTTTTAACCCCCTATGCCTTTTCGTTACTTTTAAAGATTTAATCATACGTACTGAGACAGACAAAAAGCGACTTAGTTGCAGTAATGCAGTAGACGCATTGACATTCTAAAATCTCGGTAGAGATGTTTTTTTTTCCAGACGTAAACGACGCAAACAACAACGAAGTGTCCTTGGCTCAATTGAAGGAGATGTTGTCGAACGTATCGACGATGATCCTGAACAATACGGAGGTGCAGCATGCCCTAACCAAGGAGAGCTACGACGCCGTCATCACGGGTTGGTTATTCAGCGATATTGAAGCTGGGTAAGCTGTTTCCCATTTTGCCATACTAAACTCCACATTTTGTATGCGTTCGCAACTCAAACTACTCTAAAGCGGTTTTTCCCAACCCCTTTCAGCCACGGGCCCCCTTTATAATAACATTTAAACAGCAAAAAATTTGGATTATGTATGGTTCAGAGACTAGAGATGACACCGCGGGCTCTATCCATGGCGTCCGCGGACCGCAGGTTCGCAACTCCAACTGCTCTAGATCATTGCTGTACGTTGCGTCGTCGAAATGGAGTAACGCATCACATGGGTACGTTGCTTCGACGCATGTCAAAAATACAAAGCGGTGATACAGCGCGATCTGCGTTCGCCTTTATTCACCTTCCTGCGTTTTAAACATCGTCTCGACGACACACCATTGCGGTGTCAACTGATCGCACATCAGCGCCGTACGCACGCACCGCATAGTACCTACCTACACGAAATGCGGCGCGTACGTTGCGGACGAATGTGCGAGGTTTCACATTAATTCATACAACGAATTCTAAAGTGCGGCGGGTTCGGCGCGTTCAGCGCCAGCGTGCTGATAAATGTGCGATCTCCCTAATCACAACCATAGAACTAGAACGTATGTGTTGACATCGTTGATCACAACCGGGAAACGACGTGTCACGTGACCGCTAACGTGTTTGGAACTTTGGACATTGACACTGGGCCTTGAAACAGCGACTCTCCTCGCATAATTTCTTTTTGATAAAGCCTTCTCGGTCCACGAGTGTGCTAACGGCTTATGTGTGGTTTCTGAGACTTTTGACAGATCTATCCACTTTAGCGCTTTTGTTTGGTTAACGTCCTTAAGTTAACCTATCAACAAAACTATTGCAATGATAATCTCCTGTCAACAACTTGGAAACAGCTGGGTAAAACATAAACATAAAACAACCAATCATATCTTCTTCTACTCTATCCGTTCCAGTTTCGCAGCAACGCTCCAAGTCCCCTGGATATTGCTGCACGGCGAGATGTCTCCACACATGGAGAACCTGGTGGACACGGTGCGCCACGTCTCCACCATCCCCACCATGTTCAACAGCGCCCCCATCCCCATGAACCTGCCGCAGCGCATGATGAACACCGCGTGGTATCTGCTGATGAGCCTCGGGTTTCTGTAAGTGTTCGCATAAAAGTTAAAATATTTTTAGCTATAGCATAGTTTTGATCGCGGGCTTTGAGCTCGGCGACCTAATCAAGAAATTCCGTAACGAAAAAACAGGTATGTTAGGTTAGGCACTCAGAGTCCGACCGGCATAACGGTGCGGCGTTGCCAGACGTCAGCACGGTGTTTGTGTGTTCCTTTGGATGTGTGTTACAAGTTACAACTTACAAATAAGTAATAACGCGTCGATACAATGTGATACCCCATTGAACAATTCATAACTTTACTTAAATTTTACTCAAAAAAAAATAACTTTAAAATTTGAATTAACAGACTTGACGCCCGCAGTGCTGGGCTGCCAGGTCCATATTATTTGAATGGCTCATTTCAAAATACAATACATTCTGAAATGCCTTCGCAACTTTGCCATGTGAATTCTACCTAAACGTGTAACCATCGTAAAACTCTGTCGTCCTCGCTGCAAGTCCAATGCAAGTTAGCCAATCTTCGAAGTATCCTACCTATATCTGAATAAAGCATCGTTTGATCAAATCACCTACTGTCACCTAGTAACATCATGATGAACTTCACAGAAAAGACTTTCCAGCAAACGAAGCGGAATACCACGCGAAGTTCGGTCGCTTCGCCGAAGCCCGCGGCCACAAGCTGCCGCCCTACTGGGACGCGATTCGCGACGTATCCATCCTCTTCCTCAACTCACATCCGTCCTTCACGCCAGCCATCAGCCTGCCGCCTAATGCTGTCGAGATCGGCGGGTATCATATTGATGATAATGTTCCACCGTTGCCAAAGGTATAGTCACTTATGGTTTTTAAGCTTTGTGCACAGGAATTCCGTTTCTCTTAGTCCAAGCGTGAGCATATGGGAACTCAGGAGTTGCGGGACGACTTTCGCAAAATGCTTTGCCTTGCCTCTTAAATATTCCTTATCGCGCAATGCTTGCTCTACCTGCCAATTAAATAACAATTGGGCAAATTAGAGCACCACTACAAATTAGCAATGCCGTATTGTATAAGTTGGTTGTTTCCTATTCTATAGGCTGTTGCTGTTAGGCTTCTGGGTAGTTTGATGTAACAATTAACAAAGATGTTCACTCCTTGCAGGACTTACAAACACTACTGGATACCTCCAAAAACGGAGTGGTCTACTTCAGCATGGGCTCCGTCGTCAAAGCGATGAAATTCCCCGAGAAACTGAAGCAAGACCTTGTCAAGATGTTCGCGGAGCTGCCGTACACCGTGCTGTGGAAGTTCGAGACGGAGATGAAAGATCTACCCAAGAACCTCCACGTCAAACCCTGGATGCCGCAGACGAGTATTTTAAGTAAGTATCCGAAATACTTTTTCTCTTTGCACCTAAATTACTGAGTGCCCAGTCAAAATGCATCCGTCAGCTCCGATAGCGAAGTCGGATGTCATAAAAATTTAAACAGCCGAACGTATAACCTCCTCCGTTTTGGAAATCGGTTAAAAATGTTTTCACGGATTTTACGTTATGTCAAGTAACGCATCGCTAAGTTTCATGGCGCTGGTGATGCGTTATGTCAAATCCCATACAATATTTTTGGCATCTAACCGTGTATTATATTCAGAAGCGTAGCGAGCCTTAGCGGGGCCCCATATAAAAATTTGTTTGGGGGCCCGTATATAAGGACCCACCAAAAACATTTTCATGTAAAAATGCTGCCAAGATGAGAACATAATAGTTAGAGGTGTCAAAAAGTAGTGAGATCTCATGTAGAGCCAAGTTTCAAACCTTACACACTCAGCCCTAAATCTAAAAACCTTAATTTTACATATAAATCGCGGCAAAATACTTGATATAATGTGTCAGCCGCACGAGAAGAATCTAAAAACTCTACACATTAGTCAAAATCGGTGGCCTGGCCATTTTGTTGCGGTTTATATAAAATGTATTAAGTACAACAGCATCACCAATAACAAAATGGCCAAGCCACCCTTTTTGACTAATGTGTAGAGTTTTTAGATTCTTCTCGTGCGGCTGACACATTATATCAAGTATTTTGCCGCGATTTATATGTAAAATTAAGGTTTTTAGATTTAGGGCTGAGTGTGTAAGGTTTGAAACTTGGCTCTACATGAGATCTCACTATTTTTTGACACCTCTAACTATTATGTTCTCATCTTGGCAGCATTTTTACATAAAAATGTTTTTTGGTGGGATTTCATTTCTTTTTGTAAGTTTTATAACACACGTTTTTATGAAATTAAGGGGCATACGAGCATGTGCACTCGCATTATTAGAAAAGTTGCAAGTGCTTTGCCAGCCTTTAAGAGGGGTTCGGTTATATAATATAAAATTAGGGGACAAACGAGCAAACAGGTCACCTGATGGAAAGTACTACCGTCGCCGAGTTGCCATACTTTCAGACAGAAAAGGCTTAATTGAGGGAATAGGGAAAAGGGGTATCCCTATTCCCCTGTTCTCTTTCCCTTTTTTATGAAATTAGGGGACAAACAAGCAGACGGGTCACCCGACGAAAAGCAACTGCCATCGCCCATGGACACGGTAACATTAGAAGAGTTGCAAGTGCGTTTCCGGCCTTTTTATGAAGGAATAGGCTAAGGGAATAAGCAGAAGAGAATAGGGATAGGGAATAATGTATTGGTATAGAGTGCAGTTGGGCCTCCGCTAAACTCACTCACTAGACGAAACACGGCGCAAGCGCTGTTTCACTCCGGTTTTCTGTAAGTCTGTGGGCTCTCAAGGATAACACGTATTTTTTAGGGTTCCGTAACCATAGGGTAAAAACGGGAACCTATTACTAAGACTTCGTTGTCTTTCCGTTTGTCCGTCTGTCTGTCTGTCTGTCTGACTCATCTGACTGCCTGTCTGTCTCAAGTCTGTAACTCAAGAATAATAGCTAGAGAGTTGAAATTTTCACAGATTATGTATATCTGTTGCCGCTATAACAACAAATACTAAAAACAAAATAAAATTAATATTTAAAGGGGGCTCCCATACAACAAACGTGATTTTTTTTGGCCTATTTAGCTCTATATCAATAATGGCAACAGGTAGGTACTTGATTTTTTCTCAAAGTCCTTAATAATATGTTTACTTTAATATTTAATAATAATATTAAAATAAAATAAAAAATAAGGGGGGCTCCCATACAAAAAACACAATTTTTGGCCTAATTTTACTCTATAAGTGTACGGATATAGGTTAGGTTGGATTTGATAATTTTTTTGTTGTTTCTGTACTAATAGTATGTTACATACCAAATTTCAGCATTCTCAGACTTCAGGAAGTACCCTAACAGTTTTGATGATAGGTTGAGTCAGTGCCAAAATTGTGGGTTTTTGGACACCTATAAAATCTAAAGTATAATAGCTACGATATTCAAACTTTGCGCATTTTATTATTTCACTCATGTCATTATATCCTAAAAATTTCAAGTACATGACATTATCCTAACCAAAGTTACGAGGGTTCAAAAATACGACGAAACGTTTCGAGAAAAGGTAGGTAGTGCCCTTGCGCGCTTCGCTTGGCTCATCTTGGCGGGGGCACTCCCGTGCCCCCAGATTGCCTTTCGTGACTTTCGTCAATTAAAAATAAGTAGCTATATGACCGAGCTTCGCTCGGTATTCAAAAAATTCAAAACACACACACATAAAATGACATTTTATGAAAATGATTCCTAGCTAGATCGATTTATCGCCCCCAAAACCCTCTATATACTAAATTTCATGAAAATCGTTTGAGCCGATTCCGAGATTCCAATTATATATATTATATATATACAAGAATTGCTCGTTTAAAGATATAAGATAACAAACTAAATTTTAAGCTACGGATTTCCGCAAAGTAACGCCTAATTCTATTAACTAATTATTAAAAAATTGAAAAGATTTCATTAATTTTTGCTTGTGCACGTTGGGGGCCCCTGTGGCCCGGAGGTCCCGTATAATTGATACGGCATATACGGCGGTAGCTACGCCCCTATTTATATTTCTCTATGCATCTAACTGCGCTACCTAAACCGGCGAATGCATTTTAACTAGGGGTCCTGAACCGGTTTAATGAAAGGCAATGCTTGTGTCTCAGAAAAGGACGTAAGATAATTTTTATTGCTGTTATCTGAAGGCTCTTGCTCGATAAGCTAATTTCGTCTGCGTTACGTGCACCACGAAGGCCGAGTTGCTTGGCTATCACTTTGAAGGTCGTGGGCTCGATTCCTGCTAGTAAAGGCTAACTCTTCACTCAATTGTCTATGGATAGGTAGGGATTAAGGCGAGACCGCATTTGGGTCAATTCAGATCGCAAAGCGACGCGCAGACGCATTTCTAAATTTGTACTGAGACGTCTTGCAAATCTGTCAAATCCGTAGAAATTTGGAAATGCATTTACGTGTCGCGTTGCGGTCTGAGTTGACCCTTGAACGCGACACTGCGCTGCAGAGAGCGACGCGACACTTCACTTTTTGGCGTAGTGCGGCTTACCTCATACCATCTATACTAATATTATAAATGCGAAAGTATCTCTGTCTGTCTATCTGTCTGTCTCGCTTTCACGCCAAAACCACTGAACCGATTGTAATGAAATAACAACGAACCTTGCTGGCATACCTGTCGTATTTTGGTGTACACCTATGAAACATATTATGCCAATCGAAAGAGAAGATGTTTACAAACAATAAATGTTCCTTGACAAAATGTCGTAAATAATATACTTTCCGAGTTATTTCAGTTTGAAAATGTAAAATAAATAACATTTTAGACGAAGCATCTGAAATATTTAAAAAAAGTATAACATTTAGGACATTTTGTTAAAGTATTTGTTGTTTGTAATGTTTCATAGGTGTACACGAAAATATATTATCACAATTTTAAGTACTTGAAACTAATTAGGTATGCCACGCTCCATACAAAAAGGTTCGAACTCTTTTGTACACAGATAGTCTAAAGCCTGAGAAAGGACATAGGCTACGTCTTTTTAACTGGAAAAAGGCGTTTTAAGGGAGTGTTTATACGTAAATTTCTTCAAATTAAGTTAGTTCCAAAAATTCATAATAGATGGCGCTGTATTTCGTCTACATCGTACAAGCGCTTACTCATACGTGTTTCTTGAGGTGGTAAGGATGATGAATTTTCTCGTGTTTTATTTGAAGTTTTAAAAAGATTTTGGAGTTTGAAGTAATCGTACACATATCGCGGAAGCAACTATGTAGCCTACATGGAAACGGGAACTACCGCGCGCTATAAGCTGAAGTCCACGCGGACGGAGTCGCGGGCAACAGCTAGCTTCGTATAAAGAATATTTGGCCGTGACGTGTCGCGTTGCTCCGCTGCAGCGTAGTTACGAAAAATCCCGAGTGCCCTTATAAGTGGCAACTCTTACCTGTATCTTTGCAGCTCATCCAAACGTGAAGGTGTTCATAACGCACGGCGGTATGCTCAGCATCATCGAGTCCCTCCACTTCGGTAAGCCGATCCTGGCTGTACCGGTGTTCGGAGACCAGCCCGGCAATGCAGAGCAGGCGGTGCAGGCCGGCAGAGCCCTCATGGTACCCTACTCGCCAGACATGGTCCCAGAATTAAGAGTGGCCTTGAACGAGATGCTTAGCAATGATAGGTAGGTAATGTTTAATCATCTGTATTCTGTAGGTTATTATTGTAGCAAACTAGCAAGATTTGGTTAACATTGGTCATTGGCTCTGAAACTACTGTGTCGATTGAACTCGATTGATAGCAAGTATCGTAGACAATTGACAATGTAGTTCTATGTATGTTTAGTGTGCCGATAAGTGATGACGTAATGCGAAATGCAGTTATAGTTAAATTATATATAGGCGCAATCGTAACCTAGGAATAATAAATAATTCGCATAGAGCTGAAAATACAGAAAATTCGCATAGAGACGTTAAAGACACCACCTGAGGTTTTATTAATTTATTTATATGTCGCAGTCATCTGGTTCAATCTGCGATTCGATTGAATGACTAGCGCATTCATTGAATTTTATTTATTTATTTATTTCAGGCTACATAGGCCCATACAATATATACCTTAATGACTAACATACATATAAATTATATACACTTAATAACTACACTTATCACTTAGTTATCGGCGACGTGACGCGCGCTTCATTCCGGAGTCTCCCCCGGAACCTTCGGTAGACCACATCAGTCGGCCAGAATTCCTCCGCTTCAAAGGTCGACAGAAGATGCGTCGGTACTCTCACCACAAAGGAACTGAAGTTGACCTTGTGGCGAGACTGCAGACGTTCGACCCTCAAGTGGAGGGATGTCTTCTTACTGATGTAGTCCACGACGTCTTCGACCTCCATGAACCAGTGCAGGCGAGATATGTACAGGGGCGTCGCGGGGACCTCACTCCGCAGACGCAGCTCGGGTACATAGGGTGCGGTGCCGCGCTGGTTGCGGGCGGCGGGCTTCTTCTTCCTCCTCTCCACCAGTATGAAGCCCTCCTCATCGCACCCTCTGCTCTCGTCCTTGCCAGGTCGAGAAGACTTGGCCTTGCGGCTCTTCGTAGCCTTGCGGCTCTCCGTAGACTTACGGCTCTCCGAAGCCTTACGGCTCTCATTCTCCCCATTTTTGTTCGTCCGCGGGGGAGGTGCGGGGCGACCAGCAACAGTCGCGTAGTTTTGCTGAGTCGCCTGTGGACTCGGCGTCGGCGCAACCGGGAGGGGAGCGCGGGCGCGGGACGCAGCGGCGGTGTTCGTTGACCCGTCCGATAATGCTGACAACGGGCTAAACGTGGCCGTCTGCGCGCCACGGCGTCGGGTGACGTATGCGGCGTCAGGTGACCTACATAATGAATTATTACTTTTCAATTGTGATAATTCACTACGTAGGTCACTGATAATAGAATGACACCATTCAATTGAATGACTCAGCCGAACGTCGATTGAACGATCGTCCCTTAACGTTCAACTAGTTAGCGATTTGTAGAATAACGTTTTGAAGATAGCGGACATGAAATCAGTCAGGTAATTGAACGTATTTCATTTTCTTCCTACTGCGGCGCTACTAGTCACAAACAAATAATAATATGGCGTCAAATAGCTCGCACAGCTGATAGCACTGTGTGGATATTAATTTATCGATTACATTCACATTAAAGTGCGTTATTTGTAATAACTAATCTCACCAAAAACATACCTGTTAAAAATGGGGCCAAGTTCCTATTGGCTAATATTCGCCTTAAAAAAGAGTTGAAATCCAATCCAATTCCAAGTTTAGATGCACTTCAAAATCGACCATAATCATCATAATCTTAATCCTTAATACTTCTAAATTTGAACTTGGTAGGTTGATTTGATCACATAAATACCAAATATTAAATTTAATTATGCAATTAATCAAATGCTTTATGCTAAGTATATCATGAAAACCTGCCAAGTTCCAATTTAGAAGTATTAAGGATCAGGCTGTTGATGATGATGATTATGATCGATTTTGAAGTGCATCTAAACTTGGAATTGGATTGTATTTCAACTCTTTTTTAAGGCGAATAATTAGCCAATAGGAACTTGGCCCCATTTTTAACAGGTATGTTTTTGGTGGGAATTCAATAATTTTTTTCGAGAAATCGTACGGTCTATTTTTATAGTGCCACACCCGCATGTACTGTTAATCTAAGTCATTCTGCGTTTCAAAGTACCTTTGCTAGCGCCATCTATTGAAAGTATTTTATAAACAATATTTTCGATAAATGGCGCTAGTGGTATTTGTTAACCTATCAATAGAAGCCAAATTTTTAAGGTAGCAGTATTTATTTATAAGCTATACAGTGTGCATTATACATGACAATATTTTTAAACCCTTCTCTCCTCTGTTTCACTGTTACATAAGAATTTTTTCCTAAAATTCGTAGATGAGCCGACTCACGCTTGACCGATTTCTTAAATTTCTCAATTTTTTGTTAATCTACATATAACACCCAACCTGTGTGCCAAAATTCATAGCGCTAGGACAATTGGAAGTGGCCTAGAGATTTTGATTACCGGTCAGTGAGCCAGTGCCATAATTAGCTATTTTTACAAGGACATATTTCAGGATCTAACAACGCTATATCTATGAAATTTGGTATATTGCGTAAGTAGTACTAGTACTACTAGTATATGATTACGTACGTATAATTTTATCTTTGCAATTGCAATAGTTACTGAGCTACAGGGGGTCAAAAGTGCGTCGAAACCGTTCGTGTGAATAGTGCACGGCATGCGCGCGGCCTGCTGGAACTTGGCGGCGCACGTCCGTGCGCTTTGATAAAATAAAATGAAAGCGTGGATTTACTTTTAACTACCCCGTCAACGGCTACTTGAAAAAAAATATAGCATCCCATTTAACGACTTAAACGTTACAGTCAACGTCTTGACGAGTTGTCCTTTAGTCATTCAATTGAATGGTGTCATTCAATGAATGCGCTAGTCATTCGATCGAATCGCAGATTAAACCAGATGACTGCGATATATATACAATATGTTTAGCTCTATGCGAATTATTCCTAGGTCGAAAGTTTTATTTTCCTTAGCTATTAGGAATAGGTATAAGGTATCATTTAAATGTTGGTGGGATTTTCATTGTTTACCTCCTTTCAGCTACTACAAGCGAGCGCAGTACCTGTCAAGACTGTTCCACAAGCGGCCGCTATCGCCGAAAAATCTGGTGACCAGCTATGTGGAACTCGCCATTGAGAGCAAAGGTATACACCTTATTTTCCGACGCTTGTTACTAACCTTCGTCGTTTCGACTACCACATTTTAGAAAGGCGTAGGTAAGGTGCTAATGAAATGAAATATTTACAGTTTTATTTTTTATTTAATGTAAAAGTTGTGTTTAAATTATTTATACAACTCCATTAAAGTGATTTGGCATATTTATTACCTACACCGCCTTATAATTGAGACCATAGTTTGCATGACAAGTCAACAATTAAAATCTTTACTACTACTATTTATGACGATGTTGTGAAAAAAAACTTTAAAATTAATAAAATAATGGATGCGAAAGACTAATAAAATGAAAATAAATTAAAAAAGTAGTTATTTATATGTTTGTGGAATATGTCAAGTTTGTGCTCTCCGCGCAACGATTTTTGCATTTGTTGCAAGTAATTTTAGGACATATGTCACATGTTTTGCTTCTTTTTGTGTGAGAGGTATATGAACTGTACTATTTTGTCCAGTTTCTGTCGTGAAAATCGAAGTATTACTACTTTGCAAACATTTTATATGACCATCCGTTATGTAAGCTGGATCAATTTCGATATGGTCTTTTTTTCTCACTCCCTGATGAATTTTGATAAGCGCTTTCATCTTGTAATAACATCTAAAGTATTGTAGTTATGATATTAATAAACAATATCAAAGAAATAAATCCGCAAAAGAAGAAAAATGCACAAAAATTTACAAGCCTTATAACACAAAATGTCGCGTTAATACTAACCCTCGTCGTTTCGACGAAACGTGGTTGCTGGTATGGCGCTTACAGCCCCCCCACGTACAAAATATTACCGTCCGTCGTGAGGGCAACGGGTCGATAGAGATTAGCTGAAGTTTAGAAGAAGTGCGATCGCGCGCGCAAAAGATAGAACGATTTTTTTAAAACCGCGTCGTCGAATCGATGAAGGTTAGTAATCTAGGGTTAAAAACGCCATGTAAGTACCAACCAAAATACCCGTATCAAGTATAATCGTTTCCGCAACTTTGTTTTAGGCGAATAAGCGTGTCAAAATGTATGAGCGAGGCGGGGCGTCCAAATTTTTCTGATCAGAAATTCGGATAATGTGTGGCCGGGCTTAAGGTGACGCCGCGTTAAAGTAAGAAACTGTGTTGGATATGTTTTAGATTGCTTGTTTCCTATGAGAGGCCGGGCCGGCCTCTCATAGAAAACAAGCAATGGAACAGCAAAAAATGGAAAGGGCATAAGCAACAAAATGGTTTTTGTCGCGTAATTTAAAAACCATAAATACATTTCATATAAGCTATGCACATATTAAAGTGTATGCTTCAACCAATTTATGTACAAATTTTGGAACCTTAAATCACTCTCCTCTGTTGGAAAAATAGGAATCCCTTTTTTTACAGAGGTCTTTTCGATTGATAATTCTGTGTTATAAAAGTTGTCCAATCGTGTTATGCTATGGGCAATTCAAAGACAAAGACATGATGTATACTGACAATGAACTTTAGTTTCTTAGCTTTAGTCATTGCTGAGAAAAATCGGCATCGCTACAGCCAAATTATCAAGGCGTCGCCTTAACGGGAACCTTTGGAAACCAGATCAAACTTTTCATAGAAGTTTTGGCACATATTTTTTCCAGGTGCTCACCATCTCCGCTCCAAGACGCTCCTGTACAAATGGTACGAGGTCTGGATGTTGGATCAGGTGGCAGTACTGCTGGTGGTGCTGTACATCCTCTACAGAGTCATCAAGAAGATACTGTGTGTGATAAAAGGAAAGTTCTCGAGAACGAAAAAAGTTAAGAAGCAATGATATTTAGGTAAAGGGTAAGGGTAACTTGTAAATAAATATTTTATACGAAATTGTTAATATTATTTATTTATACTTCTTCCCTCACTTGGTAAACAATTGCAGGAAAACGATTATATTTTGTGGAAAAGTAGACTCTATTATGCAAGCACTAATGTCGATAATTAGAATGCAAGTGTAGAGATCAGAGATTCTCAAAGAAGGTACCGCGGAACCCGGGGCACAGAATATACATATATTAGTTGTACCAACCCGGGGGGACTAACATTTTACTTATCAAATGATAGCACGTCTAGATAGTAAATAAAAAAATATGTATACGATAAGAAAAGGACGACCACTCATTTATCGATCGTTTCGATCCATCGCATATATAGGTAGGTACTGGTATCAGTGGTATCAACTGGTTTCTTAAAAAGTTTTAAGAAACCTTTAACCTACGATCGCGGATTCTTGGAAATCTATTGTTATTCTATTGTTGTCGCGATGCGTGATCTTATGGGGCTTGATGGGTTAAAACCGGTTTAAAATTTTAAATGCCAATTAATTTGCGATGGATAGAAATGATACCTCAAATGAGATTATATTTCAACAAATATTCAGAAAATAATAAATACGTACAGTCCCTCATCGCTAATCTCCGTGAATGAGATAAAAGGCATTTGTTTCGTGCTCCATTAGCAAAAAGTTTGGGAGCGTCTGTCTTTGATGATTAATAACTTGAGTTACCAAGGTTATAGCGACTGCCGACTAGTTTTTGTAGCTAGACAGTAATAGTCAGTAAAATACAAAGTAACAGACGTGCCCATTTGATTTCTGTTCTGGTTTGAAGTGATAGTATTTTTACTAAAAGGATTATTCTTGCGTGCTGAAGAAATCTTATAGGTATACTAATAACTGCACAGATTTTAATTCCGTTTTCAGTACCTACTTATTATTATTACAAATAATAATAATTTACGTTGGAAGTATGCCGGTTCACGGCTGTTTGATATCTGCATCATGAGCAGTAGATATTAAAGCTAGTTAGTAAACAATTTATAAAATAAATAATTACGATTAAGTAGTACTATGAAATAATAAGAGGCAATCACGGGGATATTTTTTTAACCTTATCTAGATGGCAATAAAGTTGAAACTAACACGGGGATTGCGGATAACAACAATGATAAAAATAGTTGAGATCGTCATTGACTTGATAACGTATCAAATTGTGGTCAGTTATAACTTATAAAATAGCTCTGGCTTAGTAATACAGTGTTAGTATAAACAAGAACAGTTTCAAACAATAATCGTAAAAAAAATAATTGTGAAATATTAGTCAAGACTCAAGAGTGAACTGTGAATCCCCAAATAATAGCAGGCAGGAGCAACATCGAACTCATGCTCGACCGATTTTATTTTTGAATTTAGAAGGCAAATTCAAGATGAGGAAGCTCCTACTATTGTTTCTCTGTGCGATATCGATGGCTTTTGGCTACAGACTGTTGGCCGTCCAGACTACTCCCTCCAAGAGTCACTACAACCTCCTGGCGGGACTGGTGAAGCCACTACTGGAAGCGGGACATGAGGTGACTTTAACCACAGAATATATACTTATTAGCAGCTTTAACTCTACAAATTAACTTAATTTTAATCCTTCGATCGGGGATTCTTGGAAATGTATTCTATTGTTGTCGCGATCACCGGTGCTCGACTGCTCGTACGGGGCTTGATGGGTTAATTATGTACTTACTCTAAGGCCTATTACATGCTTGAAAAGTATGTTACTTAATTATTACTTCAGTGATCAGTCTTCGAAGTAAAATTATTATAAATGTTAATAGACGATTAAAAGTTAATAAAAAATTGAATTGAGGGGGTTGTTTTATGAAAAGGTTGAAAAGCACTATTTTAATAATATAAGTACTAAAGTTGTAATAAAGGTAATAGGCTACTTGACATATATTTAATTTCATTGAAAAAATGCATATTTCTAGTAGAACTTGGCCTAGGAAACTGTATTTCACCCTTATCGTGAAATAAAAGCTTATGATTGATAAATAAAGTCGATTTGAAAATATGATTTTATGAAAATAGGAATTGTACTGACGAAAACGCTTTTGCGGTACTTCCGATCTGGATGTGACGTCATTCCATTTGTAATTTAATATCTTTTATTTATCGCGCTCGTTATATGTAAGTTTATTTGTACATAAATAATATGAATAAGCCTAGAAAGATTTATAAAATATATTTTCTTGAATAATTCAAATAAAACATCCGTTTTATATATTATCTCCATTTATTGTAGTTAGGAAATGAAATGGCCAAAACTTTTCTACAAAAGTGTTCGATATTACAAATGATTTCTAAATTCTTTTTTAATTTTTTACGCACTGTTAGACTCGTACGTTTAGCACATAAAACTTTTTTCAATAAAGAAAGTATAAAATACAAAAAACATGACGTCACACTATGGCGGCACAATGGCGGACAGTGTTTTCGGCGCCATATATAAGGCATATTTTTCAATCAACATTTTTATGGGTTTCTACTGTTTAAAATATTAAAATATTAGTTTTTTTAATGAAAACGAATGATTAAGAAGCGATTAGAATGAAGAAAAAAAATAGGTCAAGTAGCCTATTGTATAGATTTAATTATTACATATTAATTGGTGTTTTTAAATTTTTAGGTAACGTTTGCTGCAATATTTCCGGAGAAGAAAACTGTAAAAAATCTACGTGTTATCGACTTAAGTGAGGTTCAGAAAGCCATTGCACGTAAGTTGCATTTCCGTAGTGGAACCTACGCTAAACTCCCGAGAAATAGGAGAACCTTCTGAGAAACAAGAGACTCTAGTAAAGGGTCACCTATAAAATAAGTAAAACAAGACTTTTTAATTTTTCTCCTGTCTGGCTTTTATTTATTTTTGTTAGTATAATATCGTCGAGTTATAATGTTATGTGCATATATTTTAATACATCAGTTTTAGTTCTCAGTTACTACTAAAATCCGACTAAGGCTCAACTCACACTGGCGGGCCGGGCGTAGCTAGGGAATGCAATCTTAGACCAAGATTGACTATACAGTATGTTTAATTATATGGAAAACATAACTTGACTAGCCATGGTGCACAATTTAAGGATATTTTGTGTAAACAATTTTCATATATTTTACACTAGGGCTGCATCAAGTTATCGATCAGTAGTATCGATATGAAAATATTTTTTAGTTAAGTATACTAATTATCTAGGAATGTTGAAATAATAACATACTCATCCGTAGTTTATAATTAGTTTAAGTATATTAATATACTATCATACATAATTTATTGTTTTTAAGGTTCCGCACCCAAATAAAATAAATAAATAAATAAAAATAAAAAAGGTAAAAAGTCCTAGTAGTGGGGTCCTGCTCTACTACTAACACTTCGTTTCCTGTCCGTCTGTCCATCCGTCCGTCCGTCTGTCTGTCTCCAGGCTGTATAACAAGAACCGCTATAGTAATAGACTTCTGAAATTTCCACAGATATTGTAATGCTCATCCAAGATAGGGAAATAGTTAAAAGCACTTCCGCAAGATGGGCATCAAATAAAAGGGCTCATTGAGAGTGAATTGAAAATTAATAGGGTCTAGTGAAGTCGTGTCGTGTCGTGTACTGATGTGAGGTGACGTAACCTGTCGTGTCGTATCGTGTCGGGTTTTAGAAAATGCCCGGTTGAAACCGGTCATCTTACATGCGCGAGTCCGATTCACACTTGGCCAATTTTTCAGATTTCCTGCTGACCTGGATACCAGAAATTCATGGTTTAAAATAATTAACCGTCAAAACTGGACTGTGAAAAAAAATTCATACATACTTAATTATGCAGCAAGCATTTTGAAGAAAAGTAATATTTTACTTCAAAATTACAATTTTATTAGGTATATCTATAATATCTATGCAGTTTTATTTTATCCCACTTTATTATTTTTACAATCTTACAATTATTATTCCATGATCGATATTTTGTCGAATTACAAGATGTTTGTACATCACTGACACGCACACGTAAACATAATTGTATACACAGATGTAAATCAAATTTTGGTTAAGCTTGACAGCTCGGGATTGTTTCTCTATTCCGATAGGTAGGACCTTTATGGCGGTAATAGCATATTTTACCTAAGATCTAGTTATGATGCATGTTATCGGTACATTTATAAAATTTTTCACTAACCCTGCGTTATGAAATGCGATCAAATAACAATAACAGTTACAAAACATAAGGGCTATTGAGTGATAGTTGCGACTTTGTACTCCATTTCATATGCAGTCGGTAACCGTGCGCGTCTTTTGTTTTAGTAGTCAGTAGTCAGTTACGATACTAAAATGAAAGAGACGGAAGAACTTCGCGCTTGCCAACAACAAATTAATGGGATGGCAGAACTTTTGCCAGAATCTGTAAGTGTTAACAAAGCATCCAAGTTCAAATTCTGCTCAGTTACCTCAGTGAATGTGGAGCGAACCTTTTCTATTTACAAAAATATTCTAAATTATCGTACTTAGACACAGTCTTGACCACTGAAAATTTAGAAAAATATTTGATAGCTTTTTTTTTAGAGAAGGCAGGTCGCTATAGCCCTGGCGTCACTGCGACCCATGAGGATCTATTGTGACTCCTTCGCACTAGAGAATCAGCCCCAACCCAATACTGCTCATAAATTGAACAATATATATATATTTTTTTAATGGCCCCTTATATGGGACCTCTTGTTCCCCCTTTATGAAAAAGTGACAATTATTTACATTTATTAAATTTCTTACATTTTGTACATTGGTGTTGGTTTTATTTACTAACAGTTTTACTTTCACAATATTATCTACTATATTTTACATTTTGTTTATTTTCATTTCCTTAAGTAATCCTTGTTAATTTACTATTTTCCTTACTCATAATTTACAATACATCTATACTATTATTCATTTTGTTTTATATCTATTTTGTACAGGTTTTCTTAACATTTATACATTTTTCTGATGCGGCCCTATGTTTACGTTAAGTTTTCTTTTATAATTCAGTTATCATTACATTCATTACATTTCTATTAAATTATATCGTCGTTACATGTTAAATGACAAAGGCAATAATATTAGCGTGCAAATTTTTATGCATTTCCATTAGTGAGTTCATGTTGCTGTGTGCATAACTATTCGTACCAGTAAAGTATTCGTAAAGTTCAGCCCGGAAGTTTCGTCGCGAGCATTAGGTAGCATAATTATTATGACACCATCATAATGTTGCAATGACATATTAATAGGGTGCTATAGCGCGCGCAAACGTAAGTAATAATAAGGTGTTATAACTAGGAGATGGTAAAAAGTATGTGTTGTGCTTAATTGTCATCATCTTATGCTTTACATGCTTGCTTATTTTAAAAATAATATCATGTAAATGCAAAGGTTTTTTTTTAACAATACATTTACAGGGTTTTTCATTGTTGCACTTAATTACACAATTAATAACAAACAATGTTTAATAATGAACCTAGCATTATTGATACATTCGCCCCTGACTTGGAGGTCGTACGCAACTGTTGCGCGCGCTATGGCATCCCACCTCCCTCCCTCCTCCCTCGCACCGGGCATTCCGAACCGAACGCGTGATGAGTGGTCTCTTTCAGGTCTTCCTTCTTACAGTTTATGCAACACGGCCTCTTCCCTTCCTTTAGATCATCACACTCAGACTGGTGATGTGTTCCGGAGCAGTGGGCGCATTTCTCTTCGGCAGCGCTACAGAATCTCCGACCATGTCCGTACCCTAAGCAGCGCGAGCACTGGATTAGGGGGGACTGGTCGGCGACTCTGACGCGCTGGATATCTACATACAGATATCCTGCCTCGGTGATACGCGCCCACAGCCCCGGTGACACATTGAGTACCACGTGCTGAGTGTGATCATCTTTCCCTTTCTTTCTATACTTTACACTCACTCTGTCTTCTATCCCTCCCAGGATGTCCTCTACGAGGTGCTTATTTTGCCTCCTGATGGCTTCCAAGATGTCGTCATCGGTGTTGCTTTTTAGCACCCCGTAGAGCACAACCTGGGGATCCTTATTTTCTATTTCCTGTGCCTCTAACAGTGTCCCCGCTTTTCCTATTTTATCCCTGGCTTTGTTTCTATCTTTCCTATCTCTAAATCCTATAATTACTTTCCTACCTTTTCCCTCCTTATTCGGTCTACCTGTATTCCTTCCTTCTTTGCCTCCATAATTTTCCCTACCTGCTGTACTATTTCGGTAGTAGGCATAAAATTCTCCTTGTCCGCCTCAACCAGGGAGTAGAGGGTCCTGTGCTTAGGCTTGCCCCGGGTGACACTCGCATATGTTGGGGGTGTCTTCCGTTCCGGATCGCCCTGTATCATGGCCTCCCGCCCCCCGATTGCGTCGTTCAACGTATTAACCGCTTTCTCTACCTCATGTGTTACCGTTTCTACTACCTTTCCTTTCTCCTCTATCTTTGTATGGATACTTTCTACATTTTTAACTGCCGTCTCTGTCAAGTAGTCCCTAAGCTAATGTATCATAACTTCCCGCTCCCCGATTACATCTTTCAGTGTATTTACCGCTTTCCCTACCTCATGTGTTACCGTTTTTACTACCCTTCCTTTTTTCTCTTCTATCCTTGTTTGTATACTCTCCACATTCTTTAGTACCGTTAGACTATTACTGATAATGATCCCTAATCTCTTTTAAGTCCCGCCTATACTCCTTTTTATATTCACTTAATACCGTCTTTAACTTTTCAAAACAATTACAGTTACTTTCCATTCGCGTTTCATATTTTGTTTCGTATTGTGTTTGTCTCTACATCATTCATTTCTACTGTCTTTCTTTCCTGTCTATCATCCATCGTTATTATTTTCTGCAATTGTTTTAAAACGGCAGTAAGATTGTCCGCTATACCAACTCTCAACTCTCCCTTCATATTTCTCGTTTGGTTTAGCAGACTAATACTTTACTTTCCTCGATGTCTCCTCCAGTACTGCGCCCCAATTATCTACCCCCATTTTCAGGCTATTTTCCTCGGCATAGCTATTACCAGCGCCGCCCGCGCCACTGCCGGAGGCGTCGAGGGACGGTTTATTTTTGGACTTCTGTATAGGATATTTTGGGGTACGCACCATTGCCGTTATAGTTGGTTTAAAATGTAAGTTTTATTTATTTAATTAATTTGAAGGGGGAACGCGTCTATTTGTAAAAATGTATAAATAAAATCTTAAAAATTTAAAAGTGCAGTGATTTATAATACGTACTGTGTAAATAAATATTCTTGTCAAAAAATTTTTTACTTATTAATATCTGTTAATATTCAAAAGTCTTATTACTAATCATAAATCAGCTGTTGTCCCAATAGGAATCAACCAGTCACTTAATTACTAATTAATATAATAAAATGTATAAGTTAAAATAATTTTAAAATTGTAAAAATGTTTTGTTCTTAAAATATATAATATATCACACTGCAGTCACTACACTTGGAAAACACTCAAGATCTTGGTGGAATCTTGATCTTGCAAGATCAAGATTGCATTCCCTAGGCGTAGCGTCTCGAGTTTCGACGCGAATTTTTGAAACGTTTGTCTTGTATTAGAAAATACTTCAAGAATTCTGGTACCAGGTCCACAGATAGGTCCACAGCCGATTCTCGGTCCTCAGATCCGATCCGACTTTTCACTGTCATTCTGAATTAGTTTTAATTTAAAAGTATTTTATTTTATTATTTTTTTCTTTAGACGTAAACGTCTTGGACCAAGATAAGGTGTCGTTTTCCCAATTGAAAGAGTTAATGTCGAATATATCACACTTGGTGCTGAACCATCCGGAGGTGCAGCATGTCATGAGAGAGGAGACCTTCGACGCCGTCATCACAGAGTGGCTGTTCCGGGACGTAGAGGCTGGGTAAGTGCTGTTGTTGATGATGAAGCGTATCATGCAATAATATGTAATGTTCTGCATACTTCAATTTTCATGTAATAAAAGTGTTAATAAAGGTTTTTATTGGACATTTTATGCTAAATATTGTTGAGTTTTGTGGTTCCGCTAAATAATAAACCATAAGAATGGCCAAAGAATGCCTCAAAAACGTGGATTTAACATTAAATACGTAAGTTTTGAACAACGTTTTTTGGGCTTTTCAAACGGTATTTTTGTAAGCTAAAAAGAGTATAAATTATAAGTTTAATAATAATACCTTATTCGTGATATAAGGCATTAGTGCTAAAAATGTCACATCAATTAATAATTTGTCTACAAAAATTGCATAGCTTTTTGACCGACTCCCAAAAAGGAGGAGGTAATAATTATGTTCGGCTGTATGTATTTTTTTTTGTATGTTCCACGATTACTCAGCCGTTTGTGGTCCGATTTTCAAAATTCTTTTTGTGTTGTATAGGGTTTAACTCGAATTTGGTACCATGTTCACAAAAGTGGTGATATGATGATGGGATCTTTGAGGAATCGAGGGGACTTCTTGAAATTTGTATGGAAACATATAGTGATTTTTTCTGAAGCGTTTGAGGTAAATGCTACCAAAAAGTAAGACTTCGCACCAGGTTATACCCTGGATCCGAAGGTACCGAACAGAACTTTTGAATGCTTATAGGTACAGGTTCGGGGATTTCGGCGTTGCTTAAACAACTGAAAGCATAAGCTAATACATCAATTTGATTAATCATCATCATCACAACCATAATTATACCATGGGTCATCACACTATGACCCAATTATTGGTACTTTTCGTGATATTTTGCATCGAAGCAGACGTTTTTGATAATAATGATTTCGCTGTTTGTGGATCGATTTTCAAAATTCTCGTTTTGTTGTATAGAATATAATCTTAATTTTGTATAACAATTACGAAAGTGGTGAGCTGATGATGGGATCTATGAGCAATCGAGGAAAATCCTTGAATTTTATAAAACACTCATAGTGGTTAAAATGTTGTTTCTAGTAAGTTAAACATATGTTACGAATTAGAGAAATTTTATACGAAGGTGTCTCTTGGTCCAAAGGCACTGAACAGAACTCCTGAATCTTTAAAGATAAAAGTATGGAAATTGCAGCAGCTTTGATAACTGCAAGCATTGACCACAATTTCGCTTACAGTGACATAATGTGAATAGAACTAACATTCGTATTGGTTATTTACGCATAAAGCCAAATTTTGTAGATACTTAACTAAAAAGAGTGAAATTATTATTTTTAACAAAAAATTTAAACTGACTTCCAAGGTAAAAACAATAGTAATATGAACTAAAAAGTATTAAATAACTCTTACTCTTTAATAGTGCCTTTTTCAGAATACGTCTAAATCTCAACTATTTCTGTACTGTATACTACAATCTTCATTACTTTGAAGTCGGTACCAGTCCCAAAAGTTTCCGATAATCTGACATTACTGAACTCACGATTAAATTAGCTGGTACCGACTTCCAGGGCCGTCTCTAGCCGGTGTGGCGCCCGTGTGCAAATATTAGCCTAGCGCCCCCTAGCAAGCGCGTGGTCGATAAAAAATCGGCCAAGTGCGAGTCGGACTCGCGCACGAAGGGTTCCGTACGATTATAAAGCAAAGATAGGCAAAAAATTATGTTTTTATGGGAGCTCCTTTTAAATGTTTATTTAAGTACAAAATATACAATTAAGTATTTTGTGAATATTTCAAATTTCAAGTTCCTACGTTAATGGCAAAAAATCACATTTCTTGTATGGGATTGTATCCTTAAATATTTATTTTATTTTGCTTTTAAGTATTCTTTATTAAAAGAAGCAACAGAATCACATAATCTGTTATCTGGGAATTTCAACTCTCTAGCATAGAGAATATAATGAATGCCATCTACGACCTGCAGTCTATGACCAGAATAAATATGAAGTGAGCCGACTGCCTGAAAGTTAATACTTTTTAGTTTTTTTTAAGACCAGACCACCTCAAATTCTAATCTAATGACTTTGAGGTGGTCTGTTCTTGACCTTCTAACTTCTGTGGAACATCGGCTACCATTACATCCTGCGAACGGCCCATTTCCGTGGGCTACGTTTGGATTGCTATCCACTATACAGACGATACATATATGCTGGCCCATGGCATGGCAATTTTGGTAACTTTTCAATTACTTCTTTCTGATGTAGAGCTTTTTTCCTTTTTTTAGATCCACTAGGATATGACCGTTTCGACATTTTATATAATAATTCAGTATTTAATTAATTTTTTAACGAAAATATTCGCTAACACAAAACAGACAAACGACGATTTAATCAAACAATACTATTTTTTATCAGAGCTCGAGCACATACAGTAACAACTACAAGCAAAACAAACGTCACAACACAAAATGTATGGGATTTGACAGCTCTAATGTCAAAATTGGGTAGAGTGCGTTTCATCAAATAGTTCCTTTGCCGTCATGTTGGCACCAATGCAAATTAATGTTGCCACATTACCCTTACTGTGCTACCTTAAATTAGGGGAGATAATATGTTATCACAAAATGCTTATCTCACAAAATTAATGTTTTTCGGTAATACCTAAATATCGGTTTTCATTTGGTAATCTGGCAGGAACTAGGGGGCCCCATTCGATCGCGGGGCCCTGGGCATGTGCCCATAGTGCCCAGTGGAGAAGAGGGGCCTGGGCCCACGGAGACATTTTTGAGGAAACAACACGAATGGCGAGAGTGGGTGAGTCTCAGGTTGTGGCGCTTATAGAAGCGTTGGGGCTGCGAGTCGTAGTCGACAAGACGTAGGCCATGTTTTTCTGTGGGCCCCGGAAGCATCGCCCCCGCGAAAGCATCACTGCGCAACGCAGAGATGTGGAGGAGAGTGTGCCGATCGGCGCTGAAATGCAGTGCTTGATTCTGGTCCTTGATTCTGAATGGATCTTTAATACCCCTCATTTTCGTCGATTGGCACTATCTCTGAATAAGATGGCCATGGCCCTGAATTGCCTTCTGCAAAAGTCTGTGGTCCAGGGTTCACCTGCAGATGAGGAACACATGGCACCCGGAATAGACAACTGCTCAGAAGCCCGCAGCATGATTTAGCACTGCGGATACTACGCTGATATCGAATCGTTAGCTGTCGAAGCGGCGTTGGCGTTGATCCCTCCGTGGGATCTGGAGGCACGCGTGTTGTCGGAGGGTGTATCAACACACAGCTTTAAAGAGCGAGGAGAACGGGTGCTACTAGACCTGGCAACCCAAAGGCGCCACCAGGCACGTGTTATTACAATACGAACCTGGCAAGACAAGATGGCGTCCCCAACTGCCGGCCGCCGCACTGTGAAAGCGTTCCGGTCGATACTACAACAGTCGATGGCACATTCAAGGGGCACCATACGGCTAGGAGGAAAACATCGCCTAGGTGCCACCACAGTCTGAGAAAGACGATTGAACGCTCTGCTTGGGCTGAGCAACGGGCTGAGTTTTACACCGTCCTTGGATTGGACCTTACTACTTATCGGGAGGCAGTAGCTTATACCCTCTGCGAAACTGTTATGTTGCAAACGGAGGATGCATAAAGAAAGCGGGAAGTAAATACGCAGATCTCATGAGAAGGATGCACGGAGGGCGTAGGCTGCACGGCGCCCGGTGCGACCGCAAGGGCGCCGTCAAGAATACATATTTTGCTTATGATCTTGTGGTTTAGCGGCGAAACCGCGCTTACGCGCTTATTTTGGCGCCTATCTTGATAACAAATATAATCTTCATTTATGTGTTTTAAAATTCATTTCATGTTGAAAAGTAAAGTGTAATTGTTGTATTGCAAAATCCGAACCGCTCGTGGCGCGCCTTGCTTTGCTGTAATTCGACAAAATATATAAGAAGAGCTCCAGATAATTCACAAAATGTATGCAATCTGGAGTTCTTTTTACGGTGGTCATTAAAGCACGGCGGCCGGCCAACGCGGGCGCGCGCCTTTTTGCGAGCGGCGCTCGGCGCCCCTAGGACCGCGGCGCCCGTGTGCACCGCACGCCCTGCACCTAAGGGAAAGACGCCCCTGCAGACTTCAAAATAATGAAGATTGTAGTATACAGTACAGAAATAGTTGAGATTTAGACGAATTCTGAAAAAGGCACTATTAAAGAGTAAGAGTTATTTAATACTTATTAGTTCATAATCATATTACTATTGTTTTTACCTTGGAAGTCAGTTTTATTTTTTTGTTAAAATTAATTACGTGTGTTTACGGATTCTCATTACTTGAACTATAGTTTATCGATATCATGAACTAAATGACTTTCTTTACTGTATTATAATGTGCTTCGAAATGATCGACAAATAGAAATATTCAAGAAAATAAACACACACTACTTGTATGAAAATAAACACAAAATGGCCAGGCGATGACGGGCTAAGATTACATCTATACCTACTTTATTACTTTATCTATGGGTGCGTCCGACTTTAGACAGCTGTCGACCTAGAACCGTCCTCCGTGGGCGTAGATAAAAAATATACATACCTATCAGTGACTAGTGAGTGACCCCCCCCCCCCCCTCCCCCCTCGTAGTAGTTAACTAGCTAGTGTGATGACCCATGATGAAAACGAGTAAATAAAAAAATATCCTGTTACAGATACGCTGCTGCGTTACAAGTTCCATGGATACTCTTACATGGCACCGAGATGTCTCCCCACATGGAGAATCTGGTGGACACGGTGCGCCACGTCTCCACCATCCCCCTTGTATTCAACGACGCCCCCATCCCCATGAACCTGCCGCAGAGACTGATGAATACGGCGTGGCATTTGCTGATGAGCTTCGGTTTTTAGTGAGTAACATTTTCTTAATCCTTCCAACTGTCATAATGTCAGCTAAAAATTAAAATAGTGCTATAAAATATGTGAACTTCACATCCAGCGCCTATCGTTGATATTCCCGTCAGACTCTACAGTCTATAACGAGCGACCGTGTATAAAATCACAACATCACGTCATGCCAATCTGGTGCGCCCAGACGCCCCAGACATACAAACACAGTCAGATATAGAGAATGGACATCATCATAATATCTTTGCAGTAAGGAGTTTTTCTTCGCAGTAAGGAGTTTTCGTCGAACGAGGCTGAATATCATGCGATGTTCGATCCGATAGCCGAGGCCCGTGGTCACAAGCTCCTGCCCTACTGGGACGCGATACGCGACGTGTCGGTCCTCTTCCTCAACTCACATCCGTCCTTTACCGCGGCCCGCAGCCTGCCGCCTAATGTTGTCGAGATCGGGGGTTATCATATCGATGATAATGTGCCACCGTTGCCAAAGGTAGATATTATTTATTTATTTATTTATTATTAAAGTTAATTAAAACGGGTTACCCCAATTACAATAATTAACTACAACTAACACTATCTTAACTTAAAATTAATGATAACATTGTCACAAAAAATACACAAACAGTTAACTACACAAATTAAATAGTAACAGAAGATACCCTTTCATACTTATTTTCACAGAATCTTATACATACTCTCTTCACATCCATCCACTTATCAGCAAATACATCACACTCAGGATTGGCCGACAGAAGGGCGTTGAGCAAGTTTAATGCTCGGTACAGTGGGGACTCAGCTCTCGCGACAGTCCGACATGTCGGCAGTGCGAATAATTTTGGCCGACGGCTAGAACGGTGCTTCAAATAGTTATCAGGCACATACAAGCGGCAAATTAAGGCATGGAGTTCGGGGCAATCTATTATGTCGCGAAGAATTTTTAAGGCAACCAATATTAGGTCTACACCTCGTCGGACCTCTAGGGATTGGTAACCCAAGATACCCAAAAGATAACCCGTTGGGTACATGTAAGGGTAGTATCCATACACTTTTCTAAATAAAAATCTGAGAAACGCCTTTTGAATTTTTTCTAGCATCAGGGTTGATGTAGCTGTATAAGGAGCCCAGACACACGTATCTGTTTCCAGCTTGCTGCGTACTAGTGCGTTGTACAGCAGTTTTATAACAGCGGGATTTTTAAAGTCCCTAGCGTTGCGAAGTACAAAACCTAGACGTTTAAAACTGTCTTGAGCCGTCGCATATATGTGGTCCTTAAACGTAAGAGTTTTGTCAAAGTACACCCCCAAGTCCTTGATACAATGGACACGGGAAATAATATGACCATCCATAGAGTAATCAAAGATGATCGGGTGTAGCTTCCGCCCATAAGTCATTACGCTACACTTATTCATATTAAACAAAAGGTTGTTGGAAATACTCCAGCGTACTACAGCATCCAAGTCCTTTTGCAGAAGAAGACAGTCATAAAGAGATTTTATGATCATAATAATCTTGAGGTCGTCAGCATACAATAAACACTTAGCAAACTTAAGAATGGTTGTAAGATCGTTAATAAATATAAGAAATAAGAGAGGGCCCAACACTGAACCTTGGCTAACACCAGAGCGTGTGTGATAGGGGGCACTTTCAAAACATCCATACTTCACAAATTGCATCCGATCACGAAGATAATCAGCGAAAAAACGAACTAGACCAGGAGAGAACCCAAGAGCGCTCAACTTTTTAAGGAGGACGTCATTATCGACTCTATCAAAGGCTTTGCAGAAATCAAAGTATAGAACGTCCACTTGATAGCCTGCGTCAAGAGCCTTAGAAATTATGTCGACGTGAGCTAGAAGATTGGTACTGACAGAGCGACCAGGACGGAAACCATGCTGGTTGTCAGAAAGAATTCCACGGATCTGTTTCATTAGTATATTATGTAGTGCAAGCTCAAAAACTTTAGCAACAGAAGGCAAGACAGCTATAGGTCTGTGGTTTTCTACTGACAGTCGATCGCTCGTTTTGGGAATAGGTATGACCCTCGATAATTTCCATTGTTTAGGATATATTCCAGCTCTCAGTGATGTGTTGAACAGATGACATAACGGAACGGTAAATATGTCTTTGCACGCTTTTAGGACATATGGGGGTACACTATCAGTGCCTATCGAGCTTTGTGCTTTTAGCTTATCAATAGCCTTTCCTACGTCTCCAGATGTTAAGGACGGAAGAATTATATTAGTTCCTACTGCATTTACATTTACAGGCTCTGAATTGGGATCTAGTTTAGGTACATCAGGGAGAAAAACGCTAGAGAAGTATCGAGCAAATGCTTCTGCACTTTTTGCTCCAGAATAGAAGGAACCGTTAAATGATACAGTTGGTTCGAACCCACCCTTAGATTTTAAATTGGAAATGTGCTGCCAAAATTGCTTTGGACATTTGAACAACCTGCTTTCAATGGCAGCGCAGTGGGAGCTATACGCTGCCTGTACTTTCGTTTTCAGTTCCGAACGCAGGTTCTTAAATTGGGTGTAGGTTAGCTTAGAACCAGTACGTTTCCATTTATTATGCAGTCGTTTTTTTCGTCTTATACCACTAACAATATCTGCAGTGAACCAGACAGGATACCGCCTGTTGCCCGAGGATTTTCTTTTCTTCTTGGGAACAGAATTGTCGAAAGCGTTATACAAGATGTTATAAAATGTATCGGTAGCAAAATGGGTATAGATATTGTTACGTGCTAGGGTTCGAGGATTCGGAGAGAAAGACCTGGTGACTCTCTTGAAGACTTTATTCACTGACACTAACTCACACAAATCACTAAGTCCAAACACTAAGCACTAGATCCAAATCACTGAGCACTATCACTGTCCTAGGTCGTAGCCGAGTCGTAGGTTCACTAATTCACTCACTATTGATCACTTGCTTGCACTTCGAAGTCGCCTGTAAGATCGCTTGTATCGAACTGAACTGCCGGGCCATCTACCTGCGGCTTTTTATATGGCGAGGCGAATTCCAGAATGTTCCTTGCCCGATTCACGTAAACAAGTAAACAAGGGTGGGAACTTTCTAGGAGGCTCGAGCATGTACCACCTAGCACCATCTAGTTTCGAGTAGGGGATTTATGTGTAGTGTGTCCCCTAGTTTTGCCGGTTCGACGCTAGATGGCTCTGTGTGTCCGTATCCGTAACTAATCCGTTATTATCGTAAGCATATGCTTAATTGATTCATTTGTTTTTTCTTCCCTATTTATCCAACTATGTACTTTTAAGTATATATTTATTATTTAATAACGTAACGTCTGCAGGATTTGCAAGTATTACTGGACTCTTCCAAAAATGGAGTGATCTACTTCAGCATGGGATCCGTCATCAAAACCAAGGATCTTCCAGAAAAATTGACGAACGAATTGATAGAGATGTTTGCGGAGGTGCCCTACACCGTGCTCTGGAAATTCGAAACTCAAATAAAAGACCTGCCGAAGAACCTTCACGTTAGACCCTGGATGCCTCAACCGAGTATTTTAAGTGAGATATCTTGTTTGCCTATTAAATGAAACCTAATGATATCGAGAAACCATTTAACCACCCTCTCTCTCAACCTTATTTAGTAAATATAATATTATAGGAAATCAGTTAACAGGTCTACCTATAGCATGACAAATGTTGTATTTCTTCTCTACTTGCAGCTCATCCAAACGTGAAGGTCTTCATTACTCACGGTGGTGGCCTCAGCTGCATCGAATCTCTTTACTACGGGAAACCGATCCTGGCTATACCGGTGTTCGGGGACCAGCCCAGCAACGCCGAACAGTCCGTGCGGGCCGGCAGAGCCCTCAGAGTGCCGTACTCAATAAACATGGTTGGAGATCTCAAAGTGGCTTTGAACGAAATGCTTAGTAACGACAGGTAGAACTTACGATTTTTGCTTGTTTTCAAACAGATTTAATAATAATAAGTACACTATATTTAGATCACTTATCTTCTCTTTTATATCGCAAAAAAGTATACATTTTCGCAAAAGTGTACGTCAAAAGGGGACGCAGGGGACTTCGAAACCAGTAAAATTTTGAAACGCGGTCATGACTCATGAGAGAAAAATGTTTGGGAACCTATGATTTTTAGACACTTTTATGTTTAGTCCCTCCATCGTGGAAAAAACGAGACACAATAGATTTGTATTGTTATCGCGGTCGCATGCGACCGCTTGGGGCTGAAGCATTAAACGAATGAAGTTAACAATGTTTTTTTTTTCTGAATAAATTCGAAGCTCTCAGAAAGACCATGCTTTAACTATGGACCTACCACCGGCACATTACAAATTTAGTAAATAAATGTAATTTTACCAGCTACTACCAGCGAGCACAGTTCCTGTCGAGTCTGTTCCACAAGCGGCCGCTGCCGCCGAAGCAGCTAGTCACCAGCTATGTGGAACTCGCCATTGAGAGCAAAGGTGAACTGAATTTCAAACACTTTCCATATTCTCCAACACTTTTTATTACTTCTAAGTCAAAACTATATGTCAAGGGATCTCCGGACTCTAGATAAATTTATATGAGAGAACAGGTAAGCGCGGAGTGGTTTAAAACAGACTCAAAAGCGATGCAAATTTTCCATCTTCCATCTTTTCTATTTAATCCATACTTCCATTATCCATACTAATATTATAAATGCGAAAGTGTGTCTGTCTGTCCGTCCTTCTGACTGTCTGTTACGTCTTCACGCCCAAACCGCTGAATCGATTTTGGTAAAATTTAGTAGGTATTGTTGACTTTGAGTCCCGGGAAAGGACATAGGATACTTTTTATCCCGGAAAAATGTCCGGTTCCCGCGCGATAACCAAATTTTGGCGCAACGGAGTTGCGGGCGTCATCTAGTTATAAAGTACCTAACATAGTTCATTACAGTGACAGAGCTGGAATAAATTGATCTTGACTTAGCATCCTATTGTTATTATTCCAGGTGCTCACCACCTGCGCTCCAAGACGCTCCTGTACAAATGGTACGAGGTCTGGATGTTGGACCAGGCGGCCGTACTGCTGGTGGTGCTGTACATCCTCTACAGAGTCATCAAGAAGATAGTGTGTGTGTTAAAAGGAAAGTTCTCGAGAACGAAAAAAGTTAAGAAGCAATGATATTTCGGCAAGGGTTGTAACTTGTAAATAAATATTTTATATTACGATTCGATTGCATAATTATTTGATTGTCAAACCCCTTTATTAAGGCCGGTATAAATAGTCAGTACTCAAGATACATCTCGGTCTCAAGACACGGTTCAGGCTCTGTGATTTGTCAAAGTCAAAATTTGGACCAATCACAGAGCCGAACCGCATCTTAAGACCGAGATGCATCTTGAGTACTGACTATTTATACCGGCCCTAGACACGCGGTAGCGTGTCAAGCCAAGTTCCAGCATCTATCTTACAAGCGCCATTTAGGACTTACCACTTAGCGAAATACCTTTCGAGAGTGAAAAAAAAAATACACCCAGCCGAACGTATTACCTCCTCCTTTTTGGAAGTCGGTCAAAAAACAGATGTTAGCCGATTCTTAGCTCCATTGAATGAGCACATATAACACAATAGGTCTAGCCGTTTCGGCGAAAGAAAAGAAAGTTTTGCGAAAGTGTGTCTGTCTGTCTGTTACCTCTTCACGCCAAACAGCGTAATCGATTCTGTTGAAATTTGGTACGGAGATACTTTGGGTTCCGGGAAATGGCCTAGCGTACTTTTTATCCCGTAAAAATGTACGGTTCCCGCGCAATAACGAATTTTTATCCTTATTATTATTATTTTTTAACCCCCGACAAAAAAGAGGGGTGTTATAAGTTTGACGTGTCTGTCTGTCTGTTTGTCTGTGTGTGTATCTGTCCGTGGCATCGTAGCATCCAAACGGGTGGACGAATTTTGATCTAGTTTTTTTTGTTTGAAAGCTGACATGATCGAGAGTGTTCTTAGCTATAGTTCATCATCATCATAATGCTCAGTGCTGGACAATCAGGGTTTATCTGGTTCATGTCCGTGGCATCGTAGCATCCAAACGGGTGGACGAATTTTGATCTAGTTTTTTTTGTTCGAAAGCTGACATATTTGGGAGTGTTCTTAGCTATAGTTCATCATCATCAGCCTGCTCAGTGCTGGACAACAAGGGTTTATCTGGTTCATGAAAGGCCATTAGCAACTTGTAGTCATTTGATGGGTTTTATATTTCATTCTAGTTCGTGACATTTGTGAATATACAATATAAGTATACACACATAATAATGGAAAGTTGGCCTGGTGCTGCAGCATCACCTGGTAATCAATAGGATATCCAACCTCACTAACTTAGAGCAGAGGTTTCGTGTTTGGGCTCATTTTAATTGCGACAACCAGTAAGAAGTAGACAAACAGTAAATATTTACACGCATCTGCTGCTGCAGCATCACCTGCATTCTATAGGAACCGAGCTTCGTATGAACCCAAAGTGGAGGTTTCATGTTTGGGCTCATATTAACAGCCTCATCGAAAAGGACATTGATATATTATGGTAATCATGAGAATACTTATGATTCTGTTGTTAGGAATTATGCACTATAGCCAACACAAGTTTAAAAAGTATGAAATAAAATTAAATTAAGAAATTTAAAAAAGCCAAACAACTTTAAAAAGTAATGAAATAATATTTACTGCCTTTGAGTTCAAATAATTCCTAACTTGTGTAAAGTAATTTTTTAGTCCATAATTGTTGTCAATGTGTGTCGGGGGACCGCTAATATAGATGTTTGATTTCATTTCACAATCAATTCATAGCGAACTGAATCGAGATAGTCAGTGACTTGGCGGTTGTATGTTGTAGTTTACTTGGCGGTCCCCCGACACACCGTGACAACAATTATGGACTAAAATATTACTTTACACAAGTTAGGAATTATTTGAACTCAAAGGCAGTAAATATTATTTCATTACTTTTTAAAGTTGTTTGGCGGGGGTTTTTTTAAATTTCTTAATTTATTTTGAGGAGGGGAAATACCTTACGTATCCCCCACCCCCTCGGGGACGGGGCGGGGGTATGTGGGACTCCCTACAAGAGGTTTACCCACTAAAACCCCCCCAGCCTTCCGTCATGCGCCTAGTGCGGGAGGGACGGGTACCGCAGAGCAATTCAACTCCGCCCCGTCCCGCGCGCAGCCGCAACCGGCATCCTCTTCCAGCGACTTTAGCCGCCGACCTCACCGAGAGCCCCCCGGGCTATAGGGGGGCTTTCCATCTCGGGACCCTTGATGCGGGCGGTATCCCCCGATCGCCGCCCGCGGGTCAAGGCCTCCGTCTCCATCGCGGCAGAGACGGGCGGAGCCCGCGCGCCCTTAGGCTTCGACTTCTGCCGAGCCTTCTTGGACGGGGCCTTCTCTTCTCGGGGGGCCGGCTTTTTCGCGGCAGACGGACATCCACTGCCGTCCGCCCAGCACGTGCCCCCGCGAGCGTCATATCCTAGGCGAAAGTTTGGATGGATGTTTGTATGTATGTATGGATGTATGTTTGTTACTCTTTTATGCAAAAACTACTGAACGGATTTTAATTAAACTTTACAATAATATACATCAGAATTATAGTTGCAAAACTTCTGAAAAATTCGGAATAATTCCGGAATACTTCTGGGAAAGTTTCTTTAAATTAGAATTATTCAAAATGAATTTAATAAAAAAAATATATGAATTTTTATTTTTGCTGAAAATGAAAAATAAAATTTGCATCAATCGTCGATCGCCGCCGCGCATAGAGCGTCGCCCGCCGGGCGCCGGCCGCTGCCACCGCGTCGCGCGCGCCGACTGCCACGGCGAAATATTCAAAGGAAACATTCGATTGCGGGGTACGAATCTTTCCGCGGGGTGAGGGAAAACTTCTCCGGGGAGCATCTCCCTTCTGCGCCGCCGTCACCCGCTCGCACGACTCGCTCGCCCGTCGAGCGGGCGACGGCGGCCCGGAAGGGAGATGCTCCCCGGAGAAGTTTTCCCTCACCCCGCGGAAAGATTCGTACCCCGCAATCGAATGTTTCCTTTGAATATTTCGCCGGAATAATTGAATAGAAATATACGTGTTTGTTTGTGGTTTGTGGCGGATGATTGAATTATTTGTTCAGTGGCACATACGTAAGTTAAATATAAATGTTTATTTATACTATATTAATATTATATTATTAAATATTATTAAATATTATTAAATAAATAAATATTATTAAATAATAAATGCGAAAGTATGTCTGTCTGTCTCTCTCTCTGTTACCTCTTCATGCTCGAACCGCTGAACCGATTTTGCTGTACGGTTCCCGCGTTATAAAAGTCAAATATCAGCAAAATCGGTTCAGCGGTTCGAGCGTGAAGAGGCAACAGATAGACAGACGGACGGACGGACAGACAGACACACTTTCCCATATTTTATAATATTAGTATGGATGGGATTAATTAAATTAAATAGTAGTTACTATTTATTTATTGTGTTGTGTCACATTTTGTATGAGAATTGTGTATTTAACACTTTAACACAGAATCAAATATCATCGTTTGTCTATTTAAGTTAAAGATAAATAGTTTACAACTTCCAAGCGCAATTTTCCTCGTTTTTTTGACAGTTGAAATATTCCCAAAGTTTCGGAATATTTCGGAATGCTTCCGAAGTATTCGACGGGAATGATTCGGAATTTTTCCCGCCAGCATCTATAATCAGAATACCACATAGGCTACAATTTTAACCGACTTTCAAAGTGGAGGAGATGTTATGTTCGTTTTTTTATGTTCAACGATTACTCCGCCGCTTATGAACCGATTTTTAAATTTTTTATTATTATTATAGGTTATCATCCCAATTTGGTACCATATTCATAAAAGTGGTGACCTGATGAAGGGATCCATAAGAAATCGAGGGAATTCCTCAAAATTTATATTGAAACATATTGTGGTGACTTCGGTTTTGTGAGCAGTATTCTAAGCATATGCTACCAACAAGTAAAATTTTGCACCAAGGTAGGTATATCATGGTTCGGAAGGTGCTGAGAGAACTCCGACTCTTTATAGATACAAGTTTGGGAGTTTCGGCGTTGTTTTAAGCACGGTAAGCATATGCTATTATGCATATTACATTCATTATCATCACTACCATAAACCATTAAAGAACTATGTATCGTCGCGTTTTGACCCTATCATTGGTACTTTTCATAGTATTTTATTAACCGACTTCAAAAAAAGGAGGTTATCAATTCGACGTGTATGTGTGTAATATTTCCAGAACTACCCAGTTTTTGTATATGTACATGTTCATCTATAACAACTTCTGAACAAATGTGCCAAATTTCAAAAGTGTATGTATGTATGTTTTTATGTTTGTGCACGCATATCTCCGGAACTACAAGTCCGATCTAAATGATTCTTTTTTTATTGTACTAGATATTGTTGAACTTAGGGAATACTGCAAGTTTCATCAAAATCCGTTCAGTATCTAGTTTTTGAGATAGGGAATTTTAATTCTCAATTACATAAAATTTTGAAGTGGGTTTTATCTTTTTAAAAAATACAGTTATTATATCACTTAAGCCGCGGGTAACACCGCTGACCGCGGGGCACAGCTAGTGTAGTATTATAATTTATAATACTACATATAGGAGAAGAACGAAAAATATGACATCATCAGATAATATTTTTAATCAACAATTAACTACACAGGCGTTGGTTCTACACAGGCGTAAGAAGTTCGATGTGAAACGAGGTTACGCTCAACACTCAAGGCTATTATTACCAGCGAGTCAGTACCAACTAGTGAGCCACTGAGCAATCATATGTAGCAGACGTGATTGTTTATATGTAATTAATCTTTAGTTAGGTAACATAAAAATCTTCAAGTGATAAGAGATTACCTAGTACTTTTGTGAATATTATTGTGAGTTGAGTACATTATTTGTTTGTTGAAACAATGAATGTTTTATAACTCTGTAAGTTATAATAATTAAATTACGAAATATACCCATAACCTATTTTAGTAAAAAAAACTCCAGAGTCCAGACCTAAGACAACGGTAGAAACTCATAAAATTAGTAAGTAGATGGTACTGATAAAGGGATCCATCCATACTTCCATACTTAATATTAAAAATGCGAAAGTGTGTCTGTCTGTCTGTCTGTCTGTCAGGTACACCTTCACGCCCAAACCGCTGAACCCATTTTACTGAAATTTGGTATAGATATACTTTGAATCCCGGTAAAGGACACATCACACAGGATACTTTTTATACCGGAAAAAAGTACGGTTCCCGCATAATAGCCGAATTTTGGGGCATCATCTTGTACAAACATTTTATAATGTACTAGCTGTCCCGGCAAACGTTGTTTTGCCATTTAAAGTATTTCTACTTTATCAGTTGATACAAAATCTTACCCCCTCTGTTGTCCCCTAAGAGGGGTGGGGGAAAATTTTATACACCAGATGTTAAGTTGGAAGAAGACAAATATATCTGCGAAAACCGCATTCAAATCGGATCAGTAGTTTTCGTGTGATAGTGGAACAAACATACAGACAGAGATAATAAAACTGACCACATTTTTGGTTTCTATAGCGATGTAGTGACACCCTCCGCTTATTATTTTTTGAATATCTTTAACGTACAGAATCTTCATTTCCACAGTTTTATTATATGTATAGATGTAATATGTATATAGGCAGTGGATACGAGTTACGACAGTCCCTTATCATTAATTGCTCGCTAAATAAACTTGATTACTTTTCTGCCTTATCATACCGCTTATAGTAAACAATAAACATTCACTTTATCAATAAAAATATCACAATTCACAAGTAATTCATTGTGATTTGTGACACCAATGTATGTGAGGATTAGATATTATCAGACGCATAACGATTTAAATATTAATCACATTGTAGTATAACAATCACAATATTTAAAGATAAGTAAACCAAAGATACAATTGGTACAATAAATAATTTAAATTTTTTTCGTTCGGAAAGTGAGTACTTATCCATACTTAACATTATAAATGCGAAAGTGTGTCTCTGTCTGTCACCTCTTCACGATCAAACCGCTGAACCGATTTTGCTGAAATTTGGCACGGAGATACTTTGAGTCCCGGGAAAAGACATAGGATAGTTTTTATCCCGGAAAAATGTACGGTTCCCGCGCGATAAACGAATTTTGGCGCAACGAAGTTGCGGGCGTCATCTAGTACTCTTATAACTGTTTAAATATCTATAAATGTCTAATAAACGATTTGTTAAATAAATATTAATTACTCATACATTGTTATATATTGTGTTTTTCTTCTTTTTAGACACCTATCGAGAATGAAGTTGATATTGTTATTGTTGTTCACATCATCAACATGTCTGAGCTACCGCATACTGAGCGTCCAGCACGCACCCTCCAAGAGCCACTACAACCTGATGATGGGCCTTGTGAAACCGTTACTGGAAGCTGGCCATGAGGTACTGAAACCAAAATATTTTCCTGTAAATGTCCTGAATATTAATTAAATAACTCCCACACCGGTTTCGGTAACGGTGGCCAGTTTTTGAAACCAGGCCAGTTACGCTGGACTCTGGAGTCTGGAATAATTGTATAGTGCACAAGTGTGTGCGCAGTACACAAGAGCACTCTCTATTCCTTTCACTCTCATAACCCAGTGGGACGGAAGACCGACGCGACTGGCAAGAGGTCAGGCGCAGGCGCAGGACCGACTTTTTACATGCCCGTCCGACGCATGGATCATCTTACTTGTGACAATCAGGTGATCAGCATGCAGAGCGTTTACACCTATAGTGAAAGTATTTTTAACAGAACCAATCAAAATTAAAAACTATTTGTAAGTAAACAGTCATTTTTTTTTAAAGTAAGTGATACTATTGTAATATGTTATATGATACAAAATACACATAATAGCATTACAAATCATTACCAGAGCCACCGAAACCAGCTAGTACGTGTAAGTTAGTGATGAGGTGAGTTATACAAAGATTGTAATACTTTACATATATTAGATTGTTTCTTGTAATATAGTAAATTAAACACACACTATAACTACATCATAATTATTTAAAATTTTCTTAACTACATAATATATAATTTATAATCATAATATTTACAACGTGTTTTTTTTTAAACTGAATGAATGAATGAATGAATATGCTTTATTGTGCTCAAAATGTACAAACATAATAAAAGAAGTTACATGAACTCAGCATGAGCACAAAGGCGGCTTTATCGCTATGAAGCGATTTCTTCCAAGCAACCTCTGGCTCATGGAAACAAATTACAAAACAGTGCAGCTTAAGTTGGAATATTACTAAAGTTAAATAAGGCTCATCATAAATCTTAATAAATTACGCTAAATCCTATTTTAAAATATAATAGATATTCAATAGCATATTGGGTTATATACAACTGATACTATAGGTAAGTAAATACTAAAAATATACTAATACACAAATACTAAATAAAAACAAACTAATATATAATATATATTTTAAATATAATACATACTCATACCTACATACACAGAAATAAATAAAAACAATACTTATAAGGTTTATAGTCCCTTCGCACGAAATAATTACGAAATACTGAGGTAATGAATCTTAAGCATTTTTTTAAATATTACAATAGTTTTAGTTTGCCTGATTTTGGCTGGTAAGGAGTTCCAAAGCAGTATTGCCCTGACTGTGAATGATTTGTTATAGAAATTGGTATTGTGTTTAGGGATATGGAGAAGGAGATTGGACACAGAGCGCAATTGAAGTTCGGACGTTCGAAATTCAAACCTTGATTTGAGGTAAGACGGTGCTTTAGGGTTGAATAGCAGGGTGTAAAGCAAGGGAGGATACGCATGTTACGTCGTAGGCGAATGGGCAACCAAGAAAGCTTGAGGCGATATTCAGATATGTGGTCATATTTACGCAAGTTAAATATAAAGCGAATTGCCATGTTCTGAAGACGCTCGAGTTTGTCTATTTGTTGTTCAGTGATGTCAGTGAAACAAGCATCCGCATAATCCAATATAGACAAAAACAAAGACTCGGCAAGTAGAATTTTAGTCCTTATTGGAAGAACGTTTTTTAGCCTTCTCAGTGACCCCCATACTGCACACACCTTGCTGCTGATTGAGGAAATATGGTCTGACCAGGAAAGACGATCGTTCAAAAGCACACCCAAGTCTCTCACTTTCGTGCTTAGGGGTATTGGAGTACCATCTACGAGCACCGGAGGTAGATTCACACGGTCAATCTTGGATACTAATCCTTGACTCCCCACAATAATGACCTGTGATTTTATTGGATTGATGGAAAGGCCGTTATTCTTACTCCACTCGCAGATTGCCCTAAGATCACTATTAAAGATATTGATTGAAGTAGGAAGATCCTCCAAGGTGGACTGGGTGTAGATCTGGAGGTCGTCTGCGTATAGATGAAAGCGAGAGGAACAAAAATAAGTTATGGAGTTTATAAATAAGGCGAACAATAGTGGGGGTAGTACTCCACCCTGAGGAACTCCAACGGTGATAGTTGACCATGAGGAGAACTCGTTTACCACACGAACCCGCTGCTGTCGCCCCCCGAGGTAGCTACGGAACCAGTCGGTCACTGAAGGTGAGAAATTAGCAGCACTAAGTCGTTTTATCAGAATGTCATGGTCTACACTACCAAAGGCGTTGTTGAAATCCAGCAAAGCCAAGATCGTGACTTGCTTGTTGTCCATAGCATAACGTATGTCGTCTGTGACCTTGACTAGTGCTGTTGTAGTGCTGCCTAGCTGCTGGCCAGGCCTAAAACCAGATTGGTATTCGCTTAGCAGATTAAATTTATTAATGAATGATGACAATTGGTGTTGAATCAGTTTTTCCAGGACCTTTGATAGAAATGGAAGTATAGCGATTGGTCTGAAATCAGCAGGCGAAACAGGCTTACTTTTTTTTGGCAAAGGTAAAATTTGCGCTGCTTTCCAGATGGCTGGATAAACGCTGTTGGTTAAAGAAAAGTTAAAAATGTGTTCTAAGGTGGGAGCAATTTCGTCTATAATTAGGGAAATCATTTTTTTACTGATGTTGTCCTCGCCAATTGCGTTAGAGGAAATTGCTTTGACATTCTTTTTTATTTCACCAACAGTGACCCGAGAAAAGTGGAAAGGAGGAATGTCAGGTTTAGGTAAGGTAGCCAGATGTTGTATTAATTGTGATTTTGTATTGTGGTCAAGTGGGCTGTTAGAGGAAGTAAATTGATTGTTAAGGAGATCCTTATCGTAGTTGCTGGCTGACAAAGAGGGATTAGAATTACTACCAACTCCTAGGGTTTTTAGGAATTTCCAAACTTTGGCAGGGTCACAGTTCTCGATAGAAGCGTGTATGTGGCGACGTTGAGCATCTCTAACAACCTTGTTACAGCGATTTCTAAGTTTTAAGTACTTCTCCCGAAGCTCGTCTGTGCCGCTTTTTTTTAAATTTAGATTTGGCTTTGTGTTTTAGTGATATTAAGACTTTGATCTCGTCAGATAGCCAGGGTGCAGGGAGGTGTTTCATTTTGATGGGTCTTATAGGAGCATGCTTATTATAAAGTTCAAGTATCGAATTGTTGAAAAGGTCTACTTTTCAACAATTAAACTGTATTTTAAACTAAAAAAAAAGTGTCGTCTTTAAAAAATTAAACTGTATTTAATATAAAGTATCAAAATCTTTTATAGTGACTGGATACAGTGTGGCCATAAGAGGCCACACCGGAAACAAGTGGCGACTCTATTAATGTCGTGACTTTTTTGACGGGCTATAATTTCAAGTTTCCATATGTCGCAGGAAAAAGAGGATATCAGGGATTTCACGATATCCCTAGGGATATCACGAACTCCCGGTAGATGCCGAATATTCTTGTTTGTTACGTCTTCTTACTAAAAATATCTAGTGATATGTCATTTCACTAAACTAAATCTAATGAAATGTCAGAAACGCGGATACCGTCGAATAAAAATCGAGCCACTAATTTCTCTCGCTCGCTCCCACACGTGACCCGGGCACTAGTGGGAGTGAAACTAATGCGTCGCTCGAGCTGGCGCGGCTCGTCTAGCCTGGAGACAGACAGACAGACTAACCCCTTGGGTACGGAACCGTAAAAACGTAACCGTAAAGACGTAAGAAACAAGAATATTTGGCATCTACCGGGAGTTCGTGATATCCCTAGGGATATCGTGAAATCCCTGATATCCTCTTTTTCCTGCGACATATGGAAACTTGAAATTATAGCCCGTCAAAAAAGTCACGACATTAATAGAGTCGCCACTTGTTTCCGGTGTGTTTGTCCTTGTTTGTCCTGCGGCGGAGTGTTTGAATTGCTTTGCGCGCAGCGATTTATAGTAGTTTTAAAATATTTGTAGAAAAAAATAACAAAAGATTTGTTGATATTTAAAAACATTTTTTTAAATTAAAGTGTTCTTCTATGATATGAAGCTATTATTATATTAAATTAAGTTAAATAAATAGGTAAAGTTTTAATTCCTTGATATTTCTTTGATATTTCTCATTCTTTGAATTTAAATTACATAAAGTTCAATACCTAAAAGAATTTTTTTTTCTGCTATTTGCTTGAGGATCTTGTCAATAGGTCATTATTATTTTTTAATTAGATCTGTCGCTGGTTTCGTAAATTAAAAGTTTCGAAACTGATACTTAAAACGGAATTTAAGAAAATCGTATTTTTTTCTCTGCTAACTATTTAAACGGTGAAATTTCCTATAAAAATAAGTTATCGAATTTTTTATAAAGATAAGTGGTTGATAGTCTGATTAGCAAGTGCCATTTTCGTCAAAACCTGATCTCATGCACCGAAAATTATGATTTTGGGCTCATTCGATTCGGAATACCATCTAGATTCTAGAACATTCTATCAAAATTCCAAGAGGGGCCAATTCCAATTTTGAAAAAAAATGCAATAGTTATAAACAATTAAGTAAACATAAAAAGAAGGGTTTGGATTTTTTTTATATTTCGAAAACTTTTGAGATAATCAAATTTTGAAAATTAAAGAGCAGGAAATTTCCGCAATCTGCTACGTGAATTAAAAAAATATTTTAAGTGATTAAATATTAATATTAAGGAATAAAAAAATTTGGATACTAAGTAGACATATCAATAAACAATAATCCGTCAACAGAAATAAATTATCACAATTTGTTTAAATGTTATGCTTTTGTTCATTTGTTAATAGTCACAATTTTAATGTTAACATAAAAACGCTGATTATTTCTAAACAAGAAATCTAGAAATTTTTATTATTCTTTTGAGCTAATCTTAGACAATTAACAAATTAAGAAAAGCATAATAATTAAACAAATTGTGATAATTTGTTTTTGCTAACGGATTATTGTTTATTGATATGTCTACTTAGTACCCAATTTTTTTATTCCTTAATATTAATATTTAATCACTTAAAATATTTTTTTAGTTCACGTAGCAGATTGCGGCAAATCACGCGAAACCCGAACCACGCTGTTTTACCGTTACTTTCGCCGCTCAATTAAAGCTATAAGGATTATTGGTAAGGTTCCAGGATCTAGGATTTTTTTTAGGAAATTTCCTGCTCTTTAAGGATCTATTTTCAAATTTTGATTATCTCAAATAGTTTTTGAAATATTAAAAAAAAACCAAACCCTTATTTTTATGTTTACTTAATTGTTTATAACTTTTGCATTTTTTTCAGCCCGTCTTGGAATTTTGATAGAATGTTCTTGATGGTGTTCCGAATCGAATGAGATCATAATTATAATTTAATATATAATTTATAATTTAAAAAATCATAATTTTCGGTGCATGAGATCAGGTTTTGACGAAAATGGCACTTGTTTACCAGAGTATGATGATTTTTTCAAGTTTGAAAAATACAGTTTTAAGCCAAATTAAGCGTAAAAGGTGTAAACGCTCTTAACATGTTTGTAACGTGGGAATAGAACCAACGACCTCCGAATCAATTTTAATCACGGAGCTGGAGGCGCCGTCTGAATATAATATGACAAAGACGGCAACATAGATAAGTTGGTACTGGTTGGTACTGTAACAGGATAATGATAAACCAAGGACTTCAAGAATGACAGAACGATTGACGAGATGAGAATGTCGTATTATGCGGGCTCTACACTCGCGGCGCGAAAGCGCGCGATGGCCGCGACAGAGTAGACAGAGTATGTCGACTTAGGGCCGGGACACAAAAACACGGTACGGCGCCGTACGGCATCGTACGACGTCGCCTCATCTTGAATTTATACGTGAGTTTCTACGGCACGACGTCGTACGACGCCGTATGGCGCTGTGCCGTGGTTTTTTACGACGCGCGTCCGACACGGCGCCGTGTCGTAGGAATCCGCGGCGCGCGTCGTAAAAAACCACGGCACGGCGCCGAACGGCGTCGTACGACGTCGTGCCGTAGAAACTCATCTTGAATTTCTACGTATCTACGGCACGACGTCGTACGACGCCGTACGGCGCCGTGCCGTGGTTTTTTACGACGTGCGCCGTGGGTTCCGACGACACGGCGCCGTGCCGTGTTTTTGTGTCGGCCCTTAGAACTGATGTAAGCAATTTTAAGTTTGACGTATTATGACAAAAGTCGTCGCTAGGGTCGTCACTCGTCGATCGTAACCTACAAATTTAGTTGTTGTTTATATTTTGGCACATGCAAAGAAAACTATCAGAATTCAATTTCAAAATTTTGTTTTGAAAAATAAATTATACCAGCCAGCGCGCCAGCCTTTAACTTGTCCCGGCGAAACCCGAAAGAAATCACAGGTCCGTCTCTTAGTAGTCGAAGTACTGGTTAACTACCACTGTCTATTGTGGCCGCAAACCGTGGAGGGTTCCGCAGCTTCGTGTTTGCGCTTCGCGGCTTCGTATAGTACGCACCGTGTTCACGACGCGTAGCATCCGTGAATCGCGGCCGAAATTCGCGCCGCGAGTGTAGAGCCCGCATTAAATTCAAATAAAAATATTAAAATAATTTTATCACTATAATATTACTTGACCACGAATTGTTTTCAGGTAACGATGATCACAATTTATCCTGACAAAAAACCAATAAAAAATTTAAGAGTTATCGATTTGAGTGTCCTACAAAATGCAGTTGATCGTAAGTTTCAAATAATAAATCTGTCAAATCCATACAAAATGCCGCGCCGCGTCTCGCCTCGCCTCATGCGTTGCGGTCTGAATTGACTCTTAATCGTGATCTGTCTTAATTACACAAAGCTGGCTGGGTTAATTACACAAAGCGACCAAATGACATAGATCCGCCTATGAATCAACTTCCCTGATAGTACAACAATTTTCGTCACCAGACGTGAACATAATGAAGAACGATGCCAATCTAATGAGGGAGATGAGACGGGTGGTCGCGAACATCTCCGCCACCATCACTGACCACCCCGAAGTCCGCCGCGCTCTGACCAGCGAGAACTATGACGCGGTCATCAGCGAATACTTCTTCAGCGACGTTGAAGCTGGGTAATACTTTTGCTAAAGAGGAGACCACACTACTGTACCTACTCGGCGAAACATGGCGGTAGCGGTCATTGACTCCCTGTCAAAACACTTGTCATTTTCTATATAAGCCGCGTTTGACAACATCTGACACTTCATTTTCAATCGCGGTTTATATAGAAAACTAGCTGTTCCGGCAAACGTTGGTTTGCCATATAAAATATTTCGCCCATTTTATTTTATTGAAGTGACTAAATAAGTATGCCACTATGGCACGTGGCAACGTCCATCTCTATCCCGTCGCAAAATTCACAAACAATGGTCGCCGTCAGTCTCGAGTTATAATAATTTACTATTAATATATTTTATTCGACAAAATATGCACTTTCTATACATCTATATCTATACATATTATATTATATATTATAAAGTCGCTTTTTGTCCCTCATGTCCCTTTGTTCCCTATAATCTTTAAAACTACGCAACGGATTTTGTTGATTCTTTCAGTGTTAGATAGCCCATTTATTGAGGACGGCTATAGGCTATATTTTATCACGCTAAGACTATAATAGGAAAATGTGGAAAAAAATGGGGGAAATTATTTGAAAGGGCTTATCTCACGAACTACTGGAGCAATTTACATGTTATTTGGCACAGATAAGAAGTAGACCACGTGAAGGATTTTTAATCATTTTTTCAGTGGCTATATATTTTATACCCGTGCGACGCCGGGCGGGTCACTAGTAGAAATATAAAACAAAGACGCTTTTTCCTCCTCATGTCCCTTTGTTCCCTTTAATCTTTAAAACTACGCAACGGATTTTGATGATTCTTTCAGTGTTAGATAGCCCATTTATCGAGGAAGGCTATAGGCTATATTTTATCACGCTAAGACTAATATCAGCGAAGAAATAGAGGAAAATGTGGAAAAAATGGGGGGAAATTATTTGAAAGGGCTTATCTCACGAACTACTGGAGCAATACTTAAGTTATTTGGCACATATAAGAAGTAGACCACGTGAAGGATCATAAGTTTTTTTGTGGACTAATTTGTCTGTAAAATATCTAATTTAGGTAGGCGAAGCCGCGCGGAACGTCTAGTACGTTATCTATACTAATATTATAAATGCGAAAGTATCTCTGTCTGTCTGTCTGTCTCGCTTTCACGCGAAAACTACAGAACCGATTGTAATGAAATGTTGTACACAGATAGTCTAAAGCCTGAGAAAGGACATAGGCTACTTTTTAACTGGAAAAAGGGGTTGTAAGGGGGTGAAAATGCGTAAATTTGTTCATATTAAGTTAGTTCCAAAAATTCATAATAGATGGCGCCGTGCGTCTCCTACATCGCGCCATCGCTTGCTCATAAGTAGGGCATCGAAACCCGGACCCAATTTTCAAAACCCGGGTTTTTCGGGTTTTTTCGGGTTTTCTTAAAATTCAAAGATAAACGATGCGAAAATACTTTAAATATGATTTTCAGCGATTGCCAGCACCTTTCCAGTAACATACTATTAAAATACCATAGTGTGCGATCACGGCAGTGCCCAACCAAGTCTCGAGTGAACGGGCATGGCCGTATCATACTAGTATAGAAGCGCCTATTTACCTCTCCTATTATATATATTGGATCTCATCATAAGCTAGGGATTAAGACTTTCGGGCCAAGGTTAAGTATTACAACAAGCTTCACCTCCAAATTACATATATTATTATATGTATTTTATTTTATGAAATATATAAAAATCTATCACGAATTTTTGAAGACAGTAAATAAATGAATAACCTGAAATATAAAACGTATGCCAACAAATCTTCATTTAATAATTTACATTTTTATTGCTGTTTTTTAAGTTATTAATAACTATTTAGTCCTAATTAATTTTTGTGCCTAGTTTTTACCTGAAATTGCCTTTTGTCTGCCTTGCTACGGTATGAAGCCGAATGTTCTTTGCAATTCAAGGTAGCTTTTCAGCTCTCAGTGGAAAATCTTACATTACTGAAAAATGCAATGCAAACCTCAAAGCTTTTTGTAGTCATTAGTTCTAGTCACAATAGACAAAATTCATGTCAGGTTACCATATAATTGACCAGACCAGAACATAATATTATGACAAATGCGGGAGGTTGCTTTTAATGAATTTGTAAGATTAACCATGGTGGCTCTGGCGCTGGTGCTGATAAAAACTCTGCTTGTTATATTTCATCTCGATTCACTAAAATCACGTGTTTTAATAATTCCGCAGTGAGTAAGACATCCACGGCCGGCTAAAGAAAGCTACCATTCGTCCTATTATGTGTTACCAACATTAGTCTCTCAAGCAATGAAAAGCAATCTGCCGCATTTTCCAGACCACAATACAAAAATATGGATTCAAAATATACTTGATGGAAACTCCTCTGCATGGTTTTGTCAGTTTCTAGGGGCTGGTTACTCTCCTGGAACCTTTTTACTGATTGCATTGTCTTAATATTGTCGCTTTTTGTTAAGTTGTGAATATAACAAATAATAACAAAAAGCATAACGATAAACAAAAATCTTTAAGTGTTTTTAGTAAGTTAGATGACTGAAAATAATGACTTTAAATTGCAAAGAAGACTGGGTGTCATACCGCAGCAGGACACAAAAAATATTTTTTTGTAAAAATACTGTATGCCAAACATCGATCAGTATAAATTATTACTATTAATTTGACAATCAGCAGTAAAATATCTCATTCGATTGAAATTTTCAGTTTGTAAAACGAAATGAAGATTTGACTTATAATTGATTTTTATGACTGTAGAATGTAGATACCTGTGATTGCTTTAGAAACGATAAAATTTGGAAAAGTGTTTTAATAATATGTTTTATTAAATACTAAAAAATAAGCTATCATTGTTCCATACACTGTCTTCAAAAATTCCTGAGAGGCTTTTAGACATTCCAAAAATACAAATATCCCGAAGACTTTGTTGATGGGTGTATTTTATCAGCAACGGTCCATACAAGTTTCAACGTTTTGTCACCTAGTGGCTGACTTGCCCATCATCAAGAGTCTACGGTACTTTCAGCAGACTTAGAAGTTAGGACCATTTGAAACTGGCCACACTTTATTTTGTAAGCCTTTGGTCACATAATAAACAAAACTGTAGCCAATCACTGAATGTTGATTGAAAACTAAAAAATAAGTTTAACAAGACTTGGCTTCTATGAAATTTGAAAACTTTTTGCGAAGAATTGTTTGAAGAGACTTGGCTTTTTTACATTGAATAGTTTTTGTAGGATTTTTAAAATATGTATTATTAATTATTATTAATAAATATTTTTATGACAATTAGTCTTTAATGCTCTTAAAGCGAAACTTTTCCTTTAAAATATTATATTTTGTTTAATTATGACCAATATAAATAATTAAACCTATACAGCATGTTATAAAAATAAATAATTCGTATGTTAGTTTGCTATAAATACCTATTATCAGGTAGCCTTTAATAATTATCAAAAAAACGAAAAACCCGTAAAGCTCGAAAAACCCGGGTTCCATTTTTGAAACCCGGGTTTTTTTCATGATCTCCAAAACCCGGGTTTTCCCGGGTTTTCGGGTTTCGGGAAAACCCGGTCTCGATGCCCTACTCATAAGTCTTTCTATAAGACGTGGTACCATGTTAAATTGCGTTTTTCGATACTTTCGATTGTTATACACGCTGATAGTGTATAACTCACTACTCAGTACTTCATCTATGTAGTGATGAGTGACGTAACCTTAAACCTGCCAATCCATGATAAATAGTTTATGGGTAAAGCTAAAGTTATTAAATATTATGTGCACAGTGCACACTGCACAGCTGTTTTTGGCTATTTTGATTTAAGGGGTACCAGGGTTTTAAAAACCTTTAAAATTTGACACCGATTTTGTTGACACCGCGCGCTGTAAGTACACTGAAGTCCACGCGGACGAAGTCGCGGGAAACAGCTAGTAAATTTATAATTCTATGGCTTTGTATTGATTTCTATGGTACTGCGTCCACTGGATCGGGCATCGGCATTTCCGCAATCCGCGCCTGCCGCCTGAGACCGGTATTTATGCCGATGACGTCATCCGCAGTGAACGCGTCATTCGGATTCCAAAGGTTTCAAGTACTGACGTGTTTGCGACGACGCAACGGCTATATACTTACATAAATACTTATTCACGATGAATGACGATATTTTAATTACTTTAGTGGAAAAATATGAAGAACTCTACAATCCAAAACATCAAAATTATCATAACCAACTGAGGAGAGACAATATTTGGGATGAAATTGGGCAAATAATGAATGAAAATGGTGAGTAAATATAATATATGGGCGAGGCCGCCAATTTTTGCTGATATTGCAATTATTTTTCTCCGCCCTTTGTATTTTAAAAAGTATTGTGTTTATCTTATGCTCGAAAACTGATTCTAACGAAGAAAACAAAGTGCTCAAGCATGCATTAGAATTATTTGAGTTCCAATAATAGTCTAAAATATATTTACAATTAAACATAAAAAAGGTAAGAAAATAGCTTTGATTATATACTACATTTAGCTTAAAATATACAATCCGCCGTGGAAGAGGTGCACTTTAACTGTCGCTGTAGCAGTAAGTATGACAGATTTGAAGATAAATCTGAAATACTTAGATAACTTTCTTTATAAACTTTTTCAAATCAAATGAATCGTTACATCAATTCTACCCCACATTTTAAACGTCATCAATAATACCGATTTATTGCTATCGTTGGGTGTTAGGGAAGGTAAAATCGGGAAATGGCAACGCTGAGTTTTTACGTATTCTATGGAAAATCGCGTAATATTCGCCATTTCTCGACAGTTCACATTTGAACCTCAGTCGGGCTGTGTACACAGTTTTTTCAAAGGAAGTTTTTTTGTGACACAAATGTAAGTATTACTGTTTCACATAAAACGATCAATGCATCATGTGAGTAGTCAAAAGGGCCATGTTTGGGGCTATAAAAACCGCATTGTGTATTATTTACAGAGATAGTTTGATTTTCTCTACGCTATGATAGCCTCTACGCTATCATTTTGGTGCTCCAACGGCATATTTCTCAACGCTATGATAGCGTAGAGAAATAAATTCCCTACAATTTAGGTGCTTCAACGTCACAAGCATCGTAGATTTTCTTTCTCTCGCAAAATTTTTCTGCGTCATATCAGCAAAAATTGGCGGCCTCACCCATATAATACAATTATTGTCAGTGAAAATAATTATTACAATAAGCCCCATGAGAGATTGTGTTATTGTAGGTTCCTACCTATCAAGGTTCATTTGTTTTTTTTTTCATTTGGTATAAATTTTACTTATTTAAGTACAGTTTTTACCGACTCCAAAACAAAAAGGAGGTTCTCAATTCTGTTGTATATTTTTTTGTGTTTGTTATGTCTCTGTCCTTTATGAAGCGATTTGAAATTTTTTTTTTCTTTTGAAACGGTATACATCCAGGATGGTCTCATTAATTTTCAAAATTCAGTTCTAAGGGCGGATGGATAGATATTTTATGGATTTGAGAGAACTCCTCGATTGTTATAAGCACGCATCGGTTATTTGCATCTATAGGTAGTTATGTATATGTCTGTCTGACGTCTGTCACCATTGGCATTAGTCATCATTACGATAGGTTTTAACTAGGTTTACCGTTTAAAGGTCTTTAGTTGTAACACGTTTCAAATCATATGACAAGTTCATTGAACAATAATTGTCCTCACTATACCTACGCCATAGAGAAAAATAATACATCGTGTCGGGTACTATACGCTCTCTTAGTCAATATCTAATCATTCTATAATTTTCATGCAAAGTCCAAATATCTGAAAACATAAAAATAACTATTACATTAATTTTACAGGTAAAATCTGCAGAGATCGTTGGACCAAAATAAGGGATAATCACCGAAAAGCATTGCAATTGCGCAAAACTAAGAGTGGTCAAGCTGCTTCGAAAATGAAACCGCCAAAATACAATAAAGAATTGAGTTTTTTAGTACCATATCTGCAACTTGACGAAAATCCTAGCACAAATATACAAAGTCATGCTGATCTAACAGAGCAGTTAAGTCTAAATAGCCCACAGTCCTCTGTAGTATCTCCTTACGCTTCTCCCGAATGTGACCCATTAGATTATCAAGATTATTCAGCCCAAATTGGTACTAGACGAGCGAGATCCAGAAATTCCGATGACACATCAACGGCATCAGTGATGAAGGAATATTTGGAAAGCAGACATGACAATTACTATCGAGAAACTCAAAGTTCAGATGAAAAAGATCCTCTCATAGGATTTTTTATTAATATGGCAAGAACAGTAAAGGGCTTCCCTATCGATCAACAAATAAAATTAAAACATGAAATATTTTCATTGGTAAATAACGCTGAATTAAAGCTGGCAATGCAAGCTCGCGAGACTGAGCAGACTACTGTAATACTATCCCAGCCTCAAATAAAATTTGCGTCCACATCTTCTCATGAAACGAGACATGAAAAAGTTCAGAACACTACAGAATTGCATTCTCAAGTAATCAAGACAGAATGCAAATCAACCTCATGTGATCCAGAGTAATGTGAATAAATAATACTTCATCTACTCCCCAGAGAATACAAGCAGTCGAGAATTGTTCTGAAATGCTTTCTCAACTTCCAGTAACAGTAAACAATATGCAAACTCATTAACTCCCTCACATGAAATACAGAATAGCTCTATACTTTAACAGTAACTGAATCCGATTTGGCTAATTTTGTTGTTTTCAATAATAAACCCAACAATTAAAAATTAGTATTCCACTAACTAATCTTGGAACAACTGTAAAATAAAAATTACTTAATTAAAAATAACATGTTTTATTCCGTCCTGCAAAATAGCATACTAGGAAATTCCAGTACCTACTACGCCAACGCATTTTCAAAAGCTTGACAACAATATTACAAAGTACTTATTATGATATTATTTTCAGTTCTAGGTAGGTTCTAGTACATTTTAAGCCTAAAATAACCGTCACAATACTGAAGGATAGTACTCGGTACTCGGTTCTCATTATAATTCAAGTTATTATGTATAGGTTTTGAATATATTATGTATATTATGTATATGAATATTAGGTTCTATATGAATATTATGAAATAATATAAATATTATGTACTTATAGGCTCTAAATAAATTAATCATGGTCACAAAGTAAATTACACAGCTAGGCAATTTTGAAAAAAATCTTTATCTGATGGCTTCATACTAATCTGACCAATACATGCCAATACTTCAGAAGAAAATCGTTATAATTTCTAAACTATCTGACTTGAGCATAGAAAACCTCCTCTATTTTTTTTTTAAATAAAGAACCAGTTTAATAGGTCAGTTTTTTTTTTACAAAAAGCCATAAATTAAAAAGTAGGTACACAATTTTTTTTCCTTTAACTTTGGTTTTTCTTTGTTTGATTCCACGAAAAGTTATAACAATATATTGCCTGTGTAAGCGTAGACCACAAGTGTTTTAGAAAATAAAAAGGCCTCATTTGATAGCTAATCAAATGAGACCTTTTTATTTTCATAGGACATATTACATGAGAAGTAGCTATACTGGTCAGATTAGTGTGAAAGCCGGAGAAAATCTAAGTATTTTTTTGAGTTTATATTTCCCGCGTTCCATTTAGCGTTGGAAACGATCCTCTATACTACCTCCTATTTTGAGCGTTTTGATCGTTTTTAACGCTAAATGGAACGCGGGGATTATGAACCCATATCTTTCGTTTCCTCTTGTTTCTCTTTTCCTCTTCTGATAAAATACAGCTAATTACAACAATGCCCTCGTCACTATATCCTCCATAATGCAAATGCACGTCAGGCTATGACGGACTAAAAATAACTACATTGCCAGTTGAATCCGAATGCAGCGGACGTACGTCGGCATTACGTAAATTATCGATACGCTCCGTCCGCTCCGTAGTCAATACGCTCCGATTCCGAGACAGTGGATTGATTTGTGATTTTAAGGGCCTGTTTCACCACTTCTTGATAACGTGCCGGATAGGCTATCCACAACTTTTTTGACAGATTCTCCATACTCTACCTGTCAAGTTAAGTGGTGGATAGCCTATCCGGCACTTATCAGGAAGTGGTGAAACAGGCCCTAAATGTTGATATTTATCGATATAATTATACTCGCTAATACTCTACAGTAGAAAGTTGCGCCATCAAAAAAGTTGCGTACTTACAAACGTCAAACTTCACCATTCAGGTATGCAGCAACGCTGCAGGTCCCCTGGATCCAGCTGCACGGAGAGATGACGCCACACCTCGAGCTGCTGATGGACTCCCTCCGCGGCGTCTCCACCGTGCCCGTCATGATGAACTCCGCCCCCATACCCATGAGCTTTGGACAGAGGCTGAAGAATACTCTGTGGTACTTCCTAATCACTTATGGCTTTCTGTAAGTGAAATTCCTTGTAACAAATCCGGTATATTCCAATTTTAAAGTTACATTTTAGATTGGAAGTGCCGGTAACTAACAACACAATTAAACTTTAGGTTTCCGTGTGTTGAAAACTAGAATTAGTCATTTTCGTTTATTCTGTCTAAAAGCCGAGTTCGATTTAACAGCAGAGTTAAAATGACCATAGTACCTATAAAAGCCCCAGAAACAGAAACATTGACAGACTTTATGGATCAAACGATAGATTTCCTCGCTCAGACTTTTTAGCCTATTCTTCCGTTGCAAGAAAATTACAAGAAACTCTTTGTTGGATATTCTCATCTGAACAAGCTTATTCTTCAACAGAAATGACTATTCAGCGAGTGAGTTGGAATACCAGCAGAAGTTCGGTCCGCTTGCCGAAGCTAGAGGGCACAAGTTGAGGCCATACTCTGAAGCTATACGTGACATCTCCGTTCTGTTCCTCAACTCCCATCCATCATATACCGCGGCCCGCAGCCTGCCGCCCAATGTTGTCGAGATCGGAGGGTATCATATTATTGATCATGTCCCACCACTACCTCAGGTAAGGATCAGACACCTTCACAGTTCGCACATTAATCGGATAATGTGAGACGCGAATATATATTTTCAGGGCAAATAATAAAGTAATGCTTTCTTTTGTAACTATACCACACATTCAGGGTGATCAGATCATCAAATCCCTATCTATGGCTTGGAAAACAATAATTATAATAAAAACATCATATCACGCCCAGTTCATTTGCGATCGGATCGAAACGATCCAGTGGCCGACGTTAATGGATTGATCATGAATTGAAAGTGACATTTTTCGTTGCAGGATTTACAGGAGATTTTGGACTCGTCTAAAAATGGAGCAGTATACTTCAGCATGGGCTCCGTCATCAAAGCAAAGCTGTTACCGAAAAAGTTAAAGAAAGACCTGTTGAAAATGTTCGCTGAACTGCCTTACACTGTGCTTTGGAAACTCGAAGACAGGATTGAAAATCCACCAAAGAATCTGCACGTCAGGGTCTGGATGCCTCAGCCGAGTATATTGTGTAAGATTACTTTTATTTAATGGGTTTCAGGGCGAGTTTGAAGTTATCATTATATAGGCTCGGCTTTACTTCTGCAGAACCTGCCTTCGCCATTGATAGGTTCACCTAAAGCACTATCTTTAAGCTAAATAAGCTAGTAGTATCTAGTACATAGGTCATATCAAAGCAAATGATATTATTATTGCATTACAATGTACAATGTAAACCAGCATAAGCCAGTTGCTTTACTCAGGAAACAATCGAGAAATCTCAACAGCTTTTGCAACTCCCGAGTCAGTCCCGACATCTATATGTCATATTTTGGAACTAGAGATCTAGGGCCCGTATAAGTAGTCAGTACTCAAGATGCATCTCGGTCTCAAGACACGGTTCAGGCTCTGTGATTGGTTGGCTGTCAAAATTTGGACCAATCACAGAGCCGAACCGCGTCTTGACCGGGTCGCATCTTAAGTACTGACTATTTATACGGGCCTAAGTAATAGATACTATAATTTTCAGCTCACCCAAACGTGAAGGTGTTCATAACGCACGGCGGTATGCTCAGCACCATCGAATCTCTTCACTTCGGTAAGCCGATCCTGGCTATACCGGTGTTCGGAGACCAGCCCAGCAATGCGAAACAGTCTGTGTGCGCCGGCAGAGCCCTCATGGTACCGTATTCGCCGGACATGGTGCCAGAACTCATCGTGGCCTTGAACGAGATGCTTAGCAATGACAGGTGACTATTCTCAATTACTGGTGATCTATAAATGGTTAATGTTATTGCAATTTGATACAAAGTGGGGCATTGAAACCCGTAGCAACTGTTCCAGTTTTGAGGTCGTTCGACCTATTTAAACTAAGCTGAAACTATTCTTCCAGCTACTACAAGCGGGCACAGTACCTGTCAAGACTGTTCCACAAGAGGCCGCTGCCGCCGCGGAAACTTGTTACGAGTTACGTGGAACTTGCTATAGAGAGCAAAGGTACTTATAAAGTTATAATTAATTTGTTTCTAAAGTGGAAACTTCTACAAACGCTTTTGAATGTTTGAGGTGAAGAAACAAATTTTAATCCAGACACTTTTAACGATACTCGAGTCGCACGTAGCGTGCTTGGCTTATGCGCTATTTTTTCGAGTCCAATAATAATATTATGACCAATAATGTCAGAGATTTATCAGCTTCACTTTTTGACGTAACGTTAAAACGTTAGTGGAAACGTTAAGGCTTACAGTAATTATAGTCGGGACATTTTAATAGGCCACATTTGACAGTTCATCAAAATTGTACCAGGTAACCTTATAGCGACGTACATAAAAAATAAATATTTTCGTTTTGTTATAACTGCACAATTGATTAACTTTTTTCAATTACGATTACATATTTATTGTAAATATGACCGATACGAATTATTTAACGATTTGCTTTTACTGATAAACAATTCTAAACGTAATAAACAAATTCTGATCTTAATAATTGCACGTCGTTACAATGTTACGTTAGCTGACCTTTTTTCTTTTTAAGCTCTAGGGAAGTTACACAAAATTGGAAGCGAATAAATAGTATCGATGCATTGATTACTTGTAACGAAATATCCCCATAAATTAATAACCACGTTGTGAAAAGTAACACATATTTATGTGAAATGAATAATGATAATACTACATTTAACAGTTTTTATAATTCAAGCGAATAAATGCATTTTTTTTTGTAAATCATGTACTTGTCTTATTTTGCTCCTTGAATTTGCAAAAGAAAAAGTAATAATGGGACAGGAGTTTGTTTAAAACGTATAAAATTTAAATATTTTATTTCAAGTCCGTATCGATTTATTCGTTTTGGTCGATGTTTTTACGCAGCTCACCTCACTATGGAGATTAATCTGACAGATGTCAAATGTGGCCTATTAAAATGCCCCGACTGTAGAATAGTTATTAGTTAGTTGCATTGTTTATAGCTGTAAGTTTTCTCATTGAATAAAATAAATTAATTTTCCCAGGTGCTCACCACCTACGCTCAAGGTCGACTCTATACAAGTGGTACGAAATTTATATGCTGGATCAAGCTGCTATACTGATTGTGGTATTGTACGTCATCTACAGAATATTCGGCAAAACGGCGTCTATCTTGAAACGAACATTCTCGAATAAAAAGGTTAAGAGTCACTGAAATTTTAAGTTTCTTGTGTATTTGATTTGTTCTACCTTAATAAGCTTACGCCGTTAGCACACTGACGTTTGAAAATGCGATAGAGCAAGATGCAATATGACGAACTGCAGTATGACGTGTGAGAGCTCAGCATGAGACAGAACATTTGTTAGTCGGTTTTGGCAGTCCGCTGCATCGGTGTGCTAACGACAATACGTAGAGTCATTTAATTATTATACCTACTTAACTTCAATTTCGGATTTCGTACATTGACTTATCGCTTTCTTTCCCTCAAGCAATCAAAACAGTAGGTTTCAATTATTTATAATCTAGATTAAATAAGTCATTATAACAAACAAAATGATGCTGAGGATAAATAATTTTATTTACAATTTAACACAATGAAAACACATTTGTAACACATTCACACTAATATATCGATAACTGATACAAAAATACTAGATCAATACAGATACCATATGGCATACCGCCAACTGGATAACGCCGACCATAGACAAATAAACTGCTGTTTCTGATTTTGTTTTTACATAAAATTAATATTGTAACTATTCTGGCACGGAAGGCTTAGCATAACAAATAACAATTAACAACACAACGGGAAAGAATGGACGTACTGACAGATTTTAGTGACAAAATGGCGGATTCCCATTGTCAATCTGTTGCTTTGTCTATTCTTCCGTAGAAAGAAACCGTTTCTATGGTCAAAATGATAAGCCTGCTGGTTCTATCTTAATCTTTTCAAACTAGTGTAAGCGCCAACGCGTTAACTTGTTAGTTATTACTATTAAAACTCAATTAACAATAATTTATATCGTCAAATGATAAAATTTGAATGTAGATATTCTGATTTCTTAACTATTGATTATAATTAAAGTTACGGGCAATTCAACTTATAGGATGTCATTGATTGATTGTCGACATTTAAGAACCTCTTATTTTAAGAAGCTACGAGTATTATAACGTACATGTTGGATATTCTGAGAATTAGAGAATTGAATTGAAACTACTCTGAAACAGTTACTTTGTCTATGGACTATGGTATGAGCCTATAAAGACACATAAAGAAAGGATTATGGATGCATATTCACATCCATTCATCTAAAATATACATTTTAATACAGATTGATTCTGAAATAATAACATTAAGTACATAACACTACATTCTGACAATGATATACTTTCATTCCCATTCATTTCACAATAATTATGATTTTGATTAAAACATTCCAAGTGTAAAAAGATTTAAAGAGTATTTTTTTTTCTCGCCAAAAAACTGAAAAAATAAATGCCTATCGATGAGACTAGAGAGTGAGCCCACGTGCTCGTGCGTGCACGTGCCACGTGCGTGAGCTAGTAGAGCTCACCTTAGTTTTGTCACGCGCGAACGCGCCGGCTTGCACTTAAAACACACGTGCGGAATTGGTTCTGTACGGAGAAAAACGAACGTGTGCGTTTTCCGAATACGGAAAACGAATTCGGAAATCGCATACAGAAAACGTGTGTATGCCAGCCAGCCTTATAAGTAGGTCGCAAGTCATTTATTTTAACAATTAAGACATTGCTATGTCGCCTGTCGGGAAAATAAAGTAAACCTAAGTGATGATTCCAAAAATCTTTTTACAGTCATCTAACTTAAAACTTTGGTGCGGCGAACCGCTCAGGTACTATACATGATTAAACTAACATAATATTATAGACATTTATACAATAGACTTACATTCAAAGTAACTATGAACCATAAGGAAGTTTATCGTTACAATTCCTACGTCACTTTTAGGGTTCCGTAGTCAATAAGGAACCCTTATAGTTTTGGTCTGTCTGTCCGTCTGTCTGTCCTTCCGTCTGTTTGTCCGCGGGTTTGCTCAGAGACTATAGGGCCTACAAAGCCGTAATTTGGCATGAACAAGTCCTTTAGGTACTCAGCACGGGGACAGATCTCCCAAATTCATGAAAAATCAACCTTCCGCATTTTCCAGATCGGAATGCTGGAAAACAAAATGTTTTGATATCATATGGACCGTCTAAGTGGGAATCCTTCAGCACGGTTTGGTTGGTTTCTAGAGACTGGTTGCCTTTTTACTGATCGCATCGGCTTAATTTTTGGCTGATTTAACCACATTATTCTGGTTTTGAACTGGTCTACAGGCTGTTCTGGCATAAATTCGGTCTATTGTGACTAGAACAGGCATTTAAAAGATTTTTTAGTAACTTAGATAACAGGTAAAATGATTACTTGCAACTACAAAGAATTTTGAGCCTCATACCGCAGAAAGACTCAAAAAATGTATTTTAGGTGAAAATAGTCTGCACTAACCATAGATTAGGATTCATTATTATTAACTTGACCATTGGCAATAAAAATGTTGAAGATTTTTTCTCATTAGAATGAAATTTTCAGTTTTATAAAATGAAGTAATGATTTGTTGGTTACATACGAAAGTTCAATGGCCATTGAAAAATCAATGATTTTTCATAAAGACAAAAAAACCAGAAAAGTTTTTTATGTTTTATTAAAGACCATAAAATAAGCTATTATTTATCTATTTACTGTCTTCAAAAATTCCTGATATTTCAGAAAATACAAATATCCTTAGGTCGTATTGATGTGTGTATTTGAAAATTGACCAATTTCAGAAGTCCGTAGCAAGGCAACGATTGATAGATATAAAGTGTAAAGGACAAAGTTGTAGAGAATTTTATTAGCTTTTCTTATGTAGTACAGTAAAATTTCGTACGAAGCACCGTTTTCGTAAATTAGTCTAAAAACCAAAAAATGGGTCCTTCTTTTCCCCCCCTCCCCTCCGGCGCACCTCGGAGGGGTCAGGACTTTTAGTATGTTTATCTCCTAACTAGTCCAAACAAAGTGGCGTAGTCATAATTTCTGCTTTCGACTTTTCCAAGCACACCCCCATTTCGAGCATTCGTTTACTAGGCTATATACTTTCAACTAAAATTAACAAACATTCTTATATATTTTCAAATATACTTCTCATACATATAATTTTAACATTGAATAACTAATATATCGCACAGTTCTAACCCGACTTAAATATTTTGTTGTTCCAACACGGAATATGAACCTATGACTTTTAAACTTAAGAGCCAAGCCCTAACTGCCGCACTCAGTAGTCAGTGACGATACTGACGAATATTAATGAGATATCTGTAGTAAAACGAAGATTTTGACATATTAAGCTCATTAATTTATCTGTCAAACTCTTCATTAAATTACAGTTAAATAGTTAATATTCGCCGCAGTAAGGCCGCGTCCCCATCAGACACGGCGCGGCGCCGCCACCGTGTTACGGCACGACGCCGCCTCCATGTTACGGCACGACGCCACCACCTTGATACGGTACGGTGCCGCACCGTGTCACGGCGCCGCGTACGGTGCGCTGACCCATGTTAGGGATTTCAGTCGATATTTGCGCTCGAACGAAAATGCTTGTCTGGATATGGATCGCGATGGATTATCCTCTTGTTGTCACTAAGACGAAGATTGAAAAAGAAACAGAAACTGATTGATGCTGATGCTGCTGCTGATGTTATTTTTTGCTCTATACCAATAATTACAACAGATAGGCACTTGAAATGTTCACAAAATACTCAATTGTATTTATACTTTAAAAATTGATGGTAAAATTAAATTAAACTTAATAATTAAGGGCGCTCCCATACAAAAAACATAATTTTTTGGTTATTTTCCTCTATAATAATGATACGGAACCCATCGTGCGCGAGCTTAACTCGCACTTGGCCGATTTTATATGTTCCAAATAAGTGCCTTTAAGTTTGGACACAATTTTTGTTCGGAAGTTTCACCCAGAATAGGGGCGCGCGGTGCACCGTTTGCGGCACCGTGTTACGGTGTCGTGCCGTAACACGGTGACGGCGCCGTGCCGTGTCTGATGGGAACGCAGCCTGACTGGACCATATATCAGCAATATTATATTAGTTATACAACGAAATATATTTTAATTAATTAGAGAGCTAAATACATTGGATATGCGTATTTTGTAAATACGTTAATTTAATATTTATTTTCAAATATAAAATTTGGAATGCTGGTTTATCTAAATTTATTTTTTTACATTAAAATTTGTTCTAATCAGTCAAAAACTGATTTATTGTTTAAGAGTTAATGAACTAAAAAATTATACCTCAATCTAAAAACAAAAGTATTTTCTTTTACTTCCTATGACCGTAACGGGTCGCGTAGAAAAGAAAATGGCCTAACGCTACTTCTCTCTTTCATTCTCGCATATTATGTGCTATCTCGCTCTTTACGCGGACTCGTGAAAACGAGATAGCGCTTTATTCGTGGGAGTGAAAGAGACAGATAGTGTTAATTCAATTTCTACGTGTTTCGTGGCTCGTGTATAACCATAATATCGGGTATTTATTTTAATGATTCGATAATGACGTTCGATGAATTCGATTTCTATTAACATTGTTGCTTTTTAAAGTACGTACGTTTAACGCGCATTTTTTCATTTGGCTAGTGCCCATTTGACCAATGGAGGCTAAATTCAATTTTATATCATGCGACCTCTCTCATATTTTTTAATAATGACAGAGAAAGCATGATATTTTAACAACCCAATACAATTGGTGGAATCGGGCTTTAGCTCACCAATACTTGGTCCATCTTTGTAAAGCAAGTATTTAATACTGAAGTTTTTACGATTTAAAAAATGATTAAAATAAACAATTTAATTAGGATTATTTTACCCTTCGCAGTCGAGTAATGAAAAGTAAATTTTCAAATTATATTAATTTATAAAATGACTGACTTACTATTTTAGTTTCCGTGTATGACTAAATATTGAGTTCTATTTGCTGTCGGTGATGTTCTTCTGCGCTTTTAACCTCGCGATCTCCTCGCCGAGTGTGTCTATGTTGTCCTGAAAACAACATAATAATATTATGTCATAATATACTATTACTTATTAAGATTTAAGTATTACTTTTTAAGGGTATTAAGTGATCAAACATTCCTTTTGTTGCAACTGGTGTAATAGAACATTACTTGCGTAGTTTAAAAAGAGTAGTTTATTATTTATACACATATACACTTTGCATGACGTCGAGTAAGTTATACCGTAGACGTAATGTCTTTGAGCAGTGTGCGTGCAGTACTTGCGTGTACGTTATAAGCGTGCGTGCACGTTATAAGCGTGCGTGCACGTACCTTGAGCGTGATGTTCTTGAGGAGCGTGTCTTCAAGCAGCGCCTGCAGTCGGCGGTTCATCTCCAGGGACAGCTCCGGCGTGAGGCCGGCCGGGTCGCCACCCCACACCGCCGCCATCGCCCCGCCGCCTAGCCGCGCTAGCTCTTGCTGTAATAGAACACTTAATTAGCCAAGTAGTCACTAACAATGTAGTTTAAAGTTCTGAAGAAGTAGGTAAACGTAACTTATTTTCAGTGACACAGAGAACAAAACTTTGTATATTTAGACCAGATTTTGTACGTATATTTTTTGTTTTATTTTATTTTGTCAGGAAGACCAACAGTTATCAATAAATACTTATTACATAATACTACTAATTATTATAATATAACAAAATAAAATTAAGTTTGACGTCAAAACAAACGATGTTTGACAGAAAAAATATTTACCTTGGTAAGTCTCCGTCGTGGCTGCGTGAAACGTAACGATAATAATTTATTTTATTATAATTCTATAATATAATTAATGGGTGCGAAATTTTAGTATAGAAATCGCGCGGCTGCCGCACTACTCGCGACTTCATGTGAAGGCAGCCTTATAAAAGCAATGAGCAACTACATACAGCTTGCATAAAACGCTTTCACTCCCGCATTTTCAATACCGCGCATAGATCTGTAAACTTACCTGCCAACATCCATATTATGTCGTTCTATTGCAGTTATACTTGCTAAGTACGTCGTTCTGGCAAGTGCTCTATTTAGGGGTCCCACACATAACTGCGAATTCGCATCGCATCGCAAATATCTGCGACAAAACTCATATTAAAATTGACATTACGATGCGATGCGAATTCGCAGTTTTGTGTGGGAAACCTTAGGACCCTCGGAAAAAACCTCGTGTGGAACACGACGTTTTTTTTACGCTCGTTTGTATCGATACTAACGTAAGTTGAACGCTCAGCAGAAAGAATCCGACACGTTTTAAACTTTACTAGCTATTTGGCCGAGCATTGTTCGGTAAGTATTCGATAAAACACGAATAAAATAAAATGCAACCTATTAGTCTGCACGGAAAATTAATTCCCGAAATCACGGCTGTCAAATACTTAGGAGTAGTACTAAACAAGTCGATGTCATTCACGAACCATATATCGAATACCGTACGTAAAGCGAAATTTGTATTATACAAATTATATCCTTTACTCAACGCGAGTAGCAAAATGTCCTTAAGACATAAGCTCACCTTATACAAAACATGTATAAGAACGATACTCACTTATGCGTGCGTCTCTTTCGCACACATAAGTGACAATCAGATGAACCAATTGCAACGAGTTCAAAACCGTTTTTTGCGCATGGCAACAGGTGCCCCCCGTTACATGCGAAACATCGACTTGCATAGAGACTGCGAGCTTATCACTATCAAAGCCTATATCAAAGAACTCTCGGAGAGATTCTTTGAGAAAGGAAAAGTACATCCCAATCCGCTCATTCGTAAGGCTGTGGACTACGAACATGACGCACCGACATTCCGATACCCCTTCAGGCGGCCTAAGCATATCTTAGCCGACCCTGTAGATCCCATCACAGAATACGTAACGTACTGTGTACAGTTACGCAAACACAAATCACACTCACCCGCGTGGTTAGTACTGCACCGGGGACGACGCCGGCGCCTTCCCCGAGGACTTAACACGACCCGAACGACAAACAGACAGACCGACCGAAATCCGGTGCCGAGCTCGATCCCGGGTTCGAGTTCGCATGCGGATAGCATAGGAACACACCTAAATCATGACCGCGACCGCGACATTGTCGTAGAGAGCTCTACCAATTACTTTGACATTAGAACATACACGCGTATGTCACCCCAACCGGACTCGGAAGGGGAGAGGGACGGCCCTCTTTTATGCAATAACATTAATAACTTGAGCTCATCTACCGCGATAACTCGTACGCAGCTAGTTTGTGCTACCGCGCGCGAGCAGCCTCACTCGTCAGAGAGTGAGTAAGGGGTCGGACCCCTTAAGAGCAGGGGGGATCCGTGTCCCCACGTCAGATGAAAATAGCTTATTTTCGTAGCTCTCCCCAATATTGCCCGATTAGAATGTCACACGTGTGACTTTAGGGGAGGGGGCCAGGCCCCCTCATTGTTTATCTCCAAACCAACTAGCAACAGACTAGTTATAGCCACGATTAAACTACCACGGTCTTAACCAGACCAGTAGCTTAGACCCTTTCGAAAAAAAAAAAAAAAAAAACGAATAAAATGACATTTTCTAAAAATGATTCCTAGCTAGATCGATTTATCGCCCCCGAAACCCCCTATATACTAAATTTCATGAAAATCGTTGGAGCCGATTTTGAGATTCCAATTATATAATATACAAGAATTGCTCGTCTAAAGACATAAGATATTTGCCCAAAACGCGATGAAAAGAGCGCATCAGAAACGCGCGTCGTAAGTGCGCAAAAAAAACGTCGTGTGAAAAGACCCTTAGGTATACGTAAGGTTTCGTAGTTTAAAAATTGTATACCTTAGCAGTATCGGCGTCGGTGGGCGCGAGCGCGGCGGGCGGCAGCGCGGGCAGCAGGCGTCGCAGCAGGCGCGCCTTGCCGCGCAGCTCGGCGGTGAGCGCGCGCGCGTGCTCCTCCAGGAACTCGCAGCGCTCCGCCCGCCGCGCCGCCGCGCGCTGCAGCGACACGATGCGCTCGATCAGCGCCTGACGGTCCGGTGCCACCGCCTACAAGACATAACTTTTTTTTAAACAGATTTTGACAATGAGGGTTTTCCATATATTATCATTGCCACCAATGAAAGAGAACCTGCCGGTCTTTTGTGTCAAATGTCGTGAAATTCGAGCTGCATTTCTCTTGCAAGTCGACAGCGTGCAGCTTAATCTCAAGGACTTTTTAAGATAGCAACTTAATAAGGTTAACCTAAAGTTACTACCCAACGTGAAGTTACACAATCTCTGCCTTGTAGTTCTAGTGTCTAATGTCTATAATTTCTAATGGCGTCAACTACATTCTTTTCTATTTACAACTAATCATAACAATTTATAATCCAAACATTACAATAATTTACAAATACAACCAATAACATAAAGAAAAGACCTGTGCCACTAGCATTTTAATCAAACTTGGACGTTTTATCTGAAAAGGACATTATTTAATTTTAGATATTAATTTTAATAATTTTAAAAAATTAAAAAAAATATTTAATTAAAAAAAAAATTAAAAAAATTTAGATATTAATATGCAAGCAATGCAATAAAATCACTCATGAGAGGGATGTATGTTTATAGGGCTGAAGCTAGTATTTCACAAACGTGAGTTCTTATCTTAAATATTCTTAGCAGCAGTAATTTTTGGAACGAAGTTCCATACCGCGCGTTGTGAAAGGGGGCTACACAGAAAAAATTAAGACGAAAAGTTGTAACAACACTTGTGTCGTTGTGAAGTTGTAAGCTGTGCGGTATCGCTACCGCACGTATTTCTCTCTCTGTCTCTCTCTCCCTCTCTCATAGAAAGCAAGTTATTTTCGTTTCGTCTTAGATTTTTTTTTGCTTTTTTTGTTTTTGTTTCTTTTTTTTTTGAGTTACAGTATACAGGTTTTTGTACATAACAAATAACTTCGTTCCATCCGGGTGTCCCTTGACACCTCTCAAATTTTTTTTATTAGAAAAGTATCGAAATCTATTGCTTACCTCGACTTGCGGTACATCGCTAGACGTTCGCTCGCCGTTGGAAGCGCCTTCACCGCTGCTCAGAGAGCTTACAGAACCTGAAAAAATATCGCGTTATATAAAAAAAATACAACATAATAATAACATAATAAAAAACAAACTGAATAATACGATGTAAGCGAGGGTATAGTCGTGTACGTATACGCTGGTACGCAACGCGGTGTATTGTACGCACGAGTAATCACTAATCACTAATCAATAATGAAGTCATATATGATGGTTGAAATAGGTAAAAAAATAAAATAAAACAATGTAAGGATGTATATAAGGTCAAATTCCGTAGTACATCCAATTAAATTATGAAAGTACTAAATATATAAAAAACTAGATGACGCCCGCAACTCCGTTGCGCCAAAATTCGTTTATCGCACGGGAACCGTACATTTTTCCGAGATAAAAACTATCCTATGTCCTTTCTCGGGACTCAAAGTATCTCCATGACAAATTTCAGCAAAATCGGTTCAGCGGTTCGAGCGTGAAGAGGTAACGGACAGACAGACAGACAGACAGACACACTTTCGCATTTATAATATTAGTATGGATTGGACACCCAGACACTTATTATTAATTATAATGATTATTTATAATATATTCTTAAGGAATTATTCGATATTTAATTATTATTGAAAAAAACTGAGATGTAATTTGACCACCGCTAATAAATTACAAACACAATGGTCGTCATGGCAATGTTCGTTTCGCATGCGCAAAGTTAAAAACCAGTGTCAGTGTTACGGTCGTATGAATAAAAACTTAGCGAGGGTTTTTAAAGGCTTTAAAAGCCTGTTGTAAAATTTAATATGAATAAAGGTTCTCTAACAGTGCTCTAACGCCTTTTTAAGGTGACAGCTGTCAAAAAATAGCGCGCCTGTTATAAACCTATTTTAAGAACATTTTAGGCATAATCGTTATGAATAAACGTTTGCTAACAGTTATTTAGGCTCGAAACGTCAAATAGGAGTTCGCAAACTTTAGTGAATACTCGGACCTACTTTAAGACCATTTAAGAGATTGAAATGGTCGAAATATCGAGTATTATCGCGATTTCTGACATTATTGCAATTTCTGAAGGAATTTCTAGCCGCCCTCGTCGACAAAAAGTATATAAGACGCAATTTATGACGCTAGAATTATGACGTAATTTATGAAATCCATAAAGTATATTTTTTGGAACGGAGTTCTTTTTCGCGCGTTGTGAAACCCCTTTTTTTTAATATAATAAATTAGCCCCCGCTAGGCCGAAAAAAACGACACTAAAAACGACACTTTTTTATTAGTACCTGCATGTTAGGGGCAGAGGGCGTTGCGCATTGATAGTATTCCTGTGCGTCAATAGATGGCGTTTCTTAAATATTTTTTTTAAGCATTATTATGTACAGATTTTTTCACATAAGAAATAACTCCGTTCCATTCGGGTGTCCTTTGACACCTCTCAAGTTTTTTTTTTTACAAAATGCTCATTATTTTTGACACATTGAACACAATAAATTGGCACACTACCAACATTACCAACAAAAATATTGTAAAACGTCATTTAAAAGTATTTTACTTAGCGAAGGCTTAGAAAGCGTTTATTCATATGGAGTGCTATAAGACGGTTTTTAACTTTAGCGAACATTTAAGTTAGAAAACTGTTAAAACCTTCACTAAGATTTTTTATTCATGCCAAAATCTGACAGAAGTTGATATAATTTATATTACTGCACATGCGCGAAAGCTGCACATGCGCATTGAAAATGAAATAAATATGTCTAATCTAACAGCTGTATCGCCATTACTTTTCGAAGGAAAGTTTTTATCAATTTCAATTTGAAATATTTAACCAGAATTACCGGTGAACCCACTTTTTTGTTGGCTTAAAAAATCGCAAATCGTACAAAGTAACTGATAGCAGTTTTTCAGGCATTTCTCTTTGTTACAAAGTTCCAATTCTGACGAATTCTCAAAAATTGTACCGCTTCCGGCACGTTTACGTATGACACATGGAAATTTTAAGATGAATTATTTCACATAACTTGTCGGTAAGGTATTGATTTTTTGGTATCAATCAATGCAGGATGTTTTATTCTACTACATATTTCGAATTTAGGTCAAAATCTTTGAATTTATAAATGTTATATTATACATCCTTAAGTAGAATAGGCATGACGACAATTTTTTTTTCTTATTGGTAATTGAAAGACCCTTAAAAAATAGAAACATCGGTGAAAGAAAGACTCTGATAGCTTAAAAATTCACCAAGATATGACAATTTCAAATATCTCATAAAATAGACCTGCCCGAAACGCTCCATACAAAGTGCTACGAAAGACTGACGTCACTCTTTCGTAGTTTGTATGGATCGGGAGAGAATTTTGTTCGGTAGGTATATTAAATATTGCGTTTATGAAAGTGGTTTTGTAACAAAAGTTGCTTTTAATTGCATAAGTTATCGACTGGTATACAAATATTAAGAGATTTAATTGAAAAAAAAATCGACTTAATTATCCAACTTTAAAGGCGCATAACAAAAAAAAATACAAATGCTATCAAGCTGAAATTTTGGGAACACTTATTTTTTACTGTGATTTCTTTATTTTATTAGTAAAATTCGCTAATCTTTGACCTTGTCATCATCCCTATCACAACACAGTACGAACACACGTAGCTTGTCTCAATGTTGAGAAATTTTGATTTCAATGACGCGGTTGTATTAAGTACGTATGTTTTTGTAGTATTGGATCTTCTTCTATATGAATATTTTTTACTATACATCTAATGTATAAAATTCTCATGTCACAGTGTTTGTGCGCGAAAACGGCTCAACCGATTTTAATGCAATTTTGCATGTACATTCGTTAGGCCTGAGAATAGGTTTTATCTACTTTTCATATTGATACTTGAAATAATTTATACGGCAAAACAACGTTTGCCGGGTCAGCTAGTACATAGATATTAGATAATCACCTGTTCTGTTGGAGTCGGCGTCGGCGGTCGGCGGCAGCTTGGCCTCCAGCTGCTCGACGCGCTTCAGGGCACGCTGCAGCTCGCGGTTAATTTCCTTTTGAACACAAATCACAATACACACAATTAATTATTGGAACGAAGTTCCTTATCGCGCGTTGCGAAAGGGGGCCAGACGGAAAAAGTTGTAACGACACATTTTTATTAGTTCCTGCGCTACAGCGGCAGAGCGTTGATAGTATTCCTGGGCGTCAACTTGATGGCGTTTTAAGAATAAACAGCGACATCTACCGGACGTTTAAACTTCGTTCCATCCGGGTGTCACTTGACACCTCTCATTTCATTATTTCTCTTAATCGTATTTCATATTACGAATTTAATTATGGCTTTACAATTTTTAAACACCCCAAAAAATATGTTGTGTATAGTTTTAAAGTAACATAATATTCAATAGTCAACTTTGTTTTCGAATTGTTCTAGAAGTTTACCCTGATGGCACTGGCGTGTTTCTTCTTGAGCACGCTGTTCTCGCCCTGCTCCCACTCCAGCTTCTTGTTGGACTCCTTAAGCTCCTCCGTTAGTTCTGCCACCTAGAAAATTGCCTAACTAAATAATGACTGCGTTATTTTTTTGAACTGTAAGTTATTCCTCAAGTCCTTTCTCGGGACTTAAAGTATTTTCGTAATTTTTATCTCAATCGCTTCAGCTGTTTAAGGCCCACTAGCGCAGTGTTACAGTCTTTTCTTGTGTTTATATTAGGAAAGGGTTGACATTTTAACATAGAGTCCGTAGAGTTAATTTTAACTTGGATCAAGCGCATAGGCTTTAGCGTGAATAGACTATCCGCGCGTGAGTGAGGTAATTCTAGAAATCTAGAGTATTACGCTTTAACGCAAAAAAAACTATAGTTATGTAAATATGGACCAGTATATCCTGACCTTTCTGGCGAGAACTCGGTTCTCCTGCTGGCGTTTCTCCGTGTGCTGGTCGAGTGTCGTCTTTAATCGCGACACCTCGCCCTCCAGTGAAGTGACTTTCTCACGAAGCGACGCGTTGTCCGCAGTAAGCGCTTGCGCCTATGCAAGTTACACTATTATCTACAAAAATATTTTGTGGAGAACAACGAGGCTAAATTAAAATGTGATTGTTAAGTTTTATTATTATTGTAGATTATCATTTCCTAGATTATGTTGCGCAGATGATAGACTGCTTCCAGCAGTAAGGCCGCCAATTCAAACTGTTTTTTTTTTCCTCTTTTTTTGTAATCCATGTTTCATTAATGGTTTGAATGAAGAGTTTTTATTTTATTTCATTTATTTAGAAATGAAGCGCCCTCTAGGTAAGTTTTTTCAAGGGCAATTTTCAAATACATAAAATACTTTATAAGATATATATTGATATATACTTTATAAGATATAAACTTGCAAGATTCTTGGAATCAGAAGCACTCCCATTACCATTTAACATGAATAAACCAGCGCATAAACTTCTGAGTCAACATTTTTCTGGTGGACATCGAAATCAGGAGTTACTGTGTTAGGCCGTTATTATACTAGCGGTTGGCGAACAGTTTCGGGGCGGAGCAGGCGCACAGCGATCACGTCGCGAACACGCCGCGTTTGCGCACCGACGACGTCGCGGACTCGTCGCGGGTACGCATCTTGTTGCACGTCAGCGACGTATTTGCTGCACGCCCGCTCCGCCCCGAAACCGTTCGCCAATCGCTAGTATGATAAGACCCTGGAGGCGACTCTTGCCGGTATGACACTTGTCTGCGTGCCGCCTGCGACGTGACGTACCGTGTGTGTGTGGTCGCGCGCGGCCTTGGCGGCGGCGACGTGCTGCGCGGTGTGCTCTAGTGCTGCCGCCTACGACGTGACGTACCGTGTGTTTGTGGTCGCGCGCGGCGTTCGCGGCGGCGACGTGCTGCGCGGTGAGCTGCGCGGCGTGCTCCAGTGCTGCTGCTTCGCGTCGCGCGCACGTCTCCGCACGTGCGCTCGACGCTGCGGCCGCCGCCTCTGCTGCCGCAGCGCGCTCGCTCTCCCTGTGACGTCATTATGTCACGTGAATGTTATATTACAAACAAATTTAGGTAAAAACTTTTGAAAAATATGCCTAAGCGCACACGGTGATTTTTGACATCGCATATAGTATAGAGCGTACGACCATTGACCAGGCGGGTCGCACGTCATAATATGCTTCTTTCAACATCTGTCAGCGGAACTTCCAGAGCACTTCTGTTTAATTTTTTTTGGAGAGCTTTTGAGTTTTGTTCAATATTACCTGTCTAGTTGCGAAGACAGCGTGTCGGCGAGCGCCGCGCGCGCCCGCAACGCCGCCAGCTCTGCCGCTTCCTCCTCCAGCCGCAGATTACTTTCTTTTAGCTTTTCCACCTAGAAAGAAAACATTTTATGACGAAACTGTACATTTTACAGCGCGAAATAAGCCTTCATTGTAATGTCATTCTAATAATTTAGGAGACTATTCTACATCAACCAAATCTTTTCTCTTGAAATATTAAAGTAAATGATGAAAAAAACAATCGAAAACGATATTTACCTCAGCATTAGCTAGAGCGAGAGAGTGTACAGCATCGTCCCTCTCTCTTCTGCAGGCGTCGAGGTGCTGCAGCGCGGCCGTCAGCCTCCTCTCGAGATCGTCTCGTTCGTGCCGACACAGAATCAGCGCTGCTTGACTCTCCTTTAGATCGCTCTCTATTCAACAATTTTGTTTTTGTTTTGTAAGAAATAATAATTCATGCTCATATAATAATCCCGAGTGTGTTTGTAACTTAATCTGCATATTACCTGTACAAGCCTGCCTGTCCAGATGAGGCGTTTTACGCGCGTACCCGAGATACTAGAGCTACATATTATATAGCGTCCAGAAGACTACATGCGTTTTCTAACTCGCGCTTGAAACGCTTGCAATGAGCGCGAATCTCGACTCGCCCGTTTAACGCGCGAGCGACGCGCGAGTCGAGATACTTGGGTGCCATTGCAGCGTCCAGAACTACGCGCGAGTCCGTTGCGAATGAACGTATTTGATTGGAGCGTGATAACTTCGAGTCCATGTTTGTAGCGTAAAACCGCGCGTAAAACGCGGTATCTGAATGCAATAGAAACGCGCGTATGGATTTCGCGCGTAAAACGCCTCACTGGACAGGCACTTAAATTAAATAAAATACATTCGGTATAAATACATACTTTATGTCCAGGATTAAAAGACATACTTAGGTTTTTTTGCCAAATAAACGATTGGTGCCACAAAGCAGCAGGCACCATCTAGTATACAAATTACAATTAAAGCAATTCTACAGCAAGTGATAAATTAAGAAACCATCAAAGATGGGACAAAAGACGTCGCGCTGGTTTGGTGTTGTATTTTTTGGCCATTAAACTGATCGTACATTTGTCAGCAGAACGCAACTCATAGTACACGAAATGCGGCGCGTACGGTGCGGACGAATGTGCGAGGTTTCACATCATTTCAAACGACGAATTCTAAAATGCGACGCGTTCGGCGCGTGCGTGCTGATAAATGTGCGATCACCATTAATGAAATGGCTACACCTACAAATAGCATACCTAATTGTTTGGCACGTAATGAGTCTGTGGCGCTGACGGCGGCCGTCTCTTTGGCCGCCTCCAACTCCGACACCTGCTGTGAAAGCTTCTCCGCCCGCTCAGCACACTCCTATGGTGAGCATAACATTAATTACACACAAAAATAATCGGCCAAGTGCGAGTCGAACTCGCGCACGAAGGGTTAAATTTTTATTTTGTTTTTAGTATTTGTTGTTATAGCGGCAACAGATATACACAAACTGTGAAAATTTCAGAAGTCTAGCTATAGCGGTTCTTGAGTTACAGCCTGGTGACAGACAGACGGACAGACTGACAGACGGACAGACGGACAGACATCAAAGTAATAGGGCCCCGTTTTTACCTTTTGGGTATGGAACCCTAAAAAATGGTTATCTTAATGTTATAATTATGATTGTAATCATGTAAGGATCATGTCAAATAAGATTTATTATAAGTAATGCCGAGCCAATGTGTTTTTAGTCGACTTTTAAGCCAAACAACCACCAGCTTGTCTATGAGAGATCCTATTTTTTAGTCATGAGCCCTATGTATATCTCTACGTCACGCTGTTAAGTTAATAAAGCATTATGATTTATGACATAATATGTTGTGGTGTCAACACATAGTAATTGGTCACCGAGAGGCATCACGACGTACGGCACTGGCCACTGTACACAGAATCGTCATATTAACAACCTTGATAGAAGATAGACACAGAGCCCAATGTAGCTATTTAACCGCTCCGGACATAAGTCATTTTCCCGCCCTTTACAGAAAACCATATAATTCATGAGCAAGTTTTGTTGGGGCATCATGGAGGGAAAGAGTTTAAGTAAAGTACTTAAATATTTCCACTATCCAACCTGAAAAGGGTTGGGACTTGTGAGGTAAAATTCTCGAACTTGTGTGGTGAATGGCTAATGGCTAGGTTGGTTGGTTGCTGTCAATTTTACCACCTCGAATTTTTGCCGCCTGGCTCGGCCACCCTTAGATCGGGCCCTGGATAGATATAAAGGTAACCTTAAAGGCGTCCATCTCCATACGCAGCTTGCTCTGCGTCCACTTGAGGCGGCCCTCCAGCTCACGCACCTCCTCCCGCACCTTGCCTACCTCGCGCTCACAGTTTTGTAACTCATGGCACTGGAAACAATGTTCAAGATATATTTTTTAGGTGTTTTGATGAGAAAAATGAAGCCGTGCGACCCTTACGCATCATTAATAGTGAAGGGTGCATGGTTTTGTCACTCCTGTAAAGAAGTCAACAACTACTTGGGTAAAATCAAACTGAGTAGTACCAAACTGTGGTAACTAATAAAATAAAAAGCAGTGGACAACATACAGATAAAAATAAAGAATATCAGCTCAAACAGAAAAAAGTTTTAAAAACTCTAAACTAAGATTTTACCTTATCATCATAAAGCTGACAGATACGCTGCTTCTCTTCTCTTGCTGTTTTCAGCTTTGTAGTCATCAGGTCTCGCTCGGCATATGCTGCTTTCTCCGCCTTGGCAGCAGCCTCTGCTTGCCTCTTAGCTTCAATAGCTTGACACTCCACACTGGCGTACCTCATCACTGCTGCATCCTTCTCTTTTTGTGCTTGCTCAGCTTTTCTGCACATCTGAAAACATATAAATTTTGGTGTTTTAGACAATACTCAAAAGGTTAAAATGTATGTACACAACTCAAAGCTTACAATGATAAATTAAAAAACAAATAAAAATCGGCCAAGTGCGAGTCGGACTCGCGCACGAAGGGTTTCGTCAAGGTTCTGTACCGTTATAGAGCAAAAATAGCCCAAAAAATGTGATTTTTGTATGGGCTCCCATAAAAAAATCACAATCGTAAATATTTATTTTATTTTAATTTTATTATCAATTATTAAAGCACAAAATATATAATTAAGGATTTTGTAAAAATTTCAAGTCCCTAGCATTAGCCATTATTGATATTGAGCAAAAAATAACAAAAAAATTGTGTTTGTTGTATGGGAGCCCCCCTTAAATATTAATTTTATTTTGTTTTTAGTATTTTTTGTTATAGCGGCTACAGCTGGCCGATTTTATATTGTACATTTGTGAGTTAATCACTGAGTTAGTAACGAAACAGAGGAGTGTGTAACGGAAAGTCTCACTTTTGTATGCAAGTGAATCATTCATCAAGTTAATATTATTTTGAAATTATGCTTTTAACATACATTTTTTAACAAATAAAACATTACACACGCTACAACGTGCACACTACAATATTTTTGAATGACAAGCCTTGGATAAGCCTATACATACAAATTATGCTCTTTTGTTTTAAATGGTTGAAGTGTATTGTCAAAAGTCTGCTTACGGATCCCGTCCGATAAGCACGTGTTTCCCGCTCAAGTGCACGCTGCTAGGCGACTGTGGTGCTGTCTCTTTCTATAGACAGCGCGCTCTCGCTCGGCACACTTTGTGCTTGTTGCGATTTCGCGATCACGTCCGCGCCACGAGGTTTTTCGATTTTAGTGTGTCCGCGATCGAGCGAACTCTGCGCCGGCGCTTGTTTCGTCTCGCCCGAGTGCGGGCTCTCGCCCGCGCTTGCCGCCGTAGGTCGCGCCGCGCCTTGCTCGCCAGCGCCCGAGTGCTAGTGTTGTGAGTTTTGTGTGTGTTTCCCGACCGCCTGGAACACATCGTAAGTACGGCGACACGAAAACTAGGTACACTACACGAGGTTTATACCTCTTTACACACCTCCCCTCCCGGTTGCCGGGCGGGGTTGTACCCTCTCGGAAATTTTTCATTAAGAGCAGACTGACCGACCGACATCATGGCCGACATGATTGATAAATTTTTATCTTTCTTAAAAGTAGAATACCCTGACGCCGCGAAAAGGTGGGACAACTTCGTGCGAAATCACGATGCTGTTTCCCCCGCGTCTCCCGACTGTGACACCGCCGTGACTCCTGTAGAGTCCGTAGTCCCCCGACTTACATACTCGTCTCCTTCTGAGATGTCTTGCTCGGAGCAAGAGACTGACCCTGGTGAAGGCGACTTCACCACGGTCGTCAGTAAAAAGACCAAGAAGAGGAAGCGCGCTGAAGGCTCTTCCTCTCCAGTCTCGTCCTCCCCGACTAAACAGGCCGGAAAACCAAAGTCTAGAAAGACTAAACCGGCCCCTAGGCCCGAGCTACCCGCGATGTCCGTGCAGACTAGTACTGCCGCGTCCCCCGCTCGCCCCCCAATCGCCCCTCAGGCATCCCAGGCCTCGCAGGCCTCTCAAATAGTTCCGTCTCAGGCCCCTCTGACTTCCGAGACGGAACCCGCTTCCAAAATGCCTCCTCCTGTCATAGTACAGGAGAAGGAAAAATGGAACATCATCTCGGCCGCGATAAACGAGAAAAAGCTCCGTTACTCGTCGGCTACCACAACTCCGATCGGGATAAAGGTCCAGGTCCAAACGCCTCAGGACCATCGCCTCCTAACTGCGTTCCTCCGTGGAAAAAACATAGGTTACCACACCTATGCCTTAGAGGACGAACGTGTCCTCCGCGTCGTCATTGTAGGTGTCGACAAGTTCATCTCCGAAAGGGATGTACTTGAAGACCTAATAGCCCAAGGTTACCCCGCGACCGAGGTACACAGGATGTACCACCCCGTCAAAAAACACGTGTACAACATGGTACTAGTGATCCTCCCCCTTACCCCCGAGGGTAAGGAAATTTTTAACATACGCGCCGTATGTAATATAACCGGAATACGCGTGGAACCCCCCCGTAAAAGAGGCACTCCTGGCCAATGCCACAGGTGCCAACTTTACGGGCACTCCGCGCGAAACTGCCAAGCCCGACCGCGTTGCGTCAAGTGCCTAGGAGACCACGGCACCTCTGACTGCCCACGCAAAACACCAGCTGAGGAGTCCGAACCCCCCAGCTGTGTGCTATGCAAAACACAAGGCCATCCGGCTAATTACAGAGGGTGTGTAAAAGCACCCAAAGTAAAGAGACGAATTGCGCCTCAAACAAAGAAAAACAATAAGGAAAAAACAAAGCAGAGATTTATCCCTGCTCCGCTTCCCACTAAATCACCTTGGGTGAACAGCACTAGTGCCCCTAATAACTTCCCCGTGCTCCCCAACAGGGCCCAGCCCACCGCCGCGCAAAAACCCGCGCCCTCCGCGACAAAACCTGCGCCCCCAGCGGCAAAGCCCGCAACACCCGTGGCAAAACCCGTGCACCCCGCGAAAAAGCGCACTCCCCCCGCGAATATAACCTCCAATTACGGAGACGACCTGCGTGACGTGACCGACTTCCTAAGCCTCATAAACCCGTCAGAGGTAGCCGAATTCTCCTACGGACTACGGACGGCTAGGACTTTTTCACAATTATCCGCCTGTCTGTCGACTTACAACGATTTGATCCGCAGGATCAATTCTCTCAATTTATCACTATCGTTTAACTAATGGATTCAACCGGAAGAATAAAACCGCGCTCCCTACAGGTAGTTACGTTTAATACAAACGGAATACATAATAATATAGACGAAATCCGCGAATTCGTCATAAACCACAATGTCGATATTTTACTAATGCAGGAGACGTTCCTTAAGCCTAGTAGAAAAAGCCCAAAAATAGCTAACTATAAAATAGTTAGAAATGACAGAACCCGATCCCAACTCGGAGGCACAATGATTTATTACAAAAAATCATTGCACTGTGTTCCCCTAGAACCCCCATCCCTAACTAACTTAGAAACTTCTATTTGTCACATTAGCATGACAGACCATCAACCTATCATAATTGTATCTGCCTATTTAGCCAGCAAAATGCCCATAACTTCTAGCGAATTAAGATCGCTATTTAATTTAGGCAATGCCGTCATTATTGCCGGCGACCTAAACTGCAAACACACAGAGTGGGGCAATGTCATATCTAATACGAATGGCATTAGATTATCCGTCTTAAGCGACTCCTTAAATTTTGCAATTTTAGCCCCTAACGACCCCACTCGCTACGACACTGCTAGCCGTAGTAACAACCTTATTCATAACCCTAGTGTTATTGATATTGCGTTAGTTAAAAACATTAACCTCAACATCTCTTTGGAAACAATCCACGAGCTTAACTCGGACCACAGACCAGTTAAAATTGCGCTTGGCAATTCTAACCAACTCGCTGCTAGTACTAAAAAGATAATTGATTATAAATTACTAGCAGATAACCTAGAAAACCTTCAATCGAGTCACCTCGATCTCATTCCCGATTTCATCGAAAACTCTAAAGTGGCGCTTGAGGCCTCTCTCCACTTGACTGATCATCTGGTAGAGAACATCGAAAAATCTTCTAGGGAAATGCCAACGATTCATGAGAATCGCTGGCCTCTCCCAGATGATATAAAAGAGTCCATCAGACTCCGTAACGCGGCTAAACGCACATACGATCGCTACCCATCGGAAGACTGGAGGAGGGCCCTCCGTCACTACGAGAGGGAAGTTAAATATAAAATCAAACAACACAAAGCCGAGAGGTGGGATCGACTTCTTAGCGAACTCGAACCGTCTCACACGGCCTACTGGCCGCTCGCGAAGTCCCTCAAAAAAGATACGGAGAGCGACATGCCTCCACTAAACAGACCAAATCGTCCTCCTGCACTGGAGGATATCGACAAAGCCGAATGCTTGGCCGACACCATAGAAAATCAGTGCCGACCTAGTACTCTCCCGACCGACCCTGATCATGATAATCTAGTCAATACCGAGGTAGAAAGCCGACTCATGGCCCCACCATCAGAGCCTCTCAGGCCGGTGGATATGGAGGAAATCAAAGATATTATTAAAGATTTGAATTCCAGAAAGGCCCCAGGCCTGGACGGTATCTCAAATAAAACCCTTAAATTACTACCTGCCACTATAATTGAATTGCTCGTGAACATCTTTAACGCCCTTTTACTAGGATGTTCATTCCCAGATATATGGAAAGTAGCTATAATAATAGGTATCCACAAACCGGGTAAACTCCGGACGGAACCAAGTAGTTACAGACCAATTAGCTTAATTAGTTGCCTCGGTAAAATTTACGAAAGAGTTATACTAAGACGCCTAAAAGACGTCATAGTTGATAAAAAACTCTTACCTGACGAACAATTCGCATTCCGCGAATTCCACAGCTGTCCCGCTCAGGTACACCGCCTAACGGAGTACATATTAGAACAAAAGAACAATAGGAGACCGACTTGCGCTGTTTTCTTTGATGTCGCAAAAGCATTCGACAAAATTTGGCACAATGGGCTAATTTATAAACTTTTTAAACTCGGCATTCCCGATAGTCTTGTTATAATAATAAGTAACTACCTCAAAAACCGTAAATTTCGTTTCAGAGTCGAAGGCATTCTGTCTTCACTTAGAGATCTAGAGGCTGGAGTACCGCAGGGCTCGGTTCTCTCCCCGACCCTCTACAATCTCTACACGTCCGATTTGCCCACCCACCCTCGAGTACAAAAAGCGCTATTCGCAGACGACACGGCCCTGTTCTTTGCTCATCGCCAAATAGCTTTCGCGTCCAAAAAACTCCAAGAAGCAGTTACCGAACTCGGTAAATGGTTCGCAAAATGGAGAATCGAACTAAACCCCGACAAAAGTCACGCTATATTATTTAACGGACTAAAACGTAAGAAAATGCAACCTATTAGTCTGCACGGAAAATTAATTCCCGAAGTCACGGCTGTCAAATACTTAGGAGTAGTACTAAACAAGTCGATGTCATTCACGAACCATATATCGAATACCGTACGTAAAGCGAAATTTGTATTATACAAATTATATCCTTTACTCAACGCGAGTAGCAAAATGTCCTTAAGACATAAGCTCACCTTATACAAAACATGTATAAGAACGATACTCACTTATGCGTGCGTCTCTTTCGCACACATAAGTGACAATCAGATGAACCAATTGCAACGAGTTCAAAACCGTTTTTTGCGCATGGCAACAGGTGCCCCCCGTTACATGCGAAACATCGACTTGCATAGAGACTGCGAGCTTATCACTATCAAAGCCTATATCAAAGAACTCTCGGAGAGATTCTTTGAGAAAGGAAAAGTACATCCCAATCCGCTCATTCGTAAGGCTGTGGACTACGAACATGACGCACCGACATTCCGATACCCCTTCAGGCGGCCTAAGCATATCTTAGCCGACCCTGTAGATCCCATCACAGAATACGTAACGTACTGTGTACAGTTACGCAAACACAAATCACACTCACCCGCGTGGTTAGTACTGCACCGGGGACGACGCCGGCGCCTTCCCCGAGGACTTAACACGACCCGAACGACAAACAGACAGACCGACCGAAATCCGGTGCCGAGCTCGATCCCGGGTTCGAGTTTGCATGCGGATAGCATAGGAACACACCTAAATCATGACCGCGACCGCGACATTGTCGTAGAGAGCTCTACCAATTACTTTGACATTAGAACATACACGCGTATGTCACCCCAACCGGACTCGGAAGGGGAGAGGGACGGCCCTCTTTTATGCAATAACATTAATAACTTGAGCTCATCTACCGCGATAACTCGTACGCAGCTAGTTTGTGCTACCGCGCGCGAGCAGCCTCACTCGTCAGAGAGTGAGTAAGGGGTCGGACCCCTTAAGAGCAGGGGGGATCCGTGTCCCCACGTCAGATGAAAATAGCTTATTTTCGTAGCTCTCCCCAATATTGCCCGATTAGAATGTCACACGTGTGACTTTAGGGGAGGGGGCCAGGCCCCCTCATTGTTTATCTCCAAACCAACTAGCAACAGACTAGTTATAGCCACGATTAAACTACCACGGTCTTAACCAGACCAGTAGCTTAGACCCTTTCGAAAAAAAAAAAAAAAAAAAAAGTATTGTCAAATTAAAAATGGATTGTTGTTTTTTTTTTATTATGAAATAGTCAATACTTTAAACGGGGAGCCAAAAGAAGAAGATAATTAAAAAGGTTGAACTTCGGCCATTGGGCAATCTCTAGTCAAATTAATTCAAGCATTGTAAAGTAACATAGGTGTGCAGTGTGCTTAGCAATGCTACAATTCCTTTTTTACCTGCCATGGTGAAAGTAATATTTACTAGAGCAGGCATGTTAGCAGTTAGCTAAGGGCGTGTATTTCTTGACTAAGATTGTAATTTTTTGGTGGTATGTGATACTTACCAGGTCCACCTTCACCTCCAGCTCCTTGAACATCTGGTCCTTGGCCTGCAGCTCATCCACCTGCTGTTTCACCTTCTCCCTCAGCGAAGCATTCTCTTTCCTCTGCTCCGACAGAACCTTCTCCAAAGACTCAATTTGCAGTTTGAACAAGTCATTCTTGTTTTCTGTGTCTGGCGGAACCTCATTTGAGTTTGGAGCTTGTTCCAAATTCAAATTTACAGGTTCCACAGATTCTTTCTTGTTTTCAGTGGTGTCCTCAAAAATGTCAGTCATAACTTTGCTATTGGGCATTTTTATATTTTTTACGACCGGTTTAGGGACTCTTTGGCTGTTGGTGTAAGCATTTTTCAAACTGCCGCTAACTGAGGAGAAAATGCCGTGGACATTTTTAACTATACTCCCCAAATCCTGAGATAGGATTTCCTTTGGTATCCTGCTATATCGGGCATCATATACTTGAGGTTCCGGAATCTTTTGAGTGGAACTTGCTTTTATCTTTTGCTGGGTGAATTGAGATAAAATGTAGTCTTTTTCTAGATCAGTAGTGAAGTTGGGGCTGCTTAAATTATTTTCTATGTTACATATATTTTCAGCACTTCTACTATTTAATTTATAATTAAAACTAGCTACATCTGCTTGTTCATTTAGGCTAGTTGTGGATGTAGTGAGGGCGGTTTCTAACAAAAGCTGTGGTTCAACTTCTTCAATTTCCATTTTGTCTGGTACACTTCTATCACTCTCCTCATTTTGACTAATAACAATACAATCAGTGGGCACACTTTCTATAAGTGAGCTAATGTTATCATTGGCTAATTTCTTTTGATCGTTACAACTGCTAGGATCGTCTTGTAAGAAGTGTATATTATTTTCGCATGAAGTAAGTTCTTTATCGACGGATGAAGCAGTATTGTTGATGATATGTAGGGCACTGCTGTTCGACTCATCTTCGAGCTCTATGGCACTTTTTGTAATTTTGGTTGGCGATATTTCTGATTCGGACGAGGACTGGTAGTTCGTGGACTGGGAATCGAGAGTCTCCACTCCAGAATCGCAACATATCTCCGACTTTGTCCCGTTCTCTTTCACCTCAGCAACGTCAACACTTTCGATGAGGTTTTGATCACTTTCCACAGACATTATTACTTAGCAAAGTATTTGTTCATGGGATGTAACAACTGATACTTTCGGAAAAGCTCTAAAGCCATTAGAATTTGTTTTTATTTGTGAAAATAAACATAACATCTGATGGAAATTGTATGAAATCGTATTGACAGCTGATCAATTGACGTTTGACACTATTCTTTCTTTCTTTTTCTTCTTTTTTGGCAACTTGACACAAAGGATGTGTATGTTGTGCCACAGACAAGGTAAAAAGGTAAGGAATATGGCGGGAAAACCATATTCCTCCTATTATAATTTTCATCATCGTTTTCATGTATCGTCAGGTCTAAAGTCTAGTCAAAGTCTAAGTAAAAGTCAATACAGTCAAGGAGTCAAGTCGGTCGATTCAGTAAAGTGGTAGACGCTTTACTGAAACTTTCGATGGAGTTTCGGAGGGAACACAAAATAGCACGTTTCTGGATATTACATCACTTTCCTACACTTGTGCATGAACACGAATATCTAATGGTTAATATTCTACCAATATTACACATTAAAAACCCAGCTAACACAATTTTTAGGAAAATAATACAAAAACACAACAGCACTCTTTCACATGCCCGCCAAAACTCCGACACTATTCGTTTTATTTGACTTTGCCAGCTGACAAACATTTTTTTTAGTGTCAGCTGTATCATATATGTAAAGAACATGAAACCATTATGCATAAAATCATAAAAATTAACACAAAAAAATTGGCACCGTGTTCTTGCAACCAGGGCTTCATAACGTTATCGAATAACAGAAAAAATATCGTTAAGCACCGTTATTTTCATAATGGTAGCCAGATAACGCTATTTTTTTACGATATTTAGTAAAATAACGTTATATTTACCGTTATAATTATAACGAAATTTTTTCGTTATGTATAAACGGACAAATATCGTTATAATAATAACGGTAAATATAACATTATTTTCTGGTATCAGGTATGCGATCGTGCACGGTGTACTAAATCTCACTCGCAGCCCACTTATTTGCGAGATTTGTGTGAAAATACAAAGAAAAAATACACCTATTAAGCGTGATTACGTTTAGAAAATTTTTCCGCCTGTCGTGACTTTCTTGACGGACTATAACGTTATCAAAGAACATATAATTACCGTTATAAATCCTATATAACGTTATTACATTAACCGTTATTAATATCAATTTTTAACGTTATTTTTAATATCGGGTAAATTTTCATAACGTTATCTATGCCCTTGAAGCAGTAACGTTATGAAAAAATAACGTTATTTGAAGCTCTGTATTCAGTAACGTTATGAAAAAATAACGTTATTTGATGCCCTGCTTGCAACACTGATTATTTTATAAACTGGCAACATCCTCATTTCCTGACTCCTGTCATTTTATTTTCTTCAAGAGAAAATCGAGGGCTTGCAGAAAAGTAGGTCGTTGGTATTGATTTATAACTAATATTCGACAAACAAAGACGTAACTCTGTTCTATGTGGTAACCAGCACTACGTTGGCTGAAGTTGCAGAAAGACAACGTGCACCATGCCTGTAAGTCGTTTTCCTAACCCTCAGCTACTTCATAATTTCCTGGAAGCGTGCACTGCCAAATTTCAATTCAGTACAATCATTCCAATAAGAGTCGCATTTGGCTCCGGGGTTATACTAGGTTTGTGTTATTTTAGAACGCTTTCGTTTTCTAACACGCCATAGTGAAGTGAGTCATAGTTTCAGGGTCATGCTTGTACAACTACGCAATAGTCGCCACGGTCCGCGGGCCGCGGCACGTGTAGGTTTTCAGTAATACGTTTGTACGTTTAGGACGCGGAGTCGGGCGCGCCGACGGTCGAGAATGTTCGGGTCGTGGTACGCGTGCGTCCGATGGACCAGCGCGAGAAGTTGGAGGGGTCCTACAACTGCGTGTCGGTGGACTCCGTGAACAACACGATCGCAGTCAACAGGAGCAGCGTCAACCCTCCGGAGCCCCCGCGCATCTACGCCTACGATGCCGTCTTCGACTCCAATACTTCCCAGGTACGTTTTTGCCGCGCGAATTTTAGACATTCTACAACTATAGGTATTTGCGGTTCTAACGTTCGAGGTTTAGGTATCTAGGATAGTACAGGAGTTTGGGACTATTACTATGTAGGTTTAAATAGTTAGAAGTTTGATATACTGATGTGAACATCAGATAAGGAAGTGTAACTAGGAAATGACGATAAAGGCTAGTGATTAAATATTCATTTAACCTTGTATTACAAAAGAAGTAGGCAGTGATGTTTTGTGAAGCGTACAATAGTACAATATTTTGTATTTTAATCATTCTATTAGATACTTCAAAAATTAAACCTTCCTAATCTGTTAACAAAATTACATTTGCTAACTATATTATTTAATTCATTGTACATATTTCAGTCATCTTTGTTTGAACATTACTACATTGTAGCTGGACTAATCTTATTAGGAAGTACATGTTCAATGAAGATAAGAGTGACCTACTTATCTATCCTCAAACATTTAAATTTTTTAACTACTTACAATTTAATTTTATTACTTTGCCATATCACAAATCTGCAGATAATAATTACAAATATTTTAAAAGAAATAAAACTTAATTCTCACATAGTTGTATTCTTTGTTCTATAAATTTAAATATAGAATGTATGGTTAAAGAATAGAAGAGAATTTTATGGTTAAAATACACATTTTAATATTCTGTTCTCACAAAAAGAAAGTTTGATATTTTGTAACTTTGATACTGACACAATTTATTTCTACAAAACAGGTGTTACTCAGACACCTTTGATGTCAACACAAGTAAAAGTGGGTCAACATTTTAATGCCAAGTTGTATTTGAAAATGATTAAAACTTCAACAGAACAATAATATTGATGGTTCAGAACCAATTTTGTCTCAAGTTTTACTATTTTATCTTTGCCAATTGATTTTTAGTTCATTTTGGTGTTGGTCTAACTCCACTTGTGATGTACACTTGATTCTTAGCCTAATATGTGATTTGTAGCAGTTTCCTGAAGATTTTGAAGAACCAAGACTAAAACAAGTTGCATTCCGACTTATCTGCCATTCCTCCAGACTGACGATGTTCGTAACCTTCAGTCTTGTCGAATGGTGGGTCTGTTGAATGAACAAACCACACAAGAAAAGCAGTAACAAAGAAAACCCTGCAGTGTGACAGATGTACCATGTGACATTTGTGTTGCTCGTAAGTGTAAATTATCAAGAAAATTTAATGATTCTGAAAATCAAATCATTCTAAAACAAAAAAGTTTATTCCGTGTTCAACCTACCATGTTTTAAATTCATTTTGTAATGATGTTAGAAACTGGAATTGAATATGGAATTAAAATATCGGCCAAGTGCGAGTTGGACTCTGCAATGATACATCTGTCACACTAAATCAGATATCAAGGACAGAAGAAAGAAGCTGATATAAATGTAACGTTCTAAGTGCATCTTGCGTGCCGGGGCGAAGCCCGCGGGCGATGCAAGACAGGGCTGGCCTCTGCTCAATGCATTGGGAATGTTATGTTGTCTAACATCCGTGAAAACTTGAAGAACAATCAAGAAGAAGCGTAGAATATAACTAGTTAATAAGTAAAAATATTGTGCTTTGATTAGTGGCTAAAGCATGAATAATTTGTATTGTCATTGAATAAAATTGAATGTAAATCATAATACAATGAAATTGAATGTAAGTCAATGTTATGTTATTGTAATTAGAAAGTTCTAATCCATCATCATCACTAAACCATCTTGAAAGTTGTACAAAAAGTACCACTTTCAAGATTTGTTTGGTAGATAAATTTTTGAATATGAAAGATAGGAATAATTATTATTATTGTTTGATCAAAGATAATTTATTTTTCCTTGTGTTTATCTAGTAACCTCGGAAGTGTTTGTAAAGCAATACATTTTATAGTCTAGGGCCTACACTAGACTTGGCATTTAGTCAGTCAATGTGTGTACAAGTGGGCCTACTATTTGTGCTAGTCTGGGTTAGTCCTTGGTTGGTTATCATGTTCTTTTTCTCGTTCCTGGTTTTATGTTACGTGAAAGTAGAGCATAATATTTTAACGCTGGTATATTGTTATACCAGCGTTAAAATAATAATATGATCTACTTACAGCAGCTAGTGTCTGGTCAAAGCTTACACCATCAACTTAAAATTGGTCATCAAGTTCGATTGTTTTAGTCTAATTCAAGTAAAATCTATAATATTATTTTGTTTATCGCAGTTTTTATTCTCAACAAATAGTATGAATACTATTTTCATTTCAAGTACGTTATATGTATAGTCGTGTGCGTAAAAGACAAAAAAAACCGGCCAAGTGCGAGTTGGACTCGCCACTGAAGGGTTCCGCAGCAGCAATAAGGTTTATTTCTATAAAATTAAAAGGTTTTTGATTTATTTTTATATTTTAGTTGATTTAATGAAAGTTAAATTAAGGGCTTGGACCCCTTGGAATTACGTCGAGATGTAGCTTCACTCTGCATCCTCTGTCGGTTGTATAACGGGGAGTGCTCTGAGGAATTGTTCGGAATCATACCACCTGCAAGGCAGTCTTCCACAGTGCGTTTTTCGCGTAATTTTCTGCCGCGCTCTGTAAAACTCTGGAACGAACTGTCACCAGCAGTATTTCCGGACCTATACGACCTGCAAACCTTCAAGAAAAGAGCGTATTCCCTCTTAAAAGGCCGGCAACGCACCTGCAACTCTTCTGATGTTGCGAGTGTCCCTGGGCGACGGTAGTTGCTTACTATCAGGTGACCCGTATGCTCGTTTGCCCCCTTATTTAATTTAAAAAAAAAATGATTTTTGAAGACCTATTCATAGATACCCTACACGCGTAGGTTAGACGAAAAATTTTTTTTTTTGTTTCAGTTATACCTATCCCCCTAAATTTTTTAGTAATTTTTCCATTTTTGTATCAAAATCTTAATGCGGTTCACAGACTACGTCTACATCTACTTACCATGTTTCAATAGTATAGCTCTTATAGTTTCGGAGAAAAGTGGCTGTGACATACGGACGGACAGACAGACAGACAGACATGACGAATCTATAAGGGTTCCGTTTTTTGCCATTTTGTCTGCGGAACTATCATTTTCGATTGAATCGAATGTTTAAATGCCAATTTTGGAGTAATATTTAGATAAAAGATAGTAAAAATAAAATAAAAAATTTAGAATATAAATTATAATATATGATTTTCAACCAACGGAAACGCTGTTGACAGGGCTTAATTAATATAAGGAGGCTGATAGCCGCATTATTCTGCATGCCAAAGACATGGTGATGAATGGAGCAATAAACATATTAATAATACCAGACGTTCCGCGCGGCTTCGTCCGCGTAAATCAGAAATTTCACGGAAACCGCATATTTTTCACAAATGAATAACCCATGCCTCACGTAGTCTACTATATATTCGTGTCAAATAACATAAAAATTGCTCCAGTAGTCTGTGAGATATTAGCCCTTTCAAATAATTTTCCCCGTTTTTTTACATTTTCCTCTGTATCTTTGCTCGTATTGGTCTTAGCGTGATAAAATATAGCTTATAGCCTTCCTCGATAAATAGGCTATCAAACACTGAAAGATTCTTTCAAATCGGATGAGTAGCTCCTGAGATTAGCGCGTTCAAACAAACTCTTCAGCTTTATAATATTACTACTTACTAGACGTTCCGCGTTACTTCGCCCGCGTAAATTAGATATTTCACAGACAAATTAGTCCACAATAAATAACCTATGATCCTTCACGTTCCTACTTTTTATTTGTGCCAAATAAAAGAAAAATTACTCCAGTGGTTCGTGAAATAAGCTCTTTCAAATAATTTCCCCCGTTTTTTCCACATTTTTCTCTATTTCTTCGCTTATATTAGTCTTAGCGTAATAAAATATAGCCTATAGCCTTTCTTGATAAATGGGCTATCTGACATTGAGAGAATTTTTCAAATCGGACCAGTAATTACTGACTCATACTAAGATTAGCGCGTTTAAATAATGCTTCTTCTTCTTTTTACGTTGTTTAACATCTTTATCGTGCAAATATGAGTCCTAAAATGAATTAAGCATTCTTAAGTCATCCGAATATGGTACCGAACTTGGAATAGTACCATATAATTAATGCCTCTATACAGATTGTGACTTATTTTTCTCCAGAGCAGAAGCTGCTAAAATTAAATAAATAAAAAATTAACATCAAAAATCACGGTGGCTCCACATCTTAAATCCATACTTGGGCCATAAGGACCAATCCTACCAAAAGAAATCTTTGGTTCAGCAATAGCCGTATATACCGTACACACGCAACTAGTAGTCAAAACCTTGAGAATAGATTTCATATCAGACTTTGTATCTGTCATAAGATATCTATGACGTTGTCTGTCTCGCCTCTCCGAACCAGTGGTACTCAAACTTTTATACAGGCCACAAACACGTTTTGGTCTTAGTATCGGAGCCGCAACAAAAATTTTTAGGGTTAAAAAATAATGGTCTTCAAAATTATTGATTCTAAAGTGGCAAAATTTTCGCGACTCACGAGTCACGACTACTTTGCACTATTTTGCCAGTAGGCGTGAATTTTAAAATGGTTTAACTTCACGCAAGCCACCATATAGCCAATATAGTTCCGGCGAGTCGCATGTGGACCGCGGGCCGCATGTGGACCGCGGGCCGCAGGCCGAGTATAGCTGGTTCAAACTATAGTACCTACACGTAATATGACCGAGCATTTACGCACGTTCTCTGCCTCGTCTCTCCGTTCAAACTATAGTACCTATGGGCTATGACCGAGCATTTACGCACGTTCTCTGCCTCGTCTCTCCGTTCAAACTATAGTACCTATGGGCTATGATCGAGCATTTACGTACGTTCTCTGCCTCGTCTCTCCGTTCAAACTATAGTACCTATGGGCTATGACCGAGCATTTACGCACGTTCTCTGCCTCGTCTCTCCGTTCAAACTATAGTACCTATGGGCTATGACCGAGCATTTACGTACGTTCTCTGCCTCGTCTCTCCGTTCAAACTATGTAGCTATGACCCAGCATTTATGGAGCGTTTCAACGGCGCGTTACGTCGGCTGCGGCATGGCGAAGGCCGCGGCCTACTTTCCGATGTCGTTTATATAACACAAAAACTACTCAATATGCACCCACTTCTAAATAGCGCGGCCAAGCGCGAGATGTCCCAATTTTTTAGGTTCCTTTAATGTTTGAAAATAACCTTGGTAGAAGTTCTACTTATAGTAAATATTTGAAGGAAGTAGAAGTGACTAGGGCCGGTATAAATAGTCAGTACTCAAGATGCATCTCGGTCTCAAGACACGGTTCGGCTCTGTGATTGGTCCAAATTTTGACAGCCAACCAATCACAGAGCCTGAACCGTGTCTTAAGACCGAGATGCATCATGACTACTGACTATTTATACCGACCTAAGAATCGACTTCTTGTACCCTGGTTTAAGCGTACCTACTCAATAGACACACCGGCAGACGAAAATTTTAAGATAATTTTTCCCAGTAACAGTTCGAGCGCATCGCGCATATGTATAAAATTGTATATAATAATAATAATAATCTTTATTTCATTTACAAAAGTGACAGCTAAAGTACAATGATGGAAGTTACCTAGTAGGCTTAGCCTGTATCAGGCAACATCCCTCTTCCACATCTACAAGGGAAATAAAGAAGATTTTTTAAGTAGAGTGAAGCAAACTAATCTTAAATACTACAAAAGCTCTTAATCTACTACAAACTTATTAAATAATATGAAAAAGCAAAGACAAAGAATAATATGTGTGTACAATATTGAACTATACTTTAATCGGCTCTATCAGTTTCTCTACTTCATTGTAGCTTAAAGAAATAAGATATTCTTTGACTATTAACTTTACCTGACTGTTTGTCTTATTTTTAATATTTATAACATTAATTAATTTATTATATATTATAGTGGAGCTAAAATCATATTGTCTTGTTGCAAAATCTGTTTTTACTTTAGGTACTTCAATTTTCATTCTATTTCTCTTTTTTATTATTATACTATTGGTACTGGTTTTATGCTTTCTTAGAGTCGTGAGTAAAATATACAATTTTCGTACTGATAATACTTTACTAATTCGATATATCTCTTCTGTTGGTGTCCTCCTATTTTTAAAATGTATTATTTTTAATAGAGAGCGTTGTGCCCTTTCTAAATCTAACATTTTCGTTTTATGAGCCCCTCCCCACACAGGAATACAGTAGACTAAAATCGATTCTGCCAATGCTCTGTAGATTTCATTAAGAAAATTTCGCTGAGGATAACTACTTGATTGTGGACTGGGCATAACTTGTCTTAGACTTTTAAAAATCCAATTTAACTTCCGTATCCTACTGGCTACCTGCTCAAGGTGTGGTTGCCAGGAGAGTCTTTGGTCAATTATGACTCCTAGATATTTAATATTGTCTACCTTCTCGATAGCTGGACACTTGCAAGCTGCAGGATTCATATCATCCAGTTGGCATGTATGAATCCTTACATCAAAGCTAGGATCAGGTTGACTACGGTTTTGAATGCTGAAGCATATGCATTTAGTTTTTTTGGTGTTTAACGTTAAAAGATTATTTATCAGCCAGTTTGAAATTTGGTGCATACCATGTTCGACACCCTTCTTTAGTAAGAACCAGTTCTTCTTTCTAAATAAAATAGCAGTATCGTCAGCATATGATAGTATATGAGCATTATTGATTTTTAATTCACACAGGCCATTAATGTAAACAAGAAATAGAGTAGGTCTTAAGACACTACCCTGTGGTACACCGAAAGTTACAGTAGTGTCATCGCTGATATTATTATGAACTTTTACTTTTTGTGTTCTACCAGTCAGGTAGCTAATAAATAGAGAGAGTGAAACGCCTCTTATGCCAGCTTTCTCTAATTTTTGTATCATAATTGGTACGGATACGGTATCAAAAGCTTTTTTCAAATCCAAAAAACTGCAGCGCATTTTTGTCCCTTATCAACGTGTTCAGTCACTAATTGACTCAAGGTCGTAACTGCATCTTCGGTAGATTTTCCGCGCCTGAAGCCAAATTGGTTGTTAGATATTAAATTATATTTATTCAAGTAGTTAAGAAGTCTGACATTGAGAAGTCGTTCCAGAATCTTAGAGATAGCCGGTAGAACAGATATGGGACGATAGTTGCCAACATCATTCTTGTCACCACTTTTAAAAATTGGAGTAATTATTGATTGTTTTAAAAGATCTGGAAATACACCTTTTTGAAAAGAAAGAGAAGCAATGCGTGTAATTATTAGAGCAATCTCCGTTTTAGCCAGTTTAAGAAACTCATTGGGTATGTTATCCCAGCCAGGTGCACTGTTCGATTTATGATTCATTATAGTGCTTTTGATTTCATCAATATCAGGCTCTAATAATACAAAGGAGTTGATTGCCGAAGAAACATTTTTTATAGCAGATCTAGTGTTCATTTGATAGTTGCATTGAATATTTTGTACAAGTTCTTTGCCGATATTTGAGAAACAATTATTTATATAGTTTATAGATTCGATTGGATTTGATTTTAAATTAATTAGTTCATTATTATTGTCATTACTTAATTTGTTATTATATGTCAGTTTTTTTATATTAGTCCACAGAGTTTTATTATTATTAAGAAATGTAGCTACAAGTTCTTTTTGATATTGTTGTTTTAGTGATTTTAATAAGTTATTACAGTGGTTTCTGTATCTGCCGTATGTAATTTTTAATATTTCATTGTGAGAGTCTTTTTTTAGTTTTAGGTATAATTTATTCCTATTTTTTATGCAACGCAAGACACCAGGAGTCACCCATGGCTTAAGGATAATTTGAAGTTTTAGAAGTTATAGTGTTTGCTTTCAGAGTTTCAGTTAGAATATATATGAATTTATGAGTAAGAGAATTAGGATCGTCATAGGTTAGCAGCTCAGATAGGTTTTTTTTTTTGACGCAAATCATGTATTGCCTTGTCTAAGTTCACTTTAGATATAATTCTATTCACATTAGGCGTAGTTTTGCATTTTGACAAATTAAGAAGTGTGGCAGAATGATCAGTTACTGTAGTCTGAAGAATAGCGATGGTAGATGATAATTTTGTTTTATTGATTTTCAACATTATATGATCTAGACTGTTTTTCTCCCTCATTGGTAAGGTATGATCAGCAAGTATGCCATACGCAGAAAGTAAATCAAGATAGTAAGTTTTATTACTATAGTCCAGGTTTGATTCAGTTAGTTTTGATGCAATATTTATGTTAATGTCCCCCGTAATAATGATATTCTTATTAGAATTTGTCGTATCTAAATGGGTGCAAAGTGGGTCAACGAAGTCATTTGATTTGTTAAAAGATGGAGAGCGATAAATACAAATTATAACATTGCTTGACACATCAATTTGTAAACATGATGCCTCTATCAATTTGATTTCTTTAACCATGACGGACAAGGTGTTTTTGACATAGACCACTACTCCATCATTTTGATTCAGGAAGCAGTTGGTTAAAAAAGAGGTATAGTTATTAACTTGAGGTACTGGTTTATTGGGGCTTAATCTACATTCAGTGAAAACCATAATGTCTGGAAGAAAAGATAGTGCCGATATTGTAATAAGAAAATCGTCTAGATTGCGGTAAATAGATCTGATGTTCTGAGATCATTTTTACCGACTGTCAGGTAATGAGAAAGTTCGTCGCAGTTGCATTCTATCGCTTGTGCGATATCCAATGTATCTATATCGCTTAAGTGTTTTAATTTATCTGCCATGAGTTGATTTAGTAGTGTTTAAGAAGTCGAACGTTAAGAAAAAGATGACTATACATAAAAAAGTAAGTATATTTCGCTATAATGTATATGAGATCTAATTGATTTCTTAGTAGTTTTATTCTTAGATTGGTAGAGTTCGTGTATATAAAAAATGTAAATAAAGTAGATATAATATAATAAGTTTTGTAAATGACTAGGTAGAGTGTAAGTATTTTGTTATGTTTAATTGTGTGTTGATTTTTAACAAGTGTAGATATTGAGTTAAAATGTACATAGGTTACAAAATAAGAAATCGAAGATTTTTGATATAATGTAAAAGAAATGTAATTACTTGATTTGATAACGTAATTCATAACTAGTCATTTTCCTTGACTGTTCTTGTTTGGGCCTGCCAGTAGTTGGTGTACTTGATTTTCATTGTGAATTTGTATTATGTTACTTTGCTCATTCTCTCTGACGTAAATTTTTCCATAAGCTGTCCAACAGAACTTATAATGTCTTGTTTTGACTAGATCACGGGCTAGAAAATACAAATGTACGCCTTTTGGAGTAAGATGTTCACTCAGGTATATAGGAGTGTCCTGCTGCGTTTTGAGTCCTATATGTTTAGTGCTTAATTTATTATTTTTGTGTCTAATGTTATAGGTTTTCGCTAGTTTCAGTAAGTTGTTCTTGAGTATGGTTGAATTTAATTCAACTATTATCGGAGTATTTTTTGAATGGCCTGGTTTCGGCTTGAGCCTAAAGGTATCATTGATGTCAGATTTTTGAATATTGCAATCAACCGATTTAAAAAGGTTGGCAGCCATGTCGATAAGATCATCCTTACTTTCACTTGGCAACTTTGGCACGTTTCTGATCTCAAAGCAGGTTTTTCGGCAATTCAATTGAATTTCTTCTAGTTTGTTTTCTAGGGTAGCTATGTAGTTTCTGTCTTTCTTCGCTTTAGTCTCCAGTTCTACTATTCTTTGACGAAACTCTTCGTTTTGGGATGAAAGATAAGCCACTGATGTTTCGATGTTTTGGTTTGTTTGCTGTATCTCCTTTAATTGATTTGTGACGTTTTTTAGCTCTTTGTTTTGCGTTGAGGTAAAAGATGTAAGAAGAGATCTTATTTCAGTTTGAAAGTCGTGAAGCTGAGTTGAGAAAGAGTCTTCCATTTGGTCTCTACACCTCTTGTTTCTCATTGAAACGTAGTCCGGTGGAGTACTGAATTGGAACGTGCTTGTCTTTGCTTAGTCCGTTTCAGAAGCTGATTTATTTAATAGAGTGTCGCTACATAATATAAAGGAGTCAGAACTGCATGACGGTTGCGTCTTTCAGCGGATGCTATGATACTTGACGTAGACTTATCAGTCTTCTTGTTTTTAGTTGGTGTTCTTTTGAGCGGCATTTTTTTTTATCGGCAATCCTTCGTATTGCAAAAGTTATCAGAAATCGCAGGCGCAAGTGTCGAAAGTGTTCTTCGTCTAACCTATGCAAGATGCAGTTAGATACCGAAGGTGAAATTAGAGTCGGCGGCTCACGTTCACGGTGGTCGAATGGTAAAGCAGGCGGCCGCAACTCGACGACGCAGGGTTCGAACCTCGACGGCGCCGCACATTGCGAGATTCTCAAAACTTAATCGACACTGCGTCACTCACCCGCACCTGTGGGGCGAAGTCTCCAGGAAGGCAGGGCTCCGGCAGCTCCAAAATTCAACTCAACCAACACACCCATATAAACAAAAGCAACACGTCCGCTCGCTTCGAGAGTTAGGAGGGAAGAGGAATATATAATTAATCAAAGTATACAATTATTAAGAAAATCAAAACATTTCACCAAAAACGTCTAGTACATTCACAATTATTATTTTGGTTTGGACCATGCACAATGCACATGGTATCCGAAACCGAACTCAAAGTTTCAGTCGAACTTTGTGTTAACGACACAGACTTTTCTATGACGGCCGCAACTCCGTCAAAATTAGTTTATCGCGCGGGAACCGTACATTTTCTCGGATAAAAAGTATCCTTAATCCTATATCCTTTCGCGGGACTCAAAGAATATCAAAATTCAGTAAAGTCGGTTCAGCGGTTTGGGCGTGAAGAGGTAACGGACAGACACACTATCGCATTTGTAAATAACTAGACTAGATGACTAGCCTAGACCAGACTAGCCCGCAACTCCGTTGCGCAAAAATTCGGTTATCGCGCGGAAACCGTACAATATGTTTCCGGGATAAAAAAGTGTCCTATGTCTTTTCCCGGGTCTCAAAGTATCTCTGTACCAAATTTCAGCAAAATCGGTTAAGCGGTTTGGACGTGAAGAGGTAACAGACAAACACTTTCGGATTTATAATATTAGTATGGATTATTTACTTATTTAAGTATGGATTCCATAGATAAAACTAACAGAAGCAGTATTCTACTCATCCCATAGGGCCTTATTTGGCCTTTGAAAGAATTATCTACAAAATCTCCGAAGGCTTTTGATAATTCAGGATTGATAAAATGTTTGCAATATTTAAGTCGGTCCTCCCGCTGCTATCGATCGAGCGAGTGCGCCTGCGCGCTGTCCGACAGAGGACACGGTTTTCGTATTCTATTTGTCTTTCAAATTCGAATGTAGAATATATACTAGATCTATACTTACTGAAGTCTGCAGAAGTATAGATCTATACTTACTGAAGTCTGCAGAAGTAGAGAAAAGCGTTTGTTTGTTTGCATATAATGTGTTCCTAAACCTAACATGAGTTGACGAAGGGGAATCGAGAAAATGTACAGTTCCCCGATTCCCTTTTGCCGGCACGAACTCTAGCACTTCACATTTGAATAGGTTTAATGAGCTGATATACCTCAAATCATAGAAACTATGTCGGCAAGATCTTTGTCAGGACTCAGGAAGGCTCTGGGGCTTATGGTCCTTATGGATATGTCGCAGTCATCTAGTTCAATCTGCGATTCGATTGAATGACTAGCGCATTCATTGAATGACTCCGTTCAATTGAATGACAAAGGACAACTCGTCAAAACGTTGACTGTGACGTTTAACGTCTTGACTAAACGACGAGACAGTGAAGTGGTTAAATGGGATTTTATAAATATTTTTAAGTAGCCGTTGGCGGCGTAATAATAAGTAAATCCACGCTATCATATGTATTATTTTATTAAAAGTAAATTTAATCGAAAAAATATCACCACAGTGCTGTGTGAGCTGTTTGACGCCATATTTGTTTTCGTGATTAACGTTCGGCCGAGTCATTCAATTGCATGGTGTCATTTGATGAACGCGCTAGTCATTCAATGGAATCGCAGATTAAACCAGATGACTGCGACAGATAGATAACTTTTGCAAAATACCTACCTACTACTTTAGTCGCGACTCGCGATCTTTAGACGGACATGACGGTTCTTAGATGCGCATAATCGATGGAAAAGCAGTTTAGAAAGAAAATGCGATACAAAATTACAAACATAGCCGGCATTTTTGTAAACGCTTGTTCCATCAGTGCAAACCACTAACTTCAGGATTCAAATTATTTCTACAAAAAAATAAAAATAGGCAAAAGGACAGATTGACAAAATAAATCTGTAGTTTTCATGGGCGCCGGCAGGGGGGTGCCAGGTGGTGCACTTGCACCCCTTGGGAATTTCGGGATCAACAGGAATTATTGAAATAAAAAGCCGTTTATTGGAAATCATTTTACCATGCCGTACACATGCCGTACAAAGATATAGTAAATAGACACTAAATGTATTATGTTGACGTAAATAGACAGTCAATATTGTTTGTAAAAAGTAAAAAGAAAAGAAAGAAAACCAAAATCTGCACCCTTGGAAATTATTTCTGCCGGCGCCCATTTAGTAACAATTTAGACGCAAGTTTTGTGCCTAAATTGTTACTAAATGATTTGGTATCAGCGCACATGAAACAGATACCTCATGCAACGAGGTCACGGTATGAGAGATCCATTGATAATACTTAACACAGGGCACATTATATTACGTATCACCACGGCTAATAGGTTTATCGCTATGATAGCGCAAGTAGGGCACGGCTATAGCGACGGATATACATCTGGTATATTGTCAACCTTAAAACCAATGAGGTGTTGAGGAGAGGCGTGGCGACGTGTCATAACTCATATCACCACAAATCAGTCTTAGGATGATTAATCATTAATAACCTATCCAAGTCTTAGAAAAAACTCGACTGAGTTGAACCAACTGCCAAGTTACGTTCAACGGCTGAATGTTTGCTACCGCACACGCCACAAGTGACAAGTTCAAATCCGTTAGGCGTTCTAAGCATTTAGGCCCCAGAGCGTTCCAATGGAACAACACACCCTCAATTCTTAAAAAAACAGCTTTTCTAGACCAGTCTGGTAAAAATAAGAGTCATCCGAAACTCGTAACTTTTTTTATGAAATAAGGGGGCAAGCGAGCAAACGGGTTATCTGATGGAAAGCGACCGTCGCCCATGGACACTAGCAACAAAGATCTGTAGGTGCGTTGCCGGCCTTAATTAAATGATGGATACAGAGTAAGTCACATACATAAGCATGATATCTCTCTAGGGCACTGGGGACACTGTGCTACACTCAGAAGTCCGCAACTTTACATTGAATGTAAAAAGTACGTTGTGTGCCTAGTCTCGTGGATTAGCCCATAGTTAAATTGGGTCACGAACGTTTCGTGTTGCGACTAAGCGTTTCTATTACGCCCCCTTTGTGAGGCCTAATAGGGCTCGCCAACAGAATTCCTGATAACGTGTTAGATATTTGAAGGGCCGCGGACGCCTAATGGTCCAATTAATGAAGCCTTGAAGCCTGCCAACTTTTGGCCATGAGCAATTCTAACTGGCCAATGGAATTACTTAATTCTAGAAGTGTTTTTAGGACTGCTTTAATCGCTTAGAATAATCACTGAAGAGTTTCTTGACTGGGCAATAGACTAAGTTGATTCTAGATGTTTTAAAAATGCTATCTAGTGCCTAGAACGCTTACGATGGGGCTATCAGAGAAAAGGTTTCTAAAGAAAGTGACAGTACCTACAAATTGCCATGGAAATCTGCGACCTGTCTGTAAAATCTGTCAGTATATTCTTTCGCATTTCCTGCAAGCCTGCAAGTAGATCTTTGCTACTGCCATGGACTGATTGCATTACAGTGCACCGATAGAGAAAATAGGCCACGGACGTCCCAATTTCTATCAGCAGCTTTTAAATAGGTCATTGAGATCCCAAGACCCAATTTGTACAGTTTTTAAATGGGCCATGGATGTAGGTCCAAGTTGTGTATTACATTCTAGGCCACTCCTAAGCTATATGCCAAAATGTAATAATCGTTTTGAATCTGCTTTTGTATCTGACATCATTACAGCTTCGATTTGGTTTCGATGCAGTCATTATAATAAAACTACAAACGATATTATAACTGTGAAAAATTTTAGACCAACGTCAGATGCGCTCTGATTTCTGCAATCTCAAAATGGTTATGTTTGACTGTTGACAAACCTAATATTACATGAGAGTACTCTTTTGTTGTTCGACGGGATCCAAACTAGAATGTAGCTGCTAGCTGTTGTTGGATTAAAAGCAGAACAGCACCAGTTCCAGCTTTGAAACCAGGCCATGGACGTCCCAGTTGGAACAAATAGGTTTTCGTGTAACGGATAGCCTCGCCCTGACCCGTCGGTGTCCTCGCGCTCGGTTCGCCTTGAGCGCGGTATCTGTCGCTTTGAAGGCGATGTAGTTTTCCCTTCTAATCGCTTAGATGACATGACCCCACTATATTGGATAATAATGGGGTTTAAGATGAATTTAAATTTGCCTAGTCCGTTTACTACAATATATTATGTGAAGTTTGAATTTGAATCAGACACCCATAACCCAAGTCTAGTCTGGCTTATATGAGCTATGAGGCCTAAATCTACGCACAGATAATATTTTATACTTGCTACGTCTGTCTTCGCCAAAGACCTTTAAACCTAATGCTCACCTGACACCTGCCAATACTACGGTCTACGACCTTAGATATAGGGGACATTTAAAAAATTAACTGGAGTTGTAGTTTCGGACGTTAGGTACACATCAGTTTAATAAATCGTTATCTTCACATCATTAGTATGTTTTCAGTAGCATTGCGTGAAACTGTTTCTAACTCCTCGAGCGCTGGTGTCGTAATTTGTAGGACGGTTCCGCCCTGCGGCTGCGGCCTCGTACAGCACGCGGCCTGCCCGCTGCCCCACTGACCCATTTGACACTGAATCAATAATCGCATACGTTGCTCGAATTTGTCATAGCAATAACAAAAAATTGAACCCGACTTCCAAGGAAAAAAACAAAATTCTTAAAATGGCCTAAAAAGTATGAAATAATTCTTATTCTTCATTAGTGCCTTTTTCAAAATTCGACTAAATAGCAACGCATTCTGTACTCAATTTTCATTCGTTTGAAGTCGGTACCAGCCCAGAACTGAGATACTTGCTTATGCTTTTAAAAAATAAACAGACGAACATATAACCTCCTCCTTTTTGGAATTCGGTTAAAAATAGGCGGTCGTACTGCTTATAGCTTTTTCTTTTTATACATACTTTTAATGTCTTATTGCTATGGCTTATCTTTTCACTAGCGCTTTTCATTGAGCTACGTCAAAACATGAACCAATCAACTCCTGTCCTTAGCAACCAGGCATTAGACAATAGACAGGCATAAGGAAATTTGGCTTCAGTGTATTGGTTTGGTTGGTTCCAGTATAATTTTCAAAGTCATCAGTCATCACAAACTGCCTAATTATCAGGATAAGTTAGCTCTTACGTTTGTTTATTCGCATCGAATATGCTCCAAAACTACTAAACCGAACACGGTTAGGACTCGGGTAGGAAATCTAGATGACACATTTAACACTGGAATCTGCAAATTGTATAGTTACACCTTTTAGTATCTGGCTGAAAGTAATTTTACCGCAAGGGCAATTTTATACTTAATTTGTATGATCATAAAGTCGTGAATACGCTGCGGCCAGAAACTATCGGCTCGCTTGGAAAACATGCGAAAAACGCAATTTTAATTTTTTTAAAAATAACTAGGAGCATTTAAGCAAAATGCTTCTATACGATTTTGAGTTGCAAAGGTGTCTATCAATTAGACCAATTTCCTACAATACATCTATTTTCGTTTAAAAATAATCTTCAAATTTCGTATTTTTAAGAGGTAATTTCGATCGAGAAATGTATCGAGGCAAAATACATTATTCGTGTTTCTGGTTCTTCTCAAACCTAGATAAGGCTATGAAGATATGTATATCTCATTACCAGATTTGTAACATTTCTGAGGGTCCTATAGTATTACGTCAAAAAGGACAGTTTTTTTCAATATAGCGCCATCTGGTCGCATATTAGTACTTTATAACACCTTTTAGTATTCCCCAAGCAAAATCCATTTAAGATTATCCAAATTCGTCATAATCTCATAACTTCTAAAGGTCTGTAACACGCAGCTGAGTTATCGAAACAGTTAAAGCTTCAGAAATAAATGACTTAATGGCATTACGCCTTCTGAATTTACTGAATAATTGAATTAGGGGAATTAACTCAAGTCGGAGAAGCTATAAACTTTTGAGAAGGTATTATGATTTTAGGCGCTGCTTTGTTATGACGCTGCCAGATGGCCGCGATGTCTGCTGAAGTATGGTCACAGAATATATTATATTAGTAGTACCAAGTATGGTGTAAATTCTTTAATATAAGCAGTCACATGAGTTATTCAAAAACAAAATCATTTGCTGACTGCTGTGCATAGATTGGTATTGCTTTCGTGCACTAACCAGCGGTAGACCAATCTTTCATTAACGCTGCTGTGTTTATAAAAGGACTAGATGATGCTCCTTTCTTTGTGCAGAAAGTCGCGCTGAAAAGTACAATTTGTTGGGATAAAAGTATTTCATGGCCTTTCCGGGATGTGAAGTATCTCCATCTCTGTATTAGCTTCATGATTTCCATACCCTTTCTAAATCGGTTTTGCCGTTAAAGAGTAAAAAGGTGACAGACAGACATAATTTCGCATATACATATATTAATAGTTAGTACTTCCAAGAGTTTAGTTCAGCAACAATCCTTTAGGTTTCAGGCAGTATTTACATGGTATAGTCAACTATAATTGCCATTAAATTAACCCATCCACATCCTACTGCCATGGGGTACCCGGGTGCCGCGTAACAATTGAAAATCTATTGTGTCTGCTATATCCACGATCATGGGCGCCGGCAGAAATTATTTGTGTGCGTCCCCCCAGAAAGCCCAATCGAGCTAGGTGTATTTTTAATATATCAGAATTTAGAGCAAAAATAGAGCACCTCTACAGTCAAGTAAAAAAATTGGAGCATTAATACGAACGACGCTGCGAGCTAAAAACCGTGGGCTTGCTGACGTCCTGTCCCGTCAGCACGCCCAAGCTAGATCTCGGGAACCGTTGAGAGTACTATCGTGTATTGTGGTTCAAATTTTCGAGCAAAATTGGAGCACTCTGCTCCCGTGAAATCAACTTCGAAACTAGAATGTGAAAGGAGTTAGACGTGATTAACCGGTGGGCTTGCTGGCGTCCTGTCCCGTCAGCAAGCCCACGCAGATCTCTGAAACGGTAATGATTTGGATTATGATTAAAAACTCTACAATAGAGCCCTATTTAGAGCACTCTGCTCCAAAAAAAATATTAATGTAGCTTCAATAGTTATCGAGTTACAGGCCTTTGAAAATGGGCTTGCTGACGTCGCGTCCCGTCAGCAAGCCCATTTGGAGCGTGAAAACTACTGAACGGAGAGTCGTCAAAAATATCTCAAATCGTAGCTTAGAATGAGAGAACTATGCTCCAAATAGATCAAAATCCTAGGTTCTACGGTTTTCGCGCTATCAGCGAAAAACACTTCAGCCGCCAAAATTTGTCGATTTTCACAATCGCGCGACGTTGCCGTTCCGTGCGACAAGCAAATGAACGCTTCATTTGCCGTTGGTGTACACGAGAATGAACCTTCCGATGGTTTATTTAAGAGTCTCTTTACTTGCAATCCTAAGATGGCTTGTAGTTTATGTCAGAAATAATAGACCAGCAGCTATCGTTGCTAATTCGACATTTGTAATCTTCTTGTAAGTTCATGTAAAAGTAAGGTTGTTTGCCTACTCCCTATATTGAAATGTTACCTAATAATATTTCATTTGATGTGATGTGAGTCAGCACAGCATGATTAAGGGCCTACACGAGCCATAATGGCGCCGCCATTAGTTAAAAATAATTACTCACGTAAGTAGTACCTACTTTTAAACGAAAACTCAGTTTTCAAGTTAGGCATTTATTTAGAAACAATCAATCGGCAAAATATAGAAAGCTGTGTAATATTTATTATTTTTAACTGAGAAATTATTTTTTAACTGATGGCGACGCCACTTAGGCTTGTGAACTTGTGATCTTACTTCAGTCGGAATTTCCAGGAATTGCTATTGTATTCTATTGTTATCGCGATCACGGGTGCTCGCGCGGGGCCTGAAGGATTAATAGAAGTGTTGAAATAAAACAAGAAACATACAAATGTGTAAATGTTATAATTGTTACAAATCAGTCTTGTTTTATAAATTAGAATAGGTAAGGTGCCTGAAGGTAGGTACCTTTCGCACCTTTGCTTCTTATAAAACAGTCTTAATCATCATTTGATTGCTTATGTTACTTTACTACGATTATGATTAAATAAATATAGCGTTTCATTTATTGTAGTGTTCCTATTACGTTTTTTCCAAACATGTTGAAATAAAATTTAAAATAAACTAACAGACAATATAAGTAAACATCGTAACAATAGGTAGGTATAGTGCTTAAGCAAAGTTATACAACAATTTTTATCACATTTTTGGTCATAAAATGGCACTAAAATTATGTAAAGTTTCATGTGCACAATCACCTCTTTATTTGTGTCCATTTCGCTATAATCCTCACTTCTGAAACCTTCATGAAAATCAATTTTGAGTAGGTATGCCAAAAAATATTCATGAAATAGTCGTGACTACATGCCGAATCTCGAAAATAGTCCTTCAACGATTCCAGAGTTATGGGTACCTTGGTGAGGATTATAGCGACATGCTTTTTCGGTATAATCCTCACCTGTTTTCTACTAAACGTTTACGGATTTCAGTATAAACTTGGTATCAAAAAATAGTCCGGAAATAGTCGTCCCAAGCGATATAAATTTCGACCTGGTTTACTCTGTATAAGTATGTTAAAAACCCATACAACCCATGTAAACTATACATATAAAAAATCCTCAACACACCTTTATAACTCTGGAATCCTTGAAGGACTATTTTCGAGATTCGGCATGTAGTCACGACTATTTCATGAATATTTTTTGGCATACCTACTCAAAATTGATTTTCATGAAGGTTTCAGAAGTGAGGATTATAGCGAAATGGACACAAATAAAGAGGTGATTGTGCACATGAAACTTTACATAATTTTAGTGCCATTTTATGACCAAAAATGTGATAAAAATTGTTGTATAACTTTGCTTAAGCACTATACCTACCTATTGTTACGATGTTTACTTATATTGTCTGTTAGTTTATTTTAAATTTTATTTTAACATGTTTGGAAAAAACGTAATAGGAACACTACAATAAATGAAACGCTATATTTTTTTAATCATAATCGTAGTAAAGTAACATAAGAAACCAAATGATGATTAAGACTGTTTTATAAGAAGCAAAGGTGCGAAAGGTACCTTCAGGCACCTTAGGTACCTATTCTAATTTATAAACAAGACTGATTTGTAACAATTATAACATTTACACATTTGTATGTTTCTTGTTTTATTTCAACACTTCTATTAAGATCACAACTTCACAAGCCTAAGTGGCGCCGCCATCAGTTAAAAAATAATTTCTCAGTTAAAAATAATAAATATTATACAGCTTTCTATATTTTGCCGATTGATTGTTTCTAAATAAATGCCTAACTTGAAAACTGAGTTTTCGTTTAAAAGTAGGTACTACTAACGTGAGTAATTATTTTTAACTAATGGCGGCGCCATTATGGCTCGTGTAGGCCCTTAATCATGCTGTGCTGACTCACATCACATCAAATGAAATATTATTAGGTAACATTTCAATATAGGGAGTAGGCAAACAAGCTTACTTTTACATGAACTTACAAGAAGATTACAAATGTCGAATTAGCAACGATAGCTGCTGGTCTATTATTTCTGACATAAACTACAAGCCATCTTAGGATTGCAAGTAAAGAGACTCTTAAATAAACCATCGGAAGGTTCATTCTCGTGTACACCAACGGCAAATGAAGCGTTCATTTGCTTGTCGCACGGAACGGCAACGTCGCGCGATTGTGAAAATCGACAAATTTTGGCGGCTGAAGTGTTCGCTGATAGCGCCAAAACCGTAGAACCTAGGATTTTGATCTATTTGGAGCATAGTTCTCTCATTCTAAGCTACGATTTGAGATATTTTTGACGACTCTCCGTTCAGTAGTTTTCACGCTCCAAATGGGCTTGCTGACGGGACGCGACGTCAGCAAGCCCATTTTCAAAGGCCTGTAACTCGATAACTATTGAAGCTACATTAATATTTTTTTTGGAGCAGAGTGCTCTAAATAGGGCTCTATTGTAGAGTTTTTAATCATAATCCAAATCATTACCGTTTCAGAGATCTGCGTGGGCTTGCTGACGGGACAGGACGCCAGCAAGCCCACCGGTTAATCACGTCTAACTCCTTTCACATTCTAGTTTCGAAGTTGATTTCACGGGAGCAGAGTGCTCCAATTTTGCTCGAAAATTTGAACCACAATACACGATAGTACTCTCAACGGTTCCCGAGATCTAACTTGGGCGTGCTGACGGGACAGGACGTCAGCACGCCCACGGTTTTTAGCTCGCAGCGTCGTTCGTATTAATGCTCCAATTTTTTTACTTGACTGTAGAGGTGCTCTATTTTTGCTCTAAATTCTGATATATTGAAAATACACCTAGCTCGATTGGGCTTTCTGGGGGGACGCACACAAATTATTTCCAAGGGGTGCAGATTTTAGATTTCTTCTTTTCTTTTTACTTTTTACGGCATGGTAATAGGGTTACAAAATGCTTTTTATTTCAATAATTCCTGTTGATACCGAGATTCCCAAGGGGTGCAAATTTACTGGTGCAAGTGCACCCCCTGGCACCCCCCTGCCGGCGCCCATGTCCACGATCGAGATAATAATATAATATATATAAGACTATCTGTCTTTAGCGTTGGTCATTTAGTCAACTTAGTAACAAAGATCCAAACATACATCAGAACAAAGGGTACTGCTAGTACTGGGCGCAGGGATGTAACGATTTTGGCCCGATGTGTGTCAGTAGGTCGCGGCGCGAACCACTGCGCGCTGCAGCTATTGATTGCCGCGCCATCTTACATTCTCCACAGATACAAAATGGACGACCTATTTTTCTTCTGGCCAGTTACAGGTCAAATGCTCTTGCTACTGTTGCTACCTCAGGGATTATAGCATGGAAAGCGAATAATGGAATTGGGCCAATTTGACCACGTTGAAATTACAACTTTATTTGCATTATTTTTATGTTACTAATAAAATAAAATTAATAGCAATAGCCCTTTTGGACTGCATGACTAGCTGATAGGCAATAAAATTTTATCTTTCACTCTTATGGGCCTTTGATGTTTTGTGAAACAAATAGCTTTTACGTGTTCCTGTAAAAACGGTCCTATATGTTGTGAGCATTAAAGATTTTACAGGGATAAGATAACTCTGAATATCTGTTACTACATGATAAAAAGTTTAGTAACAGTGCGACCTAAACCATTAACAAAACATTATGACGACATAATGACTGCAATTAGGTCTCACGAATGTTCGGCTTGTCACCTAAGTCCACTGACATATTTTATGGCGCTATAATGACTGTTTTTAAATAGGTAGGTACATACCTATATTGTAATCGACTGATTCTGACCCCCGACCGATGTAATTAGTGTTTATGTGCGTTTAATTGGCATACCTAATGACTATCGAAAAATAAACTTTAGTATTTTAGAACTGTACAAATCCCGAACCCGATTACAAGAATGCCGGCATGACGGGTTTAAAGTTTTACTGGAAATATATAAGAATTTTTTATATAAGAAAGCACGGGTGCCACGGTTGGTGACAGTGGTGTATTGTATTTGACTGGGTTAGGATTCCATACGAAGTGCAATGTAAACAGAACGCCATTTATGTAGCGCCCTAGCTAGATCACCAGCTAGTGCACTAAATGTAGCACAGTGTAATCGACGCTATAGTTCTTGCAATCTACGAGCGCGCGTAGCCTTTATTTGTAGTTGCAAATGTGAATAGACATTTTCGTTAGTGTGCGTACCTGACGGAGCAGTCAGTAGCGAGCGAGCCATGTACGCGTGTATTGATATGGTCACTCACACAAAGGGCGCCGCGCGCTCGTAGCTTTCTGCAAGATCTGTACAAGTGATCTACATACACACGCCGATCTGTATTGAAATATTGATGCATTGCTGCAAACTCAAAGGTTAGAATTAGGTCATACTCCAACTAACTATGCAAATTTATCTAACGTAGGTATTACTTCATCTATGATCTAACTATAAACTTGTAATGCTACGTTATGTGTTGTTTTACTTGAATGATCTGTTTATGCCTAGGTAATAAAAGCAAGACCAGCCTGACACCTATAACTTGAGACCTTTACATATTCCGCCTCCTTAATTAATGAAGAATAGTCAGGAGCCAGGACTAACTAATTAATATGTGGCTGTCACTACCCTGGCGAATTGTTTTTCCATCTTATACCTGAAATTTACGTGGGAGAGCCATGCTTCGGCACGAATGGGCCGGCTCGGCCGGAGAAATACCACGTTCTCACAGAAAACCGGCGTGAAACAGCGCTTGCGCTGTGTTTCGCCGAGTGAGTGAGTTTACCGGAGGCCCAATCCCCTACCCTATTCCCTTCCCTACTCTCCCCTATTCCCTTCCCTTCCCATCCGTACCCTCCCCTATAATTAGCCTATTCCCTCTTAAAAGGCCGGCAACGCACCTGCAGCTCTTCTGATGCTGCGAGTGTCCATGGGCGACGGAAGTTGCTTTCCATCAGGTGACCCGTTTGCTCGTTTGCTCCCTTATTTCATAAAAAAAGACAAAGACAGCAACATGGATAGGTAGACCATTGTAAGTCATATGCTTTCACCATTAAATCGCAAATATCATCTAGACTTCTAGAGGTATACATAATATCCAAAATATACAAAGAGCTTAGGTACCTAAAGCTTCCTTGTACTCGGCGATTGCAACTTAAGGCGCAATCATAATGAAGTCCTTTGTCTTTCCAGATGGACATCTACGTCCAGACCGCGAGTCCCATCGTGGAGCAAGTACTACGTGGGTACAATGGTACCATCTTCGCGTACGGGCAGACTGGCACGGGCAAGACCTACACCATGGCCGGATCCAACTCCGCGCCAGAGCTGAGGGGCATCATACCCAATTCCTTCGCGCACATCTTCAGCCATATCGCCCAGGCTAATGATGATGAGAAGTAAGTTGGAGAATTTTTATTGTACCACGCATATGTGGTCCTGTCCATCTATGAACTTGGGCTCTTGACTCGTAAGTCTTGGGTTCGATTCCCGTATCGGAAAATTTTGGTACCAAGGATTGGCTACATCAGTGCAGGTTCTATGGATTATTTCCTTTGTAAAACCAAAAAGAGTGATATTATTATTCATGATTGACGGACGTGTTGAAATTAGTTCCCAACGATTATTCGCCGGTCGACGTATCAATCATCCGTCCTATTGGGTTACGAGAGTAAAGAATTAAAGACATTGCTTTTGTCTACCGCACACTCGGTTAAGTTACCTTAAAATTGATTCTTTCGAGCTGGCATGGCTTCAACGAAACCGACACTAAATCTGGCGTGAAAGACAATGTTTATGTAGATATCAACTACGATAATGTGGCGCGCCCCTCCAGATGACTGTTTCAATGTGTGTAGTCACACCCTAATTAAACAGTTTGTATGTAGTAAGTATTCAACCAATCACAGTACACGTAATATTTCTGTTAATGTCACTTATTACCAAGATTTGTTGGTCTACTAATCATAACTAGCCTACCGCGCAAGACAACGCACTTCAAACGTTTTGACTGACAACGCACTTCAAACGTTTTGACTGACAACGCACTTCAAACGTTTTGAATTTTGGAGGGGCGCGCCATGTTATCGTAGTTGATCTCTATGTCCTATTTGTCAGGTTCCTGGTGTGTGTGACGTACCTGGAGATCTACAATGAGGAAGTCCGCGACCTGCTGGGCAACAACCCGCACCAGAGCCTGGAAGTCAAGGAGCGCCCCGATATTGGCGTCTTCGTGAAAGATCTGACTGGTTAGTACTAATTTTCAACGTTTTTAGAAGCATGAAGTGTTGATATAAGAAAGACACTGCACAGCGCATATTACATTTAGTGGGCATATTATAGGGACTGAGGTTGGACTGATCTGTTACAGCAAGGCTTTCCAGAAACCTGTATTGAAGTACGTGTTTTTCTTTGAGCAAGATCCAAGACCAAGATAAATCCTTTGTGTATGAGTATTTTTTCATATTTAAAGTAATCATGTAATTTTCAGGGTACGTGGTCCACAACGCTGACGAGTTAGAGAAGATAATGGCGGTGGGCAACCGCAACCGGCACATCGGCGCCACCGCCATGAACGTGGAGAGCTCGCGCAGCCATGCCATCTTCTCCATCACCGTGGAGAACAGCCGCCGCGGCGCCGACGGCAAGCTGCACGTCGGCTGCGGCAAGCTGCACCTCGTCGACCTGGCGGTAGGTGTCATCTGTCACTACGACAGCGGCTGTCAATTTGATAGGTGCTTTTTTAATGCTGGTAATAGGCAAAAGAACACTAATAGTCAAACAAAACTAGAACTAATTTAGTCGAATAAAACAAAAGAAAAGACATGCTTTAATATTATGTAGTTTAGGAACTGCCAATGACAATAATTTAAAAATAAATGTGAAAATACGTCTTCCTAGTAAATCATTGTTTTTTTTAAATATCAGGGTTCTGAGCGTCAGAGTAAGACCCAAGCGACCGGCACCCGACTCAAGGAAGCCACAAAGATTAACCAGTCGCTCTCAGTACTGGGTAACGTGATCTCGGCACTGGTGGACGGCAAGTCCACACATATTCCGTACCGCAACTCCAAGCTCACGAGGCTGCTGCAGGACTCGCTAGGCGGGAACTCTAAGACTGTTATGGTGAGTAGGTTTCATTGTGGTGCTATGTAGGCGCAAGGGATTTGAAAGGTATATTCGTTGTTGTTAAAAGAGATACTTTCTCCTATTTCAACATTTCGAGTGACAGCTAGAGATCTGTCCTTCTCTAACTTTGGCAACTTTTAAAATAGGGTGACGTACGCCAAAAGAAGTAGAAGGGAGTTTTGCCGGGAATGTGAAGGAGTGATGTTGTGTTTTTGTATTATTTTCCTAAAATTGTGTTAGGTGGGTTTTTAATGCATAATATTGGTAGGATATTTAACCATGAGATATTCGTTATCGTGCACAAGTGTAGGAAAGTGATGCAATATCCAGAAACGTGCTATTTTGTGTTCCCTCCAAAACTCAATCGAAAATTTCAGTAAAGCGTCTACCACTTTACTGAATCGACCGACTTGACTTCTTGACTGTATGTATTGACTTTTACTTAGACTTTGACTAGACTTTAGTCCTGATAATATGGAAAAACGATGAAAATCGTATTATAGAATATTGTTTTCCCGCCATATTTCCACTTCTCGACACTGGCCATGGTTATATAGCCGAAGTGCCATAATAAAAAAATAAGAAGTAGAAGTCTGTCGTGAAATACAGCTACGGAGCTGAATTAATTCACTGCAAATTGCAGACAAGTATGTTGTCTCTTTCACTCGCGCATGAGAATATTCCTATTTGTATATTCTTTATTTCTCTTTAGAGTGAGACAGTACTAGCGATATAGCTGAATAATCTCTACGTGCTGTGCGAACTGACTATAAGCATTTTTCAGATAGCAACAGTAGGGCCGGCTGAGTGTAACTACGTGGAGACGATCAGCACCCTGCGGTATGCCAATCGCGCCAAGAACATCGAGAATAAGACTCACGTCAACAGCGAGCCCGGCGACGCGCTACTCACCAGGTACGCACACACATACACGGACTTTAAGGCGCAGCGCGGATGACAGACTAGCCGTGACGCACTTTTTAGTCTGCGGGAAATAGAACCTATTGCATTTATATGCAGTAACGCACACGATGCGCAAAAATTCCGCATATAATTGCATAGGTTCTATTTCCACAGACAAAACGTGCGTCACGGATAGTCTGTCGTCTGCGCTGCGCCTAATACACACGTACGCAGTACGCACGCACGAGTACGTACACACACGCATTACACGCACGTTACACACGACACACTCACACTGCACACATTGAAAAGGAAATCTATGTAAACTAAATCCATATTCAAAAATCTACGGGTCGAAAACATAACCTTATTTTGTTTTAAGTCGGTTACAAATCAGCGTACGCCAAAAGGAAAATTGACGCTAATATTCTAACGACGAAAACTATTTCCATTAGGAATTGGTGACTTCATTGGACTTGGTATTAAATTTTGTTTCCTAAAATTGTGTTATTTCTATGTTACAGGTTCCAACAAGAAATTGATCAGCTCAAGAAGCAGCTGGAGGAATCTGCAAACGGTACGTAACTGAAACAACTATTAGATATCTTACTTTTTTATAAAATGTCAGCAAACTTAACAAGCCTGGTTATAGAATTTAAGTGGCTTCATATACTTGGGCATTGGATTGTTGTTGCCTATTTATTTAAATCTAGATTCTTAAAAATCTTATCTAGTTATGAACCCCGTCATAAACAGATGTGAGTTAAATTTTATGATTTTTCCATTAGTAGGCTATTGTAATCGAGAGAGGACTAAGGTTTTCTAATCTTATATTTTTTACATTTTTGTGATCCGTACTAACATTATACATGCGAAAGTGTGTCTGTCTGTCTTATACCTAAACCGCTGAACCGATTGTGCTGGGTATGGAAATAATGGAAATGCTCCGAGTCCCAGGAAAGGACGTAGGATACTTTTTATCTCGAAAAATGTACGGTTCCAGCGCGATAAACAAATTTTGGTGCAACGGAGTTGCGGGCGTCATTTCGTAATCAATAATTTTGTTACAGAGATCGAAGAGGAGGAGGAGGAGATCGACGGTATATCGGAGGGCGAGGTGTCGGACGCGACGCTCACCGACCCCGAGCTCGACGACCTCGACCCCGACGAGAGGAAGATGAGGAGACACCTCCGACGGGAGGAGAAGGTCGGTACCCATGGAGAAAACATTGTGGTGATGACACATTATCATATAAGAGTGCAAAACACACTGAACTCCAATATTCAAGTACGCTGGTCTATGATACCCTTTGCTGTCATTTCTATTTTTTGTGCCTATTTGAAGCTGAATCAGTGCCCCCAATGCGAGGGAAGAGAACTAAATCTGACGTAAAAATGGCGTTTGAAAGTCGCCATATTGCCGCTGATTACTTGGAACTAATACTAGTTTCTACAACCAATAGCGACTAATCGTCATTGGGTATCATAAGTCCAGCGTACTTGTATAATGGAGGTCAGTGGCAAAGCACCTCCCCTCCGTAAATATGTGGGCATAGACGTATTTACGGAGGGGAGCATTCTGTACTCTGTGGCCTGGTAACCCCTAGAAAGGTGACGGAGTATACTCCAAAAGATGTGATCTAGCGGCTCGACTCGAGCAAGATGTGGCGTAAATAGCATATGGAGTTTGTTACACTACAGAAACATGGTTTATGTAGTCTACAAATACCGGCAGATTGTGGGTATAAAAGATACATTTGTTTTTCTATACCGACAGATTGTGATTCCTTTGTCTGTCAGTTAATCAACATATTTGTATTGAGACCACCAAAGGTAAAAGGTGCACGTTAATTGGTCGTACCACAAATAGTCTTTTGATTTCAAACTGATGCAAGGCAATCTTGTAATGTCATCCTTACAAGATTGCCTTGCATGAGGGACTTAAAGTCCTCGTGTCTCTTCTCCAATGACATTCTCTCGAACTTTTGGATCAATCTTTTTCTTAAATTAAGACTGAAAATGGTAAATAAGTGTAATAAATAACATAAATAACTTTTAGGAGAGGCTCAACAGAGAGAAAGCGCACCAGGCAAGGAAGGTTCTGGAAGAGAAGCGCGCTGAGCTGCAGCGCACCAAGTGAGTACGATTTCAATCCTTCCGGCCCCGCGCGAGCACCGGTGATCGCGACAACAATAGAATACAATAGCAATTCCTGGAAATTCCGACTGAAGTATTAAAGCAAATAATATCGCTCGACAAATTGAAAAATCTTGGTAACGAAATACACTTTTTGTGCTTTACACATATTACAAAGTTAAGATTTTATTGTTTGTGTTAAATGTGGTTGATTGTGTCGACCGGATCTATTTCGATTTAGAGTAGACAAGGAGGTCACAGGTTTCGATACTTTTGATTACGACATAATCTGCGGTTCCTGCGCTATTCGATTTTGTGTGTAATAGTGAAATATTAAAAATAGATGTAATTTAAATAACAACGAAAATTCACAGGAAACAACAAGAAGAACTCCGTGACAAGCTGAGCCGGCTGGAGTCCAAGGTGCTCGTTGGAGGAGAAAACCTACTGGAGAAGGCGGACGCACAGCGCCGGCTGCTGGAGCAGGCGGCCCGCGAGCTGGAGCAGCGCCGCCTCGTCGAGCTGCAGCTGCAGAAACACCTGCAGAAGAAGGAGGTGAGTGCTGGGTTCTGGCAGCTAGAGTCCAGGTGCTCGTTGGAGGCGAAAACCGGCTGGGGAAGGCGGACACGCTGCGCCGGCTGCTGAAGCAGGCGGCCCGGGAGCTGGAGCAGCGCCGCCTCGCCAAACTGCAGCTGCAGAAACACTTGCAGAAGAAGGAGGTGAGTGCTGGGACCTGCTGGAGTCTAGCGGGTAGCGAGAGATATTGGATAGGATGCGGCTGCAGAAACGAAAGTAGGAGACAAATTATAGACTTTTGTAACCAACGTTAAGCGTCACGAAAAATCTCTTTAACATGTACCGTTACGTACAATATAATAAAATAACCCTTTTAGAAGCAGAGACAAACTAACAGACAAACTGAATTCAAAAGTAAGGTTCAGCTTGAAAATCTGAAATAAAACATAAAAATATTTACAGGCTGAACGTCTTGACATAGAAGAGCGCTACTCGAGTCTGCAAGAAGAGAGCGCGGCGAAGTCCCGCAAGCTGAAGCGTGCTGTGCAACTCCTGAGCGCGGCCAAGGCTGAGCTGGCAGACCAGCAGCGAGAGCAGCAGAGAGAGATGGAGGGCATCCTGGACGGCGTGCGCGCGCTGCGGAGAGAGCTGCAGCTGGCTGAGATCGTGCTCGACGCGTACATACCTAAGGAGTACCAGGTGTGTTCCAGTAGAGAGAGTAGCAGGGAGAGCAGCAGAGAGAGATGGAGGGCATCCTGGATGGCGTGCGCGCGCTGCAGAGAGAGCTGCAGCTGGCCGAGATCGTGCTCGACGCGTAAATACTTAAGGAGTACCAGGTGTGTTCGGTGTTCCAGCAGAGAGAGTAGCAGGGAGAGCAGCAGAGAGAGAGCAGAAAAGAGAGTAGCAGGTATATTTCAACGAAGAGAGTACCAGAGAGGAGAGCAGTGACAGATTGACAATAAAATCTGTTATTTCGTCACTACGATATGTCAGTATTACTATTCTGCCTAATTCGATCATACTAGTTTATTAATTACCCTATTCTACCTTGTTATGATATTAATTTCCCTCACGAAACGAGTACATGTTAACATACATGTACATTGAACTGCAGGTGCTGATCGAGAAGTACGTGCACTGGAACGAGCAGCTGGGGGAGTGGCAGGTGCGGTGCGTCGCCTACACCGGCAACAACATGGCCGCCCCGCCCCGACAGCCGGCACGCGCGCCTCAAGTAAGTAAATTACTTTTTATGGTCAACTTTACTACGACTCATTGTTAAGAATCAACTGGCCTTATGTAGTACTTCTGACTATATCTACGTATATTTAAAACTTTCTCGGGTGGTTGTCACAACTGTATAAAAAATTTTGAAAACGTGATATACAAAAATGTACAATACAAACCCGTACACATGCGATTACTTAGCCAAGAGAATTCGTCACAAGAAATTTATATGTAACTAGCGACCCGCCCCGGCGTCGCACGGGTATAAAATATATAGCCACTGAATAAATGATTAAAATCGACAGCCTATGATCCTTCACGTGGTCTACTTCTTATATTCTGTGCCAAATAACATAAAAAATGCTCCAGTAGTTCGCGAGATAAGCCCTTTCAAATAATTTCCCCCGTTTTTTTCCAAATTCTCCTGTTAGTCTTAGCGTGATAAAATATAGCCTATAACCGTCCTCGATAAATGGACTATCTAACACTGAAAGAATCACCAAAATCCGTTGCGTAGTTTTAAGAGCCCGTCCTCTCTTTTCTACTGCTCTCTTCACACTCACGCCCGTCTTTCATATGCCAGGTGAAAAAGGACGATCGCCAAGTTAGCGGGCAGATAGAGGTTTTCTGTTTTTAAAAGGTTTTTTTATATTGAAGTGGTAAAAAGTAATTCCAACACTTTATAGACGACTTTCTCAACAGTACATTGTATTTTTTTCATACCGTTAAGACGTCAATACAATCCATAAACAGGTGATATTCTAAACCTTTTACAGCAAAAATCACAAAACTGTCGCGGGTTTGAGTTAGATTATTTAAAGATACTTAAAAAAAATAAAAAATGTAGCTCCAACACTATATTATTATAATTGAAATGATCTTACATGTTGTGCATTAAAACTTATAGAAATACTGTATTTTAACTGTTAAATCACGTCTGTTAAATGAGCGAAATCGGCAAAATTTCGTATACGGACTCTTAAAGATTAAAGGGAACAAAGGGACATGAGGGAAAAAAGCGACTTTGTTTTATAATATTATGTATAGATAGAAGATGTATGCGCCCCCCGAGCCCCCCCCCCCCCCCCCTTTCTTTTATAACGGTCGCAGGATGCTGCCGGCGCACGCTCGCTGCGCTCGCTCGTCTCCCTCTGTGTTGTGGTCTATGTTCTAACCTAACCTACTTTTGGAATTTCTTGATTGTGTTTGTTTTTGTTTTGGCGGGGGGCTGCGCCCCCCGAGCCCCCCTTTCTTAGGTAGGCCTTTCTAAAGTTATCGCAAATCACAAAAATAAAATATGAAGATTTCAAAATGAGTTTGATTATAATTAGAATTTAGAATGCTACTTACTTTTTTTTCAGCTAGTCAGGTCAGTCAAGAGTCAAGACATAATTTACTCATAAAATAATAATCTTATACAGAGTGTAACAAAACTAAGTGATAATACTTTAGGATGTGTACGTGTTCCTCGTAGACTGTAGTGAGTTCACTGTGAAAGTCGCAGCGCTGAAAGACCAAATTTTTTTTTTCACTTATGTAGTTATGAGGAAACTGGTGACGCTCGGGCCCTTGCCCATACAAAAGTAAAAAAAAACGTCTTTCAGCGCTGCTACTTTCACAGTAAATTCTCTACAAGGAACACGTACACACCGTAAAGTATTTTCACTTAGTTTTGTCACACGCTGTGTGTTAGTTATAAACCGTACTCCTCCGAAACAGCTTCACTGATTTTTATATTATAAGTATTATGCATATTCAGTAGGTCTGAGAATCGGCTACTGCATAGACTAAGAAAATAGTATGTCTGGTTTCTGGGCTACTGGCTACTTTTTATATTGATGAGTGCATTTGTTGAATAAATAATAGTAAATTACTACAACTCGAGAGTGTCGACGACCATTGTGCGACGGGCTAGCGACGAACGTTGCCATGGTGCCATACTTATTAATCACCTCACTAAAATACTTTATATGGCAAAAGAACGTTTGCCGGGACAGCAAGTATTATTATAAAACTTAATAACATTTTTTTGAAACACGAACATCCCTTCTTACATTCGCACCGCGCACGTCTGCGTCATACGGAGAACACTTCCCCAAAATTTTCAGTCTCTACGATCAGTGGTTTAGGTTTTATCGTAATTCCATTTTCATAATCTAATAATTGCCTTAACCCTAGATTTCGCCTAAAACACAGGGTAAACTAATTCTGGCAACACTGTAAACTAATACCTCACCATGTATAAATAATTATTAATACTTACTGAAAATTATAAAGTAAGTAAGTATTATGATTATTATATCATTCAAGACAAAGCCTGTTATTGATAATATGATAATATGTATATATATATATATATATATATATATATATATATATATATATATATATATATATATATATAAATTAAATAGATTAGTAAAAGTGTAACTTCATTTCTTATAAAAAATATATTTTTAAATTTTTGGCACTTTACACAATATTTTGTGCATAAAATTAAATCTCAATGAAAAAAAACACCACTTCGTACAGGAATAATTATTAATTTTGAATTTCGAACGCCAATATTCTTTTAACAAAAGCCCTCCATTCAAGACAATCTTTCTAAATTCTACAAAAGTGTAAGAAAACAATAATATCATAATAACAATAAATTGTTACAAATATATAGTTATTATTTAGATTTAACAACTAATTGTTACGATAATATAATAGACTTTATAAGTTGCAATTTCGATTGTAAATCTAGATAATTTACAAATAGAATGAGATCGCTTTATCGTGAATGGTGGCTTTATTTCAAAGCAAAAGAGTATTTACTCAAATGAGCTCTAATGGCTGGTTTACACGTATTAAGTGGATAAGTAGTTAACTAAATTTTTACTTAATTTTAAGTTATCAATTGCATGTAAACACAAATTTAGTAGCAAGTAACATGTACAAATTTAGTTAAGTAATTATAAAGTCATAAGTTTAAAATTTAGTTGACTACTTATCTACTTAATACGTGTAAACCAGCCATAACTTGTATGGCAAAAAAAGAGTACACAGATTATGTCTATTGTGGCAAAAAGCAGTGATTGGCGTCTCTAACTCCTTGCGTCGCTGCAAGCCGCTGCTAAACGCTGTAAAGCGCTGTAAACTGTTCATACTTTTTAACGACTTTTAAGGATAAATTTCAACAAACTATGAATTACATCTTCCATAAAATACATCAAATAATAATGATGCGAATTTTCGAGCAGATTGGACTAAGGAATCGAGTTGTCCCATACTAACTTCATCCCCCCTTTTCACACCCTTAGGAGAGGAATTTCTAAAAATCCCTTCTTATCGCACGCCTACGTTATACGAAGAACACTCCATCCAAATTTCAAGTATTTACAATCACTGGTTTAGGCCGTGGCGTGATTCCATTTTCATGTCATTCAGGACAAAGCCTTTTATATAATAATATAGATCATAGAAAAGCTTTTTCTTTGTGTTGGTATGTTTGTACTTTTTATTATTAATTTTCGTTTATCTATTCCAGTTCGAGCCGCCAGATCTATCGGACCGCTATTTATCGTACGGCGCAGTGACGGGTGCGCGTGCACCGTCGCGGCTCGCTCGCCCGCACGCGTCCGCCGTGCCACGCCCACATACCGCGCTCAGACAGCGGCAGTAGACGCAAATCATAGCTACATATTATAACCTAGCATTTCTGCCACTTGTAGGACATCGACCACAGACATTGCCAGTCACATAATGTCAGTAGACGCTTTACTTGTCTACAAGTCATACATTTAGAAAACATGACCGGCCCACTAGTCGCGTAACAGTCAAATATACTTTACAAGATGGCTGTATAATTCTACTCTTAATATTATTTAGTCGCAATACAATAACAATAAAATTGCACGTTAGCGGTGATTATGAATATAAAACATTTTATAACACGCAAAAGTTAACTAGGTTCCTCGTCCTAAATGTCAAACATAACATCCATAACGGCCAGTATGTCATCTCAAATCCTTGCGCCTTTTAGTAGCCCAAACGCAATTTAAATTGTCGCATTATATACTAGGTCATAGTAACGCTTGCAGTACTCGTTTGTAGTGTTTGATGTGTGTTTTGTCACGCAAAAGTATATTTTTGTAATACGACGTAATTAAATTACTGGCAGCCTTTAAGCTTTCATATCACAATTAAGTTTTCTGTGAACCATTATGAAAAATACTATTTCTCACCTCCGGGCGGAAAACGTCAACTTTCTTCCCGCTACGCTTACCGATGTTGCCGTTTCCCGCCTCCGTCGATGAGGAAAATAATATACGCACCATGTTCAGTAAATAAGAAAGCCTCAGATCACATGTTTGTTGATGTGTTACATGTGATTTGAGACATTTCTTATTTTCCTGCCCTAGGTGCGTAATGACGTACTATAATTGTTGGCTTGGAAAAGAAATATTTAGTGCACGCAGTTATGTATTCATAATAAAAATGTATAATTTTACAATCATGGAACTTCGAAACAATTTGCAGATATATTATATACTATGTAGGTAGTATATTCCTTCAGGCCCCGCGCGAGCACCGGTGATCGCGACAACAATAGAATACAATAGCAATTCCTGGAAATTCCGACTGAAGTAATATTATTTGAGTGTTAAGTTTTAAATTAGCAAATCGTTTCACTGCCTATATTAATTATGTTATATTGCACAGCAAAAATTGCAGCTGTTTTGTGCAATGATTTTAACTTTATTATTATTAAAATTATTTTATTTCTCAAATGCTAGTCACATTCCAAAAGGAATTTCAGTATTATCAAGACATTTGATAACATTTTAATTTATTTATATCGTGATGAAAATGTGATTTTTGTGCTTTTTAATACATAAATGAATTTTGTACTGATCTAGTGTTTCATTTGTATGCCTTTATGATTAAGTATAAGTATAGGTCTACCAGAATCTGATGGCAATTTTTGACAGAAAATTTTCAAAAAATATCCTAAATCATTGGATAAATTTTTATATTTGCATGTTTAATACACAGATTAGCTGCTAAAAGAAAAGGATCAAAATGTTTTATTTCAATTACCCCGGTATTGCTAGAGACTAGAGTAAATTTATTTTCTCACTTTTTGCCATCAGATTCTGGTACACACATGGTACACCTATAACGTTAAACTTAAAAAGAAAATGCGTCATAGCCAAAGAGAATATAATCACTACGTAGCCAATTAGATTAATATATTGAATACACCAAAAAAGTAAAATTTATCGTGATATTTAAACAAAAAATGGCCCTCTTTAGTTCTATTTACAAGAAATTAGCTGCACAATCAAATGAATCGTTGGTAAAATACTGTTCCCCTCCACCGGAGATAGAAAAAATAATGAAGAAGAAACACAAAAGACGTGAGGTACTAACCTATAGAGTATAGAATATCATAGGGTACTAAGGAAACTTTTTTTCTGATTTGATTTATCCTTTGTTTCTGTTATTGTGTCCTTTTTATGGGAAAAGGCGGTCTATATTATCCATAAAGGTAATATACCTATAGGTATATTAACTTTATGATATTACTAGCTGTTGCCCGCGACTGCGTCCGCGTGGACTTCAGTTTATAGCGCGCGGTGTCAACAAAATTGGTGTCAAATTTAAAAGCTTTTTAAAACCCCGGTACCACTTAAATCAAAATACCCAAAAACAGCTGTGCAGTGTGCACATAATATTTCATTTTTTTAAATTAAACTTTATTTATACCAAATTTAAAGCTTATTTAGCCCCCCATTACACAACTTTAGCTTTACCCATAAACTATTTATCATTGGTAGGTTTAAGGTTACGTCACTGCATAGATAAAGTACTGAGTAGTGAGTTATTTAATGACGCGTATAACAATCGAAAAACGTGACTTAACATGGTACCATCACTTATAGAAAAACTTATAAGCAAGCGATAGCGCGATGTAGGCGACTCAAAGCGCCATCTGTTATGAATTTTTGGAACTAACTTATTTTTAACAAATTTACGCATTTTCACCCCCTTACAACCCCTTTTTCCAGCTAAAAAGTATCCTTTCTCAGGCTTTAGACTATCTGTGTACAAAATTTCATTACAATCGGTTCAGTAGTTTTGGCGTGAAAGCGAGACAGACAGACAGACAGAGATACTTTCGCATTTATAATATTAGTATAGATCACAGACATGGGCGCCGTCGGAAATAATTTCCAACGGGTGCAAATTTTAGTTTTCTTTCTTTTCTTTTTAATATTGTAGTGACTAGTGACTATATACGTCAACAGAATACATTTAGATGAATTTGAATTTTTATTGAATGAATTTTCAATAATTCCTGTTGATCTCGAGATTCCCGAGGGGTGCAAGTGGACCACCTGGCTAACCCCTGCCGGCGTCCATGATCACAGTTAATATTATGTCGGTTGCTGTAATGCTGCTACTACAAGCTATTCCGGAAAGACTACAATTGGGATGATGACAAGGTCAAAGATTAGCGAATTTTGTTATTAAAATAAATAAATAACGGTAAAAATAAGTGTTTCCAAAATTTCAGCTTGATAGCTTTTGTATTTTTTTTTGTTATGCGCCTTCAAAGTTGGATAAATTCAAGTCGATTTTTTTTTCAATTAAATTTCTTAATATTTGTATACCGTTCGATAACTTATGTAATTTAAAGCAACTTTTGTTATGAAACCACTTTCATAAACGCAATAATTATTATAGGTACCGAACAAAATCTCTCGCGATGCCTACAAAGCTCTAAGGTGACGTCATAATCGAGTTGCATTTTGTATGGAGCGTTTCGGGCAGGTGCATTTTAAGAGATGTTTGAATTGTCATATCTTGGTGAATTTTTAAGCTATCAGAGTAATTCTTTCACTGATGTTTCTATTTTTTAAAGGTCTTTCAATTACTAATAAGAAAAAAAAATAGTCATCATGCCAATTATTATAATCCTACAATATGCAGGCTTGCATGATGTACGGCGTTATGTATATTAAGTCACGATGGCAATGAAACTAAATAGTTATTAACTCTGTAGTTGGAACAGACGTATGTGATATTTCATTGCTTCCGAACGCATGAACCGTTTTGATATAGTTTTTATGTCTAAGCTCAACAAAAGCTAAAGTAAGCGATCTGTAAAAATTTTCTTCGTCGTCTACTGTACGATTTCTTAAGGCCATCCCTTGAGCAAACGACCTTGACCATACATTTGCGGCGTTGCCAACTATAAATTGGTATTACTTCGGAAGCTGATATTATGTGTATAGTAAACAAAAAAATAGGAAATTAATAACGGTGTAAGGAATGTTCATATGCTGAAGATTATTGCTGTATTTTTATTATAATTTTGCAGTTTTCAAATTATGAGTTAATAAGACTCGAAAAACGGTAAATTGCGGCATATCCGTAGGAGGAGGGCCTTAAGTAACTTTGTTTATCTTCAGTTCTTATACTCGCACGTGAAGGCGCGTGTGGACAGTTCAGCGCCGCGCTGGTCACCCAAACCACTCACAAACGCTCTCGCGAAGTGGGAACGTGTCTCTCGACGGAACTACTTGGACAACCTACAGTTAGTCGCCAACCTCCGGAAGACAAGCTTTGAAGGAGTGTGTACCTACTTTATGTGTTTATTTCTTATACATATTCTGTAATTTCTTATCTTATTTTAGTTTTTTTCGTAGCCTAATCAGTTCAAATCAGTCGGCGCTGCGCCTGTGGTTCGTCCTAGTCATCAACAGATGGCGCTGTCTAATATGTTTTTATGGTTTTAAAAAAGTGTGGTAGAGAATAACTTTTAAAAAGAATAATGATTAATAATGTTTCCAGGGCAAAGTTGACTGCCGAAGGCGGTATCCGCTTTATCACAATAAAACTTACACAAACAACAGAAATAATTTCTACCGCAAAATAAATCGAGACAACAGGCTAATTTGTAAACTATTGAAGGAGTCCGTAAGTTTTCATAGTCTTCAAGCATTAGGTTATAATATTTAGACATTGTAAGATTTTATTTATCTATTACTTATTTAGTTATTTTAATTGATGTTGTCTGGCAAATAAAACACTTTTATGTGCCACCCTGGCACCTGACTAAATAAAAACTCATGCGCATTCACAGCAATGTAAAGTGGTTCCTACAAAGATTCTGGAACGGCAATGGAAAGACAATAAACGACGCATAGTAGACAACGCCACGACAAAATTCGTTCTATTCCCGATCACGCCCAAAGAAGACGTGGAAGACAGCTCATTCCTCGCGCCTCCTGGAGTCAAAAGACCTAGGTACTAATAGGATTATACAAAATACAGAATAATCACACATACAATGTGTAACTAAACTAAGTGATAATACTTTAGGGTAGGTACTATGACTCTCCTGTAGTGAGTCCACTGCGAAAGTAGCAGCTCTGAAAGAGTAACTTTTTTTTCACTTTTGTATGGGCAAACTTCTGACGCTGAAGCGCTTGGCCATAAAAACAACAAAAAATGCTCTTTCAGCGATGCTACTTTCACAGTGGACTCACTACAGGAGGGGAGTAGTCAGTAGTATAACAGGCGTTGGGAGTAGTTATTGCACAACATCTGCTACCTATCTGTCAAAAATAGAAGATATTGCACAAACGCGTCTGTTGGACCTACCGACAGAGTGTCACTGACGCTGCGGCTGCGCGGCGGCGCGGAGCTGGGGTCACTTACTGTAGAGTTGTTCACGGACGTGGCTCCGCGAACCTGCCGGTTGTTCACTGAGCTGCTGGACGGCGACGGCCGCGGGCACGGGTACGTGGGGACGCAGTTCTTCAGGTCAGTTACATACTTGTTGAAGTAGGTAACCTAATATTGGTATAAACTATAAGGTGATCGCACATTTATCAGCAAGCACGCGCCGTACGCGACGCATCTTAGAATTCGTCGTTTGAAATGATGTGAAACTTCGCACATTCGTCCGCACCGTATGCGCCGCATTCCGTGTACTTTGCGGTGCGTTCGACGCGTACGATGCGTACGGTGCTAACAAATGTGCCATCAATCTGCGAACAATGTTAAGGACACTGGATGTAACTTGAGGGGGCTATTGAGGGGGCTATTTAGGCGTTGCGATCAATCAATAACGATCCGTCTAGTAACTAATCTACCAATAGTACCTATTTTTCGCGTCTACGCGTCTTCTGTTTCTTTATTATACTCGCCCCATCAAAGAGATCAAAAATTCGAAAATTTTACTCAGCGATCTTGGAATTATGCGCGGCCAATAACACCTTTTCATAATAATAATTAAAAAACAACATCTTTGGAACATTTTACATTGTCGCAATGACAATGAATGACATTAAAAAATGCAACGTCAAGGAGGCCCACAATGGTCGCGTATGTTTAAATGTATTTTGTGTCTGCTCCTATTTCTCACGACCATCATTTTGTTCCTGTTCATATTTTTGATCACCAAAATATTGCCCGTCCTCGACACGCCGATCAAAAATGTTACTCTCCGATACCTTAGGTGGAACTAGCATAGCGCTCAAAGTCGTGAGCCCGGAAGGTCAAATATACACGGCGAGCTATCCAGAAGACACTCAATTGGAGCATATCAAGAACGAAGCTATTCAATTCTTCTATCCGAACGGCGAGGCCGGGGCTGCGACGTTCAAGCTCGTCCGCGTCTCAGACATGAGCACCGCTCACGACTTCCTCACCCTCGCGCAAGAACAAGTCGGATCCAACGAGGAGCTGCTCCTGATCGAGAGGCGAACTCCTGAAGTAGGGACGCTATGGGACCTCGGCTCCGTACGAGCACCCCAACACAGTGCCATCGCAGCTGCCACGTCATCTCTTCCCACCCCGCGACAAGCGCCGATACAACCGGACCTCCAGACCTTACTATCCACGAACGAGTTGACGTTCGAGCTGAGGAAGATCCTGATATCGCTGATAGAAGTCGGAGCCCGGCTGGCCGCGGCGGGGAGGAACTACGAGCTGACCCTGGCGCAGCTGACGGCGGCGCTGGACGAACCGCCCGCCGCGCCAGTCACAGACACTCAGGTCATCACTCCAGAGGACATAGCCGCTCAAAGCAACGATTCCTCTCCCGCATCTCCCGAACCATCTGTAAGCGGCGACGAGATGTTTCGGCGCGCCGAACACTTGCAGAAATTTTTGGACAAATTCAGAGCATGGAGAGCGAGGGTCATCGAACCGCCGAAGCCAGAGAACGTGAGCGCTCTCAAAGACCTAGGATATTCGGAGGCGGATACCAGCGAAGCGCTAAGAGTAACGGGCTCCAACGTTCCCGCAGCCGCCGCGTATCTCATGGGCGAGAGAGGTTCCAGCGTGTTTGAGATCGTGGACGGTTTACCAGACCGGGAGATCCTACAGAAGCTTCTGGAGAAGCCTCAGATTCAGCGAGGTCTGTTGAATACGCGCATGCTGATCGCGTTCATAGGGATGGTTGGCAGGAAGGGCAGCGCCGCCCTGTGGCTGAACTCCCCGCACGGCAGCCCACTCCTGACCCAAATATCGAGAACCTACCACGCGGAGAAATACTGTCTCGCAGTCAACCAGTTCTACCGAGGACAAGATTCGGGATCTACTTCGAGCAAGAATAATTAGCTACCTGCTTATGTTTTATTCAATAGATAAATTATAATTTAACCTGCCTTCTGATTTTAGTTGTGTAGTAGTATTTGAAAGTAAAATGCTGTGCAGCGTCTGAGGTTCAATGATGACCTTGAGCATTAAGTTTCTGTGCAACAGTTCTACAATCCCTAGCTTTCAGGAAGATCCCCCACCTGTACTGGAGCGGCGGGGACGTGATACACGACAACGGCTTCGGATGCTACGCGCAGCGCGGCCGCCGCGAGCCCATACCCGCCGAGAACTACCACCTGCCGCACTCCATGCCAGGTCTGATCATCATCACGGATTTGATAATGAACGCTTCAGATGTTAGAACTATAGCCCAGTTCAGATACAGCAGCAGTCAAGCGCGTTGAGAGTTTGAGAACCGCACACAACTTATTACAAAGATTCTTTTATGACAACGCAACGTTCACAATCAACCGCCCGATCAGCTCGGCAAATGCTCGAATTCTGCTGTGTCTAAACTACAGCTATACGGGGCGTAACAAAACTAAGTGATAATACTTTAGAGTGTGTAACATGTATGTACCCCTTGTATAAAGACGACTGTGAAAGTAGCAGCGCTGAAAGAGCAACTTTGTTTTCACTTTTCACAAAAAAAAATGTTACTCTTTCAGTGCTGATACTTTCACAATGAATTCTATAATAAGGGACACAATACTGAATACACATACACCGTAAAGTATTATCACTTAGTTTTGTTACACCTTGGGTAGCTACGCCTTGTATATTATTACAGACAAATACAGGTCACACAGCTAAAATTATTTTTAGTGGCGGAAAGCTTTAAATAATGACATAACTTTGCACAACGCATGAGACAAATAACAATAAGGAAAATGTATAGAACCTGGGACTACCTCAAACAGCAATGTCATGTGTATTTTGGATAGGCTTTATTCAAGATGAGTCTACGTATTCGTTGCTGCTGTAGATGGTTTCAATATGCCTATTGTTTTTTGTTGTTAAAAGTTGTCTGATATTTCTGTCTATTGACAGGTCTGTTGTCCATGCGAGTGACGGCGGACAATGAGGTGTGCGGCATCTTCACCATCACCTTCATGCCGCTACCGCAGCTCGATCTTAAGAACGTCGTCTTTGGCAGGGTACGTTTACTTTTTGCTTGTCATTAGTAATTAGCAATAACTCTTGTTGTCCTGACGAAATAACTATTAATACTGCTGCCTTAGGGCGCATTTTCATTAGTCGTTAACTCGTGCGGTATACAGCATACGGGGAGTCTATGACAACTAATGGCGCATTTTGATTGGTCGAGGCATGCGTTTCAGAAATCTCCCGCACCTCGCATGCGCGCCCTATCGACCAGTGAAAATGCGCCCTTCCCCCAAAAGAAACAGAGTCGAATCGTGAATCGAATCAGCTCGATCTCAAAGCTTTTGCTACTCGAACTCCCGACATATAATTTCGGTCTGAACGGCTTTATCCACTCCTGACAGCTATACTAGCGCACGACCTTTCTGCGGCTCAATTAAAAACTAATCAGACTCGTAAATCAAAATCGTATTAGTTTCGGGGGTAAGGTAGGGGATAAGACTGCTATATCGATACAACGTCATAAAGGCATGCAATAACTTACGTGCAATGCAAAACAAATTCTAGGTACTCCTCAAAATTTAACTCACACTGGGGCAAAGTCGAAGCGTCGCGAGTCGCGACACATCATGTTTTTCGCCAAAGCATTTTCACCTCGGTCTATTATATAAGTACTATTATATATATATATATATATATATATATATATATATATATATATATATCAGGTAACTAAAGTTGGCACGTTCACACTTCACAGTACTCACACTTATGCAATTTCACTATACAGTATGTTTAAAAATATAATATTATGTTTGCATCATGATTAAAATTATCGTATAATCTGCGTACGACAATAATATGCTATCGTAGATCGTACGTACGCACAAAATTATCGTATGTGCACGATAATTATCGTACGGTTCCGAACGCTGGCCGCGCGCCGATCACACGTAAGACCACCGACTTGTAAGACCACGCTGTATTTATAAACAGTAGCATAAGAAAAACAATAACTGTCTCCTTCACGCTCATAAGATAGACCGCGCGCGAGAGAGTCGGGCAGACTTTTTATGATGCGTATGCAGTACGACGTCACGCCACGCGCTTATTCACAGACACTACACAAGCGCAATGTTTAAATGTGTTGTTCGTGCCAGCTCTTGTTAACTGACCTGTATCAGAGAAGTTGATTCCTAGGCAGATGGCGGACCGCATCCGACGTCGATCACAGTTAGGGCGTTTGTGCACTACACGGAATTTTGCCGTCCGGCGTTCCGATTTCTTACATTTGCCATATAAAAACGTAAGAAATTGGGACGCCGCGCCGCGCCGGACAGTAAAATTTCGTGTAGTGCACAAACGCACTAAGAGCCGGGACACGAAAACACGGCACGACGTCGTACGGCGCCGTGTCGTGGGAATCCACTAGTGGTGGTTAATATAACGTATAGCTGAAAAAAGTAGCGCGCTATTTCTTCGCAACGAATAGCGCGCGCTATAAAACTAGGCACAAGACGCTACGTTATAACGTATCGCGCGGTCACTGACCTAGCGCGGCGCCGCTCGCGCTGCCGATCGCGCGCGAGTCGCGACTTTCGTTGGTTCGTTGCCGTATCGTTCGGGCCCAAATCGGGTGAATTCGGCTGTCATAATTTTTTCAGTGTTGCGTTGCGTGCATAGGTAAATTATAATGTTTTATAATCCCTGCTCCGAAGAGCACTGTACTGTAATATAATGGTAACTTCCGTTCCATGTGAATGTATTTTTTCTAAATCTGGATACGTTATTATATTTTTAAATGTAAGTAAATGAAATGTTAAAAAAGATCTAAAAATAATTTAAGTATATTACCAAAAAATAAAAAAATAATTAAAAACCATTTAAATAACTTATAAAAAAAAGAATTGTAAGTACTTATATAAAGCGATTCCTTTCAATTTCAATATAATATTATTATACAATTATATTGTATCATTTTAATTTAAATATTTCAAACGTAATAAAATTAACCAAATAAATAATAATGCCTTCAAACGATTATATTATTCTAAGTTATCTTACAAACAGGTTATATTATATTAACTCACCTACCGCGTTATAATTATTATTATTAGCGAAAGAATTCAATAACGTCGGTAACTTTACAACGTGTCCAATCAATCGTTATAACATATCATTCGTTATAACGTAGCGTCAAAATTAGCGCGCTTGAAAGAATTGAGATTTCATTCGTTTTAACTGTTATAAGTTATAACGTAGCGTCAAAACTAGCGCGCTTGAAATTCGTTATAACGTAGCATCAAAACTAGCGCGCTTGAAATTCGTTATAACGTAGCGTCAAAACTAGCGCGCTTGAAATTCGTTATAACGTAGCGTCAAAACTAGCGCGCTTGAACGAATCGAGATTTTATTCGTTATAACGTAGCGTCAAAAATAGCGCGTTTGAAAAATGTAGCGTCTAGCATTTAGCGCGCTCTGAAAATATAGCCGTTAGGAACACCACTAGAATCCACAACGCGCGTCGTAAAAAACCACGACACGGCGTCGTACGACGTCGCCACATCTTGAATTTCTACGTGAGTTTCTACGGCACGACGTCGTACGACGCCGTACGGTGCCGTAAATTTTTACGACGCGCGTCGTGAATTCCCACGACACGGCACCGTACGGCGTCGTACGACGTCGTGCCGTGTTTTTGTAGTGTTACACTGAATTGACATAAACCGACCAAACGGCGTAGGTCCGTCAACTGCCTAGGAATCAATTTCCTCGATGGTACTAAATTCTGCTATGGAAATATGGAAGAGTCAAATAAGTATGATTATGTTACAGGTAATACGACCGAGTCGTACGTTCGACGCAATGCGTGCTCTAGGTTCGGCGCTCAGCACACAACCACAGGTCGAAATCTCCGAGACCAGACGAAAATCCGACGGAGTTTGGATCCATGGCGCTCCTAATACGAAAATTCACAAGCGAAGAATGCAAAAAGAAATAAAAGTTGACTATATATAACATTAAAACAAAAACAGAAAAATTATACAGCCTGTTATCTATACATATTATAAAACAAAGTCGCTTTTTTCCCTCATGTCCCTTTGTTCCCTTTAATCTTTAAAACTACGCAACGGATTTTGATGATTCTTTTAGATAGCCCATTTATCGAGGAAGGCTATAGGCTATATATTATCACGCTAAGACTGATAGGAGCGAAGAAATAGAGGAAAATGTGGAAAAAACGGGGGAAAGTTATTTGAAAGGGCTAACTTGAACGCGCTAATCTCAGGAACTACTGGTCCGATTTGAAAAATTCTTTCAGTGTTAGATAGCTCATTTATTGATTTGTTTACTGTGCCGATGTAGCCTTGGGTCGTAGACCTCTTAAAAAAGATCACAACTGTAAATGGTGGAACAGTAACCTTCTTAATCTTCGTCGGGAATTTAGAAGGGCCAGGCGAAAAATGAATAATCTTCGTAAATCTGGCCACGATCGTTCGGATGATAATTACATAGTTAGTTTAAGTAACCTACGCATTTCAAGGTCACGCTATCGCGCCGCCGTTACGTTAGCGAAAAATAATATGTTGAAGAATGCCGCGAATAGACTGGATAAAGAGGGCCCTTGGTCCTCTTTATACCACGAGCTTAAACCCGGTAGTAGTTATGAGCCAAGCTTTTTCTCAAATATTAAAATTAACAACTCTTACACTTGTAGCTTAGACGAAACGGCGAAGGCATATCTAAACGTCCTCATCCCAGACGACGAGCCCTCCTTGGATGATGAACACCACCGCGACATTAGGAGTAGAATGCTAGACCCCATTCATACACCGGCCTCAGATTTACCAACTTCGGAAGAATTTAGTAAAATAGTAAACCTTTTGCCTATAAAAAAATCTGCGGGCGAGGATAAAATATCGAATATTATGATAAAACAAGCGTGCTTAACGGCCAGTTCATCGATTCTACATGTTTACAACAGATGTATCGCAGCAGGTATATTTCCAAAAATTTGGCGCACCGGTTGCTTAAAATTAATACCTAAAGCGGGAAACAAACCTTCTGACGAATCAAAATCTTACCGTCCGATAACGTTACTGCCTTGCTTAGGTAAATTACTAGAACGTCTCATCGTACCTCGCCTGCTACCCGGTGGCCCTAAATTTCATAGTCATCAGTTCGGTTTCACCGCCGGGAAATCGACTGTTGACGCGGCTATGGAAGTTAGAAAAATAGTAAATCTTTCGGAATCTAAATACGTGGTCGCCATTTCATTAGATATCTCAGGCGCGTTCGATCATGCTTGGTGGCCGATGTTATTATTAAAACTAAAAAATCGAGGTTGCTACTCTAACATTTATGCCATAATACGTTCTTACTTTTTTAACGGTCAAACTAAGCTTCGACTTGGCCATTGTACACACGCCAAAGATTTAACATGCGGCTGCCCTCAGGGCTCTGTTATCTCGCCAAAACTATGGAATTTTGGATTTGATGATTTATTAAGTCTTCCCCTCCCACCGCTGTGCATACTAGTTGGCTACGCCGATGACGGGTTTCTCATCGTTCAAGCAAATTCACGTTCCGAAATTGAATCTAAAGCCAATGATAGTCTTAATTTAATATCGAGCTGGGGTAAACGTAATCGCCTGAAATTCGCCGCGCATAAAACTTACCAAATTCTTTTAAAAGGGTCCCTTATATCTTCCCCTAGCATTAAACTTGACAATATTAACGTGAAACGCAAACAGTCACTCTGTTATCTTGGTTTTTACTTGGAAAATAAATTTACATTTTTGGAACATATAATTCAAACCGGTGAGAAAGCGAAGCGCAATTTTTACTCCTTTACCAAAATATCTACGTCGACATGGGGCCTCTCCTTCAAAACCCTAAAATTAATTTACACTGCTACTTACCTAGGCAGCATTTGCTACGGGGCCCCCGTGTGGGCCGACAGAGCAACAATCGGCGCGGCTCGTCGCAAGTTACTACAAAGCCAACGTCTTGCTCTTATATTCTTATGCAAAGCTTACAGGACCACAAGCACCGAAGCCTTACCTGTGTTAGCCGGAGTTTTACCCGTTGACCTTGAGATTCAGCGTCGTGCGACAATGTACTATCATAACAAAAACATGGACAACCCGTTCTTTTTAAGCGCTCGCGATAAAATTAAAATAGCAAGATTGTTTGAACCTTTAGAAAACTCTGTGCAAAGCTTAATCTCCGAATGGCAGTCACGATGGGACTGTTCCACCAAAGGGCGACACCTTTATAATTTTTTCCCTAATATTCGTGAACGGCTATCCAAACATTGGATGGATATTGATCACTGCGTTTCTCAATTCCTGACCGGTCATGGAAATTTTAAGGCCAAACTTTACGGATTTAAACTAGTAGCATCACCCATGTGCGAGTGCTCGACGGAAGGCAACATGTTTGAACAAACCGCGCATCATGTTCTCTGGGAGTGCAGTCTCTGGCAGGACGAAAGAACTACTATGCTAAACAACCTATTCTGTACATCTGGAGTCGCATACTACGGTGATCTCGTGGACAGCCCTAGAAACTTCCGTGCCTTCAAGCGTTTTTGTCACAATTATTATTGGCAACAGTCAAACACAATAAACTCCAATATTAACTTAGCTTTAGCTTAGGAGTCACAATTATTAACCTTATTTCCGTGGTGCTCCCCCTTAAGTTCTTTGACTTTCGGTCATTGCAACTTTGTGCTGTCTCCCGCTTTTATGGGGAGGGAAATTGGAATCTTCCTACTCCTCCTATTTTCTTCTGATTAATTTCGTTGCGGGTCCCAAGACAGTTTTAGCATGTCCCTCGGGCTCCCTGAGATCATATCAAAGGGTTTTCGTGGTTGGATACCGCTGTCGATCCTGGCGACACAGGAGATACAGTGGTGGGAATGTGTGGTGGGCCAAAGCCCGTTTAAAAAAAAAAAAAAAAAAAAAAAAAGCCCATTTATTGAGGAAGGCTATGGGCTATATTTTTTATTTTATCACGCTAAGACTAATAGGAGAATGTGGATAAAACGGGGCAAATTATTTGAAAGGGCTTATCTCGCGAACTACTGGAGCAATTTTTATGTTATTTGGCACAGATAAGAAGTAGACCACGTGAAGGATCATAGGCTATCGATTTTAATCATTTTTTCAGTGGCTATATTATATTTTATACTCGTACGACGCCGGGGCTTGGTGAATAGTGATCAGACGAGGCGAATATTTGGCCTCTACTTTTGCCGAGCGATCTTAGTCGTGCACGGCCTATACCTGCGGTTATTGAATGTCGTTCATTCGGAGGCCCGGTTTCGGAAAACGGATCAGAAAATCGAATCAGGAAAACTGATGTATGTGGCCGCTCGTCTTTATAAGTTCATTCGCACATTTATCAGCCCGCACGCGCCGTACGCGCCGCATTTTAGAATTCGTTGTACGAAATGACGTGAAAAATCGAACGTATTTTGTCAGCATCGTATTACGCGCCGCATTTCGTGAACTATGCGACTCGTATGGTGCTGTCGACAAATCTGCGATCAGTTTAAATTGGCTCCGGGTTTTAAGAGATGGAAACAACAGACATAATATGTATAACATATTATTATATTCACAAACTGCGAAATTGTTCCCACTCCTTTTGGATTAGGCATGTTGCCAGGTTAAAATTTGAACCCTTTTTCTATTTTACTATTAAACCGTAATTATTGTTTAAACTGAATAACCTAACATTGAATCTGGTTTTTTTTTCTAAGTTTTAAATAAATAAAGATTGTAAGTATGTGAAAGGCAGATTTTTATTAAAATTCAGTCTTAGAAATAGTTTGTAGTTTGTACACATTACTTGATAGTTGTGGTAGAACTCAGAAGCCGAGTAGTTCCTCAGTCCTCGTCCTGTTCTTGATGTATTTGAAGACTTTCCTGAAACAATTTATTTACTATTTATTTAAACAAATTAAAGTAAGATTTCGTGAAGATTTCTTATTAATGTTCACTTCACATGGGCGCCGGCAGGGGGATGCCAGGGGGTGCACTTGCACCCCCTGGGAATCTCGGGATCAACAGGAATTATTGAAATAAAAAGCATTTTGTAGCCCTATTAGCATGCCGTACAAGGATAGTTCGTAATGTTTCGGCACTAAAATATGTATTCTGTTGACGTAAATAGACAGCCACTGTTGTTGGTAAAAATTAAAAAGAAAAGAAAGAAAACTAGAATCTGCACTCCTTGGAAATAATTTCTGCCGGCGCCCATGTTCACTTGCCATGGGGTTAAGGCTGCGTTTCCACCAGAGATGTGTTAAAAGCACATTCTTCGCAACACATCTCTGGTTACGCAGTCTAAAGCTCTGTTGCGTTTTGATGCGTTGTGTGCTTAGCTGCGTCTCAGCGAGCGAGAATACGGTGATACCCTCCTATATTACCCAATCGCAGTTTCGTCCAACCATCGTGTCCGACGACGCATTCATCAAAGTATTAGTTAAATCTTAATTTTTTATTCAAAACTCTACTATAATGTTTACAATGTAGGGCCGAAACTTAGGACGACACTGAAAAGCTAGCATTCCTTAAAAAGAAAACAAAATCGTAACAGGATAAGGTGGGTTCCCTATTCTCTATTACTGATACCGTCCTGAAGGCTGATTCTGCGCCTTAATCTAGTCATACTTTAAACTTTATACAGTCAGAACATATGTACAAATTATCTGTGCTATGCACATTCCAATTTGAAATCCTCTCACCATATAGTCCTCGGCACGTGTCCCCAGTCCGGCGGCTGGTCGGCGAGGCGGACGAGGTCCGACCCCGCCTCCCGCGGTGACTCCGCCCCCAGCGTGAGGCGGTCCGCGCGCGGGTAGGTGGCGCCGTGCTCGCATCCCACCGCTAAGGAGACATGGAGTTTCGCCTCTACTACTCGACGCAGCGGTAGTACCGCCACCTGTTCAACAATTAAGTCTTAGTACATCTCGAACTCTACGTAATAAACGCATGGACAATAATAATATAGAACCAGACTTTAAAATGTTTATGATTATTTTTTCTTCATACGTTTTATGAATACTTACCTATTTTTTTCTAAGGCATAAGTGCTGTGCACCAAACATTGCTAAACACTACACCTGAAAACTGCATCTACAATAGGAGTCGGTAGATACCACAATATACTCTAACTTACAAACTTAATTTAACATATCAAGCCCCGTAAGAACACCGGTGATCGCGACAACATTAGAATAACAATAGATTTCCAGGAATCCACGATCGAAGGATTAATATAGAAAACACATTTACACAACTGTAATTATTTTGTCCTAATTTTAAGGGTTGTACTGATTTTGAAACCTTCACACAAAGAAAAAGATAAAACCTAGCAACCAGCAAACCATACCTTGAGCGAGATATCTCCGTCAGGCAGCACGGTGTACGCGAGATGTGCGTGCGCGTCCCGCATCGCGCGCGCCCAGCGGCGGGCGAGCCGTGCGACGCGCACGCAGCGCCGCAGCAGGGCCGCGACGCCGTCCGCGCTCGTCACCCCGCCCGCCTCGTACCGCATCGCCTCCGCAGCGAGCTTCACGCACATACTCGCTATGGCGTCGTTTCCGTCTGAAATATGAGGTTGAAGATATATTATTATAAGAGTGACAGAAAGTGATAAATGTAGTTCTTATCAATCAGCTCGTGTTAAACAACAATTATTATAACACTGTTCACTAAAATAAAAGACTTGAGACTATACTATAAAATATGTAATTAATAATGCAGGTTAAATAACTAAATATTTGAGGCGTAGTAAATAACTATAATAATATTTGAAAGAATGGAAACATGGCTTTGCTTACAGCTTATATGTGTGTTATGTGTAGAAGTGTACATATTATGTGTAGAAGTTAAGGCAAAAATACTGACAGACCTATGTAGCAACAACTCACCAGCCTTAGCGACTTCAACATCAACAGCAGTAACGGGCGTGTGTGGTCTGACAGCGCCGTTGGCCACGCCCATGTGCACGCACAGCCGCACGCGCCCGCACAGCAGGCGGAACGACCATGCTTCCGCCGACCACTCCCACTCGCACTCCGGTGTGCTGAAAAGATTTGCAGTTAGAGAATAAATATTTTAATCACAAGCTTTTTTAAATTGATTTTTATATTAGATGGCGGATTACATAGATCATAAAACATCAATTTGAATGCCGCATATTAACCATGCAATAAAGAAATATAAAGCACATTAACTGATGAGACTGTAGAATGAATCTATCCCGGTGAAAATCTATAGCTATTATATATTATGTGAACACATTTTTATTTGTTTGTACTTTGTAGTGTATTCAAAATAAAACCAAGGTATGATATATTTGTAACATGTTTGTCAGTTTTAAATGTTGCAAAGAACATTTTATACTACATTTATAACTATTATATAGTAAAAAAAATTATAACTTACCCCATAAATGACAACATTTTAATACTTTCTTTGACATCAGAACTGGACATTTCTACATCATTACTCTCTCTGTCTTTCTCCAATAGAGCGACTGTTTGGCTGGTAACGCTAGAGACGACTTGTGATATTGTCACAATTGGATCCGGAATAGTATTTTTACTCAATTGTCTTAAAACTTCTTTTTTTTCTGACGTCTTTCCTTCATCTGATTCAGAACTATGCAGTATCTTAGGTTTCGTTTTTGATTTATTGAAACTGTTGTACTGTATTTCTACTTTTTGTACTATTTCAGTTGGTGCTGATTTTACGTTTGATTTGTCATGTTTGGGAGTCTTAACATCCTCTTTCTCGAGATCTACCTGCATAGTTTCGTCGTCAATTTTATTGTTAGTAGATTTACTTGGTGGACTGTTAGACATTTTTTGCATTTTGCTTATAGGCTTTGGTGTAACTTCAACATTTGGTAGGGCGCAGCTGGCCGATCTTGTCGGACTATAACTACGTTTCCTTGTTTTGGCATCTAAGTCTATGTTATGAATCTCCTCACTTGAAGTTGCCTCTGAATTTTTTTCGACAATCTTAGTATCCCTTTCGTTTCTAAATAATACTTCTATGGGTGAAATTTTGCTGGAAACTTCCTCGCTTGACGGTTTCATTGACATTTCAATGTTCATTTTACACTCGCTATCAGTTAATCTTTCATCAACCAAAGTCAAAGCGGAGCTATGAATGAGTTCTTCGTTTTCTTTCATAGCAACTGTGTTAACCTCTATGTCTTTTAGACTAGGTACTATGCGCTCGACAGATTTATCTGCATGGTTTGGTTTAATGACATTTGCTTCCATATTTGTTGTACCAGTACTGGCAGTTTGACCACACACGATGTTCATATGCTGGGCAATTTTCTGGTCAATAGGGACAGCATTCACACATGATCGGTTGTTTAAACTTTTTATGTCATATTCCATCATTTTACATGGTGATTGCCTCGATTTATTTTTAGTATCAGCATCGTCCTTCTCTTCTTGAAAACGATTGTATTTGTGAGCATCACAGAAATCGATAGGCGGCAGAACAACATTTTTTAACGGATCGTCGCTATTAAAAACTATGCTTTCATGTTTAGGTTTTTGTGGTGATGGTTGGATAATATTAAAAACATTGCATTTTACTATATTATCCTCTTTGAGGTTTTGAGTGTCGCCTTCTAATGAATGTTGAACTATGCTTATAGGTTTGGAATCAGGTACTGAAGATTTAACATAATTATCGAGACCAAAAGTATCAACTTCTAGACCTACGTTTTTAGTGTCACCTTTATAAACAAATTCATCACTATTTTTGAGACGGCATTGGAGTTCTTCTTGTCTCACGTCAATTTGGCTTGACGTAATTATGTTTGTTTCTACTTCTACATTACAGGTTGAAGTAGTATTTGTTTTTAAAAAGTTGTTTTTTAATGGAGCATCTGAGTTTGGTTTTACGAGGTCATGCATTAACTCTTTCAACGAAACTGAAACATCTGTCAAAAAGGTAGGGATAACTTTCTCTTTCTTGTCGTTGATTGAAGTTAGCTCATCAACAGCTGGTTTCCTCAGCGGACTTATCTTAATTTCCGATTTAATACTCGTATCGCTTACTGATTCGTCTTCGAATTGTAACTTTTTAACGACTTCGCTGCTCATCCTGTTAGATTTATGTGTGTCGTTTATTTCGTCATTTTCAATTAGTTCTGACGTGTCATCCATGATGTCAGTTTCGTCTACTTCAAAACGCGATTGCTGTAAAGCAGCTTTAGCCATCGAAATGTTGTTCAATAAATCTTCTCGGCTTATCACTATGGATTGTCGCCGTGGCGGCAAACTTAAGCGTTTTGGTTCTTGTAAAGGTCCTTTAGTTGTCTTTACGTTTTTTTCAACAATTGATGGTTTTTCAGATCCTTCACTTCTTGTGTTATATTTTATTTCTTTGATTGCAGATTCTTCATCACCCTCATCAGTAATATCGGTAAGCATTTTCAACAAATCTTTAGTATTGTCTGCTTCTTTAACAGACTTAAAAGTTTTGGGAGAATTTGATTGAGAAACTATATTGATACTTTCGTCTAAATCCATGTTAAAATTAGATTTGTCTTCTTTAAATTCGAATACTTCATCTACGTTACCTTTAAATTGTACCCGAGATTCTTTATAACTGCATTCATTCATTATATGAATTTCATTAATTTGATTCTCCATAAATTTAACTGAATCGTTATTTTTCATCTTAACTTCACGTTCATTTTCAATATTTTGGATGGTTTTACTTTCAATTATGCTTTCTTTGCAATTGTCTTCAATTGACATTAAAACTAAATCTTCTGTCTTAGTTCTGTTATTTATATCAACCTTCTCATTAACTTTGGATAGATTGTATTCAACAGAATCTGATGACATACTGAGAAGTTCATCAAGCATAGATTTTTTTGGTCGTTGTTTATGAATGTTGTGTACATTATTGGTTTTGTCATTAACATGGGTAATGGGTTTGTCTACTTCCATTCTTGCAACTAATTCATCGTTACAGCTATCTCCGCTAGTTTCATCTATTTGCTTGTTTGTGATCACTTGATATAGAGAAACGTTCGTTTTAAATTCAGATTCACAAGTTAAATAATTCGAACTCTGATCGTATTTATCAAAGTTTCTATCGTTGTTATCTTTGTTTAAATGTCCACGTGATTGTTTTTTAATGTCTATATTATCTAAAGTCTTATTAACTTTTTTTTCATTTAAATGGGCTTCAATTTCCGTTTTCGATACATTTACTTGTGAATAACTAGTTTTATTAGCAACTAGATTTTTATCACATACAGAATTTGATAAAGTATTGTTTAGTTTCAATGCTGTATCTTCTTGCGGAAACATGTTTAGTGGGATTGATGATTTGTGTAAGAAGAAATCTGTAACTTTCATGTCATCATTATGGGTTTCATCGGTTTTATTAATTTGAATAAGATCAGAAGACTTGTAATTGACATCAAACATGGAAGTCGTTTCGTGATTTTCATTACTTGCAAACTGGCTTTTATTATTACTTTCTTTTATTTCAGTATTACGTGAAACGTAAGCTTTTGATATTTCATTTGAAGCTTTATCACAAGTTATAATTGAACTATTTTCTAATCCAAATTTTATATCGCTTCTATAGTCTTTACACAAGCTTTCATTATAGACACTAATATTAATTGGCAAAGCTGGTGTCACGGATTTATCACACGCTTTATGGTCGAATAGAATCGTATTTCGTTTTGTTGATACCTCATTTGAAATGTTGTCTTGGAATACAAACTGTGGTTTTATATTTTCTTCACCAAAGTTAATGTTTGTGGGTAGAGCTTGTGTCATAGATACATCACAAGAAGTTTTGTCAAAAATTACAGTTTTACAATTTTCAGAATTTTTATTCAAGTCTTTGGTTTGATTATCTATATTTTGTTTGACATCAATATTAGTAGGTAAAGTTTGAGTGACAGATATATCACAAGAATCTTCATCATAAATTATTGTCCTACATTTCTCAAAATTTTCTTTATTTGTACCCAATTTATTAATTTCATTTACTACGTCCAGGTTTTCTTTAAAGTTTACATTTGTAGGTAAAGCTTGAGTTATAGATATATCACAAGATTCTTTATCAAATATTATCGTCTTACGTTTTTCTAAATTTTCAATAGGCGCAACATTACATTCTTCGATGCATTTTTCCAAGTTTTCTAGATTTATGTTTGTGGGTAACACTTGAGTCATAGATATGTCACAAGAATCTTCATCAAATAGTATTGTTCTACGTTTTTCTTTATTTCCGTTGCTAGCAGTCTTTCTATCATTTTCATTACCTCTTTCCAAGTTCTCTATGAGATTAATATTTGTGGGTAACGCTTGAGTCATAGATATCTCACAAGAATCTTTATCAAATAGTATTGTTGTACGTTTTTCTTTATTTTCGTTGCTAGCCCTCTTTCTATCATTTTCATTACCTCTTTCCAAGTTTTCTATTAGATTAATATTTGTGGGTAGCCCTTGAGTCATAGATATGTCACAAGAATCTTTATCGAACGTTATTGTTCTACGTTTTCCTGACCTCTTATTATCTGCAACTTGATTATTACTCAAATTATTATTTTCTATATTTTCTATAAAGTTAACGTTTGAAGGCAAAGCTTGAGTCAAAGATATGTCACACGATTCTTTGTCAAATATAATAGTGTTACGTTTTTCAGATTTTTTGTTACTCGTAAGCTTATTATCTATTATGTCAACATTAACGTTTGAAGGCAAAGCTTGAGTCAAAGATATGTCACACGATTCTTTGTCAAATATAATAGTGTTACGTTTTTCAGATTTTTTGTCACTCGTAAGCTTATTATCTATTATGTCAACATTTTCTTTGTTAAGATTTATATTTGTCGGCAGAGCTTGTGTTATGGATATGTCACAGGATTCTTGGTCAAATATAATAGTTCTTCGTTTTTCGCCATCCGAAATCTTACCGCCCGTCAGACCATTATTACATTCATTGTCTATACCAATAATATTAACTGGAACAGCTTGTGTAAGTGATATATTACAAGAATCATCATCAAATACAATTGTTTTTCGTTTTTGGATAGTGTCATCCTTTTCAATTTTGTTTTTTACATCAGTTTGATCATTCATGACTATATTTACCTTTATATTAGTAGGCAAAGCCTTTGTCATTGAAATATCAAGAGCGTCATTGTCAAATATTATTGTATTTCCATTTTTAGGTAATATTTTTTCATTTATATTTGACTGCAGAGCTTGAGTCACAGATATATCGCAAGATTCACCTGCAAATATTATAGTTTTTCGTTTATCAGTGTTGTCACCCTGTAACTTGTTATCCTCATTATGTATTATGTGATTAGATACTGGTTGAGTTATAGATATATCTTGAATCATATTGCTGCAATGTTTTGCATGCAGTGATTCTCCCTTTGCTGCCTTTATATTGGATGAAATAGCTTGTGTAAAAGATAGTATATGACTTGTATCATACATATCAAAAGTATTATTGGCCACTTTATCTGTGGAATACATAGATGCATGCAAATGAAAATTAGACTTTGAAATATTGTTGTCAATAAAGTTAGGCAAGTCATCATTAACATCCAGTATTACAGTTTTCCTTTTTGGTGCATTTGTTGGTGCATTTGGTAGTAAGGTTTGCTGGAAATTTTCTTGATTTTCAGAAATATTACTAGTGATTGATTGAGTTGTCAGTCTCTTTCCATCAAACACTAATACTTCTTCGGAGATTTTGTTAACAGCAAATGTTAATAATTCTTTTGGTGCTACATACGGATTAAATACCATATTCTCCTTATCGTTAATCCAGTCATCATCTACTTTGTGTTTACTTTGTTGTGTAGAATTTTTAACATCATCCTGTACTTTGGGGATTTCTATTGTGTCAGTGATTGACATTTCTGATCCATCATTGTGTACTACACCATGCGTTACATCCAAATCTGCTACTTCAATGTACCCAGAAAAGTCCTTTCCTGGATTCATAGGTCCAGGACACATGGAGCTGGGCTTAGACCTCTCTAAATCATTTCGGATCTCATCTAAATCATCACATTTACTGGAACTCATGGGTTGCATAGTGGAGAAGTTCATACTGATGGGGTTGGTCATATCCTCCAGTACTGGACACTGGATATCATTGCCGAAGGGCTTGCTCAATTCAGTTAAAGCGCTTTGTTCAAACTTGGACTGGGACGGTACAAACTTTAAATCATCTGTCATACATTCAAGCGATGCTAATTCCTGTGTCAAGTTTATTTTGTTAAATGATGCCTGAAACTGTTGCAGGGGGTTAGCGTGTATAGTCCCTCCGAGGTCAACCACTTCTACCTCTTCAAACTGCTGATCAAATATTCTTTTTCCAATATGTTCAATGGTTTGTCTCGGAGCATTCTCTACTACATTATTTTCATTTCCTGATGATTCTAATGACTTGTTGTGTTCCTCATAAAAGTTTCTCCATGTTGTAGTTGCTTCATTAGTAACAAATTCACTGAAACAGTGAAGAATCATTTATCAAATCAAACAGATATACTCTATCATATTGAGTATAAGAAAACAGCCCTAAAGAAATAAAATAAAAAGTAAGAAATACCAAGGCTATAAAAATGGGATAAAGGAATGAATAACATACAATGTAGCTGTATAATTTCAAAATCTGATATAATACAAGGAAAATAAATTAAAACTTTCTAATTGTGTAACACAGATTGACCGGTAAGGGTTTGTCAACACTTGATCATTTTCGCACATCAGATCTCCATCTCCATCCGTGTAGCATCGAAGTGTATCATGTTCGCTAGTGTGGACGCAAAATGATCTCGATCATGATACACTTCATATCATAATACACCCCAATTGCTGTAAACCGCATGTCTAATACGTGTCGTATCAGATATGCATATCATGATCGGCAGAATGATCTAGTGTGTGATGATCTGTGGATGCCTTTTGATGTCTGCACTCTGGGAGTTATTGACTGAATGAATTACTAGATCGATATGAGGATCGGCGAGACGATACGCGATCAAGATACAGTATCTATTAGGGCTGGTTTACATGTATTAAGTTGATAAGTAGTTAACTAAATTTTAACTAAATTTTAAGTTAATAGTTGCATGTATACACACAATTTAGTAGCAAGTAGCAAGTTAAAATTTAGTTGCAACTTGCTACTTGCTACTAAATTGTGTGTTTACATGCAATTAAGTAACTTAAAATTAAGTTAAAATTTAGTTAAGTACTTATGGCTCAAAATCACCAAGGTGCAGAATTGGCTTTGCCAGAAAATTACGTCTTAAATCTTAAGTTTAATTAGAAAATAAAGTTACTAAATTACTTAGACTAACTTGTTTTGAGTGTACATCAAACAATACAATCTATAAATAAAGTGCATTTTAAAATATATCAATATACATGCATAGAAAGTCAACTCTGGAACGTGTCTTATTGTACGATCTTCAACAAAAACTTCAAAATAATTGTGAAAAATTTGAGCTATTTAACACCTGTAATTACTTAAAATATCGTAATTTTTATGCAGAATCTAATTTTTAAAAAGTATACTAAAAAGATATTTATTTTTAATTATAAAAATGCAAAAATAGTTTGTCCCATAGTGCACAAGTCATTTTAGTGAACGCATCTATAATCGAATAAAAAAAAATTTTAGTGAACGCAGCCATAGAGTAGCAAACGTCAGTACAAAAAAAAACCTATAACAAAACCGGCGGTCAGTGCATTTCTCATCAAATAAATAAGAAATAAGTGGTAAGTACCTTTCAATGAATAATTCATGGAGCGTACATTAATAGTCCGTCAATTCGGGAACACGTTTATTACTTTTAATTATTGATGAAAGTTTGTTTTACGACACAAAATAACAATGTAATTTTAAATATTTTACTATTGACAAACTCAGGCCCCATTTAAGATGGCCGCCGTATAACAAAAAAGCGCGTTTATTTCAAATCGTCATTCCGTGAACGGTCATTACGGAAACGTTCCCGGACATGATGACACGTTCCCGAAATGATGGTTACGTTCTCGGAATGATGATTTAATGATTCCAAAGGCGATTAATTTACAATGTTTCAATAATTTATTTTACAATTTCGTTTTTTTTTATAACAGCATTATGGCGACTCCAGATAAAGAAAAAAATAAGAAAAAGCTTTAAAAAAAGCTTAAACAAGATAGTGCAGCGTATCTACGTCAAAGAGAAAAAGCAAATGCTAGAAAAAGAAAGTTTTTGGATAATATGACTGTAGAACAAAGAGAAAGCAAAAGAGCGAAGGACAGGGAATATTATAAAAAGAAAAAGGCAGAAAAGAAAGTGAAGAGAGTTGCTGATATGACCGAACGAGAGAAGCGAAAGCAAAGAAAATGTTGGAAAAATGCATCAAAAAAATACAGGGAAAAGAAAAAGGGTTTAGCAAATATAATAAGTAATACGCCACCAGAAACAGATGACGACTTAGTCGTGGTACCTCCAGAGAGAAGACAAGTAGAGAGAAGACAAGTAAGTAGAAAAACCGTACGAAAGGATAGGGCGCAAGCATACAGAAAAATTAAAAAGCAGGAAGAAACTATAGTTAAAATGAAGCGGAAAATTCAATCTTTAAAGAAAAAACTACAAAGAAAAGATGCAAAAATGAAAACTGTACCAAGTCCCGTAAGAAAAATTGATGCCTTAATTGAAGATATTCAAGTACCTCCTGAAGTACGCAAACGACTTATATATAGCGAAGTATTGACTACTCAATTGCAAGAAAACGCTGATGCTTTTCCGAAAAATTCAAAAGAGAGATAACTATGAATATTATAAAAGTTCCACTACACTGATTGTTATTTGTAACACACCAAAAGACTAACTTAATACTAATAACTAATAATAAGAATTTAATATTAAGAGTGATTTTTCTTGTGCAAACAAATAAATATATTTCTTATTTAAACCGTTGTATACTATAGTTCAAACATTTCCTTACTTTACCTTAATATAATATCAATATCGTCATTCCGCCAGCATATTTGTCATTACGGGAACGGTTGATCATTTCCGGGAACATCACAAAATTTTAATAAAATATGTAAAATTGTAGGTATTATTAAAAAAAATAACCATTTATTACATAAACAAACTTTCATTCTATTCATCTAATGTTAATTCCATTGTAAACGTTTTGTACAGTAAGAAATTTCTTGAATTTTATGCACGGTAGAAGCAATTTGTTTCATTTTTTGACGTATTTTGCTAGCAGAAGGTTTTTGTATCTTTTGTTTTCATTATTGATTATATAATATAGATATATTTTATACCAATGCTATTTGACAACGCTCAAATTATGTGTTATTTTTATTTTTGAGCATTTTATCCAACTTAGAAAAACGTTCCCGAAATGATAGTTTTCTGCTACATGTCAATTAAAAAGCAATACTACACAAGAAATACAGAATTCTGTGCGCTGCCCTATCAAAGTTTATTAATATATAAGTTTTGCGACAATATAAGCCAAGAATCATCATTATAACTTGCATTATTTTTTTCAATAAAACTGATTTTGAAATTCGCAACCTTGGTGATTTTGAGCCTTATCTACTTAATACGTGTAAACCAGCCATAAGTGTGGACGTGGTTATTGGCCAAACTGTGGCTCACATGATAAAAGATACGCTATGGTCAAAATAGGTATCCACACTTAGGATATGCATACTCGATACGATATGCCTGATACGGATCAGACTACTTGATACAAATGTGGACAAAGCCTAATAGTCTTCAAAAGAGAAAAAAATATGATTTGTAAAATTCACATAGCTCCTTCTATAAAGGTATAAATAAAGAACAAGCCATTTAATTTTCAAAATTTTAGGCAAGAATTAAGAATAATAAATAAGGGTACTTACGCAACCCCAGTCCGCCTTGAGAAACTGACTCTACGACTCTTGGTGGTGTCTGGCGGTGTGGCAACATTAAACTCTACCTCAGAGAAAGGGGTGCGTGATGGTCGTTGATTTTTCAGTATCGATGATCTTCGTTTACGTCTAAAAATAAAAAAAATAACATTCAGATGTAGTGAAGTAACTGTGAAATGTGAGAACCTCAAACTTTTTATTTTATATAAAACTAGATGACGCCCGCAACTTCGTTGCGCCAAAAATCGTTGATCGCGCAGGAACCGTACATTTTTTGGGACAAAAAGTATCCTTTGTCCTTTCCGGGGTCTCAAAGTGTCTCCATGCCAAATTTCAGCAAAATCAGTTCAGCGGTTTGGGCGTGAAGAGGTAACAGACAGACAGACAGACAGACCGGCAGACAGACAGACACACTTTCGCATTTATAATATTAGTATGGAAGTATAGATATGCTGACAATCATGATTTTAGGTAGGCCGTAGGAGTTCTTAAAGTATGATTTAAGACTCAGTTACTTTGTGTGTTCGTACTTCGCAGATTGATTTCAATAATTATGAAATTATTTATCATTTTAGAATTACAATCACAAACGGAGAAGACATTCATAAAACCATCAGATAAAACATACTTTACAGTTGCCGCATCAGCTTTCGAAGAAACTTCTGTATCCTCCGATTCCATTTTTTTATTTAATTTACAAAAAACTGTTTTTACTCGCTGAATATAATAAATTGAATAAAAACAAACAAAATTGTATTTCAAAACACGACGGTTATTTTTGACAACTTTTTGAATTGACAACTGACAAATCGTCGTGAGAACTTGACATTTGCTTAACATTCATAGATAACAGACTGCCGACTAGTACTTTATATGGGGAATATGGGGATACGGCTTGGGATACGGCCAAGGCTTAAGAGTGGGTTACACCCATGGCTTCAAATAACGTTATTTCTTCATAACGTTACTGCTTCAAGGGCATAGATAACGTTATGAAAATTTACCCGATATTAAAAATAACGTTAAAAATTTATATTAATAACGGTTAATGTTATAACGTTATATAGGATTTATAACGGTAAATATATGTTCTTTGATAACGTTATAGTCCATCAAGAAAGTCATGACAGGCGGGAAAATTTTCTAAACGTAATCACGCTTAATAGGTGTATTTTTTCTTTGTATTTTCACACAAATCTCGCAAAAAAAAAGTGGGCTGCGAGTGAGATTTAGTACACCATGCGCGATCGCCTCATACCTGATACCAGAAAATAACGTTATATTTACCGTTATTATTATAACGATATTTGTTCGTTTATACATAACGAATAAATATCGTTATAATAATAACGGTAAATATAACGTTATTTTACTAAATATCGTTAAAAAATAACGTTATCTGGCTACCATTATGAAAATAACGGTACGTAACGATTTTTTCTGTTATTCGATAACGTTATGAAGCCCTGGTTGCACCAACTAACTTTGACTTTAGTTGTAACTTTAACTTTAACTTTAACCAGAGATTTAACATTACAATAATCAGTGCAAAATGTCAAATCTCTGGTTAAAGTTAAATATGGCGTCCAAACACCCCTTAAGCTCATACGACATCTGTCAATTTTTCCAGTTAAAGTTAAGGGGCCGGGCTACCCTCGAAATTCTCATACATACGTAATACCAAAATCATTTTCTCATACGAAAATATTAAACATGTTTGAGTTATTTTTCAGCTTAAAATAGTAATTACCTAGGTTCCTGCACAAAAATTAACTTCAAAATATTTAAACAATAATTATTATTTTTTTGTGTATAATTTTTTTTTTACTAAATTTACTACTAAATAATTAAACACTAAAAAATAGAGTAAAACACTCAAAAATATGTAAATAAATAGTAAATCTACTACAAATTATTTAAATACTAAAAAATATTTTTTAGAGTTGAAATATTTTGTAGTAAATTTACTATTTTTTTATTTAGTTTTTAGTGTTTTACTCTATTTTTTAGTGTTTAAATATTTAGTAGTAAATTTATTAAAAAAAAAATTATACACAAAAAAAAATTTTTAGTGTTTAAATATTTTAAAGTTAATTTTTGTACAGGAACTACCTAGGTTCCTGTACAAAAATTACTATTTAAAGCTGAAAAATAACTCAAACATGTTAAATATTTTCGTATGAGAAAATGATTTTGGTATTACGTATGTATGAGAATTTCGAGGGTAGCCAGGGCTCTTAAGGTTAAACATAGATAAAGTAATAAAGTATAGATGTAATCTTAGCCCGTCATCGCGTGGCCACTTTGTGCTTATTTTCATATGGTAGTAGGTGTTTATTTTCTTGAATATTTCTATTTGTCGATCATTTCGAAGCACATTATAATACAGAAAAGAAAGTCATTTAGTTCATGATATCGATAAAAACGCTCTTTTTCTTTTTTTATCAGTTTTACCTAATGTATAAAACCTACTGGGTCTCCATGACGCTCGAGTGACTAAAAAAATAGCACCCTCCCCTCCTCTACTACAATGCATTAGTGAAAAATGTTGCATGGAGGTTGGAAGTGTTTTTGGTTGGAACAAACATTATTTGAGCGTCCGTTGCAACTTGCATGTGCAAAGAGTACCCAAAGACGGAATACCCAAAAGATCACGAGGATGAAGTCGCGGCCGCACATACGTCATCGTAAGAAGTTTCGTGCTATGAGCGGTCTCCGTCCGAACGTCCAATGGTATCGTTTTGAATATTTTAATAACGGCCGCGGCACTCCTATCTAGAACCCACTAGAACCATAGAAACTCCAAGGTCAAAGTATAATACTGAATGGACTGTACCTACTTATCCATACAAATAATACAATGCACCTTTTGTTACGTCCATGTATACACCATTAAGTATAGTTTTCATTTTTCACAGAGCCAGTACTGGCTGCCAATAAGACTGGCAGCCAGTATTGGCTCGGTATATGCCGCGTGTGAACAGTTTGGCCTGGCTTGAAAAACTGTTCACACGCGCATACCAAGCCAATACTGGCTGCCAGTCTTATTAGCAGCCAGTACTGGCTCTGTGAAAACTATACTTAACCCTAGAAAGATAACCATATTTTACCTTACACAAAAGATAACCATACGCTTAAGAAACGCACAAGTTTCCAATGCGATTTTTATTACTTTACAGTTAAAATATCTACAATGTATTTAGATATTTTAAAACTATATAAGTGTATAAATAAAATGCGTTGTTTTTATACTTATGAAAATGTTTAATATTATTAAACTGAAATTACAAAATTCTCAATTAATACCTCACAAAAATGACTGTCCTCTGTTTAAAAGAACAAATCTTATGAATTTTGACTAAAAATCATAGTTTTTTTTTCTACAATTAAGTAGGCAATAGTATAATTAGTCTTAAAAATCACAATAAAAAAGAATGAGAGATTTTCTTATTTTTAATCTCCACCAGACGGCGCGACGATAGACACTAGATTTTATATTGGTTCCCCACCGATCTGAAATTATCTGCAGGTTGGCATAACTGACACCATAGATAAAGTATTATGGTATAGATGTAATCTTAGCACTTTTATTACATGAAATATGCAGACCAACTCCTTTGTTATGTCCTAGTAAGTAGGACATAACATTACATGCTTTTGACGCTTATACACCGATATAAGGCTCTCTCCTAGTGTTATAGTATCTCAATGACTGACACATATTGGTTGTGTTTCTAAAAAATATCAGTGTACTGTCAAGTGTGACATAAGTCAAAATATCTTAAACCTAAGCGATCATTGGCCTGAGCGATTAGGCCCGTATACTGGTAATAGTTTAGGAACACGCTGAGATGAAAAACTTGTCAAACTGAAAACTGACAAGTGACAACAGTTTTGGCGGCCATGTTACTTTCAAACTTCTTCTACTTTTTATTGTTGGAGTGGTTTTTATTATTTTTCCCATATTGTGTTATTTGGGTTTTCGGTGTTCATTATTGGTAATATATTGGCCATTAAATATCCGTTATCGTACACAAGTGCAGGTAAGATGGTGTCAAAACCAAAATATATAATTCCTGTGACATTTGGTGTGAATAACGATAAATAGGGCTATTTCTTCCGTGAGTTTTAACTAAAACATCGTTATAATAACTTTATTATCCTATTCATTGGAATATCATTGTGTCTTTTTCAAATTAAAATGTATCAAATTTAACATTCTTTTGCCCAGTTTTGTAGCAATTATTGATGGTATTCCCTGGTATTACCGATAGTTGTCTACCCATACGCCATCTAGTTAATAAAATGGAAACTGTTTGACAATCAAATTAAAAAGTTAAGAAAATCCCTCATTAGCAAAATTTAAAGATATTTGTGGCAAACGTCAACTTTGTGTAGCACTTTTGCATTTCGCGCAAGATATGTTGGACATTCTTTTTTCTTATACGTGCAGAAGTTGCTGAAACGCTTTTTTTATATGGAGGTTCTTCTATGAAGCCATCTTCATATTCACTCTGTACCTCATCCTCCGACAGGTGATCATCCGCCTCGCTATCACTTTCTCAGCATACATCGTCTTCATTTTCCTCTCATCTGTCCAATATTGGTCTTATTTCATTGTTTTTAAAGGCCGTCTACTAGTCATGATAGTCCCTTTATGTTTTGCCTAAAACAAAACAATAATACGCTTTATACATAAAAAAATAAAAGAACAAAATACATCGTCAAAAGTTACGCAAAAGATAACCATACGCCTCGCGAGCGCACGTCAAACTCATAACTAAGAAACTATGTTACTTACCACTATGTAACAGCCGTCCCGCGAAAGGATAGATCGGCGACTTAGTTAGCCGGAATGCTCACGCAGATTCGCCCGCTAATTAAAAAAATACAGCATTTTGTCTTCTGCGCGGGCGCCTCTGCGACGTAGGTTATCTTTCTAGGGTTAATTTCCATAATCGTATTTTTGTAACTGGTCCAGTCAACTTAGGCTTAAATTAGGTAAGAACCTCGGAATTCGAGATACCCAGCTGGGTACCGTGAGAGAGAGAAAAAATTTGAGAGCTAATTTATTGATGAAATATATGCCATACGTCACGACATAATATAAAGGTGAAATTACTATACTGATTGGACTAAACTTACAATATGAGGGCGAAGAATCCACCGAAGGCGATGAGAAATAGTCCAGCTGTATACAAAGAAAAGTTTACGTGATTTGCTAGCTTACACTCGTTTTCATTAAAGTAAAAATCCTTTAACAGCATTGAATATTATGTAATATTTTTTATTGTTTGTTTGCATAAAAATCTGTATTTTTCGACTACCAATTACATTTTTGTAATGTGTTTGTAATTTTGTTAAAAACCATTGAGATGTTAAAAACTAAGATTTTGAAAATGTAAAAATATAAATAAAATTTTGAAATCTGTGCTGTCATCCTGATTGTTTTCCTGCTTGCGCAATTTTTGGCACAATTCTACGCTAGTTAAGCGGGCCCCTAGACGAGCAATTTTATCGCGTAATATCACATAAACCTACCGTCTAGGGTTGATAAATTATTGATATTGAACATCGCGCGCCTTCATTGAAGCGAGATATTGCACAATACAAATTGATCGTCTAGGGGCCGGCTAACACAATAGACAAAACCTGTAGCTCGACAAGGCTTTAGTCACTCACAGGTTACACGGTCAAATTTTCATCAATCTGATCCATCAATCTGATTGAAGGAATATTGATGGTTATAAAAAGTACATATTAAAAATACGATCGATCCATCAATCCGTGGGTTACACGATCAAATTTTCATCAATTTTTACCAGATTGATGGATCAGATTGATGAAAATTTGACCGTATAACCGGCGACTATAATTAACGTGGCGAAAAAAGGAACTAAGTGCCAGTCCACACGACGCGTTGCGTCAGCGTTATGTCGACGCAGCGCTACCTACCGTTTGATGCATAGCCGGCCTCACCATGCCACACGGTTATTCTTATTACGAAGCAGTCTTAACGTCAACACCCCCTCCCACTTCGTCTCGGGGGCTGCTGTCCGTCATGTACATGCGTTGCGACGACGCAGCGCACCGTGTGAACACGGGACACCTTGGTTATTTATGTGTAAAACAACGCAACGGCAGCGCTGCGTCAACGCAATACTGACGCAACGCGCTGTGTGGACTGGCTCTAACGCTGCCATCATTACAAAAACGCTATTTTTGACAGTTCTCCTTTACTGGCGGCGCCTCCGCCCACGTTCGCTTAGACTTTAGAGCAGGGGTCTGCTGCCCATTTTGACAGAAATTATGTTTTAGCGCCCCCTTTGTTTCAATTTAAAATGCATTCAGATGAAATAAATCACCCCCTAAGCCTACACAATGCCCCAATTTTTTTTCTGGGTCAAATACCGCCCCCCCGTAGACCTTCAGCGCCCACAAGGGGGCATTAACGCCCACTTTGGGAAAGGCTGCCTTTTCCTAGCCTATTCGCACTTTAGTTCTCTATTCTACTATCGAGTAATGCGCTTCCTAAACGGTTCCAGTTTGACATATTGACAGTATTAGTTGTTGCACGGCACGCCGATCGCGAAATGTCAATGCATCAAGTAAACGATCTTGCGTGCATGACAGCACGTAACACATGTCATGCTGCATGATCGTCTAGGGTCCCTATAAAGAGAAAAAGAAAAATTATTGTATTCAGGAAGCGGGTGATCGATGGGCGGGTAATGTACGGTACGCCACGCTACACGGCGGCACCATATTGCTATACTGTGACGGCGCGGCGGCCTCTCCGGTAAGCCCATCGACGTAAGTGTCTATGCTGAATTACGCCGTCGTAAATTCCGCCGCAAATGTCAAACGCGTACAAATACGCGACGGAATAGTGTCTCGTCTCTTGCGTTCCGCCCGTATTTTGTATGAGTTTGAAACACGGCGTAAACGCTGCGGAATTTACGCCGGCGTAATTCAGTCTAGTGCAGGGGTTCCCAATCTTTTTCAGCCTGCGGCGCAATTACAAGTAAACATACTGTCACGGTGCCCTATTTTGCCTAGGTATTACAAAAAGATACATAAATAAACACATTTAATGATTATAGGTAGGTTAAGCAAGTAAATAATAATAAACAAATATTATTCTTCTGCATGCTTTGTATAATTCACAATATTATAATTTTATTTCATAATAATTGAGTTATGGATAGTGATGGAGGATCGACTCACGGCAGCGTCCCTCTTGCCTTGCCGCGGCGCCCTGGTGCGCCGCGGCGCACACTTTGGGAGCCCCTGGCCTAGTGTGTTTAGACACAAGTTTTTGGGTAAACCGTAGCGTGTATGGCGTACATAAGTAAGCCCTAGACTGTGAAATAAAATGTTTATTAGGTAGGTATTATATTTTACATTATATTAAATGGACTAATAATAATTAGTAAATAGGCACCACTGAGTATTGATCTACATATCGACCAATAGATTTTAATAGCTATTTGAAGTGCTTCCTTTATGCAATTTTTTTCTTTTCATGTTTCTTCTAGATCTTGATTTAGACCTTCCTACAGATCTAGATCTGCTTCTAGTTTTCCTTTTTCTACGCGTCTTGGAGTTGGGTTTTCCGATTAATTTTCTTTTTTTGGATCTATTGCAGCATGTCTCGCTAATCTTATTGCCAAGTCTTCGTAGCCGAGCTTTGTGGATCTCGCGAGAATCCCGCGGAAAAACTCTCCATAATAATTCTGTTTCAGAACTATCTGTTATTATGTTCACCTGTTAAGAAATCATAAAGTTCTGATTAACCTCCATGAAACGTGAATATATATTTTTTTATTAGTTTAAGTTCCCAAAAAAAAAAAGACGGGTTGCACTCCGGGGGTGCTGGCAGAAGTGAAAACTTGATTACAGTGCCACCAACTTATCTGTTCAGTAGCCGGGGTCAGTAGTGTCGCGTTTAGTGCTGCTTTTGATTACCAAAACTGTAGGACTAGGCTGTATCTGTATTCTGTATTCTGTATTCATTCGCACTTCAAAAACTGATAATGAATTACATTTCACAAAATGGCAGCTGTAGTTCCAATTTTATTTACTGAACAGATAAGTTGGTGGCACTGTACCTATTAACGTTGTGCAAATTATTCAAAACCCTTACAATCGATTAAATTTTTAACCTATTTTTTATAAAAATCGATATTTAAAAAATCGATTTTTTTAATTAATCGTAAGTCGAAACCCTTACAATCACTGACATAGTATGTACTACGTACTAGACTCGACAACGCAACGCAATGCTTGGTCACATTCAACGTAATCTATATAGCAGCAGTGCACTTAGTCGCCCGCGAGCTCTTCTGCGCGCCAGACGTACAACAATCAAAAACGAAACCAAAAAAAGTCGCAAAAATGCCTAGTTGTAGGTTAAGATACTGCAAAAATTATTCCAGTAATACTTCCAAATGCAACGGAATAACATTTCATCGGTATTAGCATTCTTATTTAATTATTTTCAATTAAAATACGAACATTCAATTACTAGGCGAAGACGCGCGCCATTTGCATTGACATAGAGTAGTAGATTCAGAGTGGAATGTAGGCAGAATACAGATCTATGTTAAGACGACGATGAATGAAGTACTTACTCACGTAGACGAGTTTGTATTTTGGAAATATTTAAAATATTACGTACATTATACATGCGTACATTACAATAACTTTATTATGGTACATATTTGAAAATATTTAAGTAATTTAAATAAGGCAATTAGCTATAGTGGACTATGGATCCATACTTAATTATTTTTTTTATAAAAAAAGTGAATTTTTATTTTTATTTTATCCACTTACTCAAATAGATTCTGCATTCATTCGAGTGTAGGCACAAAACTGTGTCACTTCTGCGGTACTGATCTATAGCAATCACCGCCCCGCCTCCCACCCCGCTCATGCCTCAAGTGCGACATGTTTTTTGTTTGCAATAGCTGCTCTAGTACGTAGTACTTACTACCTCAGTGCTTACAATCGATTAAAAATATCGACAATAAAAATAAACAATCGATTGTTTGATTAATCGATTTCGATGTTACAACACTACTCTCCAACCGTCTTACGGTTTTTCGATCAGCACGAGAATCTGACCCGAGTTTCACAGTTTTTACCCATCCCACAAAAGTGCTCAACGCCGCTAAAGAAGTTTTCACTTAAATTAAGTGGCAACCTCTATTAGAATCGGATAAAATTTTATATAATTTAAGTATGTTACGCTCAAAGATCGAAATTGCTCAATAAGCGAAAAAATAGCTCACAACGCGTTGTGGACACAGTGACACAGCCACGACGCGAAATTCGGCCACAACCCGTTCTGGCAATCACAAATGACCATAACGCGAAATTCGTGTCGTGAGTTCGTGACTCGTGGCTGATATACTATTCGTTTTACTTGATTTGTTCTTGATTGATTAATCGTCCATGGGTATGGCATTAATATTACCACGCGTACCTACTACAAAATATAACATTTCCTTTTACTGAATCACTGCATAACGTGTTTATCATTATTATAATTTATAAAATATCCATATCCGTACTAATATTATTACTGTCTGTCTGACGCAACGTAGTTGCGGGCATCAACTAGTAGTATTATATTTAATTATATTTTTATTTTATTAGCCTATAGTGTCCCACTTCTGGGCAAAGCCCTCCCCCAGGATCTTCCACTGTTCTCGCTCCTGCGCCACCGATAGCCAGCCTGGCTGGTAAGCCTCCAGCTCGTCACGCCACCTTTTTCTAGGCCGGCTTCGGCGGCGGCGTCCATCTTCGGGTGCCCACTCTGTTGAGACCCTTGCCCAGCGGTCGGGATGCATGCGGCTTACGTGACCCGCCCACTCTATTTAAATTAAGTTAAATAAAAATAAAACTAAATTTTTATTATTTATTAAGATCAGATTACCTTAAGTTAAAAAAAACAACAACATACAACAACACGTTGCGCCACACAGACAGTAATAATATTAGTAGGAATTTTATGGAACTATGGATATTTGACAAAAAAAAGACGGGTTGCACTCCGGGAGTGCCGGCAGAAGTGAAAACTTGATTATTAACGTTGTGCATTATTTTTTTAACCCATTTTTTATGAAAATCGATTTAAAATAAATAAAAAATAAAAATAAAATGATCGTTTTAATTAATTAATCGAAACCCTTACAATCGATTAAAAAATATCGACAATCGAAAAAAAAGCTGCTGTCAGACAGACTGTCAGACACTTCTCGCGACAGTTGTCTTGCAGGTGGAAACGCGGCCTTGTGGCGCATTTTCACTGGTCGATAGGGCCCGCATGCGGGGTGCTGGAGATTTCTAAAATGCATGCCACGACCAATCAAAATGCGCCATTAGTTGTTATAGGCTCCCCGTACGCTGTATACCGCACGAGTTAACGACTAATGAAAATGCGCCCTTAATCAGCGCGTCTGCTACGGAACTCATTTCCCCGACTGTACATTTCTGCTAAACAGCTCATTTCCCCGACTGTACATTTCTGCTTAGCACAATTTTCCCTGACTGTACATTTCTGCTAAACAACTCATTTCCCCCACTGTACGTTTCTGCTTAGCACAATTTTCCCCCACTGTACATTTCTGCTAAACAGCTCATTTCCCCGACTGTATATTTCTGCTAAGCAACTCATTTCCCGACTGTACATTTCTGCTAAACAACTCATTTCCCCGACTGTACATTTCTGCTAAACATCTCATTTCCCCGACTGTACATTTCTGCTAAACAACTCATTTCCTCGACTGTACATTTCTGCTAAACAACTAATTTCCCCCACTGTACATTTCTGCTTAGCACAATTTTCCCCGACTGTACATTTCTGCTAAACAACTCATTTCCCCGACTGTACATTTCGTTCGAGTTCGAGTTCGACACAAAACACTACTCTCCAACCGTATTACGCTTTTTCTATGGTTTTTCGATCAACACGAAAATCTGACGCGAGTTTCACAGTTTTTACCCATCCCACAAAAGTGCTCAACGCCGCTAAAGAAGTTTTCACTTCAATAATAAATAATAATGAAAACCACGTTATTTATGCAGTGATTTAGTAAAAGAAAAAATATTTTGTAGTACGCGTGGTAATTCAAATATAATCTTCCATTAATCCATGGGTGAATTTCCCAACCGCTTTTTTTTCGCGGCTACTGTGAAATTGGGGGTGTGAAATCGCTTTTTAGGGTTAAATAAAATTTCATCGTATAGTTTGTGTGATTATCCATATGAGGCTACAGACACGTTTTTAATTCGATAACTAGAACATAAAAATAAAAAATTCTAAAGGTGGAAATTAGGCCCCTCGGTGACTGTGCCAACGACCTTTTTAGTCCTAATTTCGTCAGCCGAGGAAAAAATATTAGTGGTACAAACAAACGGATTCTTAAAGAATGGAGGTATAATCAATACAAATTTCATAATCTCAATCGTTATACTTTCAAAATAGCGGGAGAAATAAAACTGTCCCAACATTTTGCCTTGATTCGGTGAATAAAAAAGAAACATGAATTGTCGAGACCAGAAGTACTTTTGAACGTAATGCCGCTTCTTAAACTCAAGCGCCAGTCATGCTTGTGCCTTCGCACAGACTACTTAGAGATACTACGTATTGCCTTCGGAGTTAGAGGTGGTTTGCTGCGTCGCTGCGTGTTCCCGCTAAAAACGTAAGTATATCGTCTCGGTGACACCCGACACCTTTCTCTACATTTCCGTGATTCAATTTATCATGTTAATTGAATCAGCTAGAAATATTAATTTATTTTCTTACAACACTTTTAATTATATATTTTATTTTATTTTATTACAAAAGGGACAGCAAACCGCTACACTATGTAAGTATACAAAATTAAAGCTTAAACAAAATACAATAATAATAATGTAGCCCACCGCACTGTCCACAGATTTCTTATATATTAACATTTTACATAACAAAAGCTAGATGGCTACTAATCATGCACCAGACATCGCTAACACTAATACTACATTAATAAATAGTTACAAAATAAAATATAACAGTAATAACAATAATTTACTAACATCTAATTAAGTTACAGTTACAGTTACCACTTATGTAAACGTTTTACAACTTGTAAATCGTTTACATAAGTGTGTGATTTATATCACACACTTATGTAAACGATTTACAAGTTAAGTCTAAGTTTAGATTGAGTTTATACTCAATCTAAACTTAGATAGAGAACATGCAAAAATATCAATGTGCTCGAAATAAGTGTTATATGTATCAACCATACGTCTAATTGGAGAGCGTTCTCCGCTGTTAGTACGCCAGGTGCCCACAACGAACAATTTGCCTGCGCGCACCTGTCGTCTATGGACAGTTCTGGGGACCGCGTAGCATATAACATTATTGAGGTCCAGATAGTCGTAGTTATTATGTATAGTGTTATACAGAGTCATGCCTTCTAACTGCTTACGTCTATCACTGAGTGACAGGAGTCCGTATTTACTGAGCAGTTGCGAGTAGGGTAGATATGATTTGTGACATCTATAATGCATGGCCCGAAGAAACTTAAATTGGACATTCTCAGTTAAATCTATGTACTTATTGTAATATGGATTCCAGATAGGCACTGCATATTCCAGCTGAGAACGTACCAGTGTCTTATATAGGCATAAGTATGAGGAGGAATGTTTAAAATCATTAGTAGCTCTCATTATAAACCCAAACATCTGATACGCCTTATTTATGATTTTGTCAACATGGATGTTCAGACAGAGTTTTGTATCATACAGAATACCGAGATCTCTGACACTGTCCACGTTCTTTAGAGGCTTATTGCAGAGTGAATAGGAAAATCTAAAGACCATTTTATTTTTAGTGAAAGTAATATAATTACATTTGGAGATGCTTAGTTTTAATTTTCTAGCTAGACAATATGCTGATAATCTGTCAAGATCCTCCTGAAGGAGAACACAGTCGCGTGGACACTTAATTGCTCTATAGACTTTTAGATCATCTGCGTATAGAAGAAATTTGGAGTTCAGAAAGCAGTTGCCGATGTCATTGATGAAAAGGACGAAGAGCAAGGGTCCTAGAATAGACCCCTGTGGTACTCCTGAAGTAACATGGGAGAACTCTGAATGATATCCGTTAACTACGACCCTTTGTACGCGGTTGGTGATGTAAGAGCGGAACCATCTCAACAAATCCCCACGTATTCCATTGTATGCAATTCTGTCGAGTAGCAGCTCGTGATCCACTTTGTCGAATGCCTTTTGGAAGTCCGTATATATGGTATCAACTTGTACACGATTGTCGATATTATCGAAAAGGAAGAGAATGCAAGTAAGTTGGTGGTAGTTGACCTATGCTTCACAAAGCCGTGCTGTTATTGTATAATAGCCTTGTGTAGTATAGGATAAATCTTATTATGCACCAAGCGTTCAAATAGTTTGGAAAGAGAGGACAGTATTGATATCGGACGGTAGTTTGAAACATCTCGCCTGGAACCACCTTTATGTACTGGAGTAATATTTGCTTGCTACTGGAGTAATATATATCAGTATGTAGTATAGATATCGGTATAATTATTATAGGTGTCAAAATATTCAACGATTTGTCACAAATTTTCATATCGGTGAATCCGTTTCGTTGAATTCGGTGACCTATTTGGACACCGAAATGAAAAAAAAATCACCGATATGAAAAAAAAGTCACGGAAATTGTGACTCGGTGACTTTCGGTGACCTTCGGTGACAATAGTTTTCATATCGGTGAATACATTTTCATCTCGGTGATTTTTAAAGTTGTTTTATACATGATTAATAATAACGATCGTAACGAAAAACACCTAACATTCGTCTAACGTCGTTTCAGTCAATATTTGTAATTTTTATAACTTTAAATATTTATAAGGATACAATATTTACCTTTCATTTTATGAATAAGAAACTCAGAGACTGATATTTTGACCTCATGTAGTTTATTAGGATTACCTAAAATATTGACTTTTGTTGATTTTGTTTATTAGTGTTTTGTTGATTAGCAAAAACAGTGCGAGATAATATTATAATATGATTATTTAATATTAGAATTTAATGAATCCTATCAAAAAGTAGTTTTGGTTATAATAATGTTAGAATAATAGTTAAAATTTTATCTAAGCACCAGAAGATACCTTTTCGTGAAGTTGGCGCGTGGTAATTTTTATTCAAAGCAAATGTGTCAATTATTTCCCAGTATTAATATATTTTGTTATTTGTAATTAAAATCGTTTGTAACATGATTTTTTTTAATAAAATACATTGATCTATCCACAGACATAGATCAAGATAGATACCGCATGTGTATGTACTTCGCGTGAAATATCGCGTTCCCAAACGACGAGCAATGCTCGTCTTTCGAAAGTCTGTTCTTTAGTCTGCTATCGGAATCGGATGTAAATCGGAATTTTCAAAATGCCTCAATGCCTAAAATGGCCGTATTGAGCTGTAGAAATTGAAATAGAAACATTGGCCTTGATAATGGACACGTTTCTTATCATCGGTACGTCACGGAGGCAAAAGAGTTGTGCAATTATAGCTGATTTCGTGATGGATTTTTTGTGATGGATATAGGCTATGTTTTATTCTGAAAAATATTAGAGATAATTTCGAAAATTGCAAAAGTGTAACCCAGTGTCAACATTTTTCCATAAAAATAATTTATTTCGCTTGTTTTACAACTACGCTGTATACTATTTCGGTGAGTTTACATTTCGGTGAATTTTATTTTCATCTCAGTGATTGACTTTTTCATCTCGGTGACAGCTAAAATGTAAACGTGTGTGCTACGTTTGTTTATTATTTAATTTTTATGTCATTAGTTTCGTAGTCATAAAACATTAAAAATGAGAGGAAACTTCGGTAAAAACTCAAAAAACATAGAAACAAAAAAGTTCACCGAAATGAAAAAAAATATGGACATGTTGAAATTCACCCCCATACCTATGGACGATTAATCAATCAAGAACAAATCAAGAAAAACGAATAGCATATATTCGACAGCCACGACACGAATTTCGCGTTATGGCCTTTTTGTGATTGCCAGAACGCGTCGTGGCCGTTTTCATAAGCCACAACGCGAATTTCGCCGCGTACTGACCAAGCGAGCAGCCTCGGATATTTGCCGCAGTACACATGCCGCACGAGGCGGCCTCGGTCTGTAAATTTTTTAATCCGAGGCAAGGCCGAGCCACCGTAAGGCTTAGCAAGCATCGAAGCGCAATTTAACTTGAAACGCACAACTAACACGCAAAGAATAAGCAATAGGCAAAATAAAAACACTGCCGTCTTGAGTGAGCGGCACGGCAAACGTACCGAGGCGCCTTTGAGCATTTCAAAAACCGACACCGGTCGGCTCGGTCGCGCGCGCGCTCGCCCGAGCCTGAGCATGCACCCGCCTCGGGCGAGCAACGTCCACACCAAGCGAGCGGTACGGCGCATTCCGCGCGCGGCGGGCCTCGCCCGAGGCGGCAGCTCGCTTGGTTTGGACCCGCCTAATGCTCGACTCGGGCCGCGCCACGCTTGGGCGAGGCACAAGACCGACCGAGGATTTGCCTCGCGGCTGCTCGCTTTGCTAGTACGCGGCTATATATAATTTTGCTTTATATATTAAGTATGACTGTTAATATTGCGCGCGATACCCTCCCGCCTCTCGCTAGCATTAGACTAGCATTCCACTAAAGTCTAGACAGACTGAGAATGTAAAATTTTACTTACGCTGCTATTAATAATAGAATTCTTCGAAACTATGGAACCTTCATCACAGTTGATTTGTTCATTTCTACAATAGCTTTGATAGCTCTCCGAACTTATCGACTTTGTAATTTTTGAACCAAACGGATTCATTTAGCACTACTTAATTTTAACTTAAGGCCCTCTGTTTAATGTATCAAAGAGTCTTTTGATTTATATGTGGTCGCTGATTGATTTACATTGCAATTTGCATGAATATTTATACTTTAATATAAAGTAGGTGTACTCGGCGAAACATGGCGGTGGCGGTCAAGTGGCTGTAGCGATCCTTGACTCCCTGTCAATAAACTTGTCATTTTCTACATAAACAAAGCCGCGATTGACAACATCTGATACTTAATTGTCAATCACGGTTTAAAGTCACTGACCTCCATTATACAAGTTGTTTAATGGAGGTCAGTGTTTAAAGCGCTCCAAGCACTGACTTCCAAGGTCACTGGTCAGTGGCTCGCTGGTAAAGGAGAACTGTCAAAACTGACGTTTTTGTATGAAAACCACCACCACCAAGCCTAGCAGTTGAGCTGCATATTATATAGAAAATGACAAGTTTTTGATAAGGAGTCAATGACCGCTACCGCCATGTTTCGGCAAGTGGGTACGGTATAGGTACAAACACGTCGTGCTTTTTACAGTGCTCCCAAAGTGATAATATTTCTACCAGTTAATACCACCACAGACTCCATAATCCATATATTGTAAAAATTATAATGTGTTATTTCAGTTTTACGCATCAATGCTAAATTGTTCACTTTAACGAAACTTGCATAGCTCTATCCGAACGCAAATGTCATATGACTGACGACATTCAATAGTGCCAACCGTAGAAAATATCTGCCATTTTGAGGCAGCTGATAATTGTTTGATTGGTAATTTTTATAAGATATCCCACAAACCACCTTAAAATGGGTGCTTCTTATGTTCCCATTACCGTATTTACGGTTTTCTGGGGTGTTATAGGAATCGTGTGCCCATTCTTTGCTCCCAAAGGACCTAACAGAGGGTAAGACATGTCTCCCCTTATTTTGGTTGAAATATTGTTTTATGGGGTGTTTATCAATAGTTTATGTGATAAATTTATAATTTCAGTATTATCCAAGTGGTTTTGATGTTAACAGCAGCTACCTGTTGGCTTTTGTGAGTATTATTTTTGTAATTTTTATAAAGTTGGAAGTCAATACTAAGTTTATTATAATTTATAACGCCTTGTCCTAATTTCCTGATTAAATTGTCTTTAACCTCTCAGATGTGGACCCCTTTTTAGCAGAATATGGCCACAGATCTGGGACTTTCTATTTAAATTATTTCTAATTCTAATTGGTATTTTGCTCAATTTCGATTAAAATAATACTATACTTTATGTATTCTTTCTATTTCTGAAGTTTCTTCTGCAGAATTAGTATTGAAATGCGAATAAAACATAATATTTAATATGAGGTTGTCTTAACGGTTACTTATTTATCTGATTTAAAGAAACAAAACAATAGTTCATTCACATATTTCGTTTTATTTACACCTTAATATATTTGTAATCACATACAATTCAAGCACAACCATGTGTCCATACATTTTTTAATCACAAACACAACTTACAAAAACGATAAGTGACCGTTGCAGTATTTCACTGGCATATACCTTTGTTCTATCGTATTAAACTCATTGAAGCCAATGAATCACTAGCTATCTCGTTTCTTCCTGAACATTTTACAATACATTACAAAAGGATAGAGTACATCTAAGGTGCTTGCAATTCAAGCAAATACGAGTGCCATTATCTTGACCGATCTTGACTGATTCCCGGTAAAGGCCATATATCGGTATGTTTACCGTTATACCGGTATCCGGTATAGCCACACTCGAGAAGTTAATATACCTACGTTATGTTCACATTTATTGTAATAGAACAGGCAACTTTATCCTGTTTACTTGTTAACAGCTTGGAATTTTCCTCTTTGAATTTCTATGTTACTCATAACTTACTTCTAGTTTAATTTTATAACAATTATTATGAGTAATCAAGATAGTCATGCTCTTCTACAAGACAAACTGAGCAGCCACATTGCCTAGTGCTTATATTTTTAGCTAATTGACAATAATATTTCAATTTAAATATAAAAATAATAAATAACATTTTATTTTATAAAATTCCAGCTGGCTGTGTGCGTACATGGCACAAATGAACCCCCTCATCGGGCCCAGACTTAACAACGAGACTCTCATTTGGATCGCTCGCACTTGGGTAACATCATAATTTATTACTTGAACATTACGAAGTAAAAAGTGCTATGCAACACAAAGAAAGCGTACAGGACATGCCTGTGTATGCTTTCTTTGTGAGGTAAAAAATAAAGAATAATATAAAAAATAGAGATGTGCCGACTGCCGACTAGTCGGTAAAGCCGACTATCCAGCCACTTTTGTAGTCAGCGAATAGTTGGCAAAAAGCGCTGACTATCCGGCATTTTACTTTTTTCATTTTTTCTATTATTGGAATTACATTAAAGAAAAACCTTGATTATTTATAATGTGTTTTCATCATACTTAATCAGTCTAACACATTTAATAAATAAATTAGATGAAGTGTTCTGAAATTACTTGGTAGTAAAGAAATATATATTTTTAATATTTTTAACAACAAATTAACTATACATATTATTAAATCAAGATTGCATGTACATGAAATATTTCCTGAAAACCATCAACTGTATCATAAAAACAAAAAAAAAGTAATGTACGTGAAGTGAATATGATACAATACGACACCTTTGCAGGCGGTGTGCCGCGTACACACGCGCGACTTGCCCGCGAATCAGCAGTAAAAAAAGCGTTACGGAAATTTCTGAAACCATGATCGGCTTGGCCGACTAGTCGGCTTCTTTGGAGCCGACTAATCGGCTAGTCGGCCAAAGTCATGATCGGCATCTCTAATAAAAAAGTAACAAAAATCTATTGGGTATTAAAATAATACTAATTAATTGAATTCTGAACAATATTAGCAATGCTGTGGTCCATGGACACATGTAAGACATACAATTAATATTAAGCTTAGGTTACCAGTTACCCAATAAGCAAGCTTTCTTTAAACCAAACAAACAAACCAAAGTTTTTGTATGGCCCCAATATCTCCAGTTAGCCTGTCCCATTCATGTCAGATTGGTTTCATAATTATTGTTCCTATAGAACAGCCTTTCCCAAAGTGGCGCCTGTGGCCCTTGTGGGGGCTAAAGGTCTGGAGGGGGTGGTGTGGGTGTAGGACCCAGAAAAAAATGGGGGTGTTGTGTTGTGTAGGGGGTAGAGGCTTGGGGGGTGATTTATTTCATCAGGATGCATTTTAAATTGAAACGATGAGGGCGCTAAACGGGCGGTAGACAAAATGAGTTTGGGAACCTCAGCTATAGAATATACAATATATACATAATATAATATTATGATAACAATATATTTTACTAGGATAAAAACTATCCTATGTTGTTCCAAGTGACTCAAAGTGTTCCCAAACTAAGTATGAAGTAGAGATCAACTACGATAACATGGCGCGCGCCCCTCCAAATGACTGTTTCAATGTATGTAGTCACATCCTTATGAAAGAGTTTGTATGTAGTAAGTATTCAACCAATCACAGTACACCTAATATTTCAGTTAATGTCACTTATTAAAGTTATTACCAAGATTTGTTGGTCAACTAATCATAACTAGCCTACCACGTAAGACAACGCACTTCAAACGTTTTGACAACGCATTTTAAACGTTTTGAGTTTTGGAAGGGCGCGCCATGTTATCGTAGTTGATCTCTAAATCTGTTTGATGGCTTAGGTTACAAAACACAGAACTCAGAAGCACAGAACAACAAGACACACAGCTGTCACAATTTTACTAGGTATTTGTTTTAAAGTATGGATTAATTTGTAGCAGGACAACTAGCGCCACAATCCTGCATAGCACTATCAAAGTTTCTGATATAAGCAAGACATAATATACAACATCTGAAATGATGTCAGTGGGCTCTGGCCAGACTGAGCATCACCTCAATTATGTTGTGTAGCCATTTTTTGTGATTAACTTTTACTTTTTACTAAACATGTTTTTTTTTTTTATTCCAGGGCAATCCCTACAAGTGAACATCTGAAAGAAATTCAACTATGTTCAAATAGTTAATATAATAATTATGTTTGTAATGTTACGCTAATGTAAAATTGTTTGAATAATGTTAACAGCATGTCAAATGTGAGTACTATCTTATCAATAACTTAACATGTTTTAAATAGTTTAATCATTCCAAATGTGCAAGTGCTTGTAAGTATTTAAAACCTGTATTAAATTGTAGATATTTATTTCATTAAATCCTATTACTTCAATACATAGTCTTTATTTTTCTCGACAATATGGCTTGGACTAGACTTTAATTTTAGATTAGTGTGTCGTATGTCCTTTCCCGGGACTCAAAGTTCTCCATACCAAATTTCAGCAAAATCGGTTCAGCGGTTTGGCCGTGAAGAGGTAACAGACAGACGCACTTTCGCATTTATAATATTACTAGATGATGCCCGCAACCCCGTTGCGCCAAAATTCGTTTATCACGCGGGAACCGTACATTTTTTCGGGATAAAAAGTATCCTATGTCCTATCCCGGGACTCACTCCATACCAAATTTCAGCCAAATCGGTTCAGCGGTTCGGGCGTGAAGAGGTAACAGACAGACGTGTGTCTGTGTTTCGCATTTATAATATTAGTATGGAAGTATGGATAAGTATGGATGGATAGTAAAACCTAAGTATCAAAAACCACCAAGTCTATAAAAGATAGTTATTTTACGTGGCCCTTTTTCTGTGGATGGTAGAATTTGTGTAGTTAGGCCCTGTAAAGATAGGTTGTGTAGACCTTATAGCTATAGTACAACCTGATGAGGATTTGTTCGAAACCGGTTGTGTATATTATATAAGTCTGTAATAAATCTATTAAAATATATGTGGAAGTTGGAACAAGTGCAAGGAAAGTGTAGGTAAGTATATTATGAATTTCCACCAAGAAGTGACAGTACATTCAATCTTATATATAAAATTCTCGTGTCACAATGTTAGTCCACGAACTCCTCCGAAACGGCTTTACTGGTTTTTACCAAATTTTATATGCATATTCAGTAGGTCTGAGAATCGGCTACTCGGTACTTTATATATTGATAAGTGCATTTGTTGAATAAATAATAGTAAATTATTACAACCTGAGACTGACAGCGACCATTGTTTGTGCGACGGGATAGCGATCGACGTTGCCATGGTGACATACTTATTTAGTCACTTCAATAAATTAATAATAATATGGCAAATATTGTGGCAAAGCAACGTTTGCCGGGACAGCTAGTCTTATATATAAAATTCTCGTGTCACAATGTTAGTCCACGAACTCCTCCGAACCGGCTTTACTGATTTTTACCAAATTTTATAGGCATATTCAGTAGGTCTGAGAATCGGCTACTCGGTACTTTATATATTGATAAGTGCATTTGTTCAATAAATAATAGTAAATTATTACAACCTGAGACTGACGTATGACGGCGACCATTGTTTGTGCGACGGGATAGCGATGGACGTTGCCATGGCGACATACTTATTTAGTCACTTCAATAAAATAATATGGGCGAAATACTTTATAATAAGGCAAAGCAACGTTTGCCGGGACAGCTAGTATCATATAAATTTCTGGAAGTGCTAGCCACTTAGGTACTCTCGTATTGGCATAATTTGACACAAATTATGTTTTTCTGGCTTTAAATTCTTTAATTTATCTCAAGTCCCAACTGCTGCCCGTGCCCAGTGGCCATTGAACCCTGATAATAATGTTTTACCTTATAATATAAATCCTATATTCTATATCTTTCCCTGTCTACTTATTTTACAAACTCTCCCACAGAACACATTTACTCCTGGAACTCTCCTGAATACCTTCTTGAAATTATTTAAATATAACTTTACCTTTCGATAAAAGATGGCGCCAGTTGTAAAAATTTATACGACGTTTCTATGTCTGGCGCGGCGCGGTGCAGCGCGGCGGCGTGGTGAAACTACTACAGAAGAAAATATATTTAATATATTTAATAATTAATTATTGCAAAAAAACTTATTTTATGGATATCATAATATTCATTTCCTTGCTTAATTTAATAATAATTGTTATATATAGATACATGACGGTGATAAAAATACATTTATACCTTTGCTTTTTATGGTGAGTCACCACTGGTAACCCCTCAAAATCTCACTAAACCTATTTACAAAATATCCGTTATCACAATTCATAAGATAATATAATTTCATATTTACATTTTAAGATTTTTAAGTTTGTGTTAAAGTTTATGAAAAAAAAGTACTAAACTTTATTTCTGAACTAGATAATGACTTCATTTCAACAAAATTCGTGTATCGCGTGGGAACCGTCCATTTTTCCGGGGTAAAAAGTATGTGAAGAGGTAACAGACAGACACACTTTGAGACAGACAGACAGAAAAAGGGCCCTTAGTCTACACATTTTTCTGATTTTGCAATCATATTAGCTTAAAGCTAGGATAGTATTATCGGATTACTTATTCTAAATCCGAAGCATCAGGTTAAATTTAGATCGATAAAAGCTCTAGCATATTGCGATAGAGTTGAAAATATAAATGCCGTTACTATACTTTCCAACGGTTAACGCGTGTAACTATGTAATTAGAATCCTGTTACAATATGTAGGTATGTTATTAATTTTTTGTATCACAATATGGTGTAGTACAAGGTCAGGTCTCAAAATTATTTTTTAAAACAATTTAAATGAGTCCTGCGGCCTGGCAGTTTTTACTCCTTGACCAAAATATATGGATTGACTGTTAGACATGATTACACAGTTTACAGCCCCTCTCCGAAAGTAGAGAATGGACAATTCACAATAGGTATAGGTTCAGACTTCAGTTACACTTAACGCGCATCTCATATCATGCTCGACGTTCAGACGGTTTCTTGCCTTTTTTTAAACGTTACCAGAGTCAATTGAGAGGCCGCTCTCGCATTTACATTTGGTAGCTAACGGTACCAACATTTTCAGATCTCTGTCTGCAATGATATGGTAATCTGTAGCTGTTTTTCTCCGAAATGTACAGTTTTTTATTATTTTTTCTGCCAATTCATCTATTTAAGTACCACCTCTGTTACCCCTTTAGAATAGATGTTTTACCCCCGCGGGGGGAATTACCCCCAGGTTGGGAACCACTGGTATAGTGGCTTTGTAAGTAACATTTCATATTTTCATAGCAATAATAGCCTATGCCAAATGGCACCTATTGAGAAAATCAAGAAAGAAAAAAATATGATATATCCACAGCCGAACATAGAACCTCCTCCTTTTTGGAAGTCGGTTAAAAAAGTAAAATTTCCTAACGCAATAAATAATTCGCCTGCGCTTGGTCAAGTTTTAGCTCTTCACGCTTCACTACTTTTAGCTCTTGTGGTAAGATTGGGTAATATTTTAAAGGCTTCTGCCTAACATTTCTGCCGATAATACACACAAGTGTGACTATCTGACTAAAAGTATTAACCCACTTAGTTCAGTCTTCAGGTAAATCAATAATACGTGCGCATCTTTACGTAAGCGATCAATTTCTACCATCGATGCTGCATGCTCCACTGTATTTTTAGATTCGAGCTTAAGTAAAACATTGATCCACACTTGAAGGTAAAGATAATAATATAAACCTCAATTATGAGGTAAACTTTTATAATATTATTATGTATATTATATCTTAGCGCAAATATGAGCTCATTCCAAAGCCGAATTTATTTATCCTATGGTAGGGCCAAGGACGGGTCATTGAAAAACACACGGAAAATTCAATTAAAACACAAGTTGTAGGTCTGCAATGGTCAATATAAATTGTAAGGACATTGGCCATTCGGACCTACAACTTCGGCCGTAAAGATTTTCTAATTTCTGTCAGCGAATATAAAACTGTTAAATATATCATCGGTTTTTGACCCCTTTTGGGGGTCCTCATAGTGCAGTAGTGCCGAGTACGTGCACAGAATACATAATTATTAGTGGTACGTGGCAAAATGCTTTGGAAATATCAAATAGTATAGTAATAATTAATGTACTCATACTTGTTTTGTGGGAAACAAGCGTTTTAAATATTGAAATAAAAATTAATGCATAATTACTAGTATTTCTATTTACTTACTCCTATTTTAAATACTTTATAGGTATTCTATCTTTATCAAAAATTTTTTCTAGGTTACGACTTACAAGGTTGCTGTTACGTATATTTCATTAAATCTTATACTTACCTATAAACGAGCAATTCCTGTATATATATATATATATATATATATATATATATATATATATATTTATTTATATATTTATTTATTTATTTATTTATATAATAAATTAAACATATATCTAATATCTAGCTAGGAATCATTTTCATAAAATGTCATTTTATGTGTGTTTTTTGAATTTTTGAAAACCGAGCGAAGCTCGGTCATATAGCTAGTATGTATTTAAATAAATAATATCTATGGACGCTTCACACCACGTCAGTCTGGCCCCGTACTAAGTACCTGAAGGACTTGTGAACGGGTACCAGACAACGGAAATATGTACATTTAATACTTTTATACTAAGTATACATAATATATTTAAGATTTTTATTATATGATACACATATTTAATACACAATATCCATGACCCAGGAACTTTGAAAACTTTTTGTTCCGTCGGCGGGATTCGAACCCGCGACCCCCGCCCCGGCCACCAACTGAGCCACAGAGGTCGTCAAAACAAAAAATAGACAATACATTGTTCTTAATACCGAAATAACAACATGTCAAGTACAACCACGTGTTATGTAAGGACAAAGTCAAATTCTGCCTCAACGCGTACGGATGATTTGGCCGTACGCCAGGATTCTACGCATGGCAGCCAAGGTTAGCCCCAAGTGGTATTCAATTAAAGTCGTTATGTAATTACTAATTAAAATTTAATTTAAAACGTTTCGATTACATTTTTCATTGATACTAGACGCAATAAAGCAAACAAGCAAGTAGCAACAATAACATACTTTTTCTTCAAAGTGAAAAATATCATTAGTATTATACCATTATAAACAATGTTTATCAAAGTAATTATTAAGTGGGTATTTAAATTAAAATTTTCCCATTTAAGTCACCAAGTGCTTCACGTTATAAATAACTAATAACGAGTCAAGGTTGAATCAATACCGCGTACCTGTTGAGAAACGAGTGTTACGAACGAGATTGTGATGATATCTTATCACAGATTAATATGAACTTCATATCAGTGTAATTTATAATGGAATTTTGGAAGCATCAAATGACTATTAAAATATCTGAGTTTTCTGTTGCTAAAACATCAAAGTAAAGGACAATTTTCATTTATGTCTGTTCATTTGCTCTGCCTCACAGTCTGAACTCTTCATTCAGTTAAAAATGTATGTCTGTCTACTACTACTACTACTAAAGTTGATTTGAGTTAAACTATGATATTTTGGACTAGCTAGGGCCTAGGCCCTAGGCAAATTAACCCATTCAAATATTATGTTCTTCGTGAACCTACGGGGGCATTTACTGTTGTCAGAAATGAGAAATAGTTAAGTACGGAAAAAATTGTTACATAATTTTCAATTTTTAGTTAGAGGACCTAAATATTCTATGCGTCATATACAGGTCATTGATTTTATCTGCGTCTAGGTCGCGAGATAACCTCACGTAGTAAATTATATCTAAACGCGCCAAATTGCAACAGATGCAAACTGCATTTTTTTCCTAAGTATTTAATTTTTTACGCGCATTTGTAATGCGTCTAAAAATCAAAAGGCTTTAGAAGTACCATTGCTATAACTTTAAACGACGACTGATCATACTTCGATTACCATAATATAGTCTACCTACCTACCTCTATGTATGAAGTCAAGCTAGCTAGTAACACCAAATACTTCAAAATTATTTTATTTCGTACAAAATAAACTCTATACTCTATAGAAGCCTTATATAACCAACTAGCCATTTAGAGCCATTGACGTTTTAGGAGTTAGGACGAGTAAGGACTGCATAGAAGAAATCTAAGGCCACTTTGCCTGGAGAGAGTGCAAAGTCCGATGACAATGATGATGAGACGCCTACTTTTCATCTTTTCTTTCATAGTTCGTACTCGTGTTGGTAGGAGCTAGCTGTTATCGGCCTTGTAAGTCTGTACCTACTGCGCGTGCGTGCAGGTTATATAACCGCAGCTCGTGACCGATCCGAGCGCCAATATTTTTGAATGACAATGTTGGATATAAAATATTTGGGAAATGGTTAAATATTATGCATGGGAGAGTATAATTTGCGTACGTGTTTCAGAATGTCGATAGTGTTACAAAACTGACTTCCTGTGATGACACCTATAATATTATTTTCCTAATAATGATTGGTTCCTGTCTATTTAAGCTAGCTTCCGGTTTTGTTAAAATCTATAACAATAATTAATAATTATAAAATCATTTAATTAGTATAATAAAATATAATTTAAAATAATGTCATACTTATAATAATAATAATCAGAATATATTTACAATATTTAATATTTAAAAATGTAAGAAGGTAATTGTTAAAACATAAGCCATTGTTAATAATGAATAATCATGGAATGTATAAAAAGGGTTGTAACGGAAAAAGGGGTCTCTCTCTGCTTGTGGAAGCTGAACAATAAAGGCGATAATTCTGAAAGTGTATTTTTAAATTCTACTGCTGCTACTGTTGCTGCTGACCTGACTCCTGTTTCATCACACAATGTTCATTGTACCTTTACTACAAGATAGTAAAATCTAAAGTAGATAATAATAATTAATTATTAAACGCTTTAGTAAAGGTATGCTACGTATGGCTTTAAATGTCACTTTGAACCTCTACTGGATTATGCTGTTAGCAGTGTTATTTGGAAGGTATTTAGTTCATATTAACCAGCATAGTTACTACCGGTCAATATCGTAGCAAGCAGCGTATTGATGGATGCAATTGTCACTGCGATATAGGTGTAAGTACATCATTGGTGTACATAGCTACCTAGTCAACCAAAACAATAATATTAAATCAGTCGTCGAACGGTTACGTAAATACAATGCGGATGGAGTCTTGGCAGGGCCGCTCAATCGATGCTGACACTGGGTTGCTACGACAATGTCTTACTATTTGCTACAAAAACAATAAGAAGAAACCAACATGTTTAAAATAACTGGAGGTCTGTGTAATAATAGAGGATACTTTAGTCTATAGAACTTGTACCTTTACCTTTGTCAGGACTGAGGCTGCAGGCTACACACTTACTACTACCACGATTTTTAAAGAGGACCTTAGACATTTGATTGTAGGATTTGTAGTTACAGGATTCTCAATTTGATATTTTTAGTTTTATTTTTAGATATCAAAAGAAAAAAGAAATGTAAAAATTTAAAAAGAAAGTTATTTTTAGATAAAGCGGCTGGCATCACTTGGCTACGATTGTTACGTCTGGAAGGTCGAGACCCCGAGCATCTACTACAAGTTGTACAACATACATATACTTACTTATATATATATACAATAAATATATTTTAATAGTACCTAACTAGTTAGTATTTAAATGATTAATAACTGAACATAATATTCAGTTAAGTCGAACAAAGTATAATTCAATGTTTCATGCCAGTTACAGCATTTAGCTTAAACAAGATTTAGCTTCAGAGACCAGAGTAGCTACCATCGAGGAAATTGATTCCTATGCAGTTGACAGACCAACGTCATTTCGTCGGTTTATGTCAATTTGATCTGTCGGCTGGGTTTGACAATGCGACCAAACTAGGTAGATCCCCCATCTACCTAGGAATCAACTTTTCTGATAGTACATAGATAATAGATTGCACAAATGCACACAGCAAACCAAGCAAGGATCCAGGCTGTCATCGCCCTGGAAATCAAATCTAGTATGATCCGCCTCAGCAACTCTACCAACGCTTACCTACTCCGTACTTTATGATTTTTCAATACTTAAATATTACCTTTTTTCTATAAAATAAGAAGGCAAACGAGCAAACGGGTCACCTGATGGGAAGCAACTACCGTCGCCCATGGACACTCGCAACATCAAAAGAGCTGCAGTTGCCGGCCTTTTAAGAGGGGATTATGCTCTTTTCTTGAAGGTTTGCAGGTCACATAGACCTCCGGAAATACTGCTGGTGACAGTTACGCGAAAAACACACGGTGGAAGACTACCACTCTTCAAGGCGATGAGGACCGGATGGTATATTTCGCGTGGATAGATGGCGAAAAGGAGGTATGATTCCGAAATCCGAACAATTTCTCATATCAAAGCACTCCCCGTGATACGACCGATAGGGGTTTCAGAGTGAAGTTACAATATCTCGGCGTAATTCAAAGGGTCCAGACTCCAGTCTGTTTGAAACATTATGGCAGTCAACAATTTGAGTGGCCCTTCGTTGGATACGATCCAGAGGGAGTACCTAGTTGGTATTTTGGCGCCCCTGCCCGGAAACGAACCTGCACCTTGTAGAGTTGCAGGCGTTGGTCCGGTCTCCGGACTGAAATACTGTCTCGCTAATATTGACTACGTACTTATTATATTAGTTACAACTTATGTACTTATTAGTTGTGAACTGTTGTGAAGATATATAATATTATCAATTATTAGAGAATAATTGATAATATTATTATAAATTATTCTCTAATTTCCCTGCGCTACGCCTTAGGGCCGGGACACAAAAACACGGCACGACGTCGTACGGCGTCGTACGGCGCCGTGCGGTCGTGCATCGTAAAAAACCCACGGCACATGGGGAAACTCGTGACGCTCGGGCCCTTGTCCATACAAAAGTGAAAAAATTTTTTGGTCTTTCAGCGATGCTACTTTCACAGTGAACTCTCTACAGGGAACACGTACACACCCTAAAGTATTATCACTTGTTTTTGTTACACCCTGTATACGACAGCTGAAATGTATCAAGTGGGCTTCGGCCTGACCGGGCATAATACCTCGCTCGGTCGGAAGATCTTTCTCACAATACTATTTACTATGTAGTGATATGGGCCAATGTACTTAACCAAAAACCCAGAGCTACAGAAGAGGAAAGCTTATGACACGGAATTTCCGTAGATTTGTATAAAATGAACATTCTGCTGACGTCAGAGTGAGTGACTCGAGCGAGCCCGGTATCGGTAACGGCCCGATTGTTACGTTTAAACAGTGGTTTAAATACGTACACACTACACTGTGACGTCACACTTCACAGCAACGCTAAGATCGTGATTTTTATGTAACACTGCCGCAGTGGCCTGACAACACGATTAGTCTAAAAACATAATCAGTTGACATAATATTTAAAATATTTGCTTTATTAATAATACAGTTATACAGGTTACCTACTAGTTTCAAGGCTAGACTGGGAACTACAAGATACATTCGCCAATATACAATATGGATATACAATATATAATATACAATATGGAATAATATTCCAGCTGAAGTGAATAATGATATTCTAATAAAATTCTGTGATGACTGATGAGTTTACCGCCACCCGTGACCCGACATCTAACGCACGTCTTGTATCTCCATCTCCACTAGCGGCCCTCATGATCTCCAAATCCCATCAGTTGATCTAAAATCTAAATTAAATATAGTTTTTTGGTAAATTACCTCACTCAGATATTGCTACAATTTTTCCCAATAAAAAAAAGACGGGTTGCACTCCGGGAGTGCCGGCAGAAGTGAAAACTTGATTATTAACGTTGTCCATTATTTTTTTAACCCAAGTTTTTGAAGTGAAAACTTCTTTAGCAGCGTTGAGCACTTTCTGTGAAACTCGCGTCAGGTTCTCGTGCTGATCGAAAAACCGTAAGACGGTTGAAGTCTGGAGAGTAGTGTTGTAACATTGAAATCGATTAATCGAACAATCGATTGTTTATTTTTTTCGATTGTCGATATTTTTTAATCGATTGTAAGGGTTTCGATTAATTAAAAAAATCGATTTTTAAAAAATCAATTTTTTTAATTAATCGAAACCCTTACAATTTTTTTAACCCATTTTTTATGAAAATTGATTTTTAAAAATCGATTTTTTTAATTAATCGAAACCCTTACAATCGATTAAATTTTTAACCCATTTTTTATGAAAATCAACTTTTAAAAAATCGATTAGGGGTAGGGTTTTTACCCTTTAGGTACGGATCCCTACAAAATGATAATTTTTATGACCTCTAAAATATAACCTCTGTGGCTCAGTTGGTGCTCAAGCGGGGGTCGCGGGTTCGAATCCCGCCGACGCGACGGAACAAAAAGTTTTCAAAGTTCCTGGGTCATGGATGTGTATTAAATATGTGTATCATATAATCAAAATCTTAAATATTATATGTATAGTATAAAAAAGTATTAAATATATTTCCGTTGTCTAGTATCCGTAACACAAGTCCTTCAGGTATTTACCACGGGGCCAGACCGACGTGGTGTGAAGCGTCCATAGATATTATATATCGACGGTTAAAAGGAAGTATAAGCGACATTTTTTTGTCAAAAATGAGTTTTAAATGCCATCTTACTTAAAATTTCCCGCTCTTTCGAATGCGCTCACTCTCATAGCTCTACAATGAGTTTTTTTGGCGTTTATGCCCTAGCAAAAAAAAGCATTTTCCTAGTAGTATTTTTTGTAACCGACAAAAATTCATGTCAGTTTGTCTGTGTGTGTCTTGTACCCCTGCAAAAAATATTTGTCTACAGCTTTCGGCTGCTTATATCTTGTAAGCAATTCTCTCAAAAATTAGAAACGTCGTTTATAGCCTTCTTCCATTTCGTAATTGATCATAGCTTTGGCGCTTGTACCCTATTACCCTATATATCCAAAATTTATTTACATTTTACTCTGTCGGTTATACCCTACACAACCTTTTTCAACCATATTTCCATAGACTCACGCAATGCCAGTCGCCAGATGTTGATTATTCTTCTTTTCCTTCACTTTCAAACGACATTGTGTATCACATGTGTGTCACATAAGTCTTATAATTCTAGTTTTTGTGAAAGTCTACTGTTACTTGTGTTCTATTAATTAATAAACGACCATAACACGACCTGTAAAAAGTACGTTATCCTTATTTCCCTATAACAGTTATAAATCGTCTAGTCTCGTATACCCTTTTACTTTGCGATGTAAGAAATCAGAAAGTTGTTTAGGCTTCTTATCCTCTTTTTTTTGTCATTTGTCTCTTATGCCATATTACCTCATTCAAAATTTGAAAGTAATTGTTATAAGCGACAAAAAACACTTTAAATGGCACCAAATCATTAAAACTAACAATACCGGTAAGAGGCCCATTTTTTTATCATTTTATAACTGTTTAAATTATCACGATACGTCAATAAATAACAGAGATACGTCAGTTTTTCTTAAACTCAAAACTTTAAACGACCCTCCTGAACATTTCACTTTTTGGCGCTTATACCCTATTACCTTTTAACCGTCGATATGATTGTACCAAATGTAGGTACCTACACTATAAAGGGGTCATGTCATGAAAAAGTTTGAAAAACACTGGACTAGTTCGATGACCTTAGATCTGATTGACCAAACCAATCACTAGTCCACTGTCCAACTGAATAAAGTTCTAGGTCTTGGCTCATAGCCACATTCAATAATATATTTTATTAGCTTCTTGGCCAGGGCTCTTTGATGCTACCTTCAACCATTCAACTCACAAGACATTTTAGGTAGGTAGGTATATTTGGTACCTATCCTACTCTAGGCTAGGATGAAATAAGATGGCAAAACCTATGGTCAGTCCACTTATAATGTTTAGTTTATTTATATTTTTTAATAAAAAAGTATTTACTTGGAATAGAAATAGAAACCACATTGATTTTATTATGACAGAAGTGACAATAATAAAAATAATTTTTGTTGAGATTTGTAATGTTTTAAATAATAAAAAATACTACGATAATAATTAATTGCTTTAGGCAGTAACCATTTAAATTTCTGTTGTCTATTTCGTGATATCGAAATTTGGTTCCTACAATTTTTATGTAAGTATAACAGTCACAAAGTCCTACACCTAAATTTTTTAGGAAGTGTCTAGCGTGCCGCTAGTGGTCGTTTAGGGATGCCCACTAAAATACCGTTGTCGGCATAATATGGAGGAAATCGCTAGTATGCCGCTTGTGGTATTTTAGAAGGAAGTGGCTAGCGTGCCGCTAGTGGTCGTTTAGCGATGTCCACTAAAATACCGTTGTCGGCATAATAAGGAGGAAATCGCTATTATGCCGCTAGTGGTATTTTACCTTGTACAACAAAAAAATAACTACTCAAATCGGACTTGTAGTGCCGGAGATATTATGCGAACACAAACATACACTTTTGAAATTTGGTACATTTGTTCTGACGCGTTCTTTACGTGGTAGAGCCATGCTTCGGCACGGATGGGCCGGCTCGACCGAAAAAATACCACGGGCTCACAGAAAACCGGCGTGAAACAGCGCTTGCGCTGTGTGTTTCGGCTAGTGAGTGAGTTTACCGGAGGCCCAATTCCCTACTCTATTCCCTTCTCTACCCTACCCTATTCCCTACCTTACCGTCCTCTACCCTATTCCCTCTTAAAAGGCCAGCAACGCACCTGCAGCTCTTCTGATGTTGCGAGTGTCCATGGACGAGGGAAGTTGCTTTCCATCAGGTGGTCCGTTTGCTCGTTTGCCCTCTTATTTCATAATTTGGTACTTATATTAACACATACATACGCGTCGAATTGATAACCTCATTTTTTTAAAGTCAGTTAAAAATATTGTAATGCTAAGCCTGAGTAGCTACAGCAGCAGACTAAACACTATGCTTTATTTTACCGCCATCTGCATCGGTTTGTTAGCGCACATTAACTAAAATACTACTAGCGGCATACTAGCGATTTTCTCCTTATTATGCTAACAACCATATTTTAGTGGGCATCGCTAAACGACCACTAGCGGCACGCTAGCCACTTCCTTCTAAAATACCACTAGCGGCATACTAGCGAATAGCGATTTCCTCATTATGCCGACAACGGTATTTTAGCGGGCATCGCTGAACGACCGCTAGCGGCACGTTAGACACTTCCAATTTTTTAAGTATACCTGAGATAAAGTTCAGGAATCTAAGGCTTTTATCAGAGAGTTCAGTAATAATATTATACTTACCAATTATAGCCAATAGGAATTAATAGAATACAATACAAACCATACAGCCAAAAGCATAATTATACCTACATTGTTTATAGGTTATGTGCCTTACCAAAGTTCATGAGTCATTGTAAACCAGTTTCATGAGGCACCAACTGCTGTATATGTGTGTTGAACCAAATTGGTAGTTATTTTAAATGAAACTCTCAATTTGAAAAATTATAGCACTGATTACTAAATAGGGCTTTAAGCAGTGTATTTTTATTAAGCTTGTAGGTAGTCTCCAATGCAAACGTCGCCAAGTAAAGATGAATTTAATAAGGAGTGAATATAATATCAGCCAGTCTCTAAAAGTTCCCAGTTATTAACCATTTCCATGGTCATAATTATGTAAATTAACCAAGCTTACTCAAATTTTGAGAATGACACGGGAGTTATGAATATTTTTATTTTATTTTAAAAAATTTTTTTTCATGTTTGGAGGATATTGTCATGATCTAGCACACTAAGTGTACCAGATAACAGCAACATTATGTGATTTTGATGATGATTTTACAACCTAAGGTACTGCAAGCTGATGATAAAAGAACTCAGCTAAGTCAGTGTGTAGGTAACAGTCAGAAATAAAAGAATAAGTTTCTTAACAAGTCTATATTTTGATCACTCGTGTTGCATGAAGTTTTCTTCACAAAAAACTCACACCCGAGGAGAAAATTCAGTCCCAAACTTTACTTCGGCTCCAATAACACTTTTTAAATACACCGAGTGTTACCTACATCATAAGCTTGGACATAGTATATCACTGTATTTCACTATTTAAGTAGCACTCACACTGAAATAGCACAAAACATCCAAATTACATAATAGCTGCTGTTATCACATGTTTTTCACTAAAACTGTGTTACATAATTTTTAGGTTAGAACAATTATCACACTCCCATTTATAATTAAGTTTTAACAATATTCAACAAGATTACTTTAAATTAACTAAGTAATAATTACATCACAAGCAAGATTTTAAATTGGTTTATTACTATAAAACCTTGACCTAATTAGAAGTAGGTTGTTACATAACTGTCAGCTCACTAATATTCTGGAAAAGAACAATTTTATAATTAGTTTATAACTCAGTTTTCAATGAATAGAAATTGTTATGGTATGCAATTATCAGTGAGTTTTGTCAGTTATGTAACTATGCTGAATGAATGTTAATAAAACAAAGTTATCGCTGGAATCATCACTTTAACATTTTATTTAACTAAAATAAGTTACTAGGATGTTTTCACGTCTAATAATACATGATTTCAAGAGTGGCAAATGATTTAGAATCATTAAAGTATGGTAACAGTATGCTTACATTAAATTTACAGGAGCTTCTTGATTTCATCGTATAAGACGAGCACGAATGCACCACCGGTGCCTCTGAGTACGTTTGAGAATGCACCCTTGAAGAAGGCGGAGGACCCCTCAGTCTTGGCGATGGTGGCCCAGCAGTGGAGGGTGTTCTTGTATAGCATGTCGGTCTTGGCGCGCCCGGACTGCATCATCATGCGCCTACGGACCGTGTCGAAGGGATACGACATGATACCGGCCACGGTGGTGACGGTCTGGGCGATGGCCCAGCTGATGACGATGGGGGTGTTCTTGGGGTCAGGCAGCATGCCGCGGGCCGTGTCGTAGAAACCGAAGTACGACGCGCGGTAGATGATGATACCTTGCACGGACACACCGAATCCTCTGTACAGACCGATCAGGCCGTCGGACTTGAAGATCTTGGTGATGCAGTTTCCGAGGCCGGAGAACTCGCGCTGGCCCTCGCCCTTGCCGACGTCGGCGGCGAGACGCGTACGGGCGAAGTCAAGCGGGTAAACGAAGCACAGCGAGGTGGCGCCGGCGGCACCGCCGGACGCGAGGTTTCCGGCGAAGTAGCGCCAGAACTGTGTATTCTTGTCCACACCGCCGAGGAACACCTGCTTGTACTTGTCTTTGAAGGCGAAGTTCAGGGCTTGGGTGGGGAAGTACCTGATGACGTTGGCGAGGTTACCGCGCCAGAACGACAGGAAACCCTGTTCCCTGGGAATGCGGACGAAAGCGTCGATGATACCTTTGTAGCGCTGATCTTCGGTGATTTGCTTGCTGACGTGCTGCACCTGGAGGAGCAGTTTGACGCGCTCGATGGGGGCCACCGCGGTCTTGGATACGGCGGCTGACACTCCACCGGCGATGAAATCTTTCGCGAACGCGACTGGATCGGCGAGGTTAGACATTTTGTGTTAGGTGGGCCTCGGGGTGCAGAGTACGAAAACTGTGAGTTCACACGCGGGATGGAAAATCACGACACACGAACTCCTGATTGTTGTATCAGGAGATATAGAGTATAATCGTGATCTCGGGAGCACAGGGATGGGTGTGTGCCTTTTTTGAAATTCGATCGATCACGTTGGCTCACAGTTCTGTCTGGCGGAGCGGCGCAAAAGAAGGAAGGAAGGGATAGATGTTGCCAACATAAGCAATAATGACCACGAGGTCAGTGTGGCCAATTAAAAATCCAAATCCACAATAATTGTTTTTTATAATTGCAACATTTTTGTTTCGTCTTTATAAACTATTATGTGATGATGATTCTGTACTTAAATTGGGTATTAACTTATTACAATATTTGTTGTTATCATTTTAATTAAGTGCTAAAAGTCTTGTGACTCTACGCGTTTCAAAGAATATCTCGCAAACGGCAAAACTGCACGTTTAAAAAAAGTAACCTATTTAATATGCACCACCCTGCAAAAAGTAGCCTAGGTATATATTTTTTACCCGTAACCCGTAGTTAATTAAATGTCTGTGCTAAATTTAAATCAAAAATTTTCAAATAATTTCAGAGCCTATTGGAATAATTGGAATGTATGGAAACAGACTTATCATCTTTATTATCTATGCCAAAATAGTAAATTAATATACTTATACTAGCTGTCCCGGCAAATGTTGTTTTGCATAATAATATAAAGTATTTCGCCCATATTATTTTATTTTAGTGACATATTTTATAAGTGTGGCAACGTCCATCGCTATCTCGTCATACAAACAGTGGTCGCCGTCAGTCTCGACTCTCGAGTTGTAATAATTTTGTATTATTTATTCAACAAAATATGCACTTATCAATATAAAAAAGTACCCAGTAGCCGATTCTCAGACCTACTGTAATAATCTTATATATAAAATTCTCGTGTCACAATGTTAGTTATCGTACTCCTCCGAAAATGATTTACTGATTTTTATCAAATTTTATATGCATGTTCATTAGGTCTGAGAATCGGCTACTGGCGGTACTGCCTAGTGCCTACTGGCTACTTTTTATATTGATGAGTGCATTTTTAAAATAAATAATAGTAAATTATTACAACTCGAGACCGACGGTGACCATTGTTTGTGCGACGGGATATCTATGGACGTTGCCATGGTGCCATTCTTATTTAGTCACTTCAATAAAATAATATGGGTGAAATACTTTATATGGCAAAACAACATTTGCCGGGACAGCTAGTATGCATATAAAATTTGGTAAAAATCATTTAAGCCGTTTCGGAGGAGTACGGTAACTAACATTATGACACGAGAATTTTATATTTATGAATTATAAAGCTGAAGAATTTTTTTATTTGTTTTCTTGTGAAAATGTGGAATAAACGGGGAAAATTATTTGAAAGTGCTTATCTCACGAACTATTGGAGTAATTTTATGTTGTTTGCTACAGATTTAACAGATTCGCGGCCACTGCCGCACCAAGCGCGTAATTTAAAAACATTTGCAACAACGACCTCCGTGGCGCAGTGGTGAGCGCGTTGGTAGCTCAAGCCGGAGGTCGCGGGTTCGAGTCCCGCCGACGGAACAAAAAGTTTATAAAGTTCCTGGGTCATGGTTGTGTATTATATATGTGTATTATATAATAAAAATCTTAAATATATGTATAGTATAAAAGTATTAAATATATTTCCGTTGTCTGGTACCTGTAACACAAGTCCTTCAGGTACTTAGCACGGGGCCAGACTGACGTGGTGTAAGGCGTCCATAGATATTATTATTATTATTATTATTTAGTGAGGCCGTAGACGCGCCAGGCGCGGCATACAAGGATTGTTAAAAACACGTTAAAACTAATTTATTATACTGTAATTACAATTCCTTAGTCTAAATGTGCATAAAACACAACCAGTGACCAATGCCGTACGAGGGGCGTCATCGTTTAGCAGGGCCGATGACGCTTATGGCGCGTCATTGAACAAACTGCTTGGCCTGTGGTAAAGGGCCCCCGAGACGATCAAACGGTTTGATTCAAACCTTACGTGTTTGATGCAACCGTTTGATGTCAGTTTGAACGGTTTGTGAAACGAAACTGCGCAGTTTCGTTCAATACTCGCTGTGGATTACACGTCTTGTGATAACTAATTATTATTTTTTAAAAGATAAAACCGACTTAAAAATTGTACGAAATTGAGAATTAAATTCCCTATCTCAAAAACTACTAAACCTATTTTGATGAAACTTGCAGAAGTCTCCCAAGTTAAACAATACCTATTATAGTACAACAAAAAAATATTTAAATCGGACTTGTAGTTCCGAAGATATGTGAACACAAACATAAAAACATACATACACTTTTGAAATTTTGCAAATTTGTTCAGATGCTGATATAGACTAACATTATATACGAAAACTGGGCAGTTCTGGAAATATTACATACATACGCATCAAATTGATAACCCTCTTTTTCAGTCGGCTAAAAATAATGTACCTACTGCAAAGAATGGTACAAAGTTTGTTCAAACGCATCGGAACACGATCAAACGGCGCGTCAAACACAGCAAAAATATGAAATTTCATCAAACGAGCTTCAAACCCGTAAATGTTTGACAAACCGTTCAAACTAGCTTTGTAAACGATCAAAATGGTTTGAGTCAAACCAAAATTTACGTGTTTGAGTCAAACCGTTTGATCGTCTCGGGGCCCTTTAGAATTCGTGAAAATGAAGGTGGCAATGAATCGGTTAAGGTAGACAAGGTGGAGAGACCTAGGCTATTTTTTGCGAGACAATGTACGATTTCCGTGAAATTTCAAATTTACACCCGGGACGAAGCCGCGTGGATAGACCAGTTTTCTATATGTAGATAATAAATAGGAGAATAAGTGATCTGTAAAATAAATTTAAAGGGAAATCGAATTAAAATAAGAGTTAAGTAATGAAAACTTGAATTGAGTGATACAATAATTACAATATAATTATTGTTTCACTCATTTCAAGTTTTCATTTGCCACAAATTCAGATACATTTTATAAAGCTGCAACACTATCCCGATAACGATTATTTGCGTTTTGATGATGAATAGCTTAGGAGGGACTGTGCAGAAACTATAGAGGGCGTCGTAATTCGACAGCAGCGACACGATGCGAGTAAAAGAAGTAACTTGTGAGTGACTTTAGGCTTCGCAGTCTCTTTGACCCCGTCTAGTTTAGTGATTTTTTTATGTTTTAGACTATAAAATGATTTAATACTTACACTTCCAAGTGGCCACATGCGGCCGCGAGAACAACAACAGATTTCCAAGAATCCGCAATCGAAGGATTAAAGTAAAAAAACTAGATGACGCCCGCAACTCCGTTGCGCCAAAAATCATTTATCGCGCGAGAACCGTACATTTTCCCGGGATAAAAAGTATCCTATGTCCATTCCCGGGGTTCAAAGTAAATCCATACCAAATTTCAGCAAAATTGGTTCAGCAGTTTGGGCGTGAAGTGCTAAAAGACAGACACACTTTCGCATTTAATATTGAGTATGGATGAGTTTCTAACAGTAAACAAAGAACGAAAGCGTGAATAAAAATGTATAAAGCTTATCTAGTTATCTAAGAAAATAACTGAAAAAGTAATTAGTAGCATCCATCAGCATAGAAATTAAAAACTTGATAGGTAGATAAATATTGCAATAAAATAATGAAGATTCAAAAATACTTATAATAATTACTGAAAATGCTTGTGGATTAATAAAATAAAACAAGTTCACTAAAATAAATGCTTTTATTTCAATCAACCTTCTGCGATTCGCTCGATACCATCTTCAGAACTTTTGTATGTCACTGTGGCGGTATCCACAATTCGCCTAACATTCCTGCATCGCGCTATCGAAGTTTTCTAAGCGCGGCGGTATATATACGACAGCTGAAATATATCACGTGGGCTTAGGCCTGACCGAGCATACCACCTCGCTCGGTCGGAAGATCTTCCCTTTGGCCGCCACGCATATTCCCACATTGGTGACCCTCGACAGAACACGCCTCCTTCATCATCATCGCTCCCCGCCCCTCCGCACCGCGCCAGCCAGCATCGCCTCATCGGGTACATCGTCCACTAGCCGCAACGTACCGCGGCCTGGGCGACTCCGCATCGGCATCATCGGGCTTTCTCACTACACCGACCGGTCAGCAAGCAGAGCACATCTCTCCTGGTCAGCACGTAGCATCGGCCCCGCACGGCAGCTATCCGACTCACTGGATCCCGTGCAGCAGCTTATAGTTCCGACTCACTGGGACTCACTGCAACAGTTCCGACTCACTGGAACTCACTGGCACTGGCGACTCAAGCGACAAGACTTCAAGATTCGACTTCCGGTCTTCGGGGGGGGAGTGATGTGGCGGTATCCACTATTCGCCTAACATTCCTGCATCGCGCTATCGAAGTTTTCTAAGCGCGGCGGTATATATACGACAGCTGAAATGTATCACGCGGGCTTCGGCCTGACCGAGCATACCACCTCGCTCGGTCGGAAGATCTCCATTTGGCCTCCACACATTATTCCCACATCACTATTTCTAACTAATTTCAGTCTGGACCTCATATTCAGTGCAAACACCATTTAAGTATTCTTTAAAGTTCAAATAACACACAAAGACTGCACTATTAATCTTTTTTAGGGCATGTATTCACTTTGATTAGTGCGAGTGCAAGTGATTAGTTCAAGAGATTAGTGATTAGTAGAAATCAAAGGACTTGCACTAATCAGTCGCTGTCCACACGTACTTTTACCTGATTACTAATCACCTGCACTAATCACTTGCACTTATTACTAATCAAAGTGAATACGGGGCTTTACTTGAAGAATCATCCTTTGGAGAACCAACACTTTGACAAGATGGTTAAAGTTCAATACTATCTTCAGTATTAAATTCCTGGCAGGACTTCTCCAAATTATCCTTACTTTTGATGCAAATTTATGCGTAATTGGCATATCAATTTAGATGGAAGCCAGTTTGGATGTTTACTGAAAGAAGCAACGGTTATAGGTTAGGTTCATATTGGGTTCATCAAAAATGAATTTACGGTTATAATCTACAAAATTCAGTGTTTTTACGAGTCTACACTTATCATTCATAGAACTCTTTAAATACGTTTACGTATGTTTTAACCGGCTTTTATCCATTTCGAACGTTTTTCAATAAGCCATAGCATTTAAATACTTTTGCCAGGAAAATTGTAAAATTTTATATCGTTTGATTTGCTTTTATTTTTCTTGTACGTATAAGAACATCCGGTAATACAACAATGCATTTCAGTTCTTGAAAATACTCAAATTTCCCAAGAAATCTTATAATTTTCCGTAGCTTCACCTGGGCTTGACAATAAAATTTTCGCATAAGTTTCGGCTATTCGCTACTAGTGGCAGTGTCATCGCTCTGCACGGTCCCTGATCGGGAGACTGGGGTCTGGGAAAGAGTAGACAGAATATGTCCAAGACGTTTCGCGGAATCAAGCACTCTACACTCTACAGTCTTTTATGATTAATATTAGCACACTCCTGCCACACCACTGAAGCGCTTAAATATTCCATTTGACTAAATTTAGAAGTTCTAATCACAGATCAAGAACTAGTTACTTCGTAAGCTCTAATTATGATCCTTAAAAGAAGACTAATTAGAAGCTTCTGATTCCACTTGTCCTAATTAGGAGTTAAGTATAGTTTTCACAGAGCCAGTACTGGCTGCCAATAAGACTGGCAGCCAGTATTGGCTTGGTATATGTAATATGCCGCGTGTGAAACAGTTTGGCCTGGCTTGAAAAACTGTTCACACGCGGCTTATACTCAATATTAAATGCGAAAGTGTGTCTGTCTGTTAGCACTTCACGCCTAAGCCGCTGAACCAATTTTGCTGAAATTTGGTATGGATTTACCCATAGGAAATGAAATATTTACAAAAAAAGTGCAAAAACTGATTTTTGTGACCTTTTGACTTTGAAATTTAATAGTTGCGCACACCCTACCATATGTAGGTTTTGAGACAACATTTAGGGTGCCAATATACAAATATTTACAGACTTACAGCTGGGTATCTCGAATTCCGAGGTGAACTTACTATACTAATTGGACTATTGTGGTTCCAGAGATATGCGTGTGTGGCGGTACCCACAATTCGCCTAACATTCCTGCATCGCGCTATCGAAGTTTTCTAAATATACGACAGCTGAAATGTATTACGTGGGCTTCGGCCTGGCCGGGCATACCACTTCGCTCGGTCGGAAGATCTTCCTTTGTGGCGGCCACACATTATTCCCACACGTGCACAAACATAAAAACATATATATACATACACTTTTGAAATTTGGCACATTTGTTCAGAAGCTGTTATAGATTAACATACTTATACAAAAACTGGGCAGTTCTGGAAATATTACATACATGACTATGCGTCTTTTGATAACATCATTTTTTTAAGTCGGTTAAAAAATGTGACAGACAACCACGTGTCATTTCAAATTTGACATAAGAGATAGCCATAATTATAGTATTCTGGAGCGAGAGGGAGCAGAATCCGTATACGAAATTTTGCCGATTTCGCTCATTTAACAGACGTGATTTAACAGTTAAAATACAGTATTTCTATAAGTTTTAATGCAGAACATGTAAGATCATTTCATTTATAATCTAATGTTGGAGCTACATTTTTTATTTTTTTAAAGTATCTTTAAATAACCCAACTCAAACCCGCGACAGTTTTGTGATTTTTGCTGTAAAAGATTTAGAATATCACCTTTTTATAGATTGTATTGACGTCTTAGCGGTATGAAAAAAATACAATGTACTGTTGAGAAAGTCGTCTATACAATGTTGGAATTACTTTTTACCACTTTAATATAAAAAACCCTTTAAAAAACAGAAAACCTCTATCTGCCCGCTAACTTGGCGATCGTCCTTTTTCACCTGGCATATGAAAGACGGGCGTGAGTGTGAAGAGATCAGTAGAAATGAGAGTACGGGCTCTTACGGTGCTAAGCATTAAAGCTCGGGTTAGTTGACTCTGGGATAAATTCTTCTGGTGCAAGTTGCAACATACAGTATGAGTTAAAAATTAAAAACGTTAACACTGAATTAGTAAGCCCCGGGTTATTTATTTAACTCAAAGTTTTGGCACAAGTGGGCCTAAATTTGGTGGAATAAGTGCTTAAAGCGCAGTCCTGCACGGCAGGCCGCCGTGCAGGACTGCAAATGGGCATAGCTCACTCATTGGTTCACACGACCGGAAACACCGAGTGTGAACCAATCAGTGAACTATGTCCATTTGCAGTCCAGCACGGCCGACTGCTGTAAATGAGCCTTGTTTCTTAAGTCAATGGTGTAGAGATCAACTACGATAACATGGCGCGCCCCTCCAAATGACTGTCAATGTGTGTAGTCACATCCTAATGAAATAGTTTGTATGTAGTAAGTGTTCAACCAATCATATAGCTCAGTTAACTAAAGCTGGCACGTTCACAGTGCTCACACTTATGCAGTTTCACTATACAGTATGTTTAAAAATATAATATGTTTGCATCATGATAAAAATTATGGTATAATTTGCGTACGATGCTATCGTACATCGGTACGTACGCACAAAATTATCGTATGTGTACGATAATTATCGTACGGTTCCGAACGCTGGTCGCGCGCCGATCACACGTTACCGATTTGTAATGCTACGTTTTGATGCTTGCCGAGCCACGGCAAGCCTCCACAAGCCCGAGCGTGAAAACAGGTGAAATGGCTTGGCTTGCGTGAGCTTGCGGACGCTTGTAGACGATCGGGAGTAGTGTCGGTTTTTGGACAGAGATCAAAGGGCATGTACGTAATACACTGACGCGTTCACGAGCGTGAAAACGACTTACAAATGCAAAGCGAGATTTGTGGAGGCTTGTGGCTTGTGGAGGCTTGCCGTGGCTCGGCAAGCATCAAAACGTAGCATAACATCACGCTGGATATATAAACAGTAGCTTAAGAAAAACAATAACTGTCCCCTTCTCGTTCATAAGATAGACCGCGCGCGAGAGAAACGGGCAGACTTTTTATGATGCGTATGTAGCACGACGTCACGCCACACGCTTATTCACAGACACTACACAAGCCCAATGTTTAAATGTCAACATCGTGCCAGCTCTTGTTAACTGACCTGAGTACACGTAATATTAAAACGTAGTGATTATATTCTCTTGGCGTAATATTTCAGTTAATGTCACTTATTACCAAGATTTGTTGGTCAACTAATCATAACTAGCCGACCGCGCAAGACAACGCACTTCAAACGTTCAAAGTTCAAACGTACGTGAAAATAATTTTACGTATGGGCTATGGCTATCTGCATCATCCACATTTGAAAAAAAACGAAGATTGACAATGACAACTGACTACCAACTGACAATTTTAGTGCATGCCATTAAAAAAAAAAAAAAACTGACAATTTGACATTGACACTGACACTCGTGATCTCACTGGATGGACCTCAAATTTCACAACAAAAACTATCCATTGTTTTGCGTTAAAATAAATTAGAAATTAATGATAATATAACATTTTATGCTGATTTTACATGTTGTTTTAAGGAACATTTATTTATAGTATGCAGATGAGTCGTATGGGATCACCATCAGTCGGAATGGAAGATGACATCGGATCTGGTCATGCCTTGAGCGATTTTTTACTCCAACTTGAAAATTACAATCCCTCTATTCCTGATTCTGTTGTTGCATACTACCTTAATATGGCCGGTTTTGAATCACAGGACCCCAGGTAATTATCTCACCAATAATTCATTACCAATTTTAAGAGAACACTTTTAGATGGGTGCTCAACATTTATTTAGTTTTGGATCAAAAACAAGTTCTCTTAGGTACATTTATTATACATACCTATAGATAAAATTTATAATTATAATTGTTTTATTTGTAGACTAGTCCGGCTCATAGCCCTGGCATCACAGAAGTTTCTATCGGACATAGCTAATGATGCCCTTCAGCATTGCAAAATGCGGACATCGAGCCAGGTGACTCAGACCTCCAAGAACCAAAAGGGACCCAAAGAGAAGAAGTATGTGATGACCATGGACGATCTGGTGCCGGCTCTCCAGGAGTATGGCATTACAGCCAAGAAGCCTCATTATTTTGTATAATTTTCAAACACTAAAATATGGTATTCATGAACTAGGTAATTTATGGACATAATAATTATGGGAACACTGCTTACAGTTTGTTAAGAACAGTGTTTAATCATCCGAGTTTCAATGATACCCAAAATGTGACAAAATCTGATTTGGCTTTAACTCACTTATTTAATGGGGAAGCTAGTTTTAAAAGTTACGGGCTTAATTCTAATAATGATGAATAATATAATATGCAATTTGTATAACTATTTATTTAAAGCTCAAGTGTTAATGTCTGTTTTTATTGTAAATTGTAATGGTCAGTATTCACTACCCGTATTACTCGATAGTTTTACTCCAAATTGAGTAAAAATTATCATGTGGACCGTAGAACTCACAACTCACAGCTCAATGGAATTAAATAAAATATCTAATTTCGATTTGTAAAATCTAATGTGAGCTGTCAAGCTTTACTCAAGTGCGTGTATGAATTGCGAGACTTGCAAATTGTAGCCATTGTTTCCTTGGGGTTCAGTTGAACAGTCATCTTTTGGCTCGTACGGTTGGGTGATAACTGACCGGCGCGCGTCACTCGATAGATTCATGCTGAATGTGTGGACGAAAGCCCAAGCCATGGGTTTTACTCTACGTGAATGCTTGATTGACTATCGAGTAACACTGTATGTGAGTATCAAAATAGCAATACAGTCACTTATATCTGATAACTGTAAGCAAAAAAAGAACTGTTATAAATGACTTCAGTAACATATAAATATGAATTTAATGTTTAAGTAAATGAAGTTGGTGTCAGATTTGTTAATAAAAGTTTTAAAATTGTATGCTTTTTTATTCTTTACAAAATGTTTGAAATGTAGGTATTATTTTTTAACAGCCTTTTTTTGTGTGAAAATAATTTTTATTATTTTGCACAATTTGCTTATAAACGTCAGCCCAGTTTATATACTGTATTATCTATGCGTCAGCCTAATAATATTTTATACAGGGTGCAATTAAAACCTTCCCGCCAAATTTTAATATAATATTTATCCTTGTTAAAAATAAAAATACGCGTAATTTTTCTTTTATAGTCACTAAATACTAAAATGTTGAGAAATACCTTCCGAAAGTTATCCTAAAAACCGGCCAAGTGCGAGTCGGACTCGCGCACCGAGGGTTCCGTACAAACCTGCAAGGTTTACAAAGTTCGTCATAGAAGTTTGATTTTGTTACAGCTTAAAGGTATTATAGACCTGAGTATTTGGTATGAATTTCAATTTAATACCTCTACGCGTTTATGAGGAAATGGGTAGTAAGTTTAAAATTATTAAAAAAAATATATATTATGTGATGTAACTAAAAATTTATGGTTTTCGTAATTTTTCCTTTATCTATGCTATAAGACGTTGCTTCGTACCAAATTTCAAGATTCTGAGTTCACGGGAAGCACCCTGTAGGTTTTGATTCCCTTGCAAGTGTCGAAAATTTGCGGCATAAACGGCTGTATCTTTTGATTGCGTTGGCTTAGAAGTATGATTTTTTCACAGCTTCAAGGGACAGTAGACCTGAGTAATTGATATAAATTTCAGCTTCATACCTCCACGCGTTCCTGAGAAAAAGGGTCTTGACAGACGGACGGACGGACAGACGGACAACAAAGTGATCCTATAACGGTTCCGTTTTTTCCTTTTGAGGTACGGAACCCTAAAAACACTACAATATTATCAGGGGCGTCTTTCCCTTAGGTGCAGGGTGTGCGGTGCACACGGGCGCCGCGGCCCTAGGGGCGCCGAGCGCCGCTCGCAAAAAAGGCGCGCGCCCGCGTTGGCCGGCCGCCGTGCTTTAATGACCACCGTAAATAGAACTCCAGTTTGCATACATTTTGTGAATTATCTGGAGCTCTTCTTATATATTTTGTCGAATTACAGCAAAGCAAGGCGCGCCATGAGCGGCTCGGATTTTGCAATATAACAATAAACTATACTTTTCAACATGAAATGAATCTTAAAACACATAAATGAAGATTATATTTGTCGTCAAGATAGGCGCCAAAATAAGCACGTAAGCGCGGTTTCGCCGCTAAACCACAAGATCATAAGCAAAATATGATTCTTGACGGCGCCCTTGCGGTCGCACCGGGCGCCGTGCAGCCTACGCCCTCCGTGCATCCTTCTCATGAGATCTGCGTATTTACTTCCCGCTCTCTTTATGCATCCTCCGTTTGCAAGATAACAGTTTCGCAGAGGGTATAAGCTACTGCCTCCCAATAAGTAGTAAGGTCCAATCCAAAGACGGTGTAAAACTCAGCCCGTTGCTCAGCCCAAGCAGAGCGTTCAATTGACTTTCTCAGATTGTGGTGGCACCTAGGCGATGTTTTCCTCCTAGCCGTATGGTGCCCCTTGAATGTGCCATCGACTGTTAGAGTATCGACCGGATCGCTTACGCAGTGCAGCGGCCGGCAGTTGGGGACGCCATCTGGTCTTGCCAGGTTCGTATTGTAATAACACGCGCCTGGTGGTGCCTTTGGGTTGCCAGGTCTAGTAGCACCCGTTCTCCTCGCTCTTTAAAGCTGTGTGTTGATACACCCTCCGACAACACGCGTGCCTCCAGATCCCACGGAGGGATCAGCGCCAACGCCGCTTCGCTAGCTAACGATTCGATATCAGCGTAGTATCCGCAGTGCTAAAGCATGCTGCGGGCTTCTGAGCAGCTGTCTATTCCGGGTGCCATGTGTTCCTCATCTGCAGGTGAACCCTGGACCACAGACTTTTGCAGAAGGCAATAGAGGGCAATGGCCATCTTCTTCAGAGATATTGCCAATCGACGAAAATGAGGGGTATTAAAGATCCATTCAGAATCAAGGACCAGAATCAAGCACTGCATTTCAGCGCCGATCGGCACACTCTCCTCCACATCTCTGCGTTGCGCAGTGATGCCTCCGCGGGGGCGGTGCTTCCGGGGCCCATAGAAAGACATGGCCTACGTCTTGTCGACTGCGACTCGCAGCCCCAACGCTTCTATAACCGCCACAACCTGAGACTCACCCACTCTCGTCATTCGTATTGTTTCCTCAAACATGTCTCCGTGGGCCAGCATATATGTGTCGTCTGTATAGTGGATAGCAATCCAAACGTAGCCCACGGAGATGGGCCGTTCGCAGGATGCAATGGTTGCCGATGTTCCACAGAAGTTAGAAGGCCAAGAACAGACCACCTCAAAGTCATTAATAGAATTTGAGGTGGTCTGGTCTTAAAAAAAAAAAGACTAAAAAGTATTAACTTTTAGAGCGTTTTCACACGACACACGACACGACATGACAAAATGCGGTGACGACTCCGGGCGCCATACATTTCTATGTACCGTTTTCACACGGAACGACACCGCACAGCACGACACACGATTTTGAGACGACAATCCGCTAAGTCATCACGTTTTTTGTCAACAGATGATAAATAAATATACATTTTTTTTAATATTATATATTCATTCATTATGTTAGATTACTATAAAACAAAGTCGCTTTTTTATCCCTCGTGTCCCTTTGTTCCCTTTAATCTTTAAAACTACGCAACGGATTTTGATGCGGTTTTCTTTAATAGATAGAGTGATTAAAGAGGAAGGTTTATAAGTATAATAACATTAGTTAAATAGTGAAGAAATACTGTTATTGTTGGGGTTTCTAATGTATATTACATTTTTTTCGGCTTACATTGATGCAGTTAAGGCTGACCTGCGTGGCCTTCAAGCCAGTAACTGGCTCCTGCCAACAAACATTTTTTTTCATGCAGTATAAAACACGCAGTAAAATTATATTTTAGTAAAAGTGTTTTACTTCACAAAATTACCTTATTTGGGTGTTTTCATGGGCGTATATTGTTAAAGTACTTTTGTGGAAATCACAAATTATTTCTTTCTTTGGGCAACGGTAATACTTACGTTACGGCTGAAGCAAATCCAAGGACGAAGATATGTGGGTATAAAAATAAAACATCTCATTGCTATTCAAAGTTACTTTATTTGCAGTAGTGCTGCTTACCGGAGCCCGCGGGGGCTCCGCCCCACATCACTCTATACAAACTTCGAGTAACAGGTGTAAAAGCATTATTGCGTTTTTCGGTGGAACGAGTGCCCGCGTGAAAAAGCCATCGAGCGGTTTAGTACTACTTTTATCTTCTGGCAACACTGACAGAAAATTTCCCGAACATGAGACTGATTCTTAAGGGGGTGACAGACACGCGAGTAAGTACGCGGACTTATGGCTCGACGATCTTAATCGCCTGTGTGTCAGCAAACAGCCGCGAGCCGCGAGCCGCGCACTGCGAGCCGCGAGCCTGGGGCTTACCATGCCCCCAGGCTCGCGGCTCGCGGCGCGTGTGAGCGATTCTCGTGTGTCACCGACGCGAGCCGAGTAAGTTCGCGAACTTAAAACCCGCGTACTTTAAGTTCGTACGTGTGTCACCCCCTTTAGCCGGAATGACGATTCGATTGCAGGCTCACTAGCAACATCAGGCAGCATGTGCACGCACGACTGAGACAGCCTGTGATCAAAACGGCATTCGAAGTTTGAGAATCGGACCCTGGCTGAACATTAAAATCGATTCTAGAACTTCACGTTCAATATAATTCTAATTTCCATAAAGTTACCCTGAATACAATGAATAAAGTAGATTGTAGGTGTGCCTAATACTATTTCATGGTTTTTTAGTTAAAGCTAGACCACACGGCCCACGGGGCGTTGCGTCGACGCAGCGCTGCCGTTGCGTTGTTTTACATACAAATAAAAAAGGTGTTCACACGGCGCGATGCGTCGTCGCAACGCACACATGACGGACAGCAGCCCCCGAGACGAAGCGGGAGGGGGCGTTGACGTAATAAGACTGCTTCGTAATAACGCTGGGATGACGCAGCGCCCGTGTGGCCAGCTATGCGTCAAATGGCAGCGTTGCGTCGACGCAACGCTGACGCAACGCGCCGTGTGGATTGGCTCTTACTCATCATTAAGAACTTTATGGAAATTGATATTGTAATAATTGAAACCAGGCAAGAACGTAGTTCATTTTAAACTTGTTATTCGCGTAGCACTGCTCACAAAGTGTGCATTTAATTTAATTAATTGGCAACATTTGTAGTAATTTGTATTTTTTTCTAAATTGATTGTTGCAACTTGCAGCTTCTTATGAGATTTTAGTTAGCGCTTGTTTGCAGCTACATGCTTGCCGTGTTTTCTGTTCTCTGTTACCGAAGATGTATTAACGAGTAAAGCTTAAACGACAAAACCCGATGACACGTAAAAAGATGTATACTGGGAGTAAAATACAAAAAGTTGGTCCTACACATTATGGAAGTACACCTACAGTGGCCGGGGCGCGACGGCGGCCGCCGGCAGATAGTAGAGATATGTCGCGAGTCGCCGTCGCCGGCCGCCGTCGCTCCTCGACCTAAATCAACTTTGAGCGACAACTTTTTCTATTGCAAATAATGTAAAAATACATAATATATCGTATTGCAGACTCAAAACGAATGCGCTGCTGAAGGGCGCTGGTCAACAATCGAATACAAAGTGAACTAGGGATCAAAACTCGAGGAGACATATGAGCTTGGCAAAAAAAGAGTCCAGCGCGGTGACAGCTGGAACTAAGGGTCAATTCAGACCGCAATGCGGCGAGGCGAGGCGAGGCGCGGCATATATTTGTATGGATTTGACAGATTTCAATTGCGTGAGACGTCTTGCGAATATGTCAAATCCATATAAATTTAGAAATGCATCTACGCGTCGCGTTGCGGTCAGAATCAACCCTAACGGCCGTTCCCAATATTTGATCTATCTCTGGTTTTGCCCTACTAGAGATAGGAATAGCTCTCATTAGACATTAGAGACATATATTTTATGTCAACTCGATGTCAGCTGCGATCGGTCATATGTCGAAGCAGAGATAGATTGAATATTGGGAACGGCCGTAAGTCTTTATATAAAGCCCACAGTACTATATCAACTCTAGTACATATTATATGGTTGCCATTAATAAAAGAAAAGCGTCCTCGTTTAAAACGCACTCTTTTTTGCCAAGCTGTAGACGACAGAAGGATAAGTCTTTAGTAAATATAATTGGGTCTACTGTACTTTACTAGGGTCTCAACATTTTTGCACTCGATATTGAATTGTTGACCAGTTACAATGTCAGCTCTGCAGCTACCCAGAACAAAACAGGCGTTATAATGTGTTCGTATACTTGGTGCACATGCGAGGGCTCACTTCCACACCCATTACCACCTGACGTTGGACAAACCTCGTAAAGCAATATAAAATTCGTAGTCTATTTTAAATTTAACTTTTGGTGTTTACACGCAGACGCGAGGAGGTAGCTTTAATTTTATTTTAGGGGAGACCGGGGACCGATCTAGGATTACGTTACGACCGATTACAGGTATAAGCTATATAGACGCCGGGGAGGAGTCGCTACTTCCGGTCCCGGCCCCGCCTCACGAGTCGCGCGACAAAAAATCCGATTCTGTGTCGGATCGCATCGTCGCGCCGTAAATATACTTTCTATTTTTGGTAAGTATAAACATCGTTCCTATATAAATCTGAAGCATCTCTCGATTGATAGGTACACTCTAATATAAGTCTAATGACGAAGGCGCACAACACACAACTATCGACACCCCACTCCGCCGCGTGACCGAACGTTACCGGATACAGCAAAATAATTCGTTGGCTCTAAATTCGAATCGTAAAAGCTCAAAAGAGACTCGGCGCGGACCTAGGCGAACGAGGCTTTGACGCGGACCTATTAAACACTTACTTTAACGTATTGACAATCGTGAGAATTGACATTAATTTGATATCAAGCGCATCAGCAGACGAACGAATGTGAAACCTTCCCTCCTAATTCCGCGCACAGCCCACCACACCACCACACGAGAGCACACACACTACCGACACTACGCATCGAATACTATCTTAAATAGAAAAATTATTGCATGGAAGGCGAACGCCCGAACCGTAAACATTTAAAAACTCCGAGCGATCTACTCGCGCGTCTCCACACCGGTAACCGAGCATAGCAGAAAAATTTCAAGGATTTTAGAATAAAATCCGCGCAGGGACGGAAGCCTTAGAGAACGTAGTGGACGAAACTAACGACGCGAGTTTACTACGAGAAGGGACGTTTAAAATATAATAGTAACTGAACATTTTGGAACTTTACGCAATACAATCATTTAGAATAATTAGATACACCAGACCAGATATAATTTCAATTATTTTTGGATTTAAATAGGAGAGCTACTGCCAGAGTATTTGGTGCTCTATAAATAATTAACAACCTTGTAGTGGTGGTGAATTCGTTAAATATATTAATATAGCATTTGAAACGCTAAAAAAATTAAAACAATTATTTCTACTCGTCCATAAACCCGCACGTACAAGAGAAAAACGCGAGTAAACCGCTCGGTTTCTACACAATTCGACATTTACAATATTAAAATTCATGCAAAAATACAATTTATATGGTCACTATTTGTATACAGTAAGTACAAGAGCTATGTACATCGCTCTACGCTACTGGCATGGACCGTGCTGTAGTTACAAGTAAGCTGTGAGAACTCCTCCGACCGGTCATCGCGTATTGCCAGCTGTCGAAGTGTCTAATAATTTGGCAACACTCAGCACGATTCCTCGATATGGCAACACAACTCGTGCTAAGGCTTCGACAGCTGTCAATAGCAGCGCAAACGGTGACCATCGGAGATGGCAACACTAATTCGGGGTTCAAATATACATATACATTTTTTATAAAAAGATTCAAAATTTCTATACATTCAATATACATATTTTTTCAAGCGTCAACAAAACAATACTGGTCCACTTGGGAACAAACCCGCGGATAACGAAAGCGTACATTTACGATGATATTAAATTTTCCATTTTTGGGACGTCTTGTTACGTATGTGTATAATATTGAGGTAACTCTGACATCATTTAACCGCTTATCTGTCACGAACTGTCAAACCATTTTTCATTTTCGAAAATTTTTCAATTTTCTAATAATTACTTTTATTAATATCTAAAGAAATTACCATGAAAGCTGTATATAATTTGTATATAATTAAAATTTTAATAAATAAGCTATTAGTGGCGCACATACACATAGTTTTATATTTGAAATAAAATATTAAATCGGTGGTCAAAGTAGAAGTAGCTACTCTTGAATAGTTTTAGGGTAAGACGCCCATTTTGGGCGCTTGACAGACGAGAGAATAATACCGAATATTTAAACAACATTTTATTTAGTATTGTTGGGTACTTGGTCTATTTTAGGGTAAAATAAGCAAGTACCGCATTTTTAAAGGTATATCCATAGGTGGAAAAATGGTACATTAATTTAAAATTCTAAGGCGTCTCGTTAATGAAATCCAAATACATTGAAAAGACCAGTATTATCCTTGTACGTACGTTATAAGAAATTACATACAATAGTGTTTATAAAAAACTTCAAATACCACTGCAATGAGTATAGTGCAAGTTCTCTAATTTAGCACTATTCGGGAGCAGTTGCAAAAATATGAAAAGGGGTTAAAAAAAGAAAAAATATATAATTAGCAGTGCATTTAATAAAATAAAAACGACTGAGCACATCGAGGCGGATGCTGGCCCCACGTTGGGCGCCACAATACTTTGGTAGTTGTTGGCGTATGCTGCCGGCCAACACATATTACTACAATTATTATTTGAAACACTAACAATTTTAAATACAATACAAATCAATAAAAATATATTTGAGATAAACAAAAAATAAAATCAGAAATAATTTACTACAGCAGGTTAAGAAATTTGATTAACAATTTTTAATTCAGTTGATTAAAAGTTTTGAACATTTATATTGTCAGCCGGCAGATTTTTGAGACAAAATCAGAGAAAATACAAAATTGAAATGTGAATAAAAATTTACTATAATATATCACTAAATATTGACAGATTTTGTCTCAAAATCGACAGTTAATAGAAGAACATAAAAAAATTAGGATACAAAGAGCATAACGCAAAATAAGGCACAATAAAAATCATAAAATACTAATGTCCCACGCCTAAAAGACTTACACATTAAGGTATGGAAATAGTGGCAATACTCAAGCGATACCATGGAAGCATTAAGACTAACTTTAAATAACACTAATTTGTTAAAAATAATAAATGTCAACGGGATAGCGGCGCTTTCTTTTCACTGTTAAGAGAATAACGTTCTCCTTTGGGAGTCAGTTAAACATAAAATAAAGTTTAGGAGGCATAAAGCTAGAATTTAACTCTTAGGAATTTTTAACAAATATTTGAGAACGTAGATGAAAAGTAAGGCACTTGATCATTTACGTAATCTATCTTTAGACTCAATCCTCGACTCATTAACTAATAAACATAAATTTTACTAAAAACATACTGTTGATATGAAACATTTGGATATAACGGATTTATGCTGACAATAACTTGTGGAAAATAACTAATAAAAACAGACATTGGAAAAATAAAAATGCGCCCAATTGTACTAAAACAATTAAGAAAATCCTATCGGTAAATAATTTGTATTTGGGGGTAACTTGTAAACATGATTCTATTGGAAGTGCTTATACGAATTATTTCAACGACCGCGTCCGTTCCGTTCCCAACAAACAGATAAAACTAACTATATACAAAATAACGTAATTGTAAATGGAAGCCACATACTCAACACACACAAATCAGCTACCTCCATACATAATGGATGTAGGTACTCGAAAAAATTGTAAGTTCGATGTGTTTTTACTACGAAACCAATTTTAGATTAAAAATCTTTTTTTTTTTCCTGAGAAAGTTATTTTATTTAATAGTTATATTTGTATCTTCTTAAAATGCATTTAGGTTCACACCGCAGCACGAAGGCAGCTCATTCGATATGTCTAGTCTGAACAACAACAAACGCAAACCATTCCTTAACCCAAAGCTACTCCTGACGTACATTTAAAATGCCCAAATCGACATGCACGCTGATGAAATCCCACCAAAAAAACCTTGGCGACGCTCTCGAAACGGATTTCAGCCATGTAAGGATATAATACAACCAAAAATTTGCATGCTTTTAGCAGAATATGTGTTCTCTAATATTTAATGCTAAGATCAATTTGTTACCATATTCTAGCAAATAAAATTACGAGTATGATTATAAAAATGATAGGTTGGTCTTGCTCGGTACCATGATTTAACAAACATGTATCGTCAAGTACCGCAAACTTTGATTTTAAATGAAATTTATTATTTACAAAGTATTCTTTAGGTGCAGTTCAATAATTTAGGCGTTTAGTTTGCATAATAGGTCCTATTGTGTTAATAACTTGGTATTACAAATGTTAATTAACGAGTAATTAATTTAGTCATTGTGAATTTTATGTAGACGATATTATTGTTGTGACTGATTTTAAATTGATGTAACATAAAGTAGCGAGCAAATCAACTGAATTCGAGAGCGATCAACCACACACGACACTAGCGAATTAACACATTCCTGAGTACATGAGGAATACCAAGCGTGTAGGACTCTATGAGCAAAACACTAAAGATTATACTATGAAATTGAGTACATATTTTGTAGTTACCATATTCTGAAGAAATTTAACTTTTCTGTATACGAAGATGAAAAGAATTTCAAAGTTGCCAATCCTAAAGGAGAAAGCCGAGGTACAAGAGTGTCACATAACTAGACATACTTGACCTTGAGGTACAATTTCCAATGAAATGTCTAGTTCACCATATAATTTCAGGACTAGCAAGTGGTCCTTCAGTTGATAGTAATATAAGCATCTAACGTCTTTCGTCACGCCAATTACAACTGCACTTGGGATGAAATGTAATTTTGCCAATCACCCTACCGCTCAAATTCCTATCAGTCCACACTATATACACATTGCACGTCCGGGGATATCGCAGCTACACCTACATCTTACACCGACGGTTAAAACATTGCACGAACTACAATCACGTTACAAACCAAACCAAAACATTAAAGCGAACTTATTGCATCCCTCCGCTGATTATTGGTACGAATATGATTATGGAGTTTGTGATCAAAGTGCGTTTAAACTAAAAATTGACATGGACACAGAATTACTAAACCGAATGGCCTGAGAAGATCAAGAAAAATATGGTTAAGAGATTAACAAAAAATCAACAGCCGTAGGTAAGTTTCCATGTACCAACGATCCAGCTTCAGTATGACGACTACAACGTCGTAAATTTTGTATTGTGATATATTCATAAGGAAAATAATTCATAATATTAACAAGACGCCTCATGGCAGGTGCCGGAAACTGATGAGAGAAGGGGGACGTGTTTTTTTATCAATAAAATTAGTTTATTAGTTTTTAGTAGAGGTGCGTACACGGGCAAAACGTTAGAGAAGCGCTTGGATTACAAAATACTGCGCTCTTGTGAGAAAACCGCCCCGCCCCGCTCATCCGCAGCCCGAGCCCACCGACTGAAGTCCGCGCACGCTACAGTACAAGACACAACTAGGGCAGCGGACACTATACACTTACTCTAACAACTATGTATACATAAAAATTATTTTCTGGGAATACGTATCTTAACGTAGGTAACTTCATTACAAACATATAAAAAACAAGGTTAACCGACGCCACCAACGTTTCAGTTCTAATATTAGTTCATCATATTTAACAATGGGAAAGTAGCACAGACACGATTATTATTTTTTACGATACAATTTTAAAACACTTTTAATTTTCTACCTATTCACCGTACGCGATTCGATTTTTAATGAAGACATCGATGGCGCCAAATCAGAAGCGTTAAAAATAGTTTGGCAACCGCAGCGAGCGGGCGCGACGAGAGCGTCCGTCCCGCACTAACGTCCGAACAACACTGGCGTCCCACACTCCCGCGAGGGTAGTTCGCGAGCCGACACCGAGGGTAGTCGCCGACGCCGTCGCGCACTAGACACCCCCGCCCTTGCGCCCCGCGTCGGGGGGACGACAGTCGGGCTCGAGTCACTCGGAGTTCGTGAAGTACTCCGACGCGTTGCCTCGACAAATTGGACAAGTCCGATTCGACTGAAAAAAGCAAATCATCATGTTTAGCTACCGTCGGACGAATACAGACCAAAATATTTGGTTTGTAATATGAAATTAAAATAACTTTTCAAACTATATACAGTCGTATAGTCAACTCACCCTGAGCCACTTGTCGACACACTTGGCGTGGAACTCGTGTGAGCAGGGCAGCGCGCGCAGCAGCTGGCGCGGCTCGAACTCGCACATGCACACCACGCAGGAGGTCTGCTCGCTGGGGCGCGCGCCCTCGCCGCAGCGATACGACGGCAGCAGATCGATCTCGTGGCGCGCCAGCCCTCGCGGCTTGGCCTCGCCCAGGCGCTCCGCCAGCGACAGCAGCGCCTCGTAGTTCTCGGGCTCCGGCTCGTCCTCGCCGCGCCCCGCCTCCGCGTACGGCGACAGCGGGAACATGGCCAGTAGGTTGAGGAACACCTGGTACGTGGGTGGCGGCGGCAGCGGCAGCGGCGGGACCAGCTGCCCTAGCGCCGGCACCACGCCGCCCACGTGCACCTGCGGCCAGCGCGGCGCCGCGCGCACGTACGGCCGCGCGCCCCGCCCGCCCGCGCCCACCACGCCCACGCCCACCCCGACGCCCACGCCGCCCCCCACGCCCACGCCTACGCCGTTTCCACTCCGCCGCTGTACCCGCAAATGAATCAAGTCTTAGACAAATTGTTCCAGGAGAATATTCACAGCATAATAGTATAGTAGTAAAGTAGTCTTACATGATGATGGTGCGACAGAGCGTGCCTCGCGTGGTGGTGCGGCGCCATGAGCTCCAGAGGCGCACCTCGCGTCTGTGCAGATATTGGTTAATGTTTCATAGGAATTAGGACACATTTTTAAAGAAAGCAAATCACTGTTTGAGAACTAACCTCAGGGGCAAGTAGCAGCGGGGCGTGATGCAGATCGGGTGTCGGCTGCAGCGGCGACAGCCCGCCGTCGCCACCACCTAACATATCTAGACGACCGCCATCTGCACGCTGTTGGTAACATACCACAATTGTTAAACATTTTGACACCAGTATTTTCATTCAACTATGTATTACGAAACAACAATCAAAATGGACTTTAGTTTTCTAAGCAATCAATAATCATGCATTTGTATCTGACCACGTGGTGGCAGCTAGATACAGAATCCCACCGCTGCCACCAAACGCGGTCAGGTCAAACTCTAGTCATCATTTCGACTATACTTACCTGCGAGTTTATGTAGTGAGTATGCGGGTGCGGCGGGGAGGCGAAGGGGCCGCGCGGCGGGGGCGGGGGCGCGAAGCTCCCGTGATACAGCTGACCCGCGTACACGCCACCCATCTACACACACCACAACAGTCATACGCGGCAATCAGAAGTGGGATGTGCACATAATGCGATAACTGGCAAATCAATATATCAATCTGATCTTTTAAAAAGAAGCAGTACCTATATAATCACTTTTATACTGAATAAGTATACTGATGTATAGTTTAAGTTAAATATATTTTTTCTAAAATTAATTTTTAAATCAGTGAAAAACATTTACAAATAGTTCAAAAATAGCTCTCACGGGTAAAAAATATGCCAAATATCGCATTATCTGTTACACAAGTTCCATCGAATTTGTAACATTTAATAATTTACTTTGTTATCATGTTAGTGTATAACTGTTAAGTATAAATGTTATTCTGTTAATTACAAATTCGATGAAACCAAAAAAATTAGGAACCAAATACCAGAACATAAAATAGCTAATTTGGCGCTAATTAAAATGTTTTAAGCGTTTAGATTGTCGTCTCGTTCTATTAAAAGAGGTAAAAATCATTTCAAAACCATAATCACAAAGATTATTAAAAATATACACAATAAAATACATAAAATTATTTAGAAAAGTTCCAATAGAGTACATAAACAGAACTAATAATATAACAAACAAAACGAAAATTTCCACCAAAATAAATAATAATTCTAAATTAATTATTAAGAACGAGATAAAAACCAACGAGCCAAGTGTGATTGGCACACGGGATGAGAATTAGCGCCCGGGTTAATTTACCGCACCCTCAAACGTCACTCGACAACTTATACCATATTATGTTATTGTCTCCACATATAGAGCGCATCGTAAAACAGCCAAGTCTAGTAACGAAAGCGACCAGCCAAATATTTTTCTCTGATCATCGATATAACCAGTCTACAAAATACAAAAGCTTGAGTTGCTAGCGGCAAAATAGTAAATAAATAGTGATACAAGTACATCGGCAAATTCGGCCAGTGTGTGCCGATTCTCGGGACACTTCGGACGTTAAAATGCGCCTCCGCCCCGTTACTGGCTGAGAAGTGTCGCGAGCATCCGACCACACTGAGAATTTTTCGACCGATCGAAAGTATTGTACACGTCGAACATGGATCACATTCACAGGAGGTTCGAAAGGAAATCGTCGCATGCGGGCACCAATAAAATATAGTTTATATACGCAGGGGTTAGTTCACAAAAATATTTGGGAGGTCGCTAACGACCAGGACTAAGTGACTTTACTTGGATCATAGCATTTCATTGTTAAAGGCCATATTTGTGGTATAGAGCAACGCTAGACATGTTCGCAGCGATCTAGTTGGCGTTTCGATTACAAACGCTATTCCAAGCCGAAGAAAATCATCGTGCCGCCGTGTGACGAAGAATTTCTGACTAGGCACGAACGAGTAATATATGAATAGGGTTTGTGATCCTGTATCGATACAGTACAATATGTACAGACCAAACTGAATGACGTCGAGTGTTGCATGCTGTAAAATCCTCGTTCCGAAGCCACGATCATATTTCACCAACGATACACGGTACTCGAGTGGCGACGGAGGTCGGAACGAATTGTTAAGTCGTGTAAAATTTAAATAAATGAAAATAAAAGAGTCGGTACGGAAGTGTGAAATGAATAAAACATCGACAACTGATTCGCATGACCGACCGTAAACTGCGTGACCGATCAGAACGGATCATTTCAAAATAAACCGTTCCGATTGGCCGAAGGGCTTTTGGAGCTTATGTCATTAGACAGCGTCTGCCCTAGATCTGCGTTTAGAGTCGGCACGCTCGTCCTAAGTCATCAAGCAGTGTGCACAGTCTATGTAGTACATATATATTAAAATACGTAGGGTATTTATGATGCACACGTTCCTATGCAGCCTACCGCCACCTCGCTACGACACACTGCATCTAGCAGCCGCTGTTAAAGTCACCCAACGCCTGGCTTAAATATTTCGTTACCGAGAGGATTGAAACGGGTGGATCGATTAATTATTATCGTCTGTGTAAAGTTGCGTTTTCAATGCTCTCGACAAGTCTGGGCCACAAACACATGAGCCAAGCTTTCATAAATATAAAAATCGCTAACATGACAAGTGCTTCAAAAGTTGTGGAAGTGTTTATTAGACAGCTGACGAATACTCTAAAAGATAATAATTATGTAAACAGTCCTAAGCAGACTTGCTTACGTATATCTATCTACACTACTGCAGGTTCTATTTTCGATAATCACAAAAAAGTAGTATAATATTATTAGGACAAATAAAAAATAAGGGAGAGAAATGTCGGTAGTAAGGGGATGTACGGAGCCGAGGAGCTGAAAGTCAACACCAAGAATGCAATAATCTCAGAAAAGCTTCGGGTCCATACTCGGATAATCTAAGTTATCTGCAGATAGATACACGAAAAGCGAGTGCGCGAAACATCAGTAAAACTAACGTACAATATAATATAGTAAAAGTGAACACATCAGTATTTATTAGTAAAGCCCGCTCCCGCACGCCGCACCTCGGGTAACATTCAAACGCTACTTGAATACGGGTTAGAGAACTTTCAACACGAGAGACATTCTTGGATATTTAAGCGACGATCAAGGAGCGTTCGGTACATGGTAATAAAGAACTCTTAAAAGATTGAGCGTAGACTATTACACGTACAGTAGGCGACGAATATAATAAAAGCTTATCTTAGTACAAAACGACAAGGTGTATCATGCTCGGTAAGATTAAAGATCGTTGCCTACCGTACACTACCACGACGATCGTCGTAAGCTTACATTATACAAGCCACATATATTATTCACATAGGTTTAACACTATTACCCTTCTCACCAGTAGTTACCGTATTATTTTAGAGTCGATAATAATCTGGGCATGCATATCAGTCGGTGCTCGACGTGTGAACATACATTAACATAGGCTATAGCCGTGAACCCAACTATGTCAAACATGAAAATTTAACTAGAAAATTGAACAAAAAGCGCGCAGTGATGAGGTCGAGGAAAGTACACGACTGGCTTCATCGCATCGAACGATTCTCTGGATCTAAACGTTGTTCTCGAATCGCATAGGGTCGACAGATGAAAAAAGCGATGGGAGTTGACGCAAGTATACAAAAAGAACAAACAATTATGGCAAAACCGAGTAAGCCCGCAATTAATAGAATCGGCGTGCACTCAGTTTCTATAAATGAAGAGGATGTAATTGAAAATAAAAAATGAGGTCGCTTCCATGCTCAGCCAAGCGTACTGGCTTTGTTTTTCTAAATGTTTCCTATATAAACTAAGTAACAAAGTATTTTATTTTTAAATCTAAATTACAGATGCGTCCAGAAATAATTCTACGCCATCTCATCGAACACCTCAGGCAGAAAAGTACAACTCGTAGAAGTATCACGACATTTTCAAAAAGCCAAGTGAGAATCAACGTAAGCACTTACAAAGCTAGTAAAGCAACTAAAATAAAATGCAACCTGCACGTTGTGCTCATTCATGTTACAAACTTGTCCGAAGACTGGATCCAAACAAAAATCCAAAGACATTGAAATTATTTAAGTACACAATAACATTGGACCTATATACAGCATTGCGCCAAGTTAAACCGTTCCAAGCAAAGTTAAAAACAGAATTCACCACGATACCTAGCTACACATTACTTGCAATTTGGAAGAGCTAAACAGAAAAAAACTTGAAAGACAATAAAGTATAGAAATTAATAGTATCGGAAAGCTCATGAAGCTCTATAAAAAGCCTCATTTTTACGTAGACGATATTGTTAGCGGTGCAGTATTAGGATTTGTGCAAAACTATTTAGGGGTTATTGCAGAATATACTTTGTCGTTACTGAAAACACAATAGGAAGATATTTGTTTCTAGTGAAACGTTTGAAGTAGAAATATACAGTAAGAAAATTATATACAGTCGTAAAAAACTACAATAATAAATAGGAGGACGGTCTAGAATTCGAGTAAACGCTAAAATCTAGGGCATCGAAACAATTCGACTTTACAATACCAAGCTGAAACTGATCATGTTCATGAGGTGACCATGCGACAACCCTCAATCCTTGATCTGAGATTCTCTGGTTCGCTACTACTTGTTCCTGTTAAAATGGCGTGCACCGGTCGTTATGGGGTTACAACACTCACGAGAAGAGTAAAATGAGACGAAAACGTGAAATCATAGCTCTATGTGGGTTACAAGCTCTGTAAACGTGAAGTGGCTACTTCGACAACACTTTTAACAAGAACGGCTCCCAAACCGATTAGTCACTCATTGCAACAACAGACACCTAGGAGCTGAACAGTGGCGCAAGCGTGTTCGAGCAGGCCCCGACTGTTACGGTAGGGCGCCACCCACCCTCCAGATACTACGTTTATAAACTATTAAGATGAAGAAAATATAATCGAATCTAGGAATCAAAATCACTTTGCTAATCTTTCAAGACTGTCAATTTATGCTACGCGCAGATGTATGTAAATTATATTTTCTCATACTAAAAGTGAATAAACAAGTCAGATGGGGGCGGCAGCTGTATGTTCTGACCTGGAGCCACGGTACCTGATAGCGGAGCGGCAGCGCCGGGAGCATGGCCGGCCACAGCTCGCCCGCGGCCGCTGGCGCCGCCTGCAGCGCCACCTATCCCACCGTGTTTGTGCGCTCACGACCATTTCACACGCTAACGCGTACGCGTTGACACGCGGCCGAATGGAGGACGAATTGGAACAACTATCGAGACGTTCTCGTCGCAATATAATTTACGTAATTTAATGTTTTTTTAATACGCTTTAATCGCGTCAATATAGACATCATTATAAAAACACTATACATTATTGTCAAACACGTCTATAAATTCGGCCACGTCCCAATAACAAGTATCATAAAAATATTTATGTAATAATAATACTAACATATTGTATCGCGTATGCTATGCCCAGATAGTTTCATCTTGGATGTGACTTACATCTAATTAAATGTAGATCAAAAATTTAAAAACGTTTATGTACAATTTTCACAATACAATCAGTTGATGAATTTTGATCGACACTTTTGTAATACTATGTGAAAACTTTTCAATTAACACTATAATGCCTTATGCTATTGTAAATGTATAATTTTGACCGAACAATATTTTTTCTGTTAAATAATAATTTCTGCTGTTCTCGTGTATTTGTGTAAAATAAAATTATAACATATTCGTAGAATAATCAATTCATTATATTTAATTTTTATTGAAGATAACTCTTTAATGAGTGTTGAGCGCAATAATATACTCTGGCATTTAATTTTTAAGCTATTGTTGTTCCAAATATATTATTCCTTTAGAAACTCGCTTGCTTGTTTGAATGTGATTACCGAAAATAATATAAGAATACTTTACCCATACCTATATATATTCATATTATAATATTATCGTAGATATCAGATATAATGTAAATAATTTTTAAATAAATTCCAAATATTGGTTAAAAATTTGGTCATCAATAAATTTAAATTTATAATAATAATAATATAAATTAAAAATGTCAATAGAGTATCAGATATCAATATCACGCTCAACACTCCGTCTCTCTGCGCCTACGTGCGAGCGGGACGACATACCTGCGTGCGCTGCGGGTCGCGGTGCGAGTGGGCGTGGTGGGGCCAGCCCACGCCGCCGCCGAGCGCGCTGATCCGTGCGCCGCGCAGCGCCATCTATCACAGAGTTTGAGTTAACACGTTAAGACCGGGCTGCCAAAAATATCAAACCACACAGCTTAATTTTTTCGGTGAGACATAAACTGGTCGGGTGTGCGCAATGCTGGATATCTAAAAAAAACCGTACGTATATTGGTAGGTAAGTGATCAGATGTCGACACGCTTTACGTAGCTAACGTATGTTAATCGTAGATATTTTTTTATTTTTGCCCTCTCCAGTTTCACTGAACCATCTCAAAGTTTTGTGCGTATACTTGACAGCCTTACCTGGTTGATATCGAGCAGGAGAGGCGCGTGCGCGGGGTGCGCGTGCGCCGGGTGCGGCAGGTGGGCGGGGTGATGGGCGGGGTGCGGCGCGTGCGCGGGGTGGGGGGCGTGGTCGTGCCACACGCCGCCCCCGCCGCCGCTCAGGTACCGGACTCGCCGTCTGTACATTATCGCTGTTAAGCTCATTTGTAAAAATCCTATTACTTTATGCGAAAGTTTGTCTATCATAATCACTATTTCTTTGTTATTTTTCATTATGGAAACTACGAGACACCCCAGTTGTATTCAGTCTTTTACACAACTCAATTTTGTAATTCTTTTGTGTAATTTCACACTAAATATGAAAACACACGTATATGAGCGTAAATATATAAGCATGACAATAATTAGTGAGTGCTAGTCGTGTCATATCTCCGGTCACGCCGGTCAGTCGGTGCGTTCAACTGCTGACGCGTCGTCACGCAATTACTACACGACTTCTAGCAATTAAAAAGATTGAACTGCGATGTCCGGAAAATTGGCAATATTCTAAGACTGTTTTAAATAATAGTTTGGAAAAAAGACATTGATTAACGTAGCATTGGCGACGGCTTACAACTTAGAACGCTGGGTAATAAATTAATAAAGGTGCTGAATAATGATAAAAACTACGGAAACGTTACTCCCATACTTCAATCGTTTTGAATTTGGTTCTCAAAGTTCTTTTCGTACACTAAAATTACGAAATTAATACGAAACACTACATTCAAATTGACAAAATAAAGCCGTTGACAATAATAATTGTCACTTCTATATAATATTACACAAAATTCTTGCATGTATTCGGGTCTCTTTTTGCATAAAGTATTCATGTATTTGGGTCACATTTTGTAGAATCGGAACACATTTTTTGTCACAGTTACTCATCCTTAGTTTTTATTATTCGTAGTAAAGGGGCCATTGAAAATACGACTCCATGCAAACTTAATACAGCTTAAAATCAAACCCTCGTTATTACTCATTTAACACTTGATACTTTAATTTTCAACTCCATAACGTCGACATAGAGTTCTATTTTCAATGCTCTGAATGTTTCCCCGGCTTTCCTGGTCTAATTCCAGGGATATATTGGTTCCAAGCCTTATCTCCAGTATTACTTACTGTGGCTGGTAGTGATGCCTGGGCGTCCGCCGCTCCACCGCCGGCGGCGGTATCGACACGTTGCTCTCCCCTGAAAACAACACACAGATTAAATAGTGAGATCATACCGTTATAATTATGGGTAATATGTGTATGCATAATATGGAAAATTATTGCAGAGTATTATTAGGATAATCCTAAATAAATACGTGATTGAAAAGCTGTAGACACATAAGGATAATAGCTGCTGCAGATGTTTTTGTGCGTGCATGGCGTGTCATACAGGCAAATGATGAATTTCAAAAATACACTGAATGTGAACAACACTCAAATAAGATTACTCCCAGCCGCAACTAGGTACTTAAAGAATGGAGAGGGGTGATTAAAGAGGCATCAAGCAAATGCTGAATACAGCACATTCAACTTTCAAGTAATGCCTTTTGCCATCTTTTCTTCCTATTGCACCGACCTGATGATAAATGCCTGGAGATCCGCCGTCGCTTCCTGGTGGGGCTGTCGCCGGGTTTGCTGGCCAACTCCCCGTCCGACGACCCTGACCCGCCCACCGCCTCCGCCAGCGGCCCGGGACCCTCCAGGGGATTCGTGTCCTGAAATAAGTTGATGATAATATTATGATTAATTTGCTAAATTTTTATTGAGTATTGTTTTTTTAGTATTATGTTGCCAGAAAAAGTATCAAGTTTCTAAAGTCATAGAGACCAGTTAGTGGCGGAGTTCATTGATAAAAAGTACTTACGGCTTAATAAGCGCTATAAACTTACGTAACTTACAGCTTTCAAAAGCTTTACTTTTCCCCATTTTAGCTTTAACACTGTACTTTATTAGTTATTATTTATTACACACCGTGTGCACGGTAATTTAAATTTGGATTTTCGACCTTTTTATTTTGATTCTACCTTTCTGCGGCCGAAGACCTGCAATAACTTATTTCCATGGGTTACTTAGTTTTGTTATTCATTCATTATATTTAAGATAACTAGATAATAATGATATTGTTTCCTAATTTTAGTTTACAAAGATTACGTTAAGGCCGACTTAATCTTTAAGGTGTATGGCCTTTATAAAATATTAAGAATAAAATGTTATTATTGTTTTTAGCTTGGAAGTCGGTTTTAATTTTTTGTTAAAAATAATAATTTCACTCTTTTTAGTTACCTAGTAAGTAAACCATCGCGTATATTTTACGTATCTTAATACAATTTGTTAAGAGTAACAACTCACACTCACAAAGTATATGTATTACCATTTATCAGTGAAGTGACATGTGCTAGGTAATTTAACAATTTTAATGCTTCAAGCCCCAAGCGGTCACCGGCGACTGCGATAACAACGCACGCGACGCGCGGCGCGCGGCGGCGACGCCGTCGCCTCTGCGGCGCCGACCGCAGTGTATAAACAGCAATTTCATTTAACAGCATAATTGGTGTTGTTATACCGTACATAATCATTATTAATGTATCCATACCTATGCCTTGTACTGTTGTCTATTCTGTGCCATGAGACATTGGTGACCTTAACACGACGTGGTAATGATGATGATGACAATGATGATGATGAATATGAATTGCATAGTAGTATATGCTTTCTGTTCTTATAACAACGCCGAAACTCCCAAACGTGTATCTATAAGGAGTCAGGAGTTCTCTCAGCATCTTCGAAACCATGGTATACCTTGACCCAATATTTGACTTTTTGGTAGCATATTCTTAGTACACTTCACATAAAACAAAAATCACCATATGTTTCCATATAAATTTCGAGGAGTTCCCTCGGTTACTCATGGATCCCCTCATCAGGTCACCACTTTTGTAAACATGGTACCAAATTGGAGTGAAACCTAATACAACAAAACAAAAATTTCGAAAATCGGTTCACAAACGGCGGCGTAATCGTTGAACATACAAAAATAAAAATAAAAAATCCACAGCCGAACATATTATAACCTCCTCGTTTTTTGGAAGTCGGTTAAAAATCGCCTGTGACTAGTTCATTCTGCGTGAAAATGTCGCGTCTGCGCTTGCTACAGTAGTATTCGCAGCAAGCGATCGCTTGCGACTGAGCGTTTGCACGGTCGATTTTAGTCACCAGCCGCATGCGGCCATTGACCGCACGACTTTGGGGCTTGCGATTTTATGCGAATTGCCATTTACTCGGTCGATTTTTGCCGTGCGGCGTAAATCGTGCGGCTTTAGTCACCCGTGTAAATCGGCCATAACGCCACGATGCGCCACTATTGCGCAATGCGCAGTCTTTGTCCATAGCCCAACGTGGGGGCCGCATAACGAATGTTCTCACCATGTGATGGTGGTGTGGTGGGTGGTGGTGATGGTGCGGCGATTCGGCGGACGTGCCGGCCGCGCCGCCGGGACTCACGCGCAACTCTGGAACCAAAAAGAACAGCGTTAAGAAATACAATAATCAAGGCAGTATACAGAAAAGCATGTGAGAAAAAATTCGTGACAAGAGAAGATATTATGCATATCGATGTTTTCAAATCTCAACTTCTGAGAACTGCAACTTAAGGTGACGCCGCGTTAAAGTAAGAAACCGTGTTGGATATGTCTTAGATTGCTTGTTTTCTATGAGGTGCCGGCCCGGCCTCTCATAGAAAACAAGCAATGGAACAAGCAATGGAACAAGCAATGGAACAGCAAAAAATGGAAAGGGCGTAAGCGACAAAATGGTTTTTGTCGCGTAATTTAAAAACCATAAATACATTTCATATAAGCTATGCACATATTAAAGTGTATGCTTCAACCAATTTATGTACAAATTTTGGAACCTTAAATCACTCTCCTCTGTTGGAAAAATAGGAATCCCTTTTTTTAGAGAGGTATTTTCGATTGATAATTCTGTGTTATAAAAGTTGTCCAATCGTGTTATGCTATGGGCAATTCAAAGACAAAGACATGATGAATACTGACAATGAACGATAGTTTCTTAGCTTTAGTCATTGCTGAGAAAAATCGGTATCGCTACAGCCAAATTATCAAGGCGTCGCCTTAATTCAGACCCTTCATGGGGTTTTCCGCATTTGGTGACATCCACAAGCGTATGTAGGACACCCTAGGCGCGGGTTCTACCCACTCAAACACCACGATACTGCATCCACTTGCTTGCGATGAAGTGGGTACGAGGAAACTCAACATCTGCCAGAACTGTCCTTACCGTACTTTGAGTAGTTTTTGTTTTTCAAAACGAGCCTAATCCTTTGTAATATCTCACCTTCAGCACTTGGTAGTTTGCGTTTGAAACTTTTGGGAGGGATTTTATTCATATTGCCTAGTAAGTCCTAAACATCACAAGACACTTGAAGTATTGATTCCCCAGCAGCAGCAATTAGCCCGGAGCAGATGGCGTGCAACATTAATGAGAGTCCCCGAGTGTTTTCAGTCTACCCTCGCCGCGGTAACGATTATGACTTGCGAGTTGTGTTGCGTATGCCTGAATATTTTACTAGATAAATATGGAACGCACTCAGATATTCATTGTGACATTATTTTGGGACCGGCTACAGAGGCAATTTATTTCCAACGACATTTTCGTAAATTCTTAAAATGGCGGATCAAGTTGGCAATGTCAATGCGGCAGCCGCCAGCCGGCAAGCAAACGCTTGACGGCTTCGTATTTGTTGAAATATTATCGAAAAATATTCAATTAGGTAGGCAAATTGACAGCGCATACAGCATTATTAATTAAATAAATATCGAATCGGAATAAAGTCTATTTTGTCAATTTCATCTTTGAACGGATGGTATTGTAGGGTAGTTCTTACAAAAATCTGAGGTGCCACTTGCCAGAAGATTGCTGTGTCCCACTCCTAACAGATTAATTAAATTATAGTTACTTTCACTACGTCACTACGAACGTTCAGAAAAAGAGTTTGCGTTTTCTGACATCGGTGACGTCACTATGACGTCACTTTGATCCTGAACGTCCTCGTTGTTTTGGACTAGATGACGCCCGAAACTCCGTTGCGCCACTATTCGTTTCTATTCGTTAAAAGTATCTAACTTGTATAGTACTTCCCTGGGAGTTGGGATTGTATCTCCAATCGCCAAATTTTAACAAAATCGGTTTAGCGGTTTGGGCGCGAAGAGGTAACAGACAGACAGACACACTTTCGCGTTAATAGTATGTATTAGTATGGATGTAATCAGCCCCCCTAAACAAGCGACAAGCGATCATCGTAAACGCTAATGCTAACGCTACAGAATGTATGGGACTTGACATTAGTATACGCTAGCGAAGCGATGACTTATGTCAAATCGCATACATTTTGTGGCGTTAGCGTTAGCGTTTACGATAATCGCTTGCCACTTGTCTAGGGGAGCTGAAAGGTATATCAGGTCGATCAGGTAATTGGGAACAGATCAATCGGCCGCCACAATAGTGTCATTGCCACTCGGTGCCGCGACCTCGACACCGCCGCTGGAGTGGCAAAAAATAAACACGCAGCACTCGCCAACCTCTGAGGAGGCGTACATAAATTACGTCGGACGTTTTTGTCGATTTTTCTATTCTGCCTGTTACCTCTTCACGCCTTTTTAGGGTTCCGTAGTCAACAAGGAACCCTTATAGTTTCGGTCTGTCCGTCCGTCTGTCTGTCCGTCTGTCTGTCTGTCCGCGGTTTTGCTCAGAGACTATAGGACCTTTGGCGCAACAGAGTTGCGGGCGTCATCTACTTAGTTCGTCTATGAACTAAAGACATGAGTGGATTTAAGTGGGTAACTAACATTTTAAAACGTAAGAGAATTTCAAAATCGACCAATCGCTGATGAAGTCGAGATTGTGACGTCATCAGCGATTGGTCGATTTTAAAATTTAGCTGATGACGCGTCTGCACTCCGCACTCAGCACCAATTGAGTTCACGGCCTAAGCATAAACCATTCTGTTGTTGAGTCACTCTCTTCTCACCGTCACTTTCATACTACAAAGGATCCTCTACTTTACAGATTACTCACGTAGAAGAAGTGGCCATAAAATATTAAAATCTCAACAGTAAATATTCAATATTGTCTCAACATAGAAGTCGAAAGCCAGCTCTCCTCTCGGAGTATCCACGTACACACACAAGAAAGAGTTTCTATAACCCCAGCCGGGCTAGCACGGTCATCAGTAGAAATGCGAAAGTATAGACAAACTGTAGAGATAAACTTAAGGTGAAGTTCCGATCTTTTTTCGTTCCGAAAAATTCAATTAAAATGCCACTTTATGACAGACTATAGTCCTAAAAATTCAAATAATATCCTACTTTATGATATATATATTATAGTCTGTCATAAAGTGGCATTTTAATTGAATTTTTGTCGGTCGCGATTAGCCGCGGTAAAGATAGGAACTGACCTTAAGTTTATGTCCACAGTTTGTCCATACTTTCGCATTTCTACTGGTGGCCGTGCTAGCCCGGCAGATCAAAGCATCTCAGCATCCCAAAACATTAGGAAAAAAAGATTAGGAGACATAGGAATTAGGAACCTCGTGAAATTGATTATCTACAGTGGCCAATGGTCTCCTTAGTTGCCACTGTAGATCCTAGTGGCACAAAAAAAGAGAGAGGTCTCAACTTCCCCCGAGGTGACCAGGGCAATTACCATAGTGTATCAGCGCGGCCTACTTCGCGGGTTACGCAACCCCGCGGGAAAGTGACCAGCCGCCCTCGATGTATAACATCTAGACACAACCGGACTGATGCAACAAACGCGGCAACGTTTTGAAGCAAAATTAACAAAAAATTAAAACCGACTTCCAAGGTAAAAACAATAATAACATCCTTATAATATGAACTAAAAAGTATTAAATAATTTTTCCTATCGAATAATGCCTTTTTCCGAATTCGGCTAAAACTCAACTATTTCTGTACTCAATCCTTCATCATTTTGAAGTCGGTACCAGATATAGCTGAATCTTCAGTCTGCCAAAATATTAGAAACATTTGTAAATGGCACCGACTTCAAAATGATGAAGGATTGAGTACAGAAATAGTTGAGTTTTAGCCGAATTCGTAAAAAGGCACTATTCGATAGGAAAAATTATTTAATACTTTTTAGTTCATATTATAAGGATGTTATTATTGTTTTTACCTTGGAAGTCGGTTTTAATTTTTTTGTTAAAAATGATAATTTCACTCTTTTTAGTTACCTAGTAAGTAGTAAACTATCGCGTACTATGTATTATCAAAGAAGTTGATTCCTATGCAGATCGGGGACCTAAGCAGTTTGGTTGTGTTATGTCAAACCCAGCCGACAGATCACAATAGGCTACTTGACATATATTTAATTTCATTGAAAAAATGCATATTTCTAGTAGAACTTGGCCTAGGAAACTGTATTTCACCCTTATCGTGAAATAAAAGCTTATGATTGATAAATAAAGTCGATTTGAAAATATGATTTTATGAAAAGAGGAATTGTACTGACGAAAACGCTTTTGCGGTGCTTCCGATCTGGATGTGACGTTATCCCATTTGTAATTTAATATCTTTTATTTATCGCGCTCGTTATATGTAAGTTTATTTGTACATAAATAATATGAATAAGCCTAGAAGGATTTATAAAATATATTTTCTTGAATAATTCAAATAAAACATCAGTTTTATATATTATCTCCATTTATTGTAGTTAGGAAATGAAATGACCAAAACTTTTCTACAAAAGTGTTCAACATTACAAATGATTTCTAAATTCTTTTTTAATTTTTTAAGCACTGTTAGACTCGTACGTTTAGCACATAAAACTTTTTTCAATAAAGAAAGTATAAAATACAAAAGAAAAGTTTTCGGCGCCATAATATATAGGGCATATTTTTCAATCAACATTTTTATGGGTTTCTACTGTTTAAAATATTAAAATATTGGTTTTTTTAGTGAAAATGAATGATTAAGAAGCGATTAGAATGAAGAAAAAAAAAAATAGGTCAAGTAGCCTATTAACATTGAATTGACATATTCGACCAAATAACGTTGGTCTATCAATTATTGCATAGGAATCAATTTCCTCGATGGTGCGTGGAATAATACACCTGTATTATATTATTCTACGTATCAAATTACAAGCTCGCCGCTGAACGAGACACAATAGAATAACAATATATTTCCAAGAATCCACGATCGAAAGATACAAACTATTAGCACAGTGTAAATAACTAGTTATTTACACTGTGCTATTAGCAACAGATTAGCAACAAATCATAAGTATCGTGCAGAGACCGGTCTCGAACGCTTCAACTCCCAAGCGGCCACATTGTGGTGTTATACGAATTCGGACATCTATTATAGTGCGTTTCATCGAATAGTTCCTTTGCCGTCATGTTGGCATTCCTGTCTGTCAATAATGTAAGCAAGGTTGACATGTTCTGCCAGTTTTCATAATTTTACTGTGATTTCGTGAGAAAATCATGCCGAAAACATTAAAGAGTGATGAAAGAATGATGGTGCTAAGAGTGAAAGAGTTTTGTGAACGTGAAAAACGTAACTAGGCCCCAATAATTCCATTAAACTCGAGTTGCCGCCATTACGGCTTAGTAAAATAGGGTTACCAGCGTCAGTTTAATCACCCTTAAACACAGTAAAACTTATGAATACACACAGAGCGTGTCTACCGTGTTTACGTTATTAACAGAGAATGCCAACATGATGGCAAGGGAACTATTTGATGGGAAACGAAAACTACACACACGCGACGAAGGCGCGGGTAAAAGCTAGTAGGTACAATAATATTATCAGGGCGAGCGAAGCGAGCCCTAGTACTTCTCACAACCTGTACATTTTGTGGTACACTTTAGGGACAAACTATCACGCCTATTGATTTGTGCTTTAACAGAGTATTTACATGTAAATGTGTTATCATCAGTCAGTGAAGGTGTGATGACGCGAGCCCTCACAAAGCTAGGCTTTTAGCTAGTAAATGCGAAAGCGACTTTGCTGGTTACTCCTTCACACATAAAGTACTAAGCGGATCATCATAAAACTTTCATAGGTACACGTTGTCTGGAACTCTGGAGTATGGAGAAGGACATAGGGCACCTTTTATCCCGGGAAAAAGAACGGTCCCCGAGGGATAGACGTTAACATAGGCAGAGCCGCGGGCGAAATCTGTTAGAATTATGTACAATTTTCTTTAAGTGCATTTTGAGATAACATATTATCTCCCCTAATTTAAGGTAGCACAGTAAGGGTAATGTGGCAATATTAATTTGCATTAGTGCCAACATGACGGCAAAGGAACTATTTGATGAAACGCACTATCATAACCGGCCCCACTCGTTCGACTCGAGCGATCTTTGCACGAAATATTTTGAGTGCGAAGTTTTGAAAATAGACAAACTGTGTTACGCTCGTAAAAATCTCATTATTCGGTATTTTATTCGAAGATGAACTTTTCTCACGTTCTGAGAATTGGGTCCCAGATGCGCGAGGTCTATGGCAACCGCCATAGACCTCGCGCATATATATATATATAATAATATTATATATATATGCGCTCGCGAGATAGATATAATAATATTATACTAAGGTATAATATTATTATATCTATCTCGATGGCCGTTACCGCGCGCCGCTGCGGCTCGGCCGCTAGTGCGCGCCCGGTCGCGAATTTACAAAGCTACTAGCTGTCCCGGCAAACGTTGCTTTGCCAAATATATTTGCCATATTATTTTATTGAAGTGACTAAATAAGTATGTCACCATGGCAACGTCGATCGCTATCCCGTCGCACAAACAATGGTCGCCGTCAGTCTCAGGTTGTAATAATTTACTATTATTTATTCAACAAATGCACTTATCAATATATAAAGTACCGAATAGCCGATTCTCAGACCTACTGAATATGCATATAAAATTTGGTAAAAATCAGTAAAGCCGTTTCGGAGGAGTTCGTGGACTAACATTGTGACACAAGAATTTTATATATAAGATATCGTTAGAGTGAAAGCGCAAACTGAACTGGCTTAGCTTTTGTTAGACAAAACTTGACAAAACCCTTATCTATTTTAGTACAGAAAGTGACCGAAATCGCCTAGACTTTGTTAGCTAAATTGTTTCTAATATTGCAGCAACATATTATGCTATTCAATTTGATACCGATATGGTAAATACATCGTCACAGCTTTAAAAATATGTAGGATAGTTACACGAAAATTGTTATTACTTATTATTTTAATATTACAGTAATGAAATTACTTACTCGTTTCTATTCTGTATTTAAGTGACAAAAAATACTACTTAATTAACTAACAAACTTTAATTATTAGGTAAGAAACAGGTATATACATAACTACACACTTGTTGAGAGTACAAAATATAATTATAAAACTATCTTAGATAAATGATTGGTCTTTGATCTGTCTGATCATTTATAGCTAAGAAAACTATAATATTAATTTTTTCTAGTGTAGTTAGGTACCTCTAATGTAAAATACAAAACGCAGATAATCATTTTTATCACGATTAGTTTAGTATTTTTACAATTTAAACGTAGTTGGTAACAGTCAGTCTTATTTAAAAGTATGCTGTACGAGTATGGCACGCTCGCGATAAACAAATATTATTATGGCGGTGAGCCTCTACTCGACTAGGTTTTGTAAGTGCATTTTTATTTGAAAATATCAAGGCAAAAAGCTAATCCATTTGAGTCAATTTTTTTACTGAAATAGAATAGGTATTGTCGAGTAATATACATAAACAAAAGCTCATCTATTAGAGTCTGGCTCGTGACTCAAACGGTATAGCCTTTGTTAATACGCCGCCCGGTCTGGTACACGGACCCGCGCCGCGCCGCTCGCTTGACAGCCCTAGCAGATTGTAGCAAGCGAGACGCCAGACAGTTATTGTACTATGAACGCTAAGCGCAATGCAAAAGGTTGAAATTAGGTTGTTTTCATGTGTTGTTGTGAGACATGCATGTTACTTGTATTAATTATCGAAGCAGCTTACTTCTCAGAAGTAATGTTAAATGTGTGCCTTATGCTCTGGACTTAGGGATGAATTTGTTTTGTTCAATTTGGGTGACATTGGTGACCCTAATGAGGTAATGATGATGATGATGATGATGAATGTAATTTGCATAGTAGCATATGCTTTTAGTTCTTAAAACAGCGCCTAAGCCCCCAAACTTGTATCTATAAGGAATCCGGAGTTCTCTTAGTATCTTCGGAACCATGGTATACCTCGGTGCAAAATCTTGCGTTTTGGTAGCATATGCTTAGGATGCTTCTCATAAAACCAAAATCACCACATGTTTCCATATAAATTTCGAGGAGTTCCCTCGATTACTCATGGATCCCATCAGGTCACCACTTTTGTGAACATGGTACCAAATTGGAATGAAACCTAATACAACAAAACAAAAATTTCGAAAATCGGTTCACAAACGGCGGAGTAATCGTTGAACATACAAAAAAAAAACCACAGCCGAACATATAACCTCCTCGTTTTTTGGAAGTCGGTTAAAAACAATTTGCGAGAAGTGCGCTTGCGGTATTTCATGTTGTGGGCTTCGCATGCACGTGTACAAAATACGCATAGATCTGACATGGTAATACCATGGAATATCATATGACATATCACTTGTCGGATCTATGCTTATTTTTGTACACGTGCATGCGAAGCCCACAACATATTGTAAGTAATACCGCTAGCGCACTTTTCGCAAAACTTTTTTGCATCATAAATTCATAACGTTGGTTGCCTGCCATCCATCGCATGATCAGGATCTTTTTGTTTTTTGGCATTCTAAGTTCCAGATAAAATACATTGTCGTATTATATACAAAATTCGTACACTGTGGATCGCATCGGTTTCATCAGGTTATCACTTTCGTATTGCTTAGTTATTTAATCTTATATTATGAGAAAAGCGATAACATAATATTTTGATAAAGATCGTCAGTCGTCATAATATTATAGTATGAAACCTAAAATACGATACCTATTTTTATTATAAACGTTTAACCCTGGGGTTCCCAAAGTGTGCGCCGCGGCGGAGCCCTGGACGCACGCCGTGGAAAGGCAAGAGGGGCGCCGTGAGTCGATAGTCCATCATTACCCAAAACCACAACTATTATAATATTATGACCACGTAAACAATAGATTTTCAAGAATCCACGATCGTAGGATTATATTATGATATATTTGTATAATTTGTTTATTACTTGTTACCTGCTTAACCTAACTATAATCATTAAATGGGTTTATAATATAAGTAACCTTTTCTAATAGCTAGGTAGAGTAGGGCGCCGTGGCCCGTGACAAAATATTGTGACGTGTAACTACACCGCAGGCTGAAAAAGATTGGGAGCCCCTGGCTTAATCAATTCCATTACAGTCTCAAAGAAACCACAAAAAATACACAATTATTAATATCGAGAATATAACAAGTTTTAAAATAAACAGCGCGTGGCGACTGGTGGGCGTTGGCATTATATGGGTGCATCTATATATTTCACATCTACGCCGAAAGCCCAGGGCCCGTTAGCTTATCATACCAATTATGGAGAAAGTCGTATAATATTTTAAAATACCGGATAACCAAAAGTCTCCTAATAGCTCATGTAAATTTCACCATCATCATCAGCCTTAGGCCAGTTAAAAAAAATCTGGGACCTGATCACTTGATCAGTGACCCGGGCTTTAGTATTAAATTTAAAAAATGTTGTAGATATTCATTTTATAGGCCGCTTGCGTTGGCCCATGATGGATAACCAAGATTGACACCATTACTGCGTAAGCTGACCTTCAGAAGAGAGCGTATTCCCTCCTCTTAAAAGGCCGGCAAGTGTAGCTCTTCTAATATTGCGAGTGTTCGTTTACCCCCTTACTTTAACGAAAAGAAAAAGCTGTCCAGTGTCTACGGTATGCACAATCGATTATGGGCGGCAATTCAAGACCAATTATATGCACAATTCTCTAAATCGCATGTATTTGGCCATCATAACAAAAGCCTATTGATGTATTCCTTATCTAGCGGAAATTTTTAACACATAATAACATGTTATTGTCACCAACAAACTAGTCCAATGAGAAGCAACACAACAAAGGCTGGGTTTCCATTATGCAAGTGCTTCCAATTGTACCTAGATGGCAACTAAAGTTGCGTATAACTTGTACGTAAGCCAAACTACCGCACTTGTAACACCTGAATCTACTTAGTACTCTTGGCTCCTTGCATAATGAAAACATAGCTTTTACTCGAAGGCCCAGCGAACCTGCGGTATACCGTATATTATATATTATATGTACCGTGTTCTGGAGAATTTGACAGAAACAAAACTTGTTTTGGCGTAATCTACTTGTTCCAAAATGCGTTTACGGAATATCAGGCCAACTTCTCATAGATATCACAAAGACCATAGACCATTTTAGTATAAGTTATCACAATATGTCTACCTCTACAGTCCGCGTTCACACCAGAGCTGTGCAATCAACATAAGCAGCTTTAGCTTAGGAGTCGTTTTTCGTGGGAGAGCCATGCTTTGGCACGAATGGGCCGGCTCGACCGGAGAAATACCACGTTCTCACAGAAAACCGGCGTGAAACAGCGCTTGCGCTGTGTTTCGCCGAGTAAGTTTACCGAAGGCCCAATCCCCTACCTTATTCCCTTCCCTACCCTCCCCTATTACCCTATTTCCTCTTAAAAGGCCGGCAACGCACCTGCAGCTCTTCTGATACTGCGAGTGTCCATAGGCGACGGAAGTTGCTTTCCAACAGGTGACCCGTTTGCTCGTTTGCCCCCTTATTTCATAAAAAAGTCACAATTATTAACCTTATTTCCGTGGTGCTCCCCCTAAGTTCTTTGACTTTCGGTCATTGCAACTTTGTGCTGTCTCCCGCTTTTATGGGGAGGGAAATTGGAATCTTCTTACTCCTATTTTTACCCGACTGCCGGGAGGGTTATCTTCTGATTAATTTCGTTGTGGGTAGGGTTGCCAACCGTACTTTATAATAAATTATTGTACGTTATTTAAGGTAATTGTACTCCGTACTTTATATTAATAATAAAGTACGCGAAAATACTTTATTTCTCACTAGACGTTGCGCGGCTGCGCCCGCGTAAATTAGATATTTCACAGACAAATTAGTTTGCACAAAATAGCCTATGATCCTTTACGTGGTCTACTTCTTATCTGTGCCAAATAACAGAAAAATTGCTCCAGTAGTTCGTGAGATAAGCCCTTTCAAATAATTTCCCCCCGTTTTTTCCACATTTTCCTCTATTTCTTCGTTTCTATTAGTTGTAGAGTGACAAAATATAGCCTATAGCCTTTCTAGATAAATGGACTATCTAACACTGAAATAATTTTTCAAATCGGACCAGTAGTTCTTGAGATTAGCGCGTTCAAATAAGCCCTTTCAAATAATTTCCCCCCGTTTTTTCCACATTTTCCTCTATTTCTTCGCTCATATTAGTCTTAGCGTGATAAATCATAAAATATAGCCGATAGCCTTCCTCGATAAATGGACTATCTAACACTGAAAGAATATTTCAAATCGGACCAGTAGTTCCTGAGATTAGCGCGTTCAAACAAACAAACTCTTCCGCTTTATAATAATAAGTATAGATTTATAATAATAAAGAAAAACAAATTGTACTTTATTTTTATACTGTGTACTTTATTTTTCATTGAGTAACCAATGTACTTTAAATGCAAAAATAAAAGTTGGCAACCCTAGTTGTGGGTCCCAAGACAGATTTAGCTTGTCCCTCGGGCTTCCTGAGATCATTTCAAAGGGTTTTCGTGGTTGGATACCGCGAAGATATAGTGGTGGGAATGTGTGGTGGGCCAAAGCCCGTTTTAAAAAATCAGCACAAGCAGACGTAAGCTGCGGCCTTTGTTTAAAAAAATGTTTTTAAATAACTAATAGAAGTGCTTCAGTGACTGTCTCAGCGCAGCATCTAAAAAAAACACATTCCTCGCAATACAGCTTAGCTCAGCTTTGGTAGAAATGCAGGGTGCGTTTCCCAACGACTTCCCAGCAGCTGGCATTCACCAAAGACCCAAAAATCTAGAATATTCTCAGGCAATACATACCAACGCTGAGCCTCCTCTGGTCGTGGTGGTGGGGGTGGCGCTTGGCCGGCGCCGGCGGCGGGGACTGCGCCACGCACGCCTCCTTCGGGCTGCCGGCGCTGCTGCCATCACTGGACCAGAAATGTACAGGTTAAGGTGAATGTCGTCGAAGATGTAGATTGCAGGGCGTAGTAGATACTAAGTAGAAGGTAAGGTATGCTGGGATGTCATTATAACTATAAGATGGTATAAATAATAATTGAATATAAAGTGTATAATATAGTATAGGCTGGCCTATACTATATTAGGATTCCCAAACTTTTTCAGCCTGCGGCGCACTTACAAGTCAATATTTTGTCACCTAGTATTTCAAACAGCTTGGACCCCTTGGAATTACGCCGAGATGCAGCTTCACTCTGCATCCTCTATCGGTTGTATCACGGGGAGTGCTTTGAGGAGTTGTTCGGAATCATACCACCTGCAACTTTACGCCATCGTCCCACGCGAAAAATATACCATCCTCATCACCTTGATGAGTGGCAATCTTCGGTATACGACCTGCAAACCTTCAAGAAAAGAGCGTATTCCCTCTTAAAAGGCCGGCAACGAACCTGCAGCTCTTCTGATGTTGCGAGTGTCCATGGGCGACGGTAGTTGCTTACCATCAGGTGACCCGTTTGCTCATTTGCCCCCTTATTTAATAAAAAAAAATTGTATATTTTCTCAAAAGTCAAAGCACATCCAAACGATGTATAGATTTCCTTACAGAAAAGATAGGCAGAAACCGTTTAGTTCCATTCGACATTTAGTTGTTATTTTAACACAGCAATCTATACCTCAAACCTCGCATATGAGCCTACTTAACCCATAACCATACAGTTAGGTACTCTGGCCGTCAAACTCGTCTTTTCCGCTAAACTTGGGCGTTTCTGTCCCACATTTACATGACGCTGTAACCTGTTATCGGCGAAGTGTGCCGAGGCTCACCACCTCTTATCGGGCGTTATCAGCTCCGTACACAGCGCGGAGGAGCCCTTATTTACTCGGACAATACTGGGAAACACGGCCGCAACGATTGTACAAAGTAGGTTTTATGCGTCTATGTCAGGAATGTATAATGTATATATATGGGTGACTACTCAACAAAGACAGACTAAATTCATTGGGTATGAGTATGACCGTATGCACTGATTTGATCGATTCGATCTGTTGCAAATGAACTCGTAGTTTGTACCAATTAATAGTATTTTAAAAATATACATAATTGATACATTTTTACCCAGTCTGCTGCTACTTTAAAAGATTTAAATTCTCTTTAGGAGCAGTCAACATATGGTTCCTAATTTCTAGGATATCCATACTTAATATTATAAATGCGAAAGTGTGTCTGTCTGTCTGTTACCTCTTCACGCCGAAGCCGCTGAACCGATTTTGCTGAAATTTGGCATGGAGATACTTTGAGTCCCGGGAAAGGACATAGGCTATTTTTATCCTGGAAAAATGTACGGCTCCCGCGCGATAAACGATTTTTGGCGCAACGGAGTTGCGGGCGTCATCTAGTAAGTTTACGTCGTCAATCGTCATATCATCCACACCACTTTCCATCAACCAATCAAGCCCCGTACGAGCACCGGTGATCGCGAGTCGCGACAACAATAGAATATCCGACGCGACGCGACGACAATAATAGCATTTCCAAGAATCCCCGATCGAAGGATTAGTGTTTTCAAGTTGTATGGTACATTTTTCGATTTCAAATCTGATACCTAACTCCTTGTTAGTTATAGCTTTCGCCTAGCCATAAACTCCATGGAGCATCTTCATAACATCAACAGTGCCGTCACGTTAAGACGCTGACAACTGCCAATGACCTTGATCTTGCATCACTCTCGCACCACTGTCGATTTTCATGCCAGACAGACAGAGATGTGAAGTGTTCACTCGGTAGCGTGGATACATTTTTCGTTTGTTAGAGGAAAAAATAAATATGGGAAATCTAGATGTCAGAACCGAAAATTAAATCCGGCAATCTTTGGATTTTTGTAATAGGTATCAAATAAATAATTTTTTAAAGCATATATTGTATTATTACTTTAGTTCCTTTAGTTTAAAGTTCCTGAAAGATGTGACTTTGGTATTTTTTTTCATCCAGTAGGAGTACATTATTTTATTATTTAAATTCGACAGGCTTTTCCAAATATAATCAAAAATCACATATATATTTTTTGTGCCCATCAATGAAATACATACGTCTAGAAAACTGCACAAAGATGTTGAATTGGCAGTTATCTTCCCCTTAACTGGCTATCATCCGTTCTCGACCCGGGAACTGAACCTGCTGGCGGACTGGCGGTGCTGGTGAGAGTAAACCGGCGCGGACGAAAGCGAGCGCGGAGAAAGCGGGCATCGAACCCACTACACTTTTATATCAGCTCGCGGTTTGCATATTCCAACGGGGTTTCAGTTCCATTCCAGCACATGAAATTATAGCTGTTTCTTCGTAGTCGGATAAAAGGAGGCAAAATTATTTGAGGAGTTCTTATAAAACTGAATCCAAAGTCAATGCTCCTCATATTCACTGAAATGGACGTAGATTTCAGGTCCTAAACCTACTCTAAAGTCTAAGCTAAACCACAGAATACATAATATTAGTTTAACAAGCTAAACCGAGAGAAACATAGACACGGATATCTTCTTCCGTGTTTAGGAAGTCGGTTGAAAAATAAAACGAAGGATGTGGTGTGCGGTGTGGAATGGGAACTGTGATTCCATTTTGTGATGCTTGTAGTAATTATCACTAGTTTTTCATTCATTTATTGAAATAATCTCAGAACAATCTAAGCCCATACAGCACACAATATTATACTCCACGATATTATTACATATTAGAAAATGTGAAACTCAAAGTCATGCGATACTTTTTTTCTTAAAATTCTTTCGACGTAGGCTATTCACTCCGAGCCAGTCTCATGGTGGAGCCACAAAAAACCGCCGAAAAAACCCACCCCAACGAGTCGAGCGCGCAAGGGCCCGGTCAATGAACCCCACTTTGGGGTACGTTGGTGACGTACTAGCGATTATGGACCTTAAACGTTTTAAACTCCACTTTATAGCAATTCGTAGGGAAGTCGAACAAGTCGGATGAATTTAGGTTTTATTTTGAATTGTAACAATGGTTGGTAGGTTGTTTAACTTGTTTTCTTCTGCATAGTTCATACTTCATAGCCATGCAGCAAGTACTTCATTATTTTAGTAAGTATGTACTATGTAGTACATGGTAGTACTAATAGAAAATCCCATAACAATGTAGTATGTACTTGCATTAATTAATCTTAAGAAATTACGAATTCAGCTACTTTAATCCAAATAAAAAGCAAAATGTGCTGGCAAAGCGTTCCAAATTTAAATCCGTAGCCACAAGTTCTCCTTCGAAGCATTTCGTAGAGCAATCGGAAATTAACTTTATTGCGTCGCCGTAGAGTCTACATTCCAACTTATAGTATACAACGCAAAATCAAAACAACAAATGCACGCCATCCTTGTCACTCAGCGAGGTTTTATGATGTAAGAACAAGATAAGAACATTGTTGCACGTGCGATGGAAAACTCGTGGCATTTCCCGAGCGTCTGGGCTCGCTTCGGTCTGCTGGGAGTGGTTATGTAAGGTGAGACGGCAAGAGGAAGGCTCTTGGAACAATACGAAGGTTGGCGAATTTCCTGCATGGATCAAGGTGTGACGTACTCGACGGCGAAAAAAAGAACTGTTTCTTATGAATCATGACACAGGCAGGCCAGGTATGTCCTAACCATGGTCTGTACTGTACTCGACCTGACTATTGACCCTGGAGTGTGGACAAGCCAATATGGGTCCTATAACGTATTGCGACTCTTTGAAGTTTTGAACCTTACATAAAGTACCATGTCTCTGGTACCATGTACATACTTAATATTATTTATTGAAAACATAGCAGTTCCCGCACGCAAAGTTGTGATTATGTCGGAATTCGGATACTCATTATCATCATCTGTATCCGGCTAAAGTTCTGTTTGTCCAAAAATCTCAAGTCTTAGCATCACGACTTATGCAAACACGAATTCAATTTTATGTCCATAAAATAAGATTGCAATTCCAACAGTAAAAGTTCTAGTCCTTATTTCAAAAAGGATAAGGATAAGATTCGCAGCAACGCGCATCATTATTAATTTACAAAGGACGTATCAGAGGCATGTGTCCTTTGTTACTTTGCGTGATAACTATACTTTTGTGATTGAGGCGGCTCGTAGAGGGGGGAAGGCTCTTGATAGTCGCTACATGCAACTTTAACCCATCAAGCCCCATAAGCTCACCGGTGAGAGAGACACAATAGAATAACAATAGATTTCCAAGAATCCACGATCGAAGGATTAATGTAGCTTCGATGAAACGTAAAGAAATACAGGACAACACCATCAAGAGTTAATTTATTATACATCGTCGATGAAAGACGGAATTAAGAACAACAATTAACAGCGTTAAGATCTGGTGACTGGCGTTGACTGGTGTATATTTGTACGCCAATCTAGTAGTATTTTCAACAGTACGGTAGGATATGAGTTATGACGTGCGATGAAAGAAATTACAACCTTGAAGACCTTTAAAGCATCTGCGTGCGTCGTACCTCTCACTTCCACTGGTGACAGGTGGCTTTTGCATTAAAACTTAAAAAGCCACCAAACATAACAAAAAATCTGGCAAAGATGTTACCAAACATTGTGCATAAAGGATTTTCTAATGAGTAACTATAGTTTTCGTAGACGCAGCACCAGAGAGCCATAGACGGTAACCAATCTTTGTTCGATGTTTGATAAAGTTTCTGTCAATATACTGATATGACGTGTGCAACATATCAGATTTTGGTAGGTCTATTCACTGTACGTGCCATCTGCTCGGACTTTGCGTAATCTTCCCTATTCGTGAACCAGCTGTATCTTCAAAACTCAAAAGGAATACGACCTCTTTTCGTTATGAAACTTCAATCAGAAGATCACAACAGCCTTGGGTGTATCCCGGCGCCCGCATGTAGGTGTGTGTAGGTTCGAATCCGCAACCCAACTTGCGAAAGTAATTATTGTCTGAGTAATTACTACGTACGTTACTGGTGGGTAGGGTTGCGAAATAAGCTAATATTACCCATTAATTGCTCTGTCATATCAAATTGCAAGATAAAAGTTAAGACATCTATTCACCTGCTGAAAAGAGACCAAAAAAGTTTTTTGTCTTCTGAGTAGGAGACTGCTGGTCTTAGTTACTTTCTTAGCATTCCATATTAATCCTTCAGGCCCCGCGCGAGCACCGGTGATCGCGACAACAATAGAATACAATAGCAATTCCTGGAAATTCCGACTGAAGTATTAATCCTTCAGGCCCCGCGCGAGCACCGGTGATCGCGACAACAATAGAATACAATAGCAATTCCTGGAAATTCCGACTGAAGTATTAATCCATTAAACGATTCTTCATCAGGATCGATTCTCAAAATATTAGAAGCGTACTAATTACGGTAGTGCTCGCCGAAGAAGGCATAGCTTCATAAAACTAATAGACGGTGATTAAAGCATTACGGTAGTTTATGGCTTCATTTCCTTGAGTAGTTCTGCAATATTATGCTTATATGACATTTATCGTGAATCATGAAATGGTTTTTAAGGCATTTCTAGAGTTGTTTATGTACCTTTCTTTGGTATCTGATTTTTCAGTGCAAGTGCACTTGAACAGTGGACATATTATTCATTGAAGATTCTTCAGGTAGTCGTAATTTCAAAGTATAACGTTAACTTGGAGAAGTTCAACTGAGCCCCCTACTGCGATTATCTCTGGCGTTACGCCAAAACCCGTAATACTTAGAGGTAGTTAGAGACATGAGATTTCGCCCAGAATTATTTTCGCAGCTCCCATTCCTTTCACATTTTTACCGATAAACAGTCTACACTCTACAGGAACCTCACGCCCCCCCTGTGTAATATCCCCGACTGCACCACTCGAACACAATGGCGTTGGGCAAGAAACCTTCACCGGTTTACGCAACGCCTCCGCGCAACCCTGACCGTGAGTCAGTTTACTCGATCGTGACACATTTAACACTTTTACAAGTACTCGCCAATTTCAGTGACCCTTGAGACAATCCCTTTTGGTAACTGTTATGTAATAGACGAGTGAGAGTGGTAAAGTTAGACAATCTGGGTTGAAATAGTAAGTTCTACGACTTACGGTAATATTATCATCTTTTAGCTAACTCATTCATCTTAGCTGAAACACACCAGACATGAAGTATCGAAATCAATAGAAAACTGGACAACAGTTTATTGATCTATCGATAAACTAGCATATCAAGAAAAAGATTTATCATTTAGCCTGTTTCAGAATTGTAAGTTTTTGAAAATATGTACAATTAAACTCCGAAAAGCAGTGCCAAACAATGGCTTTGTGACACATTTTGTTTATAATTTTGAATATTCAGGTCAGTACTTTTCAAAGTACGTCGTTGAAGTCATACAAAAGTTTTTGTTTTGGCATTTTATATTTATAATAATTTTACGAGTTACGGCCTCATAAACTTTTCGCACCTAACGGCTTCCTTTTAACTTGAAATAGTGCCATTATTGTATTTCAAGTAAAGGCAACTCTGCAGAGCGATGCGGGCTCGATTCTGATTTACATCAGCAATAAAAGTACGGTACTCCTCTGATGTTTAACAAAGTGTACCCCTACAGAATTGAAGGCTCATATTCTCGAAGGCTTATAATTCATAAACAGAATGTGAAAGTCGGTTCCCAGAACAAAGACTAAGGACCTATTATATCCAATGCCGTGGATGGGCATCAAATGTCATAATTCTGTTGCCATTTCGGCACTCGGAGTTGTGAAGTCGAATAGCTTTTTACCTTATTCGGCGTGCATTCCATATCATTACTGTGAGTGCCGCGTTCTCCTTGACTTTATTAACCAAAATGTTCGTGGCATATGCCAGCTATGGTTATTTTCACGTAGCACCAGTTCAGCCAGCTTTTCATGTTCATGCTTTTTCATTTCTCACAGTCACAGCTGCTCCTTTCAAATTACCCTTCACTTGTAACATGACGTTATTTACGCGAACCAAAGGAGAGAGTGGAGACCCATATTAGTAATGCCGATGATTAGAATTTGTCGTTTCCAAAATACAATTAACATTTAACATGGTGTACGGGTCTTATCCGTGATTTCAGGCTACAAAGTACAATCCCGATGATTAGCAATTGTTTTATTGGTCTCACAAGCGATACGCTTTTCAACTTTCGTGTGAATTGGGCCCAAATGGGTTATATGGGGAAGTTAATTGTGAGTCGTAGAGAATTGCGAACGGCGCTGCGCCCGCGCAACGCAACTGTTACAAGGTCCCTCTCGCCCGTGTTAGTGGGTCGCCGCGAGCATGACTGTAGCATGGTCCGCTGACTGCTGGAGGTTGCCAAACTGACGCTTCCGAGTTCCGGGTCAGCTTTAACTGACTCAATGTGAAAACCGTGACCTCCATATGAATCAAACGTGCTGCTTGAACTGAGAAATACTCATAGAAGACTTGTAGACTTTTTTAACCATACACATAATTATCTGAACTCAATAAACAAAAACATACTTTTTTTTATAAAATTTGGAGGTAATCTAGCAAACGGGTCACCTGATGGAAAGCAATTATCGACGCGGATCACCCATGGACATTGGACAGTCGCAACATCAAAAGAGTCGCAGGCGCGTCGCCGGCCTAAATTCTCATAGATTTTCTAAATCAATAGAGTACGACGAATATAAGAAAGAATGCTCTTAGACGGGGATAGGTAAAGCTAAATAGGTCGACCAGTCTGACTGTCAGTCTCTCGAAACTCTCATCCTGATTCCTGACCTACGTCCCATCGATCGGCGATATAAAATGCAAATCGCCTGGACCTTCGGCCGCAACCGCACTCCGCAGTTGACAAGTATTACAAGGTCCTCTTTGTTCGCGGTCGATACCTCATACCAGCCGTAGCCGCCAGCCAACAAAGAACAACAAGCAATCGGCGTGGCGGAAGTATGTGAATTCAAAACGACCTCCCGCCGCTCAGCACAAAGGGTATTCCATCAGAGTTCCTACCTCGATATTAAATTCTTACGTAGGTCCGACTCCGTAGTAACTAGCACTACACAATATCCTTATCCCTACTAGTATGTACATGTATTATAAATCCGAAAGTGTTTCCTGTCTGTTCTTTACCTCTTCATGGGTAAATAGTGAGTACAAGTAGTTTGAACTTCGAAGTACATAATAATTAATATTAGTTCGTTTGTCTGAACATAACGTAAAAAGTTGGGTCCATACTCCATAGTACGTGGGTTTTACAATTTTCTATTTCGACTACTGTTATATAATAGTGCGATAAACCTACACCACTTACAATAAATATCATTTGTTTATATTTCGGAGTTTTGACACAATTTGCTCGAAATTGGTAAAACCTAGGCATTTCAGACGAATATAGCTTGAGGAATATAAAACTGCTTAATGTATCAAGTTTCCTGGACAAAGATCACAAAGATCACAATATTCGGTGTCAAAATTTAAGACCAACAAGCACCTAAAATTTTGACACCGACTAGGAGCTAAGGCGTTTTTTTTTTAATGATTATGAATTTGATAACCGCGGAAACCGCGATAGCTGTTGATATTCTCCTCACCGCAGTCGTGACGAGGAAGTCTCAAAGACAATTAATTGCTATTAACATAAGCCGTTAGCCTTGTTCTGGATTTCCGCGCGAGAGACGCTCGCGGCTGAACAAATATGGATGTTCCAACAGTTTTAACGGGCGGCGCATAAAAGGTGTCGGGCGAATCCCGCTTTGGCCAGGGTTCGTTTTTTTCTCCAATATGTTCCAGTAAATCTATACTAATGTTACAAATGCAAAAGTGTGTCTGTCTGTTACCTCGCCACGACCAAACCGCTGAACCGATTTTGCTTTTACTTGGAGTCCCGGGAAAGAACATAGCATACTTTTTTATCGGTTCCCGCGCTATAAGCGAATTTTGGCGCAACGGAGTTGCGGGCGTCATCTAGTACAGAGGTTAAGCCTAAACTTATTTTGTCTACCGCCCACATTATATTTTAGCGCCCCCATTGTTTCAATTTGAAATGCATCCTGTTGGAATAAATCATCCCCTAAGCCTCCATTTTTTCGTGGGTCCCATACCGCCCCCCTTCAGACCTTCAGCGCCCACAAGGGTCGTTATCGCCCACTTTGGGAAAGGTTGATCTAGTATTATAAGTTCACAAATGTTTGTGTTGGGCACGTGTAGTTTTTCGAGCAGAGCCGGTTTCGTTCAACGTCGTCCACGGACGCGTGACGTACGCGTACCATCATCGGTGACATGACATAAGCATCATCATTTATTTTAGACTCGGCTGACAAATGGCAATACACGATCGACGATACACAAAAATCTCAGCAGGGGGCTCAAAATCATTCAGCGGCAATTGGAACGAAAACTTTCATTTCGGCCACGCTTCTGTTGCACAATGCGGTTGCGATAAATCCTGCCTGTGGACTCCCGCCATACCCCGCCTCCAACTTTTAAACAAAAAACTCCTGCAATCTGGAACATGTGCGTGACACAGATTGTGTTTGAATAATATTCGAAAATCTTGCGCAAGCAACCTCCCAGTACGAGCGAAGCTTTGGAGAGTTAAAACTTGAAGGAGTTTATAATTATATGGACGCTGTTTAAAGCGTTTGTATATCCCACAAAAATAATTACATATTGAGTTATGACTGCAGCTATGTTCATTAGATCATTTAGAACTCACTGCATTCATAACTCACCAAAAATGTTTGTTTAATAAACAAATGCTTACAGCGTCCATATTATATTTAGATCTTTTTTGTTTTTCCCTATTGTCCCTAGAAAAGCGTTTATTGAAACGTGTTTCGGACGTATTTAGTCACGTTTCCGCCCCTCATCATGATACATAACGCTGCCTGTTTCATCAACACTGCTCCATTTACAAATCTATGAATACTTCAATAATTGGTTTTGTCGGTAATCTCGTTCACAGGTGATGCATTTCGAGGGATAGCACAGATTTTTGGGAATAGGCACCCATGTGTTTCTTTGTTACATCACTGTCAAAATTAATTAAATAAACCTACCTTCCTTAGTATTCCGACAAAAGCATTTAAAAATGCTAAACACTAAACAGCGAACGTAGCTGTATTATTCATGCTATTTATAGTATACAATCAACCTGGTAAATGAACCCCAAGTGTCATGTACCTTGGTGCAACGACCGTACCTATAGAGGGCAAAAAAATACACCACCTGGCGGAATAAGGGATTCTAATGCGTACTGCCTGCGTGTTGCCTGCCCGTTGCCTGCCAGATGGTCGGGAAACTTACTCCACCTTTGATAGTTTTCAAAACAATCATGAATAGCGTAATAAAATATAATATGAAGTACGTATTTAAATAATACATACTATTATCCTCATTGAAGTTTTTAATATTGAGGATAATTTTGAAGTGAATTTAGCGACCTGAGATGATCACTGTTCAGATACTTTCGCTACGTTTACTTTTTTCATGACAAGAATAGTTTGCAGTTGCCTGATGAATTCGTAATGGCTCTCGCTAGAGGCACGCCCAAATGCTCTCCCCTTTCCCATTAGGCGTGACGTAATTGGGACTCATCATTTCCCGGTGAGGACCTCGAGGCAGCGTTCAACAGACCTTCGAGCTGAGTAAAAAGTACTGCCATCGTGAGCCACCTTTTACACTGAGAAATGGGGAATCGGGTAATGCCATTATGCCAAACCTTGATCGATAAAATTTATTTTCAGACCAGAGATCCTGTAAACATATCCATCGCAAGCTTCTATGGATTACTCTTTTCATGGATTAAATTCTTTCATCATATTTTTACAAGCATCAGCCGAAAGCGTCTTGTAATTATTATTTTTAACAAAAAATTAAATCGACTTCCAAGGTAAAAACAATAACATCCTTATAATATGAACTAAAAAGTATTAAATAATTTTTCCTATCTCATGGTGCCTTTTTCCGAATTCGGCTAAAACTCAACTATTTCTGTACTCAATCTTCATAATTTTGAAGTCGGTGCCAGTTACAAATGTTTCAAATATTCTGGCATCGAACGTGACGTCAATACAATCCATAAAAGGTGATATTCTAAATCTTTTACAGCAAAAATCACAAAACTGTCGCGGGTTTGAGTTGGGTTATTTAAAGATACTTAATTATAATTATAATTGAAATGATCTTACATGTTGTGCATTAAAACTTATAGAAATACTGTATTTTAAGTGTTAAATCACGTAGCTGTTAAATGAGCGAAATCGGCAAAATTTCGTATACGGACTCTTAACAGTCACACTTACAAAATATAATATCAGCTGCAGATAATTTTAAACAATACATTTAAAAAAAATCGAAGTGGACACGTGCTAAGGCCGCACCAAACCGGAATTTTAGCAGCGGCGAGGCTTTCAGTGTCATATCACTCATATGATTTTAAACTTTATCTTTATTATTGTAATACATAGTATCGCTTGTGAAGTCTACGGCCGCCCGTGGCCGCGATTGGTAAGTGTGACAGCTGTGCACTCTAGCATGTTACTTGTATTATCAAAGCAACTTACTTCTCAGAAGTAATGTCAAATGTGTGCCTTACGCTCTGGAGATAAGGTTGAATATTTTGTTATGTTCAATTCTGGTGACATTGGTGACCCTGACGTGAAAATGATGATGATGATGATGAATATAATTTGTATAGTAGCATATGCTTTCAGTTCTTAAAACAGCGCCTAAACCCCCAAACTTGTATCTAAAAGGAATCCAGAGTTCTCTTAGTATCTTCGGAACCATAGTATACCTTGGTGAAGAATCTTGCGTTTTGGTAGCATATGCTCAGGATGCTTCTCATAAAATAAAAATCACCATATGTTTCCATATAAATTTCGAGGAGTTCCCTCGATTACTCATGGATCCCATCATCAGGTCACCACTTTTGTGAACATGGTACGAAATTGGAGTGAAACCTAATACAACAAAACAAAAATTTCGAAAATCGGTTCACAAACGGCGGAGTAATCGTTGAACATACAAAAATAAAAAATAAAAAAATATATCCACAGCCGAACATATAACCTCCTCGTTTTTTGGAAGTCGGTTGAAAAATACAAGATATTACAACGTCGAGGTTTCTGACTAACAGTAAATTTAATATTGCAGGCAGACCGTACAAAGCGACCTTTATACCTGCGAAGATCTTTGTGTTTCTGCTTCACAAATCACAGGTAGTAATAATTGCAAAAACTAGCAGGCTAGTTACATCAAAGGAAACGTTCTTTCAAAAGACATTAAAAGATTTGTTTAGAATTATTACTTTTTGGGTTTTATTATGACCTAAATCCCGAAGTCCTGGTTCCGAAATACGGGTCTTTTGGGATGTAGATGGGCAAATTGGGTTTTTACGAAATTTTCTAGGCATTTAGCACATCTGTAACAAGGAACTCTTTTGTCATTGATACAAAAAAAAGGGAAAAGAAAGTATACATCAGGCCAAAATTTATGCAGTTTTTGTGCCATCCGCAGCAAACTACCATCACAAATATTTAATGATTTTTTGAGTGATTTCTCATGTAGTTGACTCTTCGTTACTTTGAAGAGATCGCCGTGCGTCGTGCAGACACATCTTGCACGCACGGGGGGTTGCGAGTCGCGCTCGCCGCACTATATTTAGGTCGGTGGGTGCGTTGACCCGTCTACCTGCCTCCGTCCTCGGCCGCGGTTTTTTCTCGTCAGCCGTCCTACCTGGCCCGCACGGAAATATGCTGTTGCATTCTACGATGCGCTCGAAAACGTCGGCTTTGACGAGACTAGGATCCACAGACAGGTCTGTGAATCGTGCGGACTGTATTATATATTTTTGGGTACACATTTTAACTACATACTTGTTTAGTGTAGGGTACAAAAAATATTGTAAATGCAACAATTTATAGATTTCAAAAGACATTATAATAATGTAATAAGAAAATAACAAAGTAATGAGCTTTTCTTGAGAAGATGAAACCTACAATGCAGGATTACATGCACACAAATAATGCATACTATGTTAGTAAACATATTATGCACATAGTTTTTTTATTCGTAGTATGCACATATAATGCATTAAAAAAAAGAATTAAAAAACTTAAAAAGGAATTCATAAAACAACAGAAGAAGTTAGAAGTGAATAGCTGTTGTTTAAGATGGAAATTATGGGATTAGCTGTTAGCCATTCAATTTTCTTTGGATCTAAAGTCTAAACTAAGTAAGCGCACGGTCTGCATCTCTTCTAATGTTGCGAGTGTCTATGGGCGACGGTAGTTCCTTTCCGTTTATTTGATAGAGAAAAAGATACCAGGCAGTATACACCTTCCCATCTAGCATACGCCAACGAGAAAATTTTGTCTACACGTTTTCTCGATGTTTGATGGCGTTTCTCTTCATCTCTATTGACCCTAACATGACATAATTTTTTTCTCGTGTAGATCTGTCGTCAAAATCTATCGACATAATGTCAAAAAATGATTTTCGTCGTTATCAACAATATAACTACACACGAGAGTGAGATATCTCGAGATTTTCTCGTTCGCTCGGAATTTCATAATCGGAAATTCATATTCTTACAGATCGATCTATAAATTTCAATTCAAAATTCATAATCTGAAAAAATCATCACATGAAATTCATAATCTGAAAAAATCTGAATGTGTGTGGAGCGTACTGATATTGTATGGTATTCCGGTCTTTCTGAATTAATAATATGAATTTCCGATTATGAAATTCCGGCTGTTTGTAGAGTACCTTAGGCCGACAGATATTCATCAGGTGTAATAAATGTCATTGTATTGTAAATCAGGTGACCCATTTGCCCCCTTATTTTATATTTAAAAAAAGTAAGGGGAGCTTTGTTTATGTAAATATAAAATATAATTGCTATCTATTATAAAATGTATGACATATTCACTGTGCAATAATTTGGTTGAATCTTAAATTAAAATGGGGTTTTGTGAGCTCAAATCTATACTAATATTATAATTGGGAAGTTTGTTTGTTTGTTTGTTTGAACGCACTAATCTCAGGAACTACTGGTCCGATTTGAAAAATTCTTTCAGTGTTAGATAGCCCATTCATCGAGGAAGGCTATAGGCTATATTTTATCACGCTAAGTCTAATAGGAGCGAAGAAATAGAGGAAAATGTGGAAAAAACGGGGGGAAATTCTTTGAAAAGATTTATTTGAATGCGCTAATCTCAGTAACTACTGGTCTGATTTGAAAAATTCTTTCAGTGTTAGATAGTCCATTTTTTGAGGAAGGCTATAGACTATATTTTATTACGCTAAGACTAATATGAGCGAAGAAATAGAGGAAAATGTGGGAAAAACGGAAGAAATTATTTGAAAGAATTTATCTCACGAACTACTGGAGAATTTTTTCTGATATTTGGCACAGATAAGTAGACCACGTGAAGGATCATAGGCTACTTTTTGTGGACTAATTATTTGTTTGTGAAATATCTAATTTACGCGGGCGAAGCCGCGCGAAACGTCTAGTTATAACATAATCCAACTTATTCCCAACATGTTAGCAATATGTACATTGGATTTCTAATGTACATTGCGTCTTGGCAATCCTATCAGATAATCTTATTTCCTGCTTCAAACTACTCCAGAAAATAATAATTTCACCATGGACTAATTGTATTATATGTAATAACAATAAAATAACACAATCCTAGGCAAACTTAGAAAAATTGAAAAATTATGTCTTCTAAAAAACTATTTCTGTGATTTTTATAAAACAGTAAAAAAGATAAACATTTAATCCATCGATCACCAATTCCTGGAAATCTTTTGTTATCGGGGAGTTTCAAAAAAATAATTCATTTTAATATTTATTTTATTAAAAACTTTGACCATTATTGGTATTTATTTATAAAGTAACTGAAAGCGTGTCTATTTGTACTTTATTTTGGTAAATTAAAAACTTAATTCAAATAGAAAGAAAAAAGAAATTATGATATTATAATTCAAGCCCCTCTTTTTCCAGTGTCCCCAGTAACAATTCAAAACTTCGGACTGAATTAAATTAAAATTTTCTGGAACTACTTGACACATTCAATTGTTTTTTTGGTTAAATGAACCATGTTCTTTACTTTTAATACTTCAGTCGGAATTTCCAGGAATTGCTATTGTATTCTATTGTTGTCGCGATCACCGATGCTCGCGCGGGGCCCGAAGGCTCAATTTAAAGCGTAAGACTAATCCATTTAAATTTGCAGTTATCTATTGTCCCCGGTATATGCTATTTCCGGACATTTCAGTTTTGTTACCATAATTTTTTCATGATAACATTCTACTAAAATATATTTTTTGTGTTCCGTTTATGTCGAAACTAATGTTCAGTACGATGGGCCATTTTAATATGGCTTGGCTGAGTATTTTTTTCGGTGGTGCAAAGAAATGTATAACCAGTAATTGGAATGGACCAAAATTGATGGTCAGGTTTGTTACGACTGTTTGATACTTTTTGCTATCTTTATTTGTAACATAATGGTTTGTAATGCACTGTGCATTAATACATATATTGTGGGAACCGCAGACACAATAGATTTTCAATTGTTATGCGGCAGCCGGGTGCCGCTTATGGACTTACTTCATAATAATTTTGTCTTTGCTATTAATATTCAATTAGGTAGATATTATGTTGTTGTTTTTTGATAAAGTGTATTATTGTCATTATTAAAATGAGATGCATTTAAAACTCATTTTAAAATGAACTTCAGATAACAAATTCATTATTAATTTGTGTCAACACTATATATCTTTGCATAATTTAAAATAAACTTACATTATCACTAGCTGTTACCCGCGACTTTGTCCGCGTTAACATAGTATAATAACAAAGATGGATAATTTTCCCCTTTTTGTAGATCCTTATACAAAGGGTAAAAACGGGACTTTATTTAAGCAAACGTCAATAAACTTTCATGTTTCTAACTTAAGTAATGACGGACTTTCATTCAAACTTTCAACCATAATTTCGCCCCTTGGGGGTAGAATTTCCAGAAACGCTTAAATACGTATCCATTCATTTTTAATCAGTAGCCCAAAAAGCTGTTGCCCGCGACATCGTCCGCGTTAGCAGTTAATAACGGAGATGGATAATTTTCTTCTTTATAAGGTCCCTTACTCAAAGGATAAAAACGGGACCCATTCACAAAGATAATATTATGTCATATAAATGATAAAAACAGATTTATTAAAATTCAAGCATACATTCAGCATCTCCTTAGTATTTACAAATTACTGTTAAGTATTTGAAACATACGCTAATAGATCGACAATATCATAAACTACATATTCCACGTTTTTTTTTTTTAGGTTAATTTTGAACTAAGATAAGTAAAAAAAAATTGGGTTTTGGTGTATCTCGGCGAGCGACGCGACGCAGCAAATGTATGGTCAAGGTCGTTTGCTCGGGGGATGGCCTTAATCAAATGACACTCAAAAACAAAGTATAATATTATGTTTAGATTAGGTCAGAATAAATTCGCTTTGAATTATAACTTTGTACAGAATTAACTTTCCTGCGATTTTATTATAATATGTATAGATTTATATCAAGCTACGTAACATTGGCAACAGCTGGTAGGCATTTGACAATATATATGACTGCAAAATACTCAATTATTTGTTCATCTTAATTTATTTGTTCCAATAGGTTCAAAATTTTTTATATATCATTGGGTTCGAAGTAATACAATTACGTCCTCCATCATCTCTTATTTTATCCTCATGGGGGTTGAATTTACCAATATCCTATTAAAGCGCACATCTTCATCATTTTATTTAGTAGCCCAAAAATAAAGTTTCATGTTTCTAACTAAAGAAATGACGGGCTTTCATACAAACTTTCAACCCCTATTTCACCCCCTTCGGGTTAAAATTTCCAGAATTTCTTCTTTAGTGGGTGTCTACTTAATAAAACAACCCTACTCACCAAATTTTGTGGCTGTAGCTCTAACAGTTTTTGCTCAGCGATGATGAATCAGTCAGTCAGTCAGTCAGTCAATCAGGACTTGTAATTTTATATATACAGATGTAGAAGTATTTATGCTCAACTGACTTTTAAAATACCAAGGATTCCATTAGTAAAAATTGTGTGTTAATAGTTTGTATAATTTATACACAAAACGATCATAATATTGAGAAATATTATAGATATTACAACCTGATTATGTAAAAATAATTTTAGCAGATAAACTATTTTATGTTGTTCTTAATTGCCAGATAGAATTTTTAGTTTTTTAAGGGCCTGTTTCACCACTTCCTGCTAAGGCTATCCACCACTTAACTTGACAGACACAGGCACCTCATCAGGAAGCGGTGAAACAGGACCTAAGAGCTATTAAATTCAAGGAGATACAGAAAATCATTGCTAATATAGGGCACAGGCCACATGGAAACAACATAAGACTTGTTACCATGGAAGCCTTCAGCAGAATAGCTGATTACTATCTTTGAGAATTATTGTAGGACATTGTAAAGTTTTTATAACGGAACATAATTGTCACAAAAAGTATGTGAATAGATAGCTACTTATATTACCTCTAATAAGATCATACTTCACAGACTGGTTCTGATGTAAAAAGTCCAAAGATCTAAGTCTAAGTCTATTATTTAAAACTTAAAATTAGTTATTTGTTATGGACTATTTGAGAAACATCTAAAATCTTGATCTGTCTTGGAGACATTAGAAAAAAATATTGAACAAAGTAATGCTATTCTGAGTTCACTGTGGCATACAGCAGCTATACTTGCAGCCCGCAAACACCAAAACTAGAACATGTTTGTGGCCCATATGAAAAAAAGATTGAGTACCACTGCCATAGAGTATGTAGGAAATTAGATGCCCCTTGTGAGGTAGACCGGCCGGTCATGGAGGGAGTCCTGTGTTAGACAGATCCAGGATATCCCTCCATATTATACGGCTGAAGGCAAACCGCAAGTGCGCATCAAAAAAAAATTAAGGGAATTAGATGCCACTTCATACAACCCTATGGTTATTTGACATGGCATTATGAATACATTTTAATCTTTCTATTGTTGTCGCTGTCACCTTATGGGACTTGATGGGTTAATGGAATCAGACAAATTATATGTACCTAACATTAATGAAAGCTCCCATAAGGCTTGGGCCTTATGGGCCTCGAGAACAATAGATTTTCAAGAATCTGCGATCAAAGGATTAATATATTATACAAAAATTCTAATAATAAATGTCTTTCTATTGTAAATATCTTATAGATTTTTAGTGCATGTTTTGGCACTTTGATGGTACATTATAATCCAATGTTGAGTTGTGACAATATTGATATGTTAAGCCGCTGCAATTTAAACTTATCTGGGGCACTCAATAATGGATATATCATCACAATCAATACTATCTATAACACATCAAACTCTGACTTTTTCATAGATTTGTGTAGACCACCCAAAGAAACATTTATATAAGACCTTCACAACATAATTAAATGCACATGTTTACAAGAGCTTGGTGCACTTCTGTGCTCAGAGATTATATAAGGCCATACATTGTATATACGTTGACATATTTCATACATTACATAATTATTGCCACTTAAATGGAACTCACTTGTGAGAACCGTTCTGTAAGTGACAGTGTCGGTAGGCGTAAAACTGATAGAGAACCGTGTACGGCGCTTATCTAGCGGAAATTAGCTACGCCCCGCGGCATAAGCGCTGCTCGTTAACAATTGTCACGTTTCAATTACTATTTATTTATTCACAGCGACGTATTATACAACGAGGCGACGGACGGACGGGTAAATATGGCAATTATCAGCATACCATTGCCGTTCGGTCACGTTTACGTCACCGGAGGGTATTCGAAGATTAGCGATACGATACCTGTAGTTCTGGTCGAAGTCCCAGTAATCCTTGTACCGCGGGTGCCACCGCGGACCCCCGCGGGAGTAGGGCCGTCTGGAGCCCCCTTGGCTCATACTTGCTGCGCCATACCACACTTTATCGATCCGCGCCGCTACCGCGGATTTCGACGCCCGCCTTTCTACGCCTGTTCTCCACCACGAAACCACAAACTCACTGCACTGCGACACTGTCACTGCACTATAAATCTTCAAAAATTAATTTTAGGACCCCAGTAGAGTCCTACGCGGATGTTTTGAGATACTGCAATGGAGCGAAGTTCGTGCGAGTCACGTTGCGAGGCGAGCGAAACGTCACAGATCAGAATCGGGCGCCCTCTAGCGGAAATGATCCGCGATGCCCTTAAAAACGACCGCCAAATATAGACGAATTTCTAATGATGATTATTTTACAATTACCGCATCCAATTATTTAAAGAAAACGCTTGGAAATTAATGGATTTCATAGCTGATTCGTTTAATACACATTAGAAAATTTCTAGGGCTTTGACCAATTTGCTTCACGGTAAGTATTGATTTTGTATTAGAGACACGACTGCTAAATGTAAATTTTGAATTACTCAATACGAGTTCACTAGAAAATGTTCACAAAACCCTGTGTGTTATCGCGTTCACAAAATGGTTCGTCACTGTTCACATAATTAATATATGAATCACACAAAAATCTCTCCCAAGACGGTACTGGACATATTCGCAAAAGTTTTCTTTATCAGAAATGTTTTATAAATACTTATCACTGTTCAGCACAGTTTTAATTACTCAAAATGAAGAAACGAAAGGAAAGTAAGATTCTTTACAATAGAAAACGAAACAGTCAGACAACACAATACCTGACAATACGTAAGCTGATAAAAAAAACTTACACAAGTCTTATGACAAAAAAGCGTAAAGAGCTTTTGGTAACAGTTTGAAAACGTACTTAAGATTTGAGCAGCGCTAGCAGCGCTTGAATATCGCAAGGCCCCGCCCATTGTTATTATAATGCAGCCAATCTTAACAATCAAACACCAGAGTGAATATAGCTACAAGCCTGCCAATGACAGATTATGCCTGTCACAGTCGCACACATGTATTTAAAAAGAGATGCAGTATTTACTAAACTTTGCCAATGTACTCTTTTGCTGTACAAATTATAATTTCGTTAGTTCAATTTAGGTCTAGTTTTTGATAAACGATACTGTGATTAAATGTTTCACACAACTTCATTACACACTTATTCACACAGAACACTTTTACTCCTATCGGAGCTTATTCATGTTCATCGCGCGTCAAACCTCTAACAAATAGAGGTGGGTTAAAAAACTACCCTATGTTCTTTAGACTTTAGAGAGTTTAGAGTATTAGACCTTATCATAATAATTTAACGACATGCATGCATTCGCATTACGGTTTAATGTATAATGACTTCTTTATTCCTTCCTTGAAAATCTATAAATTGTTACCTATTCTATTGTTGTCGCGGTCACCGGTGTCCTTATGGGGCTTGACGTGTTATATAATATGAAACGGCACATTCTTAAACTTGGTACTAAATCTATATTATTTTTATAATTGAATGCTATTATAGATAAAAGATCTAGAATCTAGTCTAGACAGAATATCACATTGCGATTTCGTAAGAAGTCACGGTTTATTGCAATATATAACATAGCTGCTGTATGTACTTACACTATCATAGTAATGGTATAATTAATTATTTCTTTTTCTAATCTAAGTCCATGGTACTTTATTACTTCGAAGTATCCCCTCCAAATTAAATCAAAATTGTTTCAAAGCTATAAGCGTGAAGAGGCCATAGACAGACGTACACACTAACTTATGCTGCGTAAATCGTAAATACATACTTGTTAGTGACTAACATTGTATTAATTACGCAGCGTTCCGACACTTCCGACTTTGTCTGCAACATGTAATGATGGCGCCCACGAGAGTATCGAAACTCCGTGGCCCGTGCGACTCCCTGCCTCAACACGTCTTGTCAACTTTTTCTATGTTATGCTTCGGCACAAACGAGCCGGCTTCTAAAATATTAGGCTACTAATAGACACCCTAGGTAATATCCGGCGTAACGTTTTAAATGTGACTCTCACGAACATAACTTAGGAGTAAAAGCAGTATTATTAGTTTAGTGGGTCTATGATAGGTCGGCAGTAGAAAACTTTTAGATTAAAAATAAAAAGGCATAAAACATTGGCAATGTAACTAGGTACCTACTCAAGATTCGTGAGGGTCCATGGCACGAACCACAGATTACTAGTATATATTTGTAGGCACGAACGGCAATCGCTTCCCATCAGGCGTAATCGCTACTCGTTAAAAGGTCTTTTAAAATTTTTGAAATCTCACCTCATCCCTTTGTCTTTTTTAGTCGTCAGTCGTCACGCCAAAAAATTTATGCTGCATAGGCGTAGGCCGTAGCCATGGGGGTTGGAGTTTCAAACAGAGAAGAGACATGAACTGTGTAGCATATTATAACATTAATACTAGCTATTTGACCGAGCTTTGCTCGGTATTCGATAAAACACGAATAAAATGACATTTTCTAAAAATGATTCCTATTGTAGCTAGATCGATTTACCGCCCCCGAAACCCCCTATATTACGGGTTCCCAAACTGTGCGCCGAGGCGCCCTGGTGCGCCGTGGAAAGGCAAGACGGGCGCCGTGAGTCGACCCTCCTATTCCATAACCCCAAACAGCCCCGGATCTTCAATTTTTTTTAGGCGGGGCAAAAACTGAAAAATGCCGCCCCGCATTTTTTTTGCCGTTGGAAAATGCTTGATGCATTCCCGGCAGCCTGGGTGGGCACCTGGATATGTGGGACTCCTCGGGTGCTGCGGTAAGGAGGAGCACCCTTGGTTACCCACTAAAACCCAACGGTGCCTCCTCTCCGCGTGTCGCTGAGCCGCTGGACTCGCCTGAGGCGATAACTGCAGCGCCCAGACAGCGGCACCTGATCTACCAGCAGAACCATTCGCGCGGCTTCTGCCGCTTTCTCCGGGAGAGCGGTCCGGGGCTTTTTTAACCAATTTTAGTTTGCGAGCTCTGCGATTCCTGCAGGCGAGCGGGAGCCGGGCGCGTAATTTGTATAATAAATGCTCGTGCAGCACGTCTCACTCCGCACTCAGGGTATCGGTCAAGTAGATATGGCCATGTTAGATAAATTATGAGTTGTCCATTGGTCCGTGAAGTGTAAATTTTGCCGCCCCCTAAATTTGCCGCCCGGGGCATGGGCCCCGGCTTGCCCCCCCCTAGATCCGGGGCTGACCCCAAATATTATAAAATAAAATTATATAATATGAATTATTATACAAAGCAGGCGGATGATTAAATATTTGTTTATTATTATTTACTTGCTTCTCCTATAATATAATTATTAAAGGTGCTTTCTATGTATATTTTTGTAATAGCTAGGTAGAGTAGGGCGCCGCGCCGTGACAAAATATTGACGTAGAAGTGCACTACAGGCTGAAAAAGATTGGGAACCCCTGCCCTATACACTAAATTTCATGAAAATCGTTGGAGCCGATTCCGATATTCCAATAAAGTTTAAAGATATAAGATTAAACAGTATTATCATAGAAAACCAAGTAATAATTATTTCGAAATTGAAGGTCTTACTGCAAATATTATTTTAGAAAAAAAAAAACAACAAATTAAAACCATTATTAAAATATTTATTGAACTCGTTTTACAGCATGTAGTCGTCGGGATCGTACAGCTCCGACAGCAGCCGGTACACGTAGGAGGGAGAACTGCCGCCTCTGCAAAAAAAGAAGGAAATGTTAAAAAAAAATAGGCCAAGTGCGAGTCGACCTCCCGCGCCAAGGGTTCCGTTATAATGAAAATAATTGGCAAAAAATGTGTTTTGTGTATGGGAGCCCCAATAAATATTATTAAAGTACCTACACATATAATTCTGGATCTTGTAAAAACTGCCCACCTGTTCCCATTAAAAAAGGCAAAAAATCACGTTTGTTGTATGGGAGCCCCCCTTAAATATTATTTTATTTCGTTTTTAGTATTTGTTATTATAGCGGCAAGTGAAATACACAATCTGTGAAAATTTCAGAATTCTAACAAAAGCGGTTCTTGACAGCCTGGAGACAGAGAGACAGATGGACAGACAACGAATAGGGTCCTGTTTTTACCCTTTGGGTACGGAACCCTAAAAATTGACAGGTTTATTAGCAACCTGCTATCTCAAAAAATCTGCTACCAGCATTGACCAGCCGAGTCTATATAAATAAGCCACTCATTGATGGAAGCTGATTCTACATAATATACAATAGCTGCATATTTTAATTATTTTTAAATTAAGTAGAATTAAAAATACACAAATTCACTTAATTTCAATTCATAATTGCCAATAAATAAGGTTTTTATAATAAGACCTATTCTTAATTCTGTTATGTAACATCTGTCTAAAAAAACGGTGGCGCCCATTTTGTTGGAACGACAAAATGGCGGCGACGCGACGCTTTGTTTACTCACAAGTTGGTTATGACGAGGGAGACCTGGTTCGGCCTGATGAAGTCGAACTTCTGCGCCACCACCGTCGCGTCCACACACTCCAGACCGCTGTGAACAAACATTCATACATGTCACATACATATAATATTATAGTTTGTACTTGCATGTATAATAGTTAATAATTAATAATTAATTAATATATTATCTTTAAACGAGCAAGTCTTGTATATATATAAATATATAATTCTCGGAATCGGCGCCAACGATTTTCTAGATTATCGATTATAGATTTCTAGATATATAGATAAATCGATCTAGCTAGGAATCATTTTTAGAAAATGTCATTTTATTCGTGTTTTATTGAATACTGAGCTTTGCTCGGTCAAATAGCTAGTTAATTAATAAAATATAATAAATGCGAAAGTGTGTCTGTCTGTCTGTTACCTCTTTACGCCCGAACCGCTGGACCGATTTTGCTGAAATTTGGCATGGAGATACCTTGAGTCCCAGGAAAGGACAAAGGCTATTTTTTATCCTGGAAAAATGAACGGTTCCCGCGCGATAAACGAGTTTTGGCGCAACGGAGTTGCGGGCATCATCTAGTAAAATATTATAAACGCGAAAGTGTGTCTGTCTGTCTGTCTGTCCGTCTGTCTGTCTGTTACCTCTTCACGCTCAAACCACTGAACCGATTTTGCTGAAATTTGGCGTGGAGATACTTTGAGTCCCGGGAAAGGACATAGGATACTTTTTGTCTCGGAAAAATGTACGGTTCCCGCGCGATAAACGAGCTTTGGCGCAACGGAGTTGCGGGCATCATCTAGTAAAATATTATAAATGCGAAAGTGTGTCTGTCTGTCTGTCTGTCTGTCCGTCTGTCTGTCTGTTACCTCTTCACGCTCAAACCACTGAACTGGTTTTGCTGAAATTTGGCGTGGAAATACTTTGAGTCCCGGGAAAGGACATAGGATACTTTTTGTCTTGGAAAAATGTACGGTTCCCGCGCGATAAACGAGCTTTGGCGCAACGGAGTTGCGGGCGTCATCTAATAGTTAATAATTTATCAATGTTTATAGAAAAATTATAGTCACAGAGCATGCCCAACAAACATTACCGCTGCAAATATAGCTTATTTAGAACCTGAAGTGTTATAAAGGTTGACTTGGAGCTGTAATAGGCTACTTGACCTATTTTTTTTCTTCATGCTAGTCGCTTCTTAATCATTCATTTTCACAATTAATACTAATATTTTAATATTTTACACAGTAGAAACCCATAAAAATGTTGATTGAAAAACATGCCTTTTAAATGGCGCCGAAAACACTGTCCGCCATAGTGTGACGTCATACGTTTTGTATTTTAAACTCTCTTTATTGAATTTTTTTTTATGTGCTAAATGTACGAGTCTTAAAGTACCCAAAAATTATAAAATAATTAAATAAGAAATAATAAATCATTTGTAATGTTGAAAACTTTTGGAGAAAAGTTTTGGCCATTTCATTTCCCGTCTACAATAAATGGAGATAATATATAAAACGGATGTTTTATTTGAATTATTTAAGAAAATATATTTTAAAAATCTTTCTAGGCTTATTCTTATTATTTATGTACAAAAAACTTACATCTAACGAGCGCGATAAATAAAAGATATCAAATTACTATGAGGATGACGTCACATCCAAATCGGAAGTACCGCAAAAGCGTTTTCGTCAGTACAAATCCTATTTTCATAAAATCATATTTTCAAATCGAGTTTATTAATCAATCATAAGCTTTTATTTGATGATAAGGGTGAAATACGGTTTCCTAGGCCAAGTTCTACTAGAAATATGCATTTGTTCAACGAAATTGAATATAGGTCAAGTAGCCTATTATAGTTTGTGGCGACAAAACAGAGTTAGTAATAAAATATAACACCTATGGTGACAAAACGGGTCTATAAGAGCGATTATGGAGGCTAAAGTGGAACTGCAGCGATTATTATCCCTACAGTACAGACCAGAGCTTCTGTGTTATAGCTTTGAGCGAATCATACCACTATAAGATCTATATAAGAAATTATCATCTCCTATTAACTCCTTTAGCGCATTTAGTTGCACAAAGGAAGCAATTTATGCTACTAGCTCTACAAGGCTGGTTTTTAACTCTTTTGCAAAACCAAACTCCTAAAGGGATGCAAAACTCCTCCATGTTATTTTGGGCTGTATATTAGAGTTATTTTCCCCTATTAAAACCCTAAATTCATGAGTCCACCATTTTTGAGTATAAACTTAATTCACAAAAATAATAAAAAGAAAGTACAAAATCAAAAATTATTACAATGAAGTTACTTGTCTTTGTAGCGTTTTGATGCCTGGGTCACGAAAATTTTAAGACAATAGGTAAAACATTAAAACAATTTTATCAATAAAAAATGTTTTGCTTTATTTGAAGCGACACTTTTTTACTTAAAATACACAAGAAAGAGTAGGCCCCTTCATTATTTGCTTATAATACATAGTCACATTCACAGTAAACTCATCTTCGCAAAGAAAATTCCGCTTCAGCCTTCCACTAACAAGTCAAAATATTATTTCACTACTCAACTCCGCCATTATATTTTCATAAAAATCAGTGGTTATAGTGTAACTATATACATAAACACAATATTGTTAAGCCGGTTAGAAAAAAAGTTAAAAACATATCATAATTACGTTACAATTTACCGTATTGCCACCCTTACGGTGCTCAAAAAGTTAGTAAGATGCATTATAGATCTACTATAACCCTAAAAGGGATAAAATTCATGAATTTGCTTCCTTTGTAGCACTCAAAATGTCTTTAGGTACCTGTAACTCTATTATACCGCTTGAAGAGCCACTAGTCACTTAAATACTTCACTTAAAACGCTTTAAGGCTCAGTTATCGCTATTGTACATCCACAATAACTTTACTGTATCTCTAAAATTCATGCTTTAGCTCTACTATATCGTCATAGTGGAACATAAGGCGATAAGAATTTGTGCCCAATTCAAGGGTACAGTAGAGTTATAGCGAGCTATAACTCCATGTGATAGCACTTATTGAACACCATTGGATGTGTTTAGCTCTCTTGTAGATCTGTTATAACTCTTATGTTAACGCCTAATGTTAGTTGGGTGTAGACATTGGTACATTGATCCTTTACTCATGTAATGTCTTTTTTAAACGATCATTGTCAAATCTATTTCACCCTACAGTTTCTATAGGAATATTAAATCACTCTTATAAAAAGTGTAAGACGTGATAAGTCTAAGCCAAGGGTTCCCAAACTTTTTCAGCCTGCGGCGCACTTACAAGTCAATATTTTGTCACGGCACCCTACTTTACCTAGCTATTACAAAAATATACATGAATATTATACCCCTTTAATGCTCTCTTATAATCTGCCTGCTTTGTATAATTCATAAGTACTATAATTTCATTTTATAGTGGTTATATGGATAATGATGGAGGATCGACTCACGCCGCGGCGCCCCTCTTGCCTTTCCGCGGCGCACCGGGGCGCCGCGGCGCACAGTTTGGGAACCCCTGGTCTAAGCTTTATACGAGTAGTTTAAAAGGACTATTGTATTTGTAGTATTTCAGGAGTGTGAACGTGTAAATTAATTGATAGAATACATACTGGTAGGGCATGGCCTGGTGCGAGGTGTCCTGCGCCTTGAAGAAGTACTGGTCGCACGACTGCACCGGCGACAACTTCAGCAATGGACACAGCACGATCACCTGCGTTTACATAGATAATAAATAATAATGTATTAAGGGGCCGGGTTACACTCGAAATTCTCATACATACGTAATACCAAAATCATTTTCTCGTACGAAAATATTTAACATGTTTGAGTTATATTTCAGCTTAAAATAGTAATTACCTAGGTTCCTGTACAAAAATTAACTTCAAAATATTTAAACACTAAAAAAATTTTCTTTGTGTTTAAATTTTTTTTACTAAATTTACTACTAAATATTTGAACACAAAAAATAGAGCAAAACACTAAAAATATATAGATAAATTTACTACAAAATATTTCAACTCTTAAGAAATATTTTTTAGTATTTAAATATTTTGTAGTAAATTTACTATTTATTTATATATTTTTAGTGTTTTACTCTATTTTTTTGTGTTTAAATATTTAGTAGTAAATTTTAGTAAAAAAATTTTATACAGAAAAAAAAAATTTTTTAGTGTTTTAAATATTTTGAAGTTAATTTTTGTACAGGAACCTAGGTAATTACTATTTTAAGCTGAAATATAACTCAAACATGTTAAATATTTTCGCATGAGAAAATTGTTTTGGTATTACGTATGTATGAGAATTTCGAGGGTTACCCGGGCTCTTAAGGTTCATGCTAGCCTTTATAAATAGTCCGTTTTGACAAGTCACAATTACAGAATATTTGTAAATAATCGGCTAAGTGCGACGCACGAAGGGTTCCATGCCATTATATAGTCTGTAAAAAAGAGAAAAAATTAAAAAGTGGCAACATCCTAGTGTCTTACTTTTTTCTTAGATTTATTTGAAAGGGATGACACTACGATGTTGCCACTTTTTAATATTTTCACTTTTTTGACAGACTATAGAGCAAAATCAGGCCATAAATTGTTTTCTTTTGTATGGGAGCCCCCTTCATTTTTTATTTTATTTTAATATTATTATTAAGTATTAAAGTACACATAATATAACCAAGGATTTTGTGAAAAATTCAAGTACCTGTTACCATTATTGATATAGAGTAAAAAAAGGCCAAAAAAAAATCACGTTTGTTGTATGGGAGCCCCCTTAAATATTAATTTTATTTTGTTTTTAGTATTTGCTGTTATAGCGGCAACAGATATAGATAGTCTGTGAAAATTTCAAATCTCTAGCGATTACGGTTCTTGAGTTACAGCCTGGAGATATACAGACGGACAGACAACGAAGTCTTATACGTAATAGGGTCCCGTTTTTACCCTTTGGGTAAGGAACCCTAAAAAACGAATTAAACGTCACAACTCACAACAAACACAACACATTGGTCAAATTTTTGCGTATGCGTTCGTGTACGTTACTATGTGATTGTGTGTGTGCGTGTGTGTGTGTGTGTGTGTGTGTGTGTGTGTATGTGTGTGTGTTTGTGCGTGCGTGCTTGCGTGTGTACTCACAGGCACGGCGCGGTGCGTGGCAGCGTTGGTGATAAGGGCGGTGCCGACGGGAGCGATCACCGCCCCGCCCCCCACTGTCGCCGTGGCTGCTATCACAACCTATTACAATGGATTTTGATTTTATGTTCTACACATGTTATACATCATTTGCTGGATTTGTCACAAATCGTATAAGAAAACGAAACATTGCAGTTTTCTGTTATTACTTATTAGTTATTACATTCCATCGAATAGACCTCCCAAAACTTCCAAGCCAATTTTGACAATATTTGGTACTTACAGATATAAGAGTGGGAAACACTAACTAACATTATGTATCATATTATAAATAAACAAGCGACAAAAAAAAAAGTAAACGAGAGAGAGGGAGAAAGAAAAAGTTAAAGATAAAAAGTAGTAGTAAATTAGTACCAATTTTTCCAATATCATAGGCTACTTTCATCAGCGCATGTTAGCGCGTGTAAAATCCTCGCATACTTAGGGTTGATTCAGACCGCACCGCGACGCGAAGATTCGCGTCGCATTTCTAAATTGATATGGATTTCCAAAATAAGATGAAAATAAAATACTTTTTGAAAAAAGCTTTTATTTAAACACACTAAAAAGAAGAAAATAAATATCTCCTTAAAATGTTTAACTATTAAGTTATAACCTCAATATAATATTATACAATTTGTATGATAATAAAAGCTTGTCGCGCGATTTGTGAATAAACTAGTACCAATTTAACTACGAATAAATTGATATTATATTTTTTATTTTAATAAATTTATAAAATACTGACAGATTGTTGAATCTCGCGAGAAGCTTTTAATATCATACAAATTGTATAATATTATATTGAGGTTATAACTTATTAGTTAAACATTTTAAGGAGAGGTTTATTTTCTTCTTTTTAGAATGTTTAAATAATTTTTTAAAGTTTTTTGATAAAAATTTATTTAATATATCTCAGGGTAGATTTCTTAGTCTTTCTGACCGTAGTTTCCTTTGTTTCAAGAATTTGTTAAAATAACAAGTTGTTACTATGTCAACAAGTTGTTAGAGATCAACTACGGCGCGCAATGGCGCGCTCCTCCAAAATTCAAAACTTTTGAAGTGCGTTGTCAAGATGTTTGAAGTGCGTTGTCTTGCGGGGTAGGCTAGTTATGATTAGTTTACCAACAAATCTTGGTAATAAGTGACACTAAGTGAAATATTACGTGTACTGTGATTGGTTGAATACTTACTACATACAAACTCTTTCATTAGGATGTGACTACACACATTGAAACAGTCATTTGGAGGGGCGCGCCAAGTTATCGTAGTTGATCTCTACTATGACACAATACGTCACGTCACGCCACGTCACGACACGACTTGACTCTACTACTTTTCAATTTACTCCCAATGAGCCCTTTTATTTGACACCCATATGGCAGAAGTGCATTAAAAATAACTATTCCCGTGTCTTGGATGTGCCGCCATATTGGATGTAGAATGACATCACATTCGTTTTCATGTTACTCTTAATGAGCTCTTTCATTTGATACCCATATTGCAGTAGTGCGTTAAAATAACTCTTCCCTTATCTTGGATGAGCCGCCATATTAGGTGTAGACTGACATTACATTCGTTTTCGAGTTTCTCTCAATGAGACCTTTCATTTGATATCCATATTGTAGGACTGCATAGAAAATAACTATTTCGCCATCTTGGATTGTCGGCCATATTAGATTTAGAGTGATGCCACATACCATATCGTGTATTGTCATCCAAACTAAAGGTGTGTGCAAAATTTCAGCTCAATCGGTTAAATATATCTGCTTCAAAATTGAGTTCCAAGATTTCACCCGAATATACATACTTACATACATACAGTGCAAGTTAAATAAAAGCTTTTAAAAAGATTGTTACCTTATTGACGCGCGAGACAAGCGCGGGCGCGGCGGCGGCGGTGACGACTGTGACGCTCACGCCGGCCGCGCTCAGCCGCGCCGCCATCGCGTGACTCTGTATTTAAGATAAACATAATATCCTTAATTATAATATTTTATTTTACTTAACAAACCAAAAAACAAGACTAATCCTTCAAGCCCCATAAGAGCACCAGTGAACAATAGAATACAATAGCATTTTCAAGAATCCGCGATCGAAGGATTAAGCTGTAGGTACGAGTACATAAGGGACTGGGAGTCTCAAATACTTTCACAATATATCAACATGTATGTACAAATTAGGGCGTTGCTGGTCTTTTGTTTATTGAAACATGTGACCGTTTCTCATGGCTGAGACTGCTTCTCAAGGTCCTTAATCCCTTAATATTATATTATCCTTCCTTACCTTATATTATTCTATTCTCAACACATCCTGCATTGACAATACATTTCTCATTCCACTCGAATTTAAAAACTTACCGCGCGGTTGTTTGTACTTTCGGTTACGGTCAGCGTTGAGACACAAATAAATGACTGAGCTTGGAAATCCAACTGACAAAAGCAACAAAGGACATAAAACAAAAAAAAAGGATATGGACGAAAAGCCCATTGACCACTCAAATTTTGATTAAAAAAAAGGAAAAACCTTGCCTCTCTAACATCAGGCCCCTCGGCCAGCACCAGGCGGTACTTTCTGCCAGCGGCGCGCAGAAACCGCTCGAGCAGCGCGCCCGCGCCGTGCGTCATCACCAGCTCGTCGGCCGCTATGTGCTCCTTCGCCTGCGAGCACACCGACTCCAGGGACGACTCCAGCTCCGCTCGCAGCTAGAAGACAAACCACATTGTTTCGTCATTACAGTTTTCTATGCAAATGTAAAAACGACGACTTCTAAGCATTTCTTGATCGCCGATCTGTTATTAATTTGCAACATAAAGGTGATTAACGGCATTTCCAATTTCAAATGCACGACGCCTGCAGTTAGCTTACCTCAGCAATAAAGTCTCGTAATGGTTCCTTGAGATCTTTGGATGCGGGTCCGATGGTGGCCCGCCTGCCTGGGTTGGCCAGCACCAACCGCTGCAGCGATTCACCAGCTCCTTCTACACTCTGTAATAAACAATATTATTTAATTAAATAAAAAACAGAACACGAGTCCAGGAAAAGAATGCGCCAAGTGAGTGGGTAGTCTTGTAAATTTTGTAGGTTTCTGATATTTTACGAACTTTGCCCCTAAGGGGGTAAAAGGGGAAATGGTTCGTAAAATGTATTTACACGGGCGGAGCCATACGCAACAGCTAGTAATAATGTATAAATGTATTTTAAAAGGTACAAAATAGCCTTTTTTGGTTTAGGTTCTTTCATCTTTTTCAAGGCGCAGGTTCGGCCTCATATGGAATATTGTTCTCATCTCTAGGCAGGGTCGCCAAAATACCAACTACTCGCTCTGGATCGTATCCAACGAAGGGCCGCTCGAATTGTTGACTGCCATAGTGTTTCAAACAGCTTGGACCCCTTGGAATTACGCCGAGATGTAGCATCACTCTGCATCCTCTATCGGCTGTATCACGGGGAGTGCTCTGAGGAATTGTTCGGAATCATACCACCTGCAACTTTACGCCATCGTCCCACGTGAAAAACATACCATCCTCATCACCTTGATGAGTGGCAGTCTTCCACAGTGCGTTTTTCGCGTAACTTTCTGCCGCTAGCTTTCTGCCCCCTTATTTAATTTAAAAAAAAAATTTTCGAAAATAGGTCTTTAGGCCAAAGATTAAAGTAAATTATTATCTTGATGTAGCCTAAATTAAACCTATTGAAACTGACCTGGTTTACATTAGCTCTCTGCTCATCTCTGATGGCTCTGAGGACTCTCCGGACCATGTTACCCGCAGACAACTCAGCAGGTAGTGCTTCAGTTAAGTGACAACCAACCGCACGAATTTTTCTACATAGCACCCTGTAATCATATAGTATACAAAAAGTTTAAGAAATATGATAACTTTTGTTGGTGTATAATGCTACTTTAATAAAGTTATTATTGAAATTAATTTTGTACCTCTAACATATCAGAAAAAGAAAGAATTGTGGGACTAGAATATCTAGTTTTACAGTTTGAATTTTTTAAAAGTAAGGTTATTAAATGTTAATGTATTTTTACAAAACATATTAAGTTAAATAGTAGTTGTATTACTGAACAATTTATAGTATTATTTTTTAACGGTGTTAGTGGTGGCCGAAAAGGAAGATCTTCCGACCGAGAGAGATAGCATGCTCGGTCAGGCCGAAGCCCACTGACGTCATTTCAGACGTTGTATATATCTTGCCGTTCTCCGAAACTTCGATAGCGCGATGCAGGATTGTTAGGCGAATTGTGGGTACCGCCACAATTTTATTTGGCAGGTAGACATTGAGGTGTAAAAACATTTGATCGATGTGGTGATATTTTGAGTACTGAGAAATTACATTAAAAAGAGTTTTTATTCCAAAAAATAAATGGTTCCAACACAACATGCCAACTTTGGTGACACAAAGTTATATGCGACATCTACTCAGTAATAAGGAACCTTATTCTTCTAGAAATATTAGCTGGATGTGAAGTTTAAATACTTACAGTGCAGTTGTGTTGTCAGCATCTGAAATTATTTGTTCTAAGAGGTCCACTGTAGCGTGGGCTATTGTTATTGATCCTTGCAGCTTCCTGAAATACATTTTACTGTCTACAGAACACACATATTAATATTGATTTCAAATCCCTAGTTTTGTATCTAAAATAGCATGTTTAGTAAGTAACTAAACTACAGTCGGGCCTCGTTAATCTGGAGAGGCAAAAACAAGACCCTTTGCGAATTATCGAGGCGTCCGGATTATAGTATGCAATATTTAATGTTAATAAAACATATGTTTAAACTTAGTTTCTTAAATCAATTTTTAAATTATTACATAAAGACAAAATGTACATGTTCATAATAATTACAACCTTGTAAATTTACTATGTGGTTGTAATAAAGTAAGTTAAAATAAAACCAAATTTATTCTATTAAATTAATTCTTTTTGAAAAATTCTGTAATACTCGACTTCCGTTTATGATTTTCGCACTTCCTTACGAAAGCCCGGTCTCTAAGTTGACGGAGAAACATAACTGACTATCAAAATCGTTATCTTATCAGTAGGGCCCGGATTTATATGTAAATACCATTGACATAAGAAACTATATGGACACGAAATGACCACGAAAGACACGCGCCTGCCTTCAAAATTTGTAAGCTAAAAATATGTCACTGAATAATAAAAAAATATTGATATCGATATTAAGTTTTTTTATAAATTGTGAAGGCAGGCGCGTGTCTTTCGTGGTCATTTCCAGGCTAAGATGAAGGATCAATTGATGCTTGGTCTTAGTTTCGAAGTAACTAGTTCTTGATCTGTGGTCATTTCGTGTCCATATAGTTTCTTATGTCAATGGTATTTACATATAAATCCGGGCCCTACTTATCAGCCTATTTTAAAGCAGTGCTTAAAGCTCCGGCCGGTTACAGATTAGAGAGATCACCAAACAAGCGGGAGTCCGGATTACCGATTTTTATTAAATTTACATAAATGTACGTTATTTAACATTTATCAATAAGAAAAACACACTTCTCCATACAAATTTTTTTCAACCCACTAGCTTTACAAAAAACAAAAATCGTCCAAAAAACAAATTTTAAGACAAGAGTCAATTTTGAAACTTCTAGCAATCGTCGTAAATGTATTTTAGAGCCATTAGAAGTGACTATAGCCCATCTTTGATGACCCTGAAGATGGCGCTTATATCTGATTTTTTTTATTTATTTCCAATATCTCGAATAAAAATAGAGCTATGAAAACGAGACTGAATAGATTTTATATATTGGCTCGAAATCTACATGTGGATGACTTCCAAAAATTATTTTTTTGAACTCTCTTTTTGAAATTTTTTAAAGCTAAAACCAATTTTGTCTTGACTCTCTAAATTTTGATGAAATAAATATAAACGTATACTTCATTCAATTAGTACAGAATTGTAATTGAATGGATTTCTGGATGTGGAATCTTTTTTTTTTTTAATTTATTTTTAGTTTTTTTTTTATAGCAAATATCTGCTAGAATAATAATAGATGGAATTGAAAAAAAAAAGCAAATTAAAGATAAAAAAAAACTCAAATTTTTGTTTTTTTAATATTTCGGATTTTTCCACCAAAAATTAAAGAAATAAAATTTTATTATTTTTTGATTACCGATATCTCAAAAGTGGAAAAATCTGAAATATTAAAAAATCCGAAATATTAAAAAAACAAAAATAACCACATTTGAGTTTTTTTTTTTCTTTAAGAGTCCGTATACGAAATTTTGCCGATTTCGCTCATTTAACAGACGTGATTTAACAGTTAAATACAGTATTTCTATAAGTTTTAACGCACAACATGTAAGATCATTTCAATTATAATATAGTGTTGGAGCTAGATTTTTTATTTTTTTTAAGTATCTTTAAATAATCCAACTCAAACCCGCAACAGTTTTGTGATTTTTGCTGTAAAAGGTTTAGAATATCACCTTTTTATGGATTGTATTGACGTCTTAACGGTATGTTAAATAAAATAAATAAAGTTGTCTATAAAGTGTTGGATTTACTATTTCCACTTCATTATAAAAACCCTTTAAAAACAGAAAACCTCTATCTGCCCGCTAACTTGGCGATCGTCCTTTTTCACCTGGCATATGAAAGACGGACGTGAGTGTGAAGAGAGCAGTAGAAAAGAGAGGACGGGCTCTTAATTTGCTTTTTTTTTTCAATTTCATCTATTATTCTAGCAGATATTTGCTATAAAAAAAAACTGAAAATAAATTCAAAACAAAAAAATCCACATCCAGAAATCCATTCAATTAGTACAGAAAATATACGGAAGTTTATATTTATTGATTTACAAAATTTAGAGTCAAGACAAAATTGGTTTTAGCTTTAAAAAATTTCTGTTCAAAAAAAAATTTTTGGAAGTCATCCACATGTAGATTTCGAGCCAATATATAAAATCTGTTCGGTCTCGTTTTCATAGCTCTATTTTTATTCGAGATATTGGAAAAAAATCAGATATAAGCGCCATCTTCAGGGTCATCGTCTTTGTTATATTAAGTACACTTTGTGCAAGTTAGAGCGGTAAAGATATAGTTTACGATATACTGTGGTTAAAATAAAACACGAAGGTGATAATCGAGCTCCAGGAGAGTGGTCTACAGATGAGCGCTTTCTTGACATCGAGCTCCTAGACAACCTAGAGCATGGTCAACAGTTGAAGGGATATAAGGAAAATAATTTAGGGGAAATGTTGTTAGTTTCACTTGTGTAGCAAAATGTGAGTGACCAAAGTAACTATTTTGTAATCTACTTATTGAACCAAAGCTTAGACTGTTTATTCATGTATAAAAGAGCAAAAAAGTTTATTTAAAAAAAGGAGATGATGCAACTTTTAATCATGTTTTACTATTTGATTGAGACAAGCAGGAGAATCTATCATAACATTCAGTATGGCTATCTCAGACCAATAAAAAAAGAAAGACAGAGTATTTACAGATAATGGCGTGAAGTCGCTGTCGATCAATGTGTGCGTCACACCTAGCATAAATACGCTAGGAGTGCGCTTGTGTGCAAAAAAATAATGTTGCCAACTCAGGGTTTCAAATTGTCAAACTCCCATCCTGTTGCAGTCTTATTAAACTACTAAGTAATGACTACAAAAGTTGCTATCAAACTAGATTGTTAATCATCATTCATTAGTAATTGCTGAAAAAAGTAAATACTTAAATATCTATATCTAATAAATTATGTGTTTCAACTAAGAACAGACAGACAGACAGACATACATACAGACAAAAATTGTAAAGAATGTTGTTTGGTGTATGCAGTATGTATCGTATACAGATTAATATGCAAATAGTAAAAAAATCTTTCAATACTACAAACAGACACTCCAATTTTATTTATATTAATAGATTTTAAATGAATAACGAATTTTAGGTTAAAAATAAACATTTGTCAGGATAATACAGCACGTAATAATATTTTTCCCCTATTATGGGGAAAAATATCTTGCGACCAGCATGCAGCACTAGTTGAGGTTCTGTGTTCCGAGACTCCTGAGACAATTTTTAAAACTAATAAATTAGATTCGTTATTTCGGTGGTAATACATAAATATTCAACTAATTACTTGTGAAACGTAATCCCACAAGGTTTCTTTTGAGCACAAGAATTGTTTTTGCACCATTTAACGATGCAGGACGGCATATTTTGATATTTCTTGACACAGATGAAAACGACATGCGCCGTCACTCGTTGAAACCGGAATGGCGGGCGGTCGGCTTTCTATGGCCGTATCGGCTTCCTATTGCCTGCCTCACCGCGTAGCATGGATGGCTCTGTCTATCTTTTTTTATTGGTCTGAGATGGCTATCTGCGATGCTATTATTATGCCAAATTTATATGACCCTACCTTAAAGAAATATAACAGTGGCCTCATAAGTTGTATTTATTGTATTGTAAAAATCGGTAGTCACCAATGATGTTAATATAATATAATATCATTGTAGGTAGTCACAGGTAAATTAAAGAAATTAATGTAGCGTGCCACGACTTACCCTGTTCGAACGTTTGACACAAACTTCACTATGTTTTCAAAGCTCTTTTCATCAAGATCACAGGGAATACCTTCAGAAGGTGCCATTATGTGATTGTATACAAACCGAGTCCCAAATAATTAATAGTCTTTAGAGATTTAAAACAAAAACTTCATAAAAACGTTGACAAAAACAACCTCGAAAACCATCGAAAACTTCTTCTTCTTCTTCTTTTAAGATATGGCTCCTTGGTGAATCGCCAATGGGCAATGTCAGAGTGCGTTGACGAATACTCTGCCGACTGCCTTATGAGAGGTTTTGTGGAAAAACAAGGGTACCAATAAGGGTACGGTAATTATGAAACGCGTACGTAAAACGTAGTGAGTATATTGTCTTTGCGCGTATGGTGTCTGTTGAAAATTCCTTAACCTAAAACAAACACAAACATGAAGAGTTAGTACCACACCTTATAATTTAATTTGGTTAGTATGTATATATGTACACAAAGTTTTTACAAAGGGAGTATTTACAAAGGATAGGACGGATTCGGATCGGTACCAGCTTACCTTAGCGTAATTGCTATGTCAAGGATCTCAGAACTTTTCCGGGCTGGTACCGACTTCAAAAGTACGAAGATTGAGTACAGAAATAGTTGAGGTTTAGGCGAAGTCTGAAGACCCCACTCTCAGACCAATAAAAAAAGATAGACAGAGCCATCCATGCTACGCGGTGAGGCAGGCAATAGGAAGCCGATACGGCCATAGGAAGCCGGCCGCCCGCCATTCCGGTTTCAACGAGTGACGGCGCATGTCGTTTTCATGTGTCAAAAAATATCAAAATAAACCGTCCTGCATCGTTAAATGGTGCAAAAACAATTCTTGTGCTCAAAAGAAACCTTGTGGGATTACGTTTCACAAGTAATTAGTTGAATATTTATGTATTACCACCGAAATAACGAATTTAATTTATTAGTTTTAAAAATTGTCTCGGGAGTCTCGGAACACAGAACCTCAACCAGTGCTGCATGCTGGTCGCAAGATATTTTTCCCCGTAATAGGGGAAAAATATTATTACGTGCTGTATTATCCTGACAAATGTTTATTTTTAACCTAAAATTCGTTATTCATTTAAAATCTATTAATATAAATAAAATTGGAGTGTCTGTTTGTAGTATTGAAAGATTTTTTTACTATTTGCATATTAATCTGTATACGATACATACTGCATACACCAAACAACATTCTTTACAATTTTTGTCTGTATGTATGTCTGTCTGTCTGTCTGTCTGTTCTTAGTTGAAACACATAATTTATTAGATATAGATATTTAAGTATTTACTTTTTTCAGCAATTACTAATGAATGATGATTAACAATCTAGTTTGATAGCAACTTTTGTAGTCATTACTTAGTAGTTTAATAAGACTGCAACAGGATGGGAGTTTGACAATCTGAAACCCTGAGTTGGCAACATTATTTTTTTGCACACAAGCGCACGCCTAGCGTATTTATGCTAGGCGTGACGCACACATTGATCGACAGCGACTTCACCCCATTACCTGTGAATACTCCGTCTTTCTTTTTTTATTGGTCTGAGGACCCCACTATAATCTTAATATATATAAATCTCGTGTCACAATGTTTGTCCTCAATGGACTCCTAAACCACTTAACCGATTATAATAAAATTCGCACACCATGTGCAGTTCGATCCAACTTGAGAGATAGGATAGTTTAAATCTCAAATTATAGTCGCAATTTTAATTTATTGCTAATTATTTGTCTATAAAGAGCGACCATTGTTTATGCGACGCGGGTCACGGGATAGCGATGGACGTTGCCATGGTGACATACTTATATTTTAGTCACTAATTCAATAAAATAAAACGGGCGATATACTTATTATAATATGGCAAAGAAACGTTTGCCGGGACAGCTAGTAAGGAATAGGAATTATTTGATTCTTTTTAGATTAAGAATAAGTATTACTTTTGTTTTTATCTTGGAAGTCGGTTTTAATTTTTTGTTAAAAAATAATAATTTAGTTATTATTTGTTTTAGTGTATATATTATCTATCTACATGTATCTATCTATATCTATACAATATACATATAACATATAATAAAATTGTATAGGTAAAATTTTTGTACATACATCTATAATAATATACATCTACTTATATACTAATATTATAAAGCGGAAGAGTTTGTTAGTTTGTTTGTTTGTTTGAACGCGCTAATCTCAGGAACTACTGGTCTGATTTGAAAAATTCTTTCAGTATTAGATGGTCCATTTATCGAGAAAGGCTATAGGCTATATTTTATCACGATGAAACTAATAGGAGCGAAGATATAGAGGAAAATGTGGAAGAAACGGGGGGAAATTATTTGAAAGGGCTTATTTGAACGCGCTAATCTCAGGAACTACTTATCCGATTTGAAAAATTCTTCCAATGTTAGATAACCCAGTTATTGAGAAAGGCTAAAGCTTATATTTTATTACGCTAAGACTAATAGGAGCGAAAAAATAGAGGAAAATGTGGTAAAAACTTGGGAAGTTATTTGAAAGGGCTTATTTGAACGCGCTACTCTCAAGAACTACTGGTCCGATTTGAAAAATTCTTTCAGTGTTAGATAGTCTATTTATCGATAAAGGCTATAAATTATATTTTATCACGCTAAGACTAATAGGAACGAAGAAATTAAGGAAAATGTGGAAAAAACGGGGGAAATTATTTCAAAGGGCTTATTTGAACGCGCTAATCTCAGGAACTACTGGTCCGATTTGAAAAATTATTTCAGTGTTAGATAGCCCAGTTATCGAGAAAGGCTATAGGTTATATTTTATCACGCTAAACCTAATAGGAGCGAAGAAATAGAGGAAAATGTGGAAAAAACGGGGGAAATTATTTAAAAAGGTATTATCTTACGAACTACTAGAGCAATTTTTCTGTTATTTGGGTCAAATAGGAAGTAGAGCACGTGAAGGATTATAAGCTATTTCTTATGGACTAATTATTTGTCTGTGAAATATCTAATTTACGCGGGTGAAGCCGCGCGGAACGTCTATAAATAATAAAAATGAATCCATATATTTTCCTAGGTTACGACATCACGCGTTTTAAACAGCTGGACCGATTTTGCTGAAATTTGGTATAGATATATTATGTGCTTCGAGTCCCGGAAAAGAACATAGGAAACATTTTATCCCGGAAAAATGTACGGTTACCTCACAATATACTTTTATGATTTGTGCGTAAACTATTCAATCGATTTTGATGAATTTTGGTGTGGTGAATGGAGATACTTTGAGTCTCAGGAAGGACAATGGGATACTTTTTGTCCCAAAAAATGTACGGTTCACGCACAATAAAATTTAAGATTTTCGCTTAAGGGGCCGGGCTACCTTCGAAATTCTCATACATAATACTAAAAAAAATTTTTTTGTGTATAATTTTTTTTTACTAAATTTACTACTAAATATTTAAACACTAAAAATAGAGTAAAACACTAAAAATATATAAATAAATATTAAATTTACTACAAAATATTTAAATACCAAAAAATATTTTTTAGTTGAAATATTTAGTAGTAAATTTACTATTTATTTATATATTTTTTAGTGTTTTACTCTATTTTTTAGTGTTTAAATATTTTGAAGTTAATTTTTGTACAGGAACCTAGGTAATTACTATTATAAGCTGAAAAATAACTGAAACTTATGAGAAAATGATTTTGGTATTACGTATGTATGAGAATTTCGAGGGTAGCCCGGCCTCTTAAACTATTCAATCTATTTTGCTGAAATTTGGTATAGAGATACTTTGAGTCCCGGGAAAGAAAATAGGATTAATTTTGACGCGGAAAAATGTACGGTTCCCACAAAATGTACCTTTGTGACTTGCGCGTAAACTATTCAATCGATGTACGGGAACAACTATAAACTGAAGTCCACGCGGACGAAGTCGCAGGCAACAGCTAGTCTTCTATACATATTATAAAACAAAGTCGCTTTTTTCCCTCATGTCCTTTTGTTCCCTTTAATCTTTAAAATTACGCAACGGATTTTGATGTTAGATAGCCCATATGGAGGAAGGCTATAGGCTATATTTTATCACGCTAAGACTAATAGGAGCGAAGAAATGGAGGAAAATGTCGAAAAAACGGGGAAAATTATTTGAAAGGGGTAACATGAACGCGCTAATCTCAGGAACTACTGGTCCGATTTGAAAAATTCTTACAGTGTTAAATAGCTCATTTATTGAGAAAGGCTATATTTTATCACGCTAAGACTAATAGGAGAATGTGGAAAAAACGGGAGAAATTATTTGAAAGGTCTTATCTCGCGAACTACTGGAGCAATTTTTATGTTATTTGGCACAGATAAGAAGTAGACCACGTCACAGTATAGCAATCTATACTAATGTTATAAATGCGAAAGTATCTCTGTCTGTCTGTCTGTCTCGCTTTTACGCCAAAACTACTAAACTGATTGTAATGAAATTTTTTACACTGATAGTCTAAAGCCTGAGAAAGGACATAGGCTACTTTTTAACTGGAAAAAGGGGTTGTAAGGGGGTGAAAATGCGTAAATTTATTCAAAATAATTTAGTTCCAAAAATTCATAACAGATGGCGCCAAGAGTCTCCTACATCGCGCTATCGCTTGCTCATACGTCTTTCTATAAGAGGTGGTACCATGTTAAATCAAGTTTTCCGATTTTTTCGATTGTTATAGTCCTTATTAAATAACTCACTATTCACTACGTAACCTTAAACCTACCAATGATAAATAGTTTATGGGTAAAGCTAAAGTTGTGTAATGGGGGGGCTAAATAAGCTTTAAATTTGGTATAAAAAAAAGTTTAAATTAAAAATGAAATATTATGTGCACACTGCACAGCTGTTTTTGGGTATGTAGGTAGGTATAGGGTAGGTATTTTGATTTAAGGGGTACCAGGGTTTTAATTTGACACCAATTTTGTTGACACCGCGCGCTATAAACTGAAGACCACGCGGACGAAGTCGCGGGCAACAGCTGGTATCCCTTTATAGGGAAATGTCATATTGTTATACTGTGACCAATATATTTTAATATTTTTTTCAGTGGCTATATTATATTTTATACCCGTGCGTCGCCGGGGCGGGTCGCTAGTGTAAAATAAAACGAACTACTTAAATCAATAAAATTGTATTTAAATTTTAATATTAATTATAATATGTCATGGTTATTAATTATAATATGCGTAACAATTAAAAAATAATACTTTAACTAAAGTTTTATATCCTCTCGTATGGTATTGATTATAATTTATATATGCAATAAGTGTAAAAAACTCTAAACCAAGGTACCTAAACATAAAAATATACATTAAGTACTTATGTACCTAACGTAATAATAATTATTATAATGGTCTCTACTCTGCAGTCATCATTATTGGAACATATAAATTATGGGCGTACCTATTATAAAATTTCTCCAAAACTCTTGATTGCTAGTTTCCTCCTCTGAGAAAGATGTTTGCAGAGCCTGATCGTATTTCCGTACGAAACTCTTGCCACTCGAACTACTTGAATACGGTTCAAAGCGATCACCAAAACTTTTTCTTCTAGATAAACGGGATGTGTAGGATTTGTGACTTGAATTTGGAGTAGAAGTGACTTTTCCTGTAATGTCCGTAATTCGAGGAATAATATTTGTATCACGATTTTCTAAACTTTCTTCCATAAATTCTAATTGTTTTCTATGATATGGAACTATTTTTTCTGTCGATTTTTCAAACTCGTTGCTTATGGAAAATTGTGACGATCTTGTTTCTTGTCTTCTCATTGCGTCTGGTTCTGGGATGGGCGAAACGAATTCGTTATCTAAGCTTGCCTCTGTAATAAAATAAAATAAAACGTTACCTTTACAACTTTAAAACAAAATTCTTAAAAAAAACTAAAGCCTAGCCAAAAATAGAAAAAGCCAAATCGATGCCTTACTTCCTCAACCTCGTATCTTAAAAATAACAACTTTTCAGGAGACGAAAAAATACAAAACTGAATATGAGGTTATTTGATAGGTAAGAATGCCTACGCAAACACCATTATCCATATACTTAATGACTAACAGCATAAAAATACTATTTCAATAGACGATGAACCAACCGAATAATATTGGTATTTTTTTAAGATACGAGGTTGAGAAAGTAAGCCATCGAAATGTGTGTTCGATTTTTTAATGTAACTAAGTACCTAGTTACTGCATTACGTCGTATAGTTATAACAGTTAGGTATATTATTCTCTTTGAAGTACTGCACCAATACTGCACTACAAAAAGCCCTTTTGTTGCAATCCCAAAATATAGAGCTTGAATTTTATCACGATCGATCGTTATATTATATAGTACGATATACATTTTATTTCAACTAAACAATAACTTGACTACAATGTTACAGTAGTTTATTTTTATGGTATATATGGTGAGTAGGTATACTGTTTTATCATGTATATAATATTAAAAAACAAACCATTGTTTTCCGCTAGCTCCATCGGTTCCTCCTCTTGTTCATCCTCAGACTCTTCTTCCATAGATGATTCTTCAGTTTCTGCACTACTTTGAACAGTAGATGCTTCAATAGTATGTATAGATTCATTATTATTCTCGTCACTTTCTTCCATTTCTTTTTCTATAATCGCTGTCGTTTCAATCTGATTTGTGCCTATTTCTGAGATCGAAATTGAAGAAGTACTTTTTTCAATGGTGGATTCTTCGGTTATCGGAGACAAACCATGTGGTTCAGCAATATAAAGTACTTCATCTTCTGGTAATAGATTCATATTTTGATCCTCTTCTATTGATTTCTCTTGATTAATGCTATCTCGAACATAATAATCCTCTTCAAAAGTATGAAATTCATTGTCACTCTGAGGCTCAGCGCTCTCACTGCTACTAGAAGGGAGGTTCAAATAATCCCTTCTATACAGTTTCCTCATTTGTTTCTCTAAGCGTTTGTAATATTCTTCTGGTTCATCGTCATATATTTTAGGTCTTCTGGGTACAACTTCTATGACCAAGTCTGGCAGTGGGCTGGGTGATCGATATCGCGTTTCACAATGCCGGGTTCTGTAATGGTCGCTTGGAGTTTTTGGTGAAAATTGAACTCCAGATTCATCTTCTTCCGATATTGTGGAAAGCACTGAAATATTAATAATTTAGTAGACTTAACTTAAAAACAAAAGAAAATTATTCGAGCTAAAGCTTAAAACGTACGACTCAATGTACCTTTAATAATCAAAAAGTATATTATTAACAATTAATCCTTCAGGCCCCGCGCGAGCACCGGTGATCGCGACAACAATAGAATACAATAGCAATTCCTGGAAATTCCGACTGAAGTATTAAGCGGCCACCCGTCCATCATACTTAGTACTTTAATTAACACTTTTCTGTGAAAATATGTTTCAAGTTTCAATTTTGTTTGTGACTTACTAGGATCATCTTCAAATAAGCTCCGTAGCAAGTAGGATTTTCTTCTCGCCCATTCTTCTTTCCTGTAGTCGAAACTGCTCATTTTATAATATCTTGCTGATAAGCAAACTGTAGCTCATAAAATTGTAATTTGATATAAAGAGTTTCACTATTTTATAATTAATATTAAGTACCAAAAACTTTATAAATACACGGCACCACGTGACAATGCAATATAAAAGTTCAGAACATAAAATGAGGGTATTCTTAAAAAAATTATGTTGACGTTAGAGATAAACTACGATAACATGGCGCGCCCCTCCAAATTACTGTTTCAATGTGTGTAGTCACATCCTTAAGAAAGAGTTTGTATGTAATAAGTATTCAGCTAATCAAAGTACTCGTAATATTTCACTTAATGTCACTTATTACCAAAATTTGTTACTCAACTAATCATAAGTTCATAACTAGCCGACCGCGCAAGACAACGCACTTCAAACGTTTTGAATTTTGGAGGGGCGCACCATGTTATCGTAGTTTATCTCTACCTACTTCAGCTTTGACTAGCACTCTTCTCTGTGAACAGTGATGAGTGAAAGTCGCGAATTTTATAATAATTTTATACTATTGGACATTGCATCGGTATAATCGCTCACGACTCACGAGTCACGAGTACCTAGCGTATCGCTTTGTAAAAAAATAAATATCTGTTCTTCTTCTTCTTTAATGGCAATTTCGAGGGTTGCCAATGTCAGAGTGTGTAAACTTTGCTCTATTTAATGTAGGTCTGGTGAAGCAACAAGGGTATGGTTACATAATTATTATAATATATTTACAAGTTGATTCACCTAAAACAAAAACAAGTGTTAGTAAAGACATCACAATCTAATATTGTTAATGTTAACACGTATATATTATGTACACAAAATCTCAATAAATAAACATCTGTTTTGTGTTAATGTCAACACTCAACTGACAGGGGAGAGTTGAAGTTGACGTTTGGTTGACATTTCTATAGGTAATTTGAAATCGATCGATACAAAATATTTTATTAAAAATTACTTTTAATTATTAATTTTACCATATTTACTAATAATTGTATTATACTTAACATTTGCTGTACTTTTAAGTGGGCCTAGACTCCATACTGGTCTAGATATGAAAGTAAATGAAGGTGCGGCAAATGGAAACGCTTGAGCGCTCTTTATGTGCGGTTAATATAGTAATGTTTTGTTAGAAGTTATTCGGAAATGAGACAATGGACCTTTCCCCAGACGATGAGAACTTTCAGGGTCGTCTCCTGCATCAGGTAAAGTTTCACAAACTTGCGACACCTCACACCATACTTAAAATTTTACTCTTGTAGTATTTGTAAGTTATAAATAATGTTATTGAAAAGCTAAAGTAAATATAATAGTGTTCTATTTAAATTTATAATTAATAAAATATGTGTAAGTGACCTAACTTAGTAAATAAGAATCTAAAAAAGTAAAAGTATGGGTTTAATACGAGTCTTATGAAAATTATTTTAAGTTGATATAACTGTAGTAAATAATAAACTCCAGGCGGCGCTGTGGGACAATTTGGAATTGCTACAAGAGTTGATAAGCAATGGAGCAGAAGTGGATGCCAGAGACAGCCATCAGCGGAATGCTCTACATGCAGCGGCTTTGGCTGAACGTAGCCGCTGTTTGCCAGCTCTGTGCTCTGCTGGGGCGGATGTGAATGCTCGCTCAGATGAGGAAACTGGTGGAAAGGTATAAAAAGTTGGGCATTTTTAAAATAACGCTACAGGTCTTTAATCCTTCAAGCCGTAAGCTGTCACATGCGACTGCGATAACAATAGATTTCCAAGTATCCGCAATCGAGGTATTAATAGTAAAACGACTTACTCTTTCTTTAAACTGATCCATGTCGCTGCCTCGGTGATGTGTTGGAAAGTGCATTTACCGTATAGATAAGATTATGCATGGTTTTTTTTATTAATTATGAAAGAATCATGGCCAAATTTGTATAGGAGCTGGACTCGACTTTTATTTTTGATGTCCCACATGGAACTATAGTTAGATTTGGTTGTTCTTATGCTCTAAACCAGGGTTTCCCAATCTTTTTCAGCCTGCGGAGCACTTTTTTTTATAATAATAATAATATCTATAATATCTATGGATGCTTCACACCACGTCAGTCTGGCCCCGTGCTAAGTACCCGAAGGACTTGTGTAACGGGTACCAGACAACAGAAATATATTTAATACTTTTATACTATACATATATTTAAGATTTTTATTATATGATACACATATTTAATACACATCCATGACCCAGGAACTTTATAAACTTTTTGTTCCGTCGGCGGGACTCGAACCCGCGACCTTCGGCTTGAGCTCAACACTCTCACCACTGCGCCACGGAGGTCGTCAAAGCTTACAAGTCTTACAAGTCAACATTTTGTTACGGCACCCTACTTTACCTAGGTATTACAAAAATATACATAAATAAACACATTTAATGATTATAGGTAGGTTAAGCAAGTAAATAATAATAAACAAATATTATTCTTCTGCATGCTTTGTATAATTCATAATATTATAATTTTATTTTATAATTTAGTTATGGATAGTGATGGAGGATCGACTCGGGGTGCCGCGGCGCACAGTTTGGGAACCCCTGCTCTAAACATAATTCTGCTTGAGAATTATGTCTAAATAGCCACGATTTTTTATAATAATTATTAACATTTACAATTATTTTGAAGTTATACTTAAGAACTACCTTTTTCCTGACTGCAGTGTAGCCTACAAGTGTATATTCGGCGATCTCGTCTCTAATTATTAAAATTTTTCCTAGAGCATTACCCAAAAATAGAACGAATGCAAATGATTGCCGGCTGTCAAAACATATGAAAGACAACAACGGAACTAAAATATATTGATCTTTTTTTGTGGCTATTTATAGACACATTTCTAATGTTTTTCTATGCCTTAAAATATTAGGGAAGTTTTGCTACCAATGGCATATCGGGACGCCACCGCTCATCTGGTACGATTTGGTCATTGTTCTTTGTCACATATTTAATTTATGATTGTTGGTTATGAAATATATAGAAAAACACGAAGTTTTATCAGGATTTTATTCTGTTCGAGACTGTCTGTCTGTCTGTGACAGCGCTGTAAGCTGTTGCTTTAGCAATCAATTTGGTGAATTGATTTGTACGAAATCTTTTGTTGAGATACTTTGAGACTGGAAAACAAAATAATGATTTTCTTTAATTTATTTGTAAATTTATTCTATTATTATGGAAACTATAGCAATAATAAGATAAATTCATGGATGTTCCTGCATGATGAGCAAGATTCTAGTACATCAAAAAGACAAGCTGTAAGGGTATGCTTGCAGACAGCTCTGTATGTACCCAAGGACGACCCAGTATAATTTCTCGACCTTTTATTATTACTGCATTAAGGTTCACAAATACATACTAAGTTAACAGTATTCTCTGCCTTCTTTTACTACTACTGGCTACTGCATTAAGGTTCACAGGTACATACTAACAGTCCGCAATATTACAGACAGCGCTGCACATTGCTGCAGAGCGCGGTCACGCGGAGAACGTGCGGGCGCTGCTGGCGGCGGGCGCGGCGCTGGCGTCGACCACCGCGGCCGGCGACACCGCTCTCGCGCTGGCCGAGCGGCACCGCCACCGCCATGCTGCTAACCTGCTGAGGGAGGCTCGAGGTGGGTGAACTGTTTTTATTATATATCATAGCTTTAATCGCGGTCTTCGAGCGCGGCGACCGTATCAAGAAATTCTGTAACGAATATAAACCTAATATTCCCCCACTCCAACCGGCACAGCAGAGCGGCGTTTCATCTCGGCAGACTTCGGCACGGTGTGTGTGTGTGCACTGTGCGTGCGACTAGACGTATGCGAATTATAATTGCACTAGCTGTGCCTCGCGGTTTTACCCGCGGTTTAAGTGATATATATTATATAATATATAATAAAAGACTATGCAAAGTATAAATAATAGGGTCAAAAGTCAAAACGGGACGATACATGGTTCTTTTAATGGTTTATGGTAGTGATGATGATGATGAATGTAATTTGCATAGTAGCATATGCTTTCCGTTCTTAAAATAACGGTTAGGGTTCCGTTTTAGGGTTCTGTAATTATCAAAACTTTGTCCCAGAAAATGTACCGTTCCCGCACAATGAACTTTTATGATTTTTCCCCTAAACTATTCAGTCTATTTTTATGAAATTTGGTATGGAGATACTTTGAGTCTCGGGAAAGGACAAGGGATATGTATTGTCCCGGAAAATGTACGGTTCCCGCACAATAAACTTTTATGATTTTCGCGTAAACTGTTCAATGTATTTTGAATTTTTGATGAAATTTGGTATGGAGATACTTTGAGTCTCGGGAAAGGAATAGGGATACTTTTTGTCCCAGAAAATATACGGTTCCTGCACAATAAACTTTTATGATTTTCGCTCAAACTATTTAATCTATTTTGATGAAATTTGGCATGGAGATACTAATTTTAATCTATTGTTTTCTTAATTAAGTATACCAATTCGACGACAGGACAACGTCTGTCGGGTCTGCTAGTAGTCATATAATTTAAGAGTAACATGTCATACAAATAGAACAATTCATATTTTAGGACCATCAAATCAAAGTATGAAATCCTTTCTATCTCTGTTAGCTACCACTTTCAAGATTTTTCGCAGATAAAAAAGTTGTCTTATCAAAATGAAGCTACTCACAAAAATTAGCTTGATAGTAATTTAAAAAAATGTTCTAAGGCTCCCTGACTATGGTAGGATAAGTTGATGAATTATGCTAAGCAAGCTATTTCTCACCTCCGGGCGGAAAACGTCAACTTTCTTCCCGCTGCGCTTACCGATGTTGCCGTTTTCCGCCTCAGCTCCGTCGATGAAAAAAATAGTATACGCACCATGGGCAGGAAAATAAGAAATGTCTAGGATCACATGTAATTGTTAGCCGAGGCGAAGTTAATATATATTAAATTTAAATATAATAATAAATAATAAAAGCTAATGTACTATACCGCGGCAGTCCCCGAGTGCCACTCATTTTTTTCCGAGCTGTTCTATTCTGTTGTATCTTGATGGGTAGCAGAACTTCTTTGGGGCTTAGACAGTGTTGTACGGATCCAGGCGCGATCCCGCCCTCAAATTTTTATTACGATTTTTATGCTTATGTTGACTTGAAGCCGCAATTAGTGATTACCTAAATTATGGGGGAGCGTCACATCCTCTGTGATGTGAGGTAATATTTTGGACAGTCGAATTTCATTCCGGTTTGCCTTCTTTAGTCAGTTCTTCCTGCACATCAGAAAATCAAACTATAAGAAATCTTTTACCGTGGCTTTACGAGCGATCGTAAAGTAGCATTTCTGGCATGCATTTTGATAAATTTTTGAGACAATTTAAAATTAATTAATATAATAGTAGGGGAGGCGCGCTCAGTTTAAAAAGTAATTTCATACCGAGCGAAAATCGTTACAATAATAGTATTCCACTAATACATAACAGCTTTGATCGTCAGCCACTTCATAATGGGTGGAATAAAAATTGAGAGCATCTCAAAGTTGTTGTTGGGAATCGTATTGAATTGACATTAAAAAGATCCCAATTCGCACCCAATAAAGGTTCATATCTAGATTATACACGTTTAGGTTCGGTAGGTGTTATTTTAGTTTTAGTATTTAACAACAGATGGCGCTTTTAAAGTAAAATGTATATATAATTCTTCTTCACAAATATTGACTATCGAATTAATTACTTAAAATTGCTATACAGTGAGATAATTTGATGGTTAATTCAAACGAAAATCGCCGTCAGCTGAATGTTTGCAGGTGGAAATGTCGTCTACGCGACGCCCTAGGATACATTGATATTGGTCATAACTTATATCGCTGGCTGACGGTTTTTCCACCATCGTATAAGCGACTGACGGTTTTCTTTATTATTTACAAAGTAGAAACATTCACCTGTATAAATTTTGTACGGTATAAAATGACTTAATATTCAAAAATTTTTACATGTTCAGTAACGCGACTTCAGTTGAATCCCCCGTCTGCAATACGGCTGACGGTGATTTTTTGGTTAAACATGACCTCAATAATCATTCATCAAAGTTTCATTCGGTATAAAATCACTTTTCGCAACTATTTTTTTACAACTTTGAAATACTCTCAGTTAACGTTCCACCACGGGTGCGGCGACTGACGCTGATTATATTGATTGATAAATATTAAGCTACCGCTGGACAAAAATTTGGTCGGTATAAAATGACTTAGCAAACGCTAGCACTACTTCCCCTACTATAAATTTTATTACGCGCATGCGGTTTCTAGCTCTGAAGGTTTGGCCTGTAAGTTGATCTATCAGTCAATCAGATTTGCCTTTTACATCGAAGTAAAATATTATATAAATAATTAATTTGAAATATTAATACCTAATTATTGTATTATGTGTAACTCTAGCATGATAACTGTAGATTCCTTTTAATTGCAACCAAAACCCGTAAGTCGTACCTAAGTCATTAAAAATATTTTTTATCTTAAATTATAAAAAGTTTATTAACCTCAATAAAATGGCTAAGGATTGCGATACTCCATATAATGTTAATTATGTTGAAACTTGCTTCATCCTTTCTCTATATTCATAGTTGTTCAATTGTGTTAGGGTTGTCACTGCCTGAGTTTGTAAAATAATATTTTATTTGAATCGGTTTATCAGTGGATACTTATTGCAGTTACATCTAACTAGGCTCTAGTTTTGGTCAGTCTAATATCTGAGATATCTGTCTTTAAGAGCTATTTATTATATTTTAGACTTCTGAAATAGTTAAAATATGTACCTAGTCTTGCCATAAATACTGAAACAAAGAAAAAAGTTTTTTTTTTCTGTTGCAAATAAATTTTATTACTTTTACAGTGTATTAGTTTAATACATAAATATAAAACAATTTAAAATATTAAAAGCTTATTCAAATTGGCCTTCATTGGCTACAATAACGTCCTTTAAACATTATGGCCAGTTATCATTAGAAACACGGACACTTTCCATGGGATAATTTTTCACTCCCGGTCGTATGGATTGTCGTAGAGACTCCAAATTATCACGGCATTTACAGCAAGCCATACTCTCTAAAACTGACCAAAAATCTAATCCAGTGGATTAAGATCGGGACTAGACGACGACCAGTCTTCAGCTCTGATGAAGTCCGAAACGTTCGTTTCCAACCAAGACCAAACCGACTGAGCTTTATGACCCACGCCGAGCCTTGTTGGAAGGACCATTCTTGGTTATTGAACTTGATGTTGAACCTTAGAACTTCAAGCACAAATAAAACCATTTTGTTTTTTAAAATGTTGCTTAATTGTAAAAAAAAAAAGACGGGTTGCACTCCGGGAGTGCCGGCAGAAGTGAAAACTTGATTATTAACGTTGTGCATTTTTTTTACCCATTTTTTATGAAAATCGATTTTTTTTAATTAATCGAAACCCTTACAATCAATTCGAGTTCGAATTCGACACAAAACACTTCTCTCCAACCATCTTACGGTTTTTCCAAGGTTTTTCGATCAGCACGAGAATCTGACGCGAGTTTCACAGTTTTTAACCATCCCACAAAAGTGCTCAACGCCGCTAAAGAAGTTTTCACTTCAAAATCTCATCTGTAAACAAACATTTTTTGTGACCTCCCTTTGCGTACCGCTTCAGTAGTTGTTTCAATTTAACCACCCTTTTTTTTTTTAATTATCAGTTAGGAAATAACCAGTACGTCTCTTGTAGGTTGAAGGTCCTAAGTCATCATTTAAAATACGCGACATGGTTCTAGGTGTCATCTTTATCTCGTGAGATAAAATCTTTTACTTTCGAACCGATTTTTTTCAAATTCTTTCCCTTACTGCTTTAACCACCTTTTTCATACGAACACTGCGTGGACGGCATCTTTTTCTGCCACAGGAGGTCTCATTGTACTAATTAATGGCCCGGTACATAAACATTTTACTAATACCAAGCGTATGGAGAGTTTTAAAAATGACATTGGACTCCATACCTACTTTGTGTGATGCAATCACAGCGATTTGGTTCTTTTGATTACCCACTCCATTTCAGTATCGCAAAATATTGTAAAATACATTGGCGCCAAAACGAGAAAACACAATTAACAATCATATAAAAATTACAGAATCCAAATTCAAATGTAATATTTTGTTTATTTTTACTAGTAACAGATTGAGTAAGAGTATTTATGGCCAGACTAAGTATTTTAAGAAGTACAGTACCCGGCAATAAATATTGCACATCGACCTTTGGAAAGTGACAGTCGGCTAATTTCGGTTTTGTAGAGCGTTATCTCTTACGCACGAAATACAAAAAGTCCGGTATATATTAGGAGCTGTTAAAACAATTAAGGTTTGCTTCCTTCGACAATTTTATTATTCTTTGTATAAAATACACCAAATTTTCTATAAGTTATGGCTTTATATTCGGGTAAAATAAAATAAAAAAGGGTGTTCAAATTACGTTTACATATCTAAAATTCTTTTGGAAAATTACAGCTGTAGCAAATTTAGGGGTGTTAACAACTCTAGATATATATTTTGAACTGGACGCGACTGCACTCTATTGAATTTGAACAACGACTGACATAATGTCAAATAGGTGTGTGCTACAAAGATAACGCTCTATGAAACCGAAATTAGCCGAATGTATCTTTCCAAAGGTCGATGTGCAATATTTATTGCCGGGTATTGTATCTAATTACGCTTATTATTATATTAAGATTTTGATTATTAACTGTCCCTCACTGAATCCACCCAGTGTACGTATATCATATTTTATTATTTGTGGTTTATTCTATAAAATTATCAATCCATACTACTATTAATAATGCCAAAGTGTATCTGTCTGTCTGTTACCTCATCACGCCCAAACCACTAAACCGATTTTACTGAAATTTGGTATGGAGATACTACTTTTAATCCCGGAAAAAGGTACAGTTCCGAGATAAACTAATTTTGGCGCAATGGAGTTGCTGGTGTCGTCTAGTATTAAATATCTCTTCAATCTTGCAAACTTGTAGTCGTCAGCCCTAGTTAGGAGCTTAACCTTGTCCAAAACGCCTCACTTCGGCGATTGTCGCGCCGCGCTGCTCTGGAACCAACTACATATATAATACATATACAATATTTCATTCATTTATTTAAGGAAAGGTTATTTTGGAAGGCTTGTCAAGTCAAATTTTGAAGGTTAGAGTTTTAAACTTTTTAGGACTCTACTGATCCGATCTGAATAATTCTTTCAGTGTTAGATAGCCCATTAATCGAGGAAGGCTATAGCCTATAGGCAGTGTAGTGACGGATTGAGTTAATAACCGAAATAAATCTCCTATTAACCCATTAAAAATTTGTTAACAGTATACACGAAATAATTGTGGTTACCATTATCAATACGGAAGTATTGATAATGGTAACCACAATTAAAGTAACATATTTATCCGGTTAACACAAATGTGTTAACCGGATAAATATGTTACAGTATCACATATTGTTAAGCCTAACCGAATTATATAGGTTATTTTTCATGTTTCAACCAGTGTAGTGACGGATTGGGTTAATAACCGAAACAAATCTGTTATTAACCCAATCAAATTTGAAATTTACCCAGGTTAACCTTTTATATGGGTAACCAGTTTGAATGGGTTATCCGTTTCATAAGATTATGAAATACTTAATTTTAAACTGTTAACTATGTTGATAAATTAACCTTTACCAAGTGTAAACAGTACTAACATGTAACCGTTTTAAAAGGTTTTCGATTTAATCTGCAACCATTTATTCAGATTATCCTTATAAATGGGTTATACTCTCACTGCCTATAGGTTATATTTTCTCACGCTAAGACTAGTAAGAGCGAAGAAATAGAGGAAAATGTGGAAAAAACGGAGGAAATTATTTAAAACTAGATGTTCCGCGCGGCTTCGCCCGCGAAATTTAGGAATGTCACGGAAACTGTACAATATTTTTCCTCAAAAAAAGAAACCTATGTCCTTTCACGTGGTCTACTCTTCATGTGTGCCAATAACATAAAAATTGCTCCAGTACTCTCTTAAGATAATAAGCAATTTTAAATAATTTCCTCCGTTTTTTCAACATTTTCCTCTATTTCTTCGCTTCTGTTAGTCTTGGCGTGATAAAATATAGCCTCGTTAGATGGGCTATCTAACCCTGAAATAATTTTTCAAATTAGACCAGTAGTTCCTTTTTTTATATGAAATAAGGGAGCAAAGAAGCACGTATGTTACTTTACTCTAATGACTTAACCTGATATACCTTCCTTAACCTTATCTTTCCTTTTTTTATGGAGTAAGGAGGCAAACGAGCAAACGGGTCACCTGATGGAAAGCAACTTCCGTCGCCCATGGACACTCGCAGCATCAGAAGAGCTGCAGGTGCGTTTCCGGCCTTTAAAGAGGGAATAGGGTAATAGGGGAGGGAATGGAATAGGGTAGGGGCTTGGGCCTCCGGTAAACTCACTCACTCGGCGAAACACAGCGCAAGTGCTGTTTCACGCCGGTTATCGTGAGAACGTGGTATTTCTCCGGTCGAGCCGGCCCATTCGTGCCAAAGCATGGCTCTCCCACGTATAATCCTGAGATTAGCGCGTTCAATTAAGCCCTTTCAAATAATTTCCCCCATTTTTTCCACACTTTCCTCTATTTCTTCGCTCCTATTAGTCTTAGCGTGATAAAAATATGTAGCCTGGCTTTTCCCGATAAATGGGCTATCTAACACTGAAACAATTTTTCAAATCGGACCAGTAGTTCCTGAGATTAGCGCGTTCAAATTAGCCCTTTCAAATAATTTTCCCCCGTTTTTCCACACTTTCCTCTATTTCTTCGCTCCTATTAGTATTAGCGTGATAAAAATATATAGCCTTCAGCCTTCCTCGATAAATGGGCTATCTAACACTGAAATATTTTTTCAAATCGGTCCAGTAGTTTCTGAGATTAGCGCGTTCAAACAAACGAACTAACAAACTCTTCCGCTTTATAATATTAGTATAGATTGCTTATATTAAGAAACTACTGGAGCAATTTTTATGTTATTTGGCACACATGAAGAGTACATCTTCCGCAAAAAAAGAAACCTATGTCAGGTTTCTTTTTTTGCGGAAAAATGTACGGTTTCCGTGACATTCCTAAATTACGCGGGCGAAGCCGCGCGGAACATCTAGTTTACAATATTAGTATGGATACAAACTAAAAGTAGTTATGTAAATGAGAAGCCCTAAAGTGGGACGTCATCTAACTGCAGTGTGTTCGGAGATATTTTACCTTAAAGTTTACATTAGAATGAGCTTTATGTCATGAGCATTAAGGATCTGTCAGGTCACTTAGAACAGGCTATTCACTTTACATGGATTAGGGCTAAAGGGCCCCCGAGACGATCAAACGGTTTGACTCAAACACGTAAATTTTGGTTTGACTCAAACCATTTTGATCGTTTACAAAACTAGTTTGAACGGTTTGTCAAACATTTACGTGTTTGAAGCTCGTTTGATGAAATTTCATATTTTTGTTGTGTTTGACGCGCCGTTTGATCGTGTTCCGATGCGTTTGAACAAACTTTGTACCATTCTTTGCAGTAGGTACATTATTTTTAACCGACTAAAAAGAAGAGGTTATCAATTCGATGCGTATGTATGTAATATTTCCAGAACTGCCCAGTTTTCGTATATAATGTTAGTCTATATCAGCATCTGAACAAATGTGCAAAATTTCAAAAGTGAATGTATGTGTACTTGTAGTTCCGGAGATATGTTTGTGTTCACATATCTCCGGAACTACAAGTCCTATAATACTATAATAGGTATTGTTTAACTTGGGAGACTTCTGCAAGTTTCATCAAATAGGTTTAGTAGTTTTTGAGATAGGGAATTTAATTCTCAATTTCGTACAATTTTTAAGTCGGTTTTATCTTTTAAAAAATTATATTTATTCGTCACAAGACGTGTAAACACACACAGCGAGTATTGAACCAAACTGCGCAGTTTCGTTTGACAAACCGTTCAAACCGACATCAAACGGTTGCATCAAACACGTAAGGTTTGAATCAAACCGTTTGATCGTCTCGGGGGCCCTTAACACGCATGCTTGCACTCATGGGCATGTTATGGTAAAGAGTTCTTTTTATTTTTACTGGATAAGTAATTAAATATATTTTTCTCACCTCAGCTCCGGGCGGAAAACGTCAACTTTCTTCTCGCTGTGCTTACCGATGTTGCCGTTTTCCGCCTCCGTCGATGAGAAAAATAGTATACGCACCATGGGCAGCAAATAAGAAAGCCTCAGATCACATGTTTGTTGAACTCGGCTTCGCCTCGGTGAACAATTACATGTGATTTGAGACATTTCTTATTTTCCTGCCCTAGGTGCGTAATGTACTATTTATTTAGGTTTAGTTTATAAATCCATGTCCATACTAATATTATAATTTATAAATATGTACTTACAAAAAATCGGTTGTCTGTAAAGTCGGTTTACTGACGATAGTTGAACGTGACACTACCTTTGTTGAGTTGAACTTCATAATATTTTATAAGTAAATTTAGTTCCGCGATTTGATAACAGATGTCGCTGTTAGGCCTCTAGATCGCGCTATCGCTTACCCGACAACATTTGGTATAATTATGTAATTCAATGGAATTGATTCTCGTCTGACACTCACTGGTTGTTTTATTTATTACGCCAGAGGGATTTGCGTCCCAGGATAACAATACAGAGCGGATCGGACCAGTATTAGGTGTATGACGTCACTCAAGTAGGACGGAGAGAGACGGATGTCGAACGCTGCCGATCGCAAAGGCCGATTGTGCTTCCTTGTCGCTCGTTCCGCGCTCTCGCTTGCACTTCAAGCCTTAAATGGAACGCCTCAGAGCTGTCAGCGAGGTAACGCCGCATGAACTGTCATGTTTTTCGGGCGCGCAGCCCATATCGAATTATAAGACGTTATCACGTAAAAAAAAATGTCTGTATGTCTGTTACCTCTTCACGCCCCAACCGCTGAACCGTTTTTGCTGAAATTTTGTATAGAGATAGGTTAGTTTTTATCCCGAAAAAATGAACGGATCCTGCTGGGCAATCGCGCTAAATTTATTCAACTGAACCGCAAATGAAACTCGGACGTTGATCGACTTTTGGAACGATTCGGTATCGCGCTAATGTTTTGACAGCTAGTTGAGACGTTACTGGACCTCAGCCCGAGCGCAAACGCTGTCAAAACAAAAAGTTGATACAATGCAACTTCTACTCGCACGTTTCTGAAACGTTTCTTATTTTGGTGTGTTAAATTGACGAAAATCGATGGAAAAATATAACTTAAGCTATAATCAAATTATAATATTAGCTTATGTTTTACTTTAAAGCTGTAAAATAACACTACGGACTATTTTAGTTTGTTAAAAAGTGAATTGAATTTTGACATTACTAATTACTTCTTTACGTAAATGTTTTCTACTTTTGTCACGAGTCACAACTCACAAGTCACTATTCAACACACTTATATGGCGTTTGTAAAATACATAATATAGTAAAACAATATTATGAAATTAGAACTGCAAGTAATAACCATTTACATTCATAATATGTTCTACTAACACAACTTCACTCGTGTCATATTCATCCATATGTAAATAAACAATTTGTCAATTGACCAATTAACACATCGGAAAAAAATTGTTCATATTTAAGCCAATTAAAACTAAATCAGAAGGGCGCTGATTGGTCCGCTGCAATGTCTGTCTAAAGGTCAAACGTTGCGCTCCGTTCGAGTTCCATCTAAGGTTGAGTTACGGTTGGAACATGGTTGGAACGTTAGCACGATACTGAAATTTGTTCAGACGCAGCAGAACCGAACCGTAACCGAACCACAACCAAAGCAGATGTGAACCTGAATTGAAACGTTTAAAAATAACGCGATTGCCCTGCTGCACTATAAATGAATTTTGGCGCAGCGGAGTTGCAAGCGCCATCAAGTACTTTATATTTAGCTTAATTCCTAGTCTAGATTAGTTACACATACTAAGTATGCTATATGCTTTTTCCTTAGGCAATGCACATAACAGATAGCTTAGCAAATGCAACAATTACATCATTCATGTATTTTATGTTAAAAGTGTTAAAGGAGCTATTTATAAAACAATTTTGCTGCCATAAATATCAATAATAAAGGTAATGAAAGTTTCAAATACAACATAATTTGAAAAAAGAATAGCATATTTAAGGGCCCCCGAGACGATCAAACAGTTTGATTCAAACCTTACGTGTTTGACGCAACCGTTTGATGTCGGTTTGAACGGTTTGTCAAACGACACTGCGCAGTTTGATACGTAGTATCTCTTAATAGTCTGTGGCAGTTTGGTTCAATACGCGCTGTGGAGTACACGTCTTGTGACGAATAAATATTATTTTTTAAAAGATAAAAGCGACTTATAAATTGTACGAAATTGAGAATTAAATTCCCTATCTCAAAAACTACTAAACCTATTTTGATGAAACTTGCAGAAGTCTCCCAAGTTAAATAATACCTATATAGTACAACAAAAAATATTTAAATCGGACTTGTAGTTCCGGAGATATGTGAACACAAACATAAAAACATACATATACACTTTTGAAAATTTGCACATTTGTTCAGATGCTGATATAGACTAACATATACGAAAACTGGGCAGTTCTGGAAATATTACATACGCGTCGAATTGATAACCTCCTCTTTTTTAGTCGGTTAAAAATAATGTACTTCAAAGAATAGTAAGTACAAAGTTTGTTCAAACGGATCGGAACACGATCAAATGGCGCGTCAAACACAACAAAAATATGAAATTTCATCAAAGGAGCTTCAAACACGTAAATGTTTGACAAACCGTTCAAACTAGCTTTGTAAACGATCAAAATGGTTTGAGTCAAACCAAAATTTACGTGTTTGAGTCAAACCGTTTGGCCGTCTCGGGGGCCCTTAACATCAAAGGTAACACCTCGGCTACCCCCTCCCCGAATTTGAACTAATCTACTACTCTACTACTTTTTTATCTGAATAATGTGTACATTCTATATGTATACCTAATATTTACCCGGGAATACCCACTCTTTAAACTTTAAAGGATTGTGCATTCAAATCTTGTTAAAACAAATTAGAAAGTTGCACCAAAAACGTGACACGATTTCGTTACTTGTTAGTAGGTTTTACCCCTCGGATTTTTCTCATACCGGGCGCCTTATATATGAAAATCGATTCTTAAGGAGTAAACTCCAAAAATATTTAAATCGGACTTAATATAGTTCCGGAGATATGTGAACACAAACATAAAACATACGTAAACACTTTTTAAATTTTGCACATTTGTTCAGATGCTGATATAGACTAACATATACGAAAACTGGGCAGTTCTGGGGGTGTGCCAAAATGTTTTCGTTTTCGCTTTGTTATAGAATCGCCGGTGAAAATGTATGGAATTGACATAAGCGTTCGTTAATATGACGTTGACGTTCGACTCGTCTTATGTCAATTCCATACATTTTGATCGGCGATTTTATAACGAAGCGAAAACGAAAAAGTTTCGGCTAAATGGCCTGGAAATATTACAAACATACGCATCGAATTGATAACCTCTTTTTTAGTCGGTTATAAATAATGTACTCTAATGAATGCCAGTACAAAGTTTGTTCAAACGCATTGGAACACGATCAAACGGCGCGTCAAACACAACAAAAATATGAAATTTCATCAAAGGAGCTTCAAACACGTAAATGTTTGACAAACCGTTCAAACTAGCTTTGTAAACGATCAAAATGGTTTGAGTCTAACCAAAATTTACGTGTTGAGTCAAAACGTTTGACCGTCTCGGGGGCCCTTTAGTGTTAGCTGCAATGTAGGGACACTGATTGCAGCTAGCACCGATGTAAATAGTAGTAGTAGAGTCGTGACAATATAAGGCCAGTGGTCAATTGGCTTTTTCTAGGCACTTATTTGATTTGCACCACTGCAACTCCTGACGCCTATGTCGCCAAAACAAAATTCCATTGGGCCTTGATACTTATTTACCTAATGTTCTCACTTCTCAGGAGTGCCTGTGTAATATCTTGGACCTAAGATAGTTAAAGATTTTTCCCACAGAAAAAAATAACTTCTAGGATCTACCGATCCTCGAAAGTCGAATCAGAAGTTATTTTTATGGTTACAACGTGGTTACAACTTGTAAGTTGTATTGTAATACAACTGAGGAGTGAGGACCTATTGTTGGTGTTTCGTTTCAGGCTATGCAATTTGTGGTCCACGAAGTATGGACCACATTAGGTCTAACTTCTAAGACACCGACCGGTTTATTAGTTTTACGTGTCATTTCCTCTAAACAGTATACCTAGCATAAAGTTACACAATATTTTTACTTTTTTGTAATAAAATATTCTATAACGGGTTACAAAGTATGGTCATAAGCCGGTGTCTATGAGTCTCATTATCATCTATGAGTCTTATGCTCATAGTCATAAGGTCGAAATGTGCTAGCACTAGCTTAGGACGCATGGTGGTCCCGCGTGTTACACATGCTAGTCACATACGCGAGGGCGCCAGTGCCGCATGTGTTACCCTTAATTTAACGGAATAATGTGAACGCGTACGAAAATTTTATGTGAAAAGTATAGTGAAAAATCTTATACTTAATACAAGTTTTGTTGGGAATGTTCAAGATGTATAAGAATTTAAGGTTTTTGGAGGATTTTTATAGTTTTTAGTTTGACATCCCTAGGGTTTATTTTATTGATATCTTATTAGAATCAGGTTTGTCAGTTAATGGACTCAAAAAGGTAGCTAAAGATAAAAATATATGGGGTGGCTGTTATTAATAATTTGTCTACTTATAATTGGGACTATTTTCAGTTGAGTTACTTTAAGTTACTTGGTTATAATAATTAAAATCCAATTTTAAAGAGTCTGTTATTAAATGATAATATTACAACAAGGAACTTTAACATACTATGTTCACTATGACTGATGAGTTCTGTGAGCTAAGTACATATTTTTTTATCTTATCAATTAAGAATTTTGACCGGCTTACCCGTACGTACCGTTATTTTGTATATAGAGTTCACTGTGAAAGTAGCAGCGCCGAACGAGCAAACTCTTTTTGTGATTTCTATGGGCAAGGGCCCCAGCGTCATGTTTTTTTCCACACAAAACTGAAAAAAAAAATGTTACTCTTTCAGCGCTGCACTTTTAGAGCGAACTTTGCACGCCGCTTAAAGGCAAAATAAGAGAGCTTGATCCCATTACTTTAACATAATATTGTACCTTATTTGAGCAAATAAACTATTTCTATTTCTGTATAGGGGAGGGTACCCCCCCTAAATTATTATCACTTTTTTACACCCTGTATACTTTAAAAGAATTAAGTACCTAGCATATTGCACATGACAGATAAAAGACATGAGACCTTGTATCATTGATCTCTATTATACAAGTAGGCTAGATCGCTGATACCCGCCTGCTTTTTGTGCCTATTTGAAGCGGAATCAGCGCCCCCATTATTAGGGTAGGGAACTAAATTTGACGTAACCACAACCAATAACAACAGTTGTCATCACTAGTATTAGTTCCAAGTACTCTCACTACTGCTATCAGCGCCAGTATGGCGGCTTTCAAACGTCGTTTTTACGTCAGATTTAGTTCTCAGCCCCCAATAATGTGGGCACTGATTCCGCTTCAAATAGGCACAAGAAATAGCTGTCATTTCAAAGGGCCTTGCCTTGTATGTCTTTATCTGTCATGTGACGTTTTCAATAAGTATGCCAAAGACAAGCAGACAAGACAAGTTATTGGCCGTGTAAATATTTTTTATTAGTAAGGACCAAGGGGGATAGACTCTAGGTAAACTCTTGAAACTTGTTTTATGTCTAGACAAAGTATAATAGTTATTGGATTTTCATCACGATTGTAGAGCCTTCCCAAATCCTAAGCCTGATCGTATTTGTATGGATCAGATACGTCAATCCGATTTTGGTGCTATTTCTAGTGGCTTAAAGCTTGACCATTGCCTAGCCAATAGCCATAGAATTTACTGAAAATGTCGCGTTTTTTTGGAAGCTATTATGTATTTCTATTTAGCCTATCACAGGGGTTCCCAAACTCTGCGCCGCGGCGTCCTGGTGCGCCGTGGAAAGGCAAGAGGGGCGTTGTGAATCGATCTTCCATCATACCCGAAACCATAAATATTGAAAAATTAAATTATAATATGCATTAGACAAAACAGGCAGATGATTAAATAATTGTTTATTATTATTTACCTGCTTAACTTAACTATAATCAATAAAGGTGTTTATTTGTGTATCTTTTTCTAATACTACCTAGCTACTTTATCTAAGTAGCCCCGCCATGACAAAATATATTCTGCACCGCAGGCTGAAAAAGATTGGGAACCCCTGGCCTATCAGGATTATTATTATGGTATGTGGCCTTTTTGCGATTTTCGAGCGCCATCCATATGACATATCCATACTTCCATGCGAAAGTGTGTCTGTCTGGACCTATCTGTCTGTCCGTCTGTTACCTCTTCACGCCCATACCGCTGAACCGATTCAGCTGTTTGGCATACTTTGAGTCCCGGGAAAGGACATAGGATACTTTTTATCCCGAAAAAATGTACGGTTCCCGCACGATAAACGAGTTTTGGCGCAACGGAGTTGCGGGCATCATCGAGTCTATAATAAATAATAATTTAGCCTATCAGGATATTTATCACTAACTAGCCTATTGAAGTTTTTCTATCGTTACCTAGCCTATTAAGGATCTTCTGTCACTATGTTGCCTTTATGGGAGTTCTAATAGTTATTTAGCCTATCCGAGATTATCGATCGAAATGAAGCTTATCAGAGATTTTATAGCTAACTTCGAAGATAATATTTGGGTTTTCCACCTTCATCCAAAAGTCCAAAACCTATTAAATTCCATTAGAGAGTTCTTACCGTCAGCCTTTTTAACCTCTTAGCTTATTATATTATGTAGCTATTCTATCGTTATTTAGCGGCTAGATAGGCTAGGTTCAAATCGGCTAGATTCTAGGGGAGCGTACGTCAGGTGTTCTAGGAGGAGGGGATCAAATCTCACTTAAGGGGGAAGGAAGGAGAAGGTCGTAACAATTATCACGTAATTTTTTTTCAGCAAAAAACTGTAAAATTGTGTGAAAAATTATTTCTAAATTATGGCGAAATCTGGACTCTGGCGGCTGGAATTACCATTCAATAGTCAACACGTTTACAGCCAAAACATAGATTTTGAAAATCTCGCAAGAGATTAGGGGAGAATGGGGGGGGGGGGGTGGCGGGGTTGGGGAAAATCTTACCAAATCTCACCAAGGGGGGAGAGGGGGTCAAAAATCCTCAAAAATGCCTCACGCAATTAATGGACGCCCTATAGCCTATTCGGGATTTTCCATCGCTATATGTAGGGAAGCTACATCCTCCTGGCGCCGTGATTACCGTAGATATCGGTTACGCGAGTCGGGGAAGTGGCGGCCTTCGCTTGTGAGGTTTCCCGGCTTTTCGTTATTTGCGCGTCGATCTCCTATTATCACGATCACGTATATAGATACGCTCCAATTTCCATTGAGAATGTATATTATGTAGCAGGCGTCTAGTTGATGCAGCTGGGCGTCAATTTTGAACGGCATCTCTTGTATAATTCAGATTAACACTTTAAACATGAGGCAGTATAAAATAACAGTTTTTTTTGTAAAATTGCTGCAAAAAAAAGCCTTAAAGTACGAATTCTCGTGGTCTTCTCATTAAACTTCAAAGTCGATCCAATTAGAAGCCTATTCCAATAATCCTTCCTCTGTTAAATACTACGAATAATAAAACCTAAGGAAACGTAACTCCCATACTAATACAGTTTTAAATTTGGTTCCATTCGAACTGTCATGTAACGTCAGCCTTTATACCGCTCAAGGTCACCTAAATATTGCAAATGTATGAAAAGTGAACCTAAGGTACACTTTTTTGACAAGTATTTTGGAGCATGTTTTTTGACGGAGTTACTCTTCCTTAGTTTTTATTATTCGTAGGTTAAATATTAGTAAGTATGTATATCTATTATTTTATCAGCCCCTCTAGCATACGCCAACGAAAAAATTTTGTCTACGCGTTGTTTGATGGCTTTTCTCTTCATCTCTATTGACCCTAACATGACATAACTTTTTTCTCGTGGTAGATCTGTCGTCAAAATCTATCGACATAATGTTAAAAAATGATTTTGACATTATGTCGTTATCGACAATAAACTACACACGAGAGTGAGATATCTCGAGATTTTCTCGTTTGCGCATCTTAGGCCGGCTGCAGTTCATGGGAATCCATCAGCTTATAAACAGTTATGTTTTTAAAGAAGGTGTCCTGAGAAGTTACGCTTAGTTAAACAGTTACATTTAGCAGTGTTAAGATAACCACCGTTAATGGCTTTCTATACACACCGGCATATTTAGCGGAACACAAAAAAAAGGTCCATAATTTAAAAAATATGGTTTTATTTTAAAATCTACTTACTACACTTCTTTTGTTATTTAAAATTTCATTTGTTTTACTTAAAATTAGATCACATTATGAACAAAATTTGCGAGTAAAGGCTATTTGTGAAAAATGGTACATTTTTGAACTTTTCATGTAACCGGGAAAAGTGAAAATTATTATTAAAATAACAATTAATTAAATTAAAAAAAAATGGTGATTAATATCGCGTATTTTCTCCACGTGCTCTTATTAAAGTTTCTAACCGTCTAGGCATACTGAGAATTATGTTATCGATGGTCTCCTGGGATAGTCTCCGCCATTCCTCAACTACGGTGATTCGCAGTTCACCCACGTTGGTAGGAGCTGGAATTCTTGACTTAACTTTTCTTTTCAGCAAGGCCCAAACGTGCTCTATTGGGTTCATATCCGGTGATCTCGCCGGCCACTCCATAACAGTGATATTCATATCATTAAGATAAGCTTGAGTTGCCCGAGCGGTATGCGGCCGAGCATTATCCTGCATTAAAACAAAATCGTCACCGATATATGGGGCAAACGGTACGACATTTTCTTCTAAAACTTCTCTGATATAGCGGTCCGCAGTCAGACTCCCTCTGTCAATCACTACCAAGTCTGTGCGAGCTCTCAAACAAATGCCCGCCCAAACCATTATTGATCCACCACCGTATGCAACTGTAGTTTCAAAATTTGTCTGAATGTAACGTTCTCCTTTGCGTCTGTATATTCTTTGCCTGCCGTCAATTTGATTTAAGAGAATTCTGCACTCATCACTAAGCAATACCTTACTCCACTGGTCCGCATTCCAAAGTCGATATTCCTGAGCAAAAGTTAACCTGTTTCTACGATGATTTATCTCGAGCCTTGGAGCCTTGGCGGGCACAAATGAACCCAAATCAGATTCTTCTAATCTTCTTCGTACCGTACGCTCACTTACGGTTACTCCCCGCACTGCTTCTAACTCATGTCGGGCTTGGACGTCCGTCAAACGGGGGTTCCTACGTACACGAAGCCGAATGAAACGGTCATCCCTACTCGATGTGCGTCTCTTTCTGCCTTGTCCTGCTCTTCTCACATAAGTGCCAGTCTCCCTGAATCGTTTGACACTGCGATGGACCGTTGAACTCGATCGACGAAGATATCTGGCTATTAATCTGTATGTTAGACCAAATCTTCGCATTTCGAGTGCCCTGGCAATCTCCGTTGGGTCTAAGTCAGGCATAATTCATTCCTCAACTCCAAAAAGATACAAGATTAAATTTTTTTTACAAAAAAACAATATATGAATGAAAAATTTAAATAAAATTCAGAAGGGAGAAATACTCGAAGTTCGCTCTACATAAGGTATATTCGAATAAAATTAAAACAATTGCATAAAATGTGATGTTCAATTGTTTTCCTAATTTGAATTTTTTTTTTTTTAATTAAATGACGTATACACCAGCCAGCAACCTTATATGATACTTATATCAAACCTTTTTTTTATGTTCCGCTAAATATACCGGTGTGTGTATTTAATTAACGTTAGAATTTCGTGTGAAAAAACATTATCTTCAAGTTTGTAATGTGTAAAATTGTAATAATCGGCCAAGTGCGAGTCGGACTCGCGCACGAAGTGTTCCGTACCGCTATAGAGCAAAAATGGGCAAAAAATTCTGTTTTTTGTATGGGAGCCCCCCCTTAAATTTATATTTTATTTAAATATTATTATTAATTATTAAAGTAGACATATAACTAAGGTTTTTGTGAAAATTTCAAGTGCCTACTTGTCATCATTGATACCGAGCAAAAAATGTTTGAAAAATCACGTTTGTTGTATGGGAGCCCCCCTTAAATATTTAATTTATTTCGTTTTTTGTATTTGTTGTTATAGCGGCAACGGAAATACATAATCTGTAAAAATTTCAACTCTTTAGCTATTACCGTTCTTGAGTTACAGCCTGGAGATAGACGGACAGACATACAGACAGACGGACAAACATCGAAGTCTCAGTAATAGGGTCCCGTTTTTACCCTTTGGGTACGGAACCCTAAAAACGTACGGTATACTTATACACAGTTAAAATTATTTAAATTAACATTCTGTAAGCTAATTTTACAGGTAGAGAGACAGAAATAGAAAATACATATTTTATACATAATATAATGTTCTGAATAAAAGTAAAAGTATACCTACTATTCAAAAATATATAATCGCATTTTGTATGTTGCCATTTTCACCAACGACTTCACCTCTTTCGTTTTTTACCGACTTCAAAAAAAGGAGGTTATCAATTCGACGCGTATGTATGTAATATTTCCGGAACAGCCCAGTTTTTGTATATGTTAATCTATAGCAGCTTCTGAACAAATGTGCCAAATTTCAAAAGTGTATGTATGTATGTATGTATGTTTTTATGTTTGTGCACGCATATCTCCGGAACCACAAGTCCGATTTTAGTGATTCTTTTTTTATTGTACTAGGTATTGTCCAACTTAGGGAATACTGCAAGTTTCATCAAAATCGGTTCGGTAGTTTTTGAAATTAATTCAACTTATTTACGAGTTCACCTGACACAAATGTCTCAATACACTTACTAGGTGGATCTCATCTCTTTTGTATATGTAACAAAATTGTGAATTAAGGAAATAAATTATTTATTTATTTATTTATTTACGTACAAAAATTTGAAGTCGGTTTTATCTTTTTAAAATACAATTATTCATATCATTGAAATGAAACACATGACATTTTAACAAGTTGTTAGCGTTAACAGACGTTGGTGAAATTGCTACTAAACCGATATACTTACATACATGGGTGTAGATATACTTTGAGTCCTAGGAAAAGATAAAGAAAAGTTTTAGCGACAAAAAGTAGAGCTCCCGCGCGGAGGATGAATTTCTGCGCGGACGTAGTTGCGGGCAACATGTAGGTAAAAGAAGACTCCATTAGGAAAAGTTTGGGAAACCCCTACGAATAATAAGGAATTAGGAAACCCTGTAGATTATGGTTGCCAATCTATTTCAGCCTGAGGCGCACTACTGTACGTCTCAATATTTTATCACGGCGCCCTACTCTACCTAGCTATTACAAAAGAATTTACATAAATAAACACCTTTAATGATTATAATTTATAGTCAGATTAAGCAGGTAAATAATAATAAACAAAATATATTTATTCATTATCCTGCTTTGTCTAATTCATATTATGATTTTATTTTATAATATTAGTGGTTTCGGCCTCTTGCATTTACACGGCGCACAGTTTGGGAACCCCAGCTGTAGATAATATAATTATTTGAAACAAAACCTTTTATATAACTACCTACCACGCAACTTAAAACTAGCATACTTGTACACGTCCTACGTAATAACTAATAACAATAATTATACAAGTTTTTGTAACTTACAATTAGCGCTGCTCATGTAAACATATCGTTAACTATAGGGTAGACCTACGGGTAGACGAATTGATGTGTATTCTCGACCTTATGTCTATTGACATTAGGATCATACAGATAAAGTTGTGATTGACAGCTGTTTCTGCCGCGTCAGGCGTTTACGACGATACGGGGGTCAGGGTCACCGTATTACATGTAATTATGTCTTTAAATACATATTACATTCATCATCATTATCATTATCAACTCAAAAGAGCTTATGAATTACCTGGTTAGAACTTAAGGTCTGCAAAATGTCTAAAGGGTTCTTATCTTAATCTTTAAGAGGGAACGCTAATTAACACCGTTTTTCTATACAAACGTATTCCTCAATTTACTTCCTAGACTTCTAGAGTCTAGACAAATGATTTCTTTATACAATATTGGAATCTTTTTCCTAAATTTACTATTAAATAAAAAATATGACCCTTCAAAATCTCAAAAAATGACTGTCCCGTACTCCGCCAATCCACCGACCGTAAAACAAAGAAAGAGCTTTAAGAAATAAAAACGTAGAGGCATAGACTTCACTCTTCCTGAAGATATAAAAAAAAATAGATAGGCTCTATTTTGAAGGAGGAATCAGAGGACTACGTTACCTCGATTCAGTGCCGTAAATAGGGCGGTGCCACCGGTGCCCAGGCACAGAGCGCAGTTTATGGGGGGCGCAAGAATGGCCAGACCAGCCCTAGTTAGACAACAAGTGGCAAGCGATTATCGTAAACGCCACAAAATGTATGCGATTTGACATAAGTCATCGCTTCGCTAGCGAATACTACAGTCGGGGCATTTTAATAGGCCACATTTGACATCTGTCAGATTAATCTCCATAGTGAAGTGAACTGCGTAAAAACATCGACCAAAACGAATATTTATATTTGAATATTTATAATTTTATACGTTTGAAACAAACTCCTGTCCCATTATTACTTTTTCTTTTGCAAATTCAAGGAGCAAAATAATAAAAGTACATAATTTACAAAAAAAATGCATTTATTCGCTTGAATTATAAAAACTGTTGAATGTAGTATTATCATTATTCATTTCACATAAATACGTGTTACTTTTCACAGCGTGGTTATTAATTTATGGGGATATTTCGTTACAAGTAATCAATGCATCGATACTATTTATTCGCTTTCGATTTTTAGGGTAACTTCCCTAGAGTTTAAAAAGAAAAAAGGTCGGCTGACGTAACATTGTAACGACGTGCAATTATTAAGATCAGAATTTGTTTATTACGTTTAGAATTGTTTATCAGTAAAAGCAAATCGTAAAATAATTCGTATCGGTCATATTTACAATAAATATGTAATCGTAATTGAAAAAAGTTAATCAATTGTGCAGTTATGACAAAACGAAAACATTTATTTTTTATGTACGTCGCTATAAAGTTACCAGGTACAATTTTGATGAACTGTCAAATGTGGCCTATTAAAATGTCCCGACTATAATGTCAAATCCCATACATTCTGTGGCGTTAGCGTTAGTGTTTACGATAATCGCTTGCAGCTTGTCTAGGGGGGCAGGCAGACTCTTATTTTTTCGAATTGCTCTCGATGAGTTGCCGCTGCACTCCAGAAATGTTTTTTATGTACGTCGCTATAAAGTTACCAGGTACAATTTTGATGAACTGTCAAATGTGGCCTATTAAAATGTCCCGACTATAATGTCAAATCCCATACATTCTGTGGCGTTAGCGTTAGTGTTTACGATAATCGCTTGCAGCTTGTCTAGGGGGGCAGGCAGACTCTTATTTTTTCGAATTGCTCTCGATGAGTTGCCGCTGCACTCCAGAAATGTTTCCCAATGTAGTAAAAAAATATCCACAGTCGAACATATTATAACCTCCTCCTTTTTGGGAGTCGGTTAAAAAACAAGGGTGCAGTTATAGAAGCTCGCACAGGGCGCAAAAAGGCTATTTATGGCACTGTCTCGATTTACTGTATCTGTTTCTATCACAATACACGTGCCGGCGCAGGGTGAAGCGTTTAAATTTACTTCTATAATCTGTGGTTTAAATTCTACTGAACCCGTATGAATCCCTCTGCTCTTTTATTTGTACAACTACTAGATGATGAGCATGGAGGTCCGCCAGTAGTCATTTCATTAGGACTTACAGTCCGGTTACTGAACAGGTAGAAATTCGTCCATTGACCTATCACTTATCAGTAGCCAAATTTTTGGATGTTCGGTAATCAGTGCACTATAGTCTATCTATAATCTATATGCTACTTGTTATTCGAGGGAACAAGATAGCAATATATTAGTTTGAAAATGACCGGTAGCGACTAGCGACTGGTCAATTGTCGAATTTCTCTGTCATCCGTCCAAAGTTATAATTTACTCGTCGACTGTGTATTAGCTCATTCACACACTCGTTCCATTCAATTGATCTGATCATTCACTCGGTCAATTGCCACATCCGTTCAATCGATCTCGTCAACAAATCAACCGTCATTTCCAGGGTTCCGTAGCTATTGAAACATTTTGACTGAACCATAGTCCATAGAATAATTTAGTTAAAAAGCATGAGAATCTACTACACTGTTTTTTCAGTTTTAACCCCCGACTAAAAAGGACTGTTATAAGTTTGACGTGTCTGTGTTTTTGTTTTAAAAATGATTTTTTTAAATAAACCTCACATGCAAGAGAATATTCTTATTAATACGTGCTGCCAATAATTCATCATCATCAGCTCGCTCACTGCCGGAAAATTTGATTTTATCCACTTCATGAGATTCAATATGTATTTAGCATTTTGAATTCCTTAATTTTCGTTATTTTTTCCGGACTCAGACCAAATACTTGGGTCTAAGGGTTTAGGGTCCTATTCTTATGCTCCGTATGTCATTTCGAGCTCAGGATGTATAGTGATACATCCTGAGCTCGAAATGACATACGGAACGAACTCGTAAGTGAACGAACGAGTGCGTGCACAACACGTAGTCTTACGAGTTCGAGCCTTCAGAATAGGGCATTCGAATCTTCAAAGTAGGGTTATTATATGGCAAATTAATTCGACTGTGTTTTGGTTCTATGTGGTCTTTTGTCATACATTAGCCATAAAGGTCTACGTAGGTTTTTGTGTAGGTTGCGGCAGGTTCTTGCTTACACTCCATAGGGCGTAATGACCTTATTCTAATTTGATTACTTTGTTTTCCGGTAATTAAATCGTATCATAATCGTATCGAGAATAAACTCTGTAATTTGACAATATCTTTTCATTGATCAATAAACAGGTACCTACAGCTTTGTAAGGGATAGAACAGCGGGGCTAAAATGGTCACATTTAGCAATTCCTCTCAATCAATTCAGCAAATGAATTGTCAAAACTGTCAAACTGACAAAATATGTGAAATCAGTACAAAAATACAGAAATTAATTGCAAGCAGAGTTGCATTTTGCGATTTTAAAGAATTGAATCATATTATGATTCATATCATGATTCAACAAAGCGACCATTTTAGCCCCGCGGGAAGCTTGTGCCAGGTACAAAATAGGGTGCAATCCCCATTGTTTGGCAGGAGCCCAGAATACAGAACAAACAGTAGTGAAGTTTTGAAATTTCGCGGGAACCGTACATTTTCCCGCTAAACATTTGTCTTTATATTCGTGCCAAATTACATTAAAAATAGTCCAGTAGTTCGTGAGGTTAGCGCGTACAAACAAACTCAGTAGATTTATAACATTACTAAATACTAATAATATTATACCTCGATTAGGTTACATAATATTTTGGTAGGTTTTAACTTTCAATAATAATCCATTTAAGTACACCTTCAAAGACCTTGAAGAAGCCTTTTAAATCTTGAACACGTGAGAAATAAAATAACAAGACAAAGAGCGTACGTTAAAATCAGTTTACAATAAGTAATGGAAATAAACGTTGCTTTAAAACAAAGAAGATTTGAATTAAGAACAATCGTGTCGGATTGGAGGATTTCACGCGGTGAAATAGAATTGGCGTCAGATTGGTGAATCAGCGATGCGTCGGTTTCGGACTGCCGCAAGGCGCAGTCGGAAGGACGAGAAACCCGTCGAGGAACCCGAGCAGGCGTACGACGCGACGCACTACTTCGCCGATGACGTCAAAGATCCGTGGAAAGAAGGTAATGGCGATGTTGAGCCGCGGCATAAGTTTTCAGTATCTCTGTCTACACTTCTATGTGACAGAAAGTGGCCTCAGTTCTTGCCGAATCGGAAAAGGTGTGAATAGCGATGCAAAATTGATCATTATTAATTTCTCAAGAAGATACATTTTGTTGCCAGCTGAAGCAGCAGCTGCACTGGACTGCGAGCGCGTTGTTTTCGCAATTAGTCTAAGTTGAGTATTGATACTAAAGTCACGTTATTTATATATATATTTTTATTATCTTGTCTTTTTCAGACGTGCAAGAACGCGAGAGACTGTCGCAGCATGCAGCGCTGCGCGAGCTGGTGCAGCGCGGCGACGCTGCTGCGCTGCGGGACAAACTGCGCGACATGGGCACCGCCGCCGGCATCGTCGCCAACCTCACCCCCGCCGGCACCAACACGCTGCTATACGTGTGAGTGTGTGTTGCGGAAGTTGGGCCAGCGAGGCGACGCTGCTGCTGCTGTGCTGCACAAGTTGAGGCAGCAAGGCGACGCTGCCTGTTGCTATAGTGCTGCGGAAAGGGCAGCAAGGCAACGCTGCCGCCTCGAGCGTTGTTTTGGTCAACGTCTACTATATTTAACGTGACCATACGTCCCGCTTTGGGCGGGACAGTCCCGCTTTGAGACAGTTTGTCCGCTGTCCCGCGCGAGGCCGAAATTATCCCGCTTTTGCAAACAGACCAAACGACAATAATGCCTGTGCAATGCACGGAGCTTAACACTAAGAGCTGCGTGGTGCAACGCCTGGAAGTAACGCATACAGACAACAAACGTCTTCTGGCATATTTTGCTCGATATCAAACCTAGACGTTCCGCGCAGCTTCGCCCGCGTAAATTAAAAATTCCACCGACAAATTAGCCCACAAAATAGCCTATATAATCCTTCACGTGGTTTGTGGTTCTTTTTATCTCTGCCATCTTTAATAACATTTTATCTTTAATAACATAGAAATTGCTGTTGTAGTTCGTGAGACATTTTTTTTTAAATATTTTTTCCGGTTTTATCCACATTTTCCTCTGTTTTTTCGCTCCTATTTGTATTGGCGTGATATAATTAACTATAAAGCATAGCCTTCTTCAATAAAATATGAGCTATCTAACACTGAAGGAATTTTTCAAATCGGTTATCGGACCAGTAGTTCCTGAGGTTAGCACACATGAATTACATATTTGGGGGTGTGGATTCTGTATTTGTCCCGCTCTGAGAAAAAAATAATGGTCACGTTAACTATATTTAGCCCAATAGTATGACATAATGAACAAGAATATACTATGCATCATATTGCAACACGTATAGATAAATTTAAAAAATTGCACCATATTATGTAATTACTAATTAGTTACCATGCAATAACCTGTCTTCTATCTTTGTCTAAATTTTGAGTGTTTATCAAACTGTTCGGTCATTGTTACCCCGATGTGCTGATGTCACAAATTATCAATTTATTTATAACTTTTTTAACATCTCCCCCGCGAGTACAAGGTTGGGAAGATATTATTAGGGATACAGAGTGCAGACATTCACGCTTCAGCATATAATTTATGTCCAATTAACAATGTAAAACAAACACATAAAAACTTAAAAACAACAATAATAAAATAGGGATAGGGGCAAATGTCTTAGAATACCTGTCTTAAGAAGATTAATAAAAACCACCGCAAAAAGTTAAGATACCTAGAAAAACATCTGAAACTTGTAATACTTATACAAATTCGGCACTTAAAAATGATTTTAAAATCAAGCTTCAAACTGCTACATTAGTACAATAAAGCACTTCGTAATATAATGCCTGCATTATGCAGTGAATAAGATTTATATTTATTAGTTTTTTTTAAGGTCACTAGTTTGTTTTGCACATGACTTGCAGAGGAAATCTCTAGCCTCTCTCTTAATAATATTATTGTTAAGTGATTTTATATTCAAAGAATGTCACCAATAACAAAAACACTTTAATTTTTATTAAAATGCTAATTTAGTTATTTATGGATTCAAATAAACAAAATATAATGTCAAATCTATTTTTGCAAACGTAAAAATATGCCTAATTATAGACACAGCTATTTTTATATTATTTAAAAATAGATGCAGATTTTTGTATTACATAAAATATTCATCTTTTTTGGAAATTTTAATAAAATGCAAAAGAATTTAGATAAGTAAGTGATAAAAAATAATGTTATTAAGATAAGGAAAATTTATCACCTCTGTAACTTGTTATTTAAATGTTATGTAAATTATAAATTATTGTCCTGAACAAACGCTGGTAGATCAAGTTGGTTTTATAAACAAGTCAATCATTATATTATATTACTAAGGAGATATTATATGGATTTGATCATTAAATGATGTAATGCTAGAAAAGTTATTGTTTTAAAATCGAACAATTGCTATAACAGTTATGCATAACATACAAAACTATAATATGGTGCAAACCGCAAAAGATTGGTTGATTGTCCATTGAATTTAGACTCGGGTTCAGCAACAAGCAGGAAAAAGAGCTGAGCAAAGGTCGACAGCTTAATCATGAAAACTTTCGATAGCACTAGTCACTACGGATACATAGTTAGTTTCTTAGTTTAGCATGAGTTACTGTATTTACTGGTATGAAAAATTTTGACATCTCACCTACATATTTTTACTTTCGATTTTCAACATCGACTCTACAATAATGAATGAATGAATGAATGAATATGCTTTATTGTGCTCAAAATGTACAAACATAATAAAAGAAGTTACATGAACTCAGCATGAGCACAAAGGCGGCTTTATCGCTATGAAGCGATTTATTTAGCGAATAATTTAGACTAATGAAACTCAAATTGATTAGTCTACACTCTACAATACTTTGAAGCTTTACCCTTATCCTTATCATTTGTTTTCCTATATTGTTTTGTAATTTAGCGCCATCTACAGATAGAAGGAGGAGGTGTACCTCCTTGACAAGTGACATTAATGTGACAACTGACAGTCAAGTGACTTTTTTTTTAATTGACAGAGCGTGCGAGCTTGGCGCTGCGGGCGCGGCGGCGGCGCTGGTGGCGGCGGGCGCGGACGGGCGCGCGCACCCCGTGACGCGCTACGGCCCGCTCTACGTCGCCGCCTACCACGGGCACGGGGACATCGCGCGCATGCTGCTGAGACACTTCCCGGAGGCCGTGCAGGTATACCAACTGATGAGGAAACGCTAGACGAACCAAACTGCAGCGGAGCGACGCGACACTACATTTTCTGGAGCACTGACGTTTCGTGCCACGTAGTGTGGTTTAGCTTATATGATGTTATACAAAGAATATCTAGCTGCGACACGTCGCGGCGTATTTAGTATTTACACCTAGTGCGCTCTCACCTTGAAGCCATGGCGTCGAAATACTATCCAATAGAATGATAACATTCATTCATTGTACCACTCTATATGACTGTCCAGTTACTGTCATAAACGCGTAGGGCAATGCAAATTAAATAACCGACTAACTAGAAACTTTGAAACCATATTTTTACTTGAGTGATGCCGGTACCTAATTAGCTTCCAAAGGAAAGTAACAATCCTAAAAATAAATGTATGTTTTAGCAAGAGACAGTGGAGAAATGGCTGCCCTTGCACGCGGCGTGTATCGGCGGCCATCCGGAGCTGGTGACGCTTTTGCTGGACTACCCGTATCCTGAACACCTTATGAATACGTATACGTAAGTTACTAAAAGATATCACAAAAAAGTAGATACGCCACGTGTGGTCTTGTCCTTAATGTTGCCTTTCCACCAGAGCTGAGCCAAGCTGCGTCTAATATAGTTGCTGCAGTATCAGTCAAAAAAGTTCTCGACAAACATTCTCCGCGGCGCACCTTTTTTTATGAAATAAGGGGGCAAACGAGCAAATGTGTCACCTGATGGAAAGCAACTTCCGTCGCCCATGGACACTCGCAGTATCAAAAGAGCTGCAGGTGCGTTGCCGGCCTTTTAAGAAGGAATAGGGCAATAGGGGAGGGTAGGGATGCAAAGGGAAGGGAAAAGGGGAGGGTAGGGAAGGGAATAGGGTAGGGAATTGGGCCTCCGGTAAACTCACTCACTCGGCGAAACACAACGCAAGCGCTGTTTCACGCCGGTTTTCTGTGAGAACGTGGTATTTCTCCGGTCGAGCCGGCCCATTCGTGCTGAAGCATGGCTCTCCCACGTATAAACCTTAGTTCAGCTGCAGTGGAAACCCAGCCTTCATCTACTATTTTGATATGACAGTTTGGAATTATTTCCTAATATTGGACTATTATTTAGTGACAGTACGGGCAAGTGGCAATACCGGTTCGCGTTCGACGTGAACGCGCGCGACGCGAGCGGGCAGAGCGCACTGTACGTCGCGTGCACGCTCGGAAACGCCGCAGTAGTCGACGCCCTGCTCGCTTGCACCGCGCCCGCTACGCCTACGCAGGTACAAACTAGCTATTTGTTCCTTTATTAACAAGATAATAAGGTTAAAAACTTAAGGGAAAAATCAACAAAATGTAATGTAATCCTTCGGCAACGTGTTTCACCTTTGAGATGTGTGATATTAGTGATGCTATATTTTGTTTTTAAAATAATGACTACGCTAAATTGAAATAAGCTAAGTGTAAGTAAATATAAGCTTAAATTATTTACTCTACCACCTCTACTATCTCACTCTATCTTCGTGCTATGCTAATATCAAAAGCGACGCTTCCGTTGTGACATTGACAGCTGTCAAAGCCGCCGCCATTTTGATTTACGGCGGGAAACGTTACAGCCGCTAGAGAAGGACGCGAGCCCGCCGAGCGAGGCGGCGCAGGTGCTGAGTCCGCACCGAGCGGGCATCTCCATGGGCATACATGCCATAGTCAGCAAACTGACTGGTGCTAGCAAGAATGTGAGTACGCTAAAGTATAGGCCGGAGTAGGTAGAAATTCGCGCAATATTGACATTTTCCTCTTTCACTCGCACACAAACTTATTGCTATCACGCTCTTATTTAAGCTTTTTCGTGCGTTAGTGAAAGAGACAAGGAAAGATGTATACGATTTTCTACGTGCTCCTCGACCTTACAAAACTCAGTACAGTGTGTTGTGTGCTTATTCTGTCTGTGTATTTGTGTTCTGCACCCTTCTTAATTTAAGCATATTGAATGGTAATATTTGCAATGGTATCATGGTTTAATATGGGCGAAAAAAACGTACGTAAATCTATGTTTATATTTTTAAACAAAATTATGCAAGGAAAATAATATTTGTGCACACCTCTCCATTAAAAAAGTTGTTTTCACAGAACGTAAGCGAGCCGGTGGAGCGTCGCGTACGCGTCGTGCGCGTGGACGCGGCGCGCGGCGCGGACTCGTGCGTCGCGGTGGCGGCGCGGCTCGGACACGCGCGCGTGCTGCGGAAACTGCTCGACGCCGGTGCACGCGCAGACGCCAGCGCTGCGCCGCCGCAGGTAACAATCAACGCGCTTAGTCATACGTCAATAAGTCCATACTTATAAATGCGAAAGTGTGTCTATCTGTTTGTTACCGCCCAAACCGCTGAACCGATTTTACTGTAATTTGGTATGGAGATACTTTGAGTCCCGGAAAAGTGCACAGGATACTTTTTATCCGGGAAAAATGTACGGTTCCCGTGCGATAAGCGAATTTCGGCGCAACGAAGTTGCGGGCGTCATCTAGTAAACTAGGTATGTTTTGTTCTTTTCTAGGAAGGTGGAAGAGACGCTTGATAAAAAATGACAAATAAGGAAATGTGCCACTGAACACATCCAAATGTGAACTTATCCTAGCAATAAAAAGAAAGAGAATTAAGAAATAAAATTTATTTTGTAGTTTTGATTTTAATGTAACGATTCCATTGACAGGAGCTAACTGGCTCGGAGTCGCGCGAGCGGCGGCGTTCTCGCAGCGCGTCCGTCACTCGCTCGCGAGCGTCCCCCTCCCCCTCATCCGCGGGGTATAATGAGGATCGTGAGTATAGACTCTTTAATAAATTGTTTACATAAGATTTTTAATTAACTAAAGAATTAAGAAATGCTTGCTAAGATTAATTCTTGCGTTTGACTGGCTATTTTTTTTTTTGCATCAACCAATCAGAAGCGCTCGTGAATTTCTGTTATAAAACCTCAGAAACCGGGCAGTGGACATAGAAACGTAGGTTTTATTGCAGTTTAACACTTTATCCATGACGTTTATAGGTGAGGGTGGATGGACGGCGCTGGCGGCAGCAGCACGCGCGCGTCAAGCTGGTGCGGTCGAGCTGCTGCTGGCAGCGGGCGCCAGCGACGTCGGCGGTCGCGCGCTCCGCGAGTGTGCCAAACACGGCCTGCATCATCTTACTGCTGCGCTGCTCGCCACCAGGGTAAGAGATGCCTCCTGCAAAGTTCTTACTACTACCACCCTCTTTGAAACCAAGCCAACTTCGCATTTTGTAGGATCTAAGTGTGGGCGAAATAAATAAGGAGCGTTCTCTCTGTTTCAATTTAATCTAGCAGGACAAATGCAACTGGCGAATAGAGGTACGGAGGAACTGAGTGTAGTTAGTGATGAGCAAAATTGGTCTTGGTCTTGCAGTTTTGGTCTTGGTCTTGCAAAAATTGCAAGACCAAGACCAAGACTACCCTAAGACTAGCAAGACCAAGACCAAGACTAGGTGTGCAAGAACAAGACCAAGACCAAGACCGACTTTGCAAGAATCTTGCTCCATACAAGACTCTTTAAAAAAATTTTACTTAGTCGCAGTGACTATGATATGAGATAAAATATTTATAACATATCTACTTAACATGAATTTCAAGTTCTTGTGATACAGCCTGGAAACAGGCAGACGAACAGGCAACCATGTATAATTACAATTACTTAATTGGGTCCCGTTTTTTTAATTTTCATTATGTAACCATGCATTTAAACTAAAAATTTGGAAATATACGTGGCGGCCGAAAAGGAAGATCTTTCAACAGAGAGAGTATCTGAAAATCCGGCCAAGTGCGAGTTGGACTCGCCCATTAAGGGTTCCGCAGCAGCTAAAAGGTTTATTTTATGAAATTAAAAGGTTTTTTATTTATTTTTATATTTCAGTTGAATTAATGAAAGTTAAATTAAGGCTAACCATTTATGACGTATAAAAAACTACTTGCTAGGATACGAGAACTATCTCTTCTATCTCTAACTTCAAACCAATTTTTTCCTGGTAGTTTTTATAATAATGTACATCATATTTTTTTAGACTTATCATGCCCCTACTTTAGAAGTTAGAAGGGGGAGGGGACACAGATTTTACCACTTTGGAAGAGTCTCTCTCATAATTTTTCTATTTTTATATCAAAATATTAATGCGGTTCACAGAATACACCTACTTACCAAGTTTCAATTGTATATACGGTAGCTCTTATAATTTCGGAGAAAAGAGGCTGTGATATACGGACGGACGAAAAGACAGACAGACATGACGAATCTATAAGGGTTCCGTTTTGTGCCATTTGGCTACGGAACCCTAAAAATACTCTAGAAGAAATCGGAGGGAAAGTTCTTATATTTCAAAATATTAATTTTTATTAAGGAAATTATTGCCGCTAATAGATCAGCCTATGCTGAGTTGGCTCTCGACTTTTCATTAGTATTTTCAATTCAAGAATCATTCTCATATCAAGTTAAGATAAGATCATTTAGCTAGTAGTTTAGTTTAGGTTTGAAAATCTTTTTTCAAAAAAATTAAAACGTTTACAAAAAGTTTTGAAAAGTGTTTGCAAGAGTCTTGCTTTTTGCAAGACCAAGACCAAGACCAGACAGATTTGAGCAAGACCAAGACCAAGACGGCACAAGCAAGACCAAGACTGGTCGAATCTTGGTCTTGGTCTTGCTTTGCTCATCACTAAGTGTAGTTCACATAATATATTGTAACGCCTTTATTCGTGCTCTGTATGTCTTTACGTACACGTATTTACTCATACAAAATAGCAATAGACTGGCTAGCGGCAAACCCGGACGTTCCAATATATGCTATTTACCGCATTAATTTTTTTATAGTTTGTATCAGCTGCTAACCAGGTCATCTGTTCCAGGCGTACGCGGATCCCGAGTACAAGTTAAACCGGTCGGCGATGGCGGAGCGGGTGCTGGGCGCGCGCGACGCCGACGCCGCGCTCACGTACCGCGCGCGCTGCCCCACCACGCCCGTGCTGCTCAACTGGCGCGAGCTGCGCTGCCATCTCACGCACATCAGGTAACCTAGAATATTATTGACTGGTAGCGTATTATCATTATTGCTCAATATACGCCGAAAATCCGCCAGAGCGTCTCGTATTCTCCGTTGATAGATGAAAAAACGTGCGTCTGACGACAACGCATCGATTCATATCATAAAACACACATTATGAAATATGACGCACCATTTACGCTGCGAATATGTAACACAACAAAGTTGTGTTTATTATGACTTCGTTCTAATCTATGTAGAACAAAGGAAAAGAATACGAATAATATGTACTATCAGGGAAGTTGATTCCTATGCAGATGGCGGACCTAAGTCATGTGGTCGGCTTATGTCAATTCAATGTTAGCTGTGATCGGTCGGCTGGGTTTGACGTAACGCGACCAAATTACTTAGGTCCGCCCGCGCCATCTGCATAGGAATCAACTTCTCTGATAGTACATAAGAGAACCGTTGCTTTGTGAAAGTAAAATCGTAAAGTAGTTGTTATTGCAGAATCTCTTAACGTAATGACGTGGCATCGCTCAAGTTGATACAAAAGGAAAGAGAGCGTAAAATCGTTAAGTTGTTGTTATTGCAGGATGTAGTTACGATGTGGCCTCGCTCAAATTGATATAGAAGAAAGAGAGGGTAATTAAAGCTTGGAAAGCGTAAAGTCGTTTAGTTAATTTTATTGCAGGGTGTCAGGATGTGGCTGCGCTCCAATTGATATAGAAGGAACGGGAGATGAAATACACAAATAGCGTAAAAACTTACTAACTAGGTAAATATTGTTACAGGATGTCGTGGATCCGCCAGGCGGCGCTGCGGGTAAATCCGGCGGTGAGCGCGGGCGCGGCGGCGGCGCAGGCGCTCACACGGCTCGAGCTAGCTAACAACGAGCTGCGCCTGCTGCCCCGCGAGCTATTCAGCCTCGTCAGTCTTAGGTAAAAACTATAAGGCACATAATTTCTTTCAACACCACCTTTCATACATACCCTCAGAGGATAATATCTTGATTGTTTTTAAGTCGTATCGAACAAATTATATTATAAGTACCCTTCTCTCCCCATACGTCAGTTCTGTTCTTTTTTCGTTTCAATGGCTCAAATGAGTATAAAACTGTTTAAATGTGATGCCGCGGAATTTGATCTAGCGTACATACTTACGTATACGCGTACGCAGGTGCGTGTTTATTGTATGTGTGGCAGATGACCTAAAACTGAACTGAACTCTTCTTTGTAAAGGTATCTAAACGCGGCTCAGAACAAGCTGGAGCGTTTGCCGACGTCGGACGATCCGTTTGAGGAGGAGGACACGAAGCGGCGCGGGAAGAAGCCGGCCAAGCGCGCCGCGCCGGTGTACACGGCGCCCGTGCTGCAGGAACTGTATCTACAGGTATTTAAATACTTAATATTGTTACGTGCTAGGGTTCGAGGATTCGGAGAGAAAGACCTGGTGACTCTCTTGAAGACTTTATTCACAAACACTGCCCAACTAGCAAATTTCTCTCAACCTACGTACGTTATAAGAGTACTGCACTTGTAGATTACCAAGGCTGGTATAAATAGTCAGTACTTAAGATGCGACCCGGTCTCAAGACGCGGTTCGGCTCCGTGATTGGTCCAAATTTTGACAGCCAACCAATCACAGAGCCTGAGCCGTGTCTTGAGACCGAGATGCATCTTGAGTACTGACTATTTATACCAGCCTTAGAGTAGTTTTGACATATGCTGTTTGCACTTTTAATAGTTTTGAAAAATGCATTTTATGCTCAAGTCAGTTTATTCTTACAATTACACTTATAAGCCTTAATGAGTATGAAAATTCTAACCCTTATTAGTAAACATACTGAAGTACAGTTACTCCTATAATAAGCTCTTGTAGTAGCTTATAAGATGACAGTTATACATGTCGAAAAAGAGTTACTAGACTTAAGAGCACTTACTCTAGTTATTTGTGCTTGTAAGCTATTATAAGACAACATGTTTTGGCCAACATCAGCTGTATTGGTAAGAGCATTATGCGAGAGTATTATTAGTACAATTTATCTTTGGTCGTCTTCACCAAAACTCTTATAAGGTTATTTAATCTTCAATTGTGTTTGCTAGATCCACTTGTCAAATCAGGAGTTCTCATCTGACAAGTGGATCAAGCAAGCACAAATCGTTCGAAGTGATGAGGTTCTGTACAAAATTATAATATAAGTGACAATTGTGAAAGAACTATAAACAATACTTATATTTACTTATATACTTATATTTTATTACTTACTAGCGACCCGCCCCGGCGTCGCACGGGTATTAAATATATAGCCACTGAACAAATTATAAAATCGATAGCCTATGATCTTTTACGTGGTCTACTTCTGATCTGTGCCAAATAACATAAAAATAGCTCCAGTAATTCGCGAGATAAGCCCTTTCATATAATTTCCCCTGTTTTTTCAACATTCTCCTATTAGTCTTAGCGTAATAAAATATAGTCTATAGTCTTTCTCAATAAATGGGCTATGTAACACTGAAAGAAATTTTCAAATCGGACCAGTACTTCTGAGATTAGCGCGTTCAAGTTAGCCCTTTCAAATAATTTTCCCCTAATTTCACACGTTTTCCTCTCGTTCTTCGCTCCTATTAGTCTTAGCG